>JAOPSE010000005.1:65667012-66293750 GCA_029449295.1 Zea luxurians
TTGTTTTTGCAAATCAAACTCTAATTTCTATCTCTTGGTCAAACACACATGTTAAGACATAAAGAGAGTCATTCCAAGAAAAATTGATTCAAGATTTCAAAAACTCCCCTTTTTCCCATAATCAACACTTCTCCCCACAAGAAGCCAACTTTTGACAAGAGAGACAATAAAAGAGTTTTGACAAACCAAAAGCTCTATTCTACTATTTTCAAAATCTCTCAAGTGGTAGCTGATCCATTTATCGCTTGGCCTTTATTTTCTCCCCCTTGACAAACCAAAGCTCTATTCTACTATTTTCAAAATCTCTCAAGTGGTAGCTGATCCATTTATCGCTTTGGCCTTTATTTTCTCCCCCTTTGGCATCAAGCACCAAACGGGATCAATCTTGGCCCTTTAACCCCATTGCCTCACCAAAATCTTCAACTAATAGCAAATAGGCAATAAGATAAAGATGAACTTGGAAAAGTTACTCTTTTCATCGGAGTGCAGTGGAAGTCTTGCATGGTCCAAGTCCACCTCTTTCCCTTTCAATTCTCCTTTGAGACTAAAACAAACTCAAACACATGGTTAGTTTTCAAAGGGTCAAGTTGTAACACACTCCCCCTAGTATGTGCATCACTTGCACAAGGACTTGTGAGATCCAGGGAGTGCTTGTACAACTTGAGCACCACAATAAGCAACAAAATGCATAGGGAACATGATCAAAGGCATAACACATGTATGCTATAAATCAATCCAGGTTCCGCGAATCTAAGACATTTAGCTCACTACGCAACCTGCAAAAGGTCTTCTCATCTAGAGGCTTGGTAAAGATATCGGCTAGCTGGTTCTCGGAGCTAACATGGAACACTTCGATATCCCCCTTTTGCTGGTGGTCTCTCAAAAAGTGATGCCGGATGTCAATGTGCTTTGTGCGGCTATGTTCAACAGGATTATCTGCCATGCAGATAGCACTCTCATTATCACATAGGAGTGGGACTTTGCTCAGATTGTAGCCAAAGTCCCTGAGGGTTTGCCTCATCCAAAGTAGTTGCGCGCAACACTGTCCTGCGGCAACATACTCGGCTTCAGCGGTGGATAGGGCAACGGAGGTTTGTTTCTTAGAACTCCATGACACCAGGGACCTTCCTAAGAATTGGCACGTCCCTGATGTACTCTTCCTATCGACCTTACATCCAGCATAGTCGGAGTCTGAATATCCAATCAAGTCAAAGGTAGACCCTTTGGATACCAGATCCCGAAGCAAGGCGTAGCAACCAAATATCTAAGAATTCGCTTCACCGCCACTAAGTGACACTCCTTAGGATCGGATTGAAATCTAGCACACATGCATACGCTAAGCATAATATTCGGTCTACTAGCACATAAATAAAGTAAAGACCCTATCATAGACCGGTATGCTTTTTGATCAACAGACTTACCTCCTTTGTTGAGGTCGGTGTGTCCGTCGGTTCCCATCGGAGTCTTTGCGGGCTTGGCGTCCTTCATCCCAACCGCTTTAGCAAGTCTTGCGTGTACTTCGTTTGGGAGATGAAGGTGCCGTCCTTGAGTTGCTTCACATGGAACCCAAGGAAGTAGTTCAACTCGCCCATCATCGACATCTCGAATTTCTGCGTCATCACCCTGCTAAACTCTTCACAAGACTTTTGGTTAGTAGAACCAATATTATGTCATCGACGTAAATTTGGCACACAAACAAATCACCATCACATGTCTTAGTAAAAAGAGTTGGATCGGCTTTCCCAACCTTGAAAGCATTAGCAATTAAGAAATCTCTAAGGCATTCATACCATGTGTAGGATTACGGGGAGGCTACGCTAGCGCAAAACAAAATTTCATCCCATAATACCAAGAACTACTGCGGTTATAGGTCATGGAATTACCACTAGACGCGCAGAGCAGCGGAAGACGTCTCGATGTAGACGAACGCGTCGAGCAGTGCCGTGTAGTCGCCGGCGTTCTTCACGTCCTCGCACGGTTCGTCCAAGTGCTCCAGATGCAGCACCTCCGAGGTATCCACACGTATAGGGAGGAAGAGCCGCGTACCGAACTGCTAGGTTCGCGACAGTGGCTTGGCGAGGGCGAGAGGCGAGCGGTGGCTACTGGTTTGCAGGTGGCGAATTAGGTTATCTCTTAACCGCGCCCCCGCCCCTCATTATATAGGCGTTATGGTGGGCTTCTGACGCCGAGGCCCATCATTAACCCTAAAGCCCAGTCTAATTTCGGATCTAATCCGAATTAGGCTTCCTTCCCCTTAAGTGTGTGACCCTATAGGTTCACGTACAAATAGACATAGCCCGAGTACTCTTACTTGGCCCAATAATTGACAGCGGCCTCTAGCAAGACATGTCAACTCCTATGTGTACGTAAAGATCATATCAGACGAACCATTGTGACATTAAGTACATGCTATTCCCTTTGTCTCACGATATTTGGTCTGGCTCTAAGCTGACCTCTCTTTCTCGATACTATGAATTGGAATCCTTTCAATGGTTAACTCTTAACCCTAGCACGGCCATGCATTTCTTGATCCAATCACCGAGGGGCCCAGAGATATCTCTCTCACAAAGAGAGGGACAAATTCCATCTTGACTGACCATGCCTCATAGCATGCTTCCTGACAAACCCAAAACTACTTTATAACTACCCAGTTACGGGATAGCGTTTGATAGTCCCTAAGTAAGTCAATTCACATCTTGAGAACATGCGACAATCTCAGGTCTAAGGATACAGTATTCATGTTGCAAGAAGAGAACTATATTACAATATCTCACGTTGGGTCGGTCCAGCTCATGTCATACATGCGCCCACATTATTAATTTAACATCTCTATGTTCATGACTTGTGAAATGTAGTCATCAACTAATACATGTGCTAGTCATCGACTCTGACTAGGGACATCATTTTAGAAATAACCATATAAGTAAAGAATCTCACAAACAATTCACATAATTGCTAATCAATACAAGGTGCCTTCCATGGATATTCAATTAAGCAATATATATATCATGGATACAAAGAAATATGCTCATCTTTATGATTATCTCTAGGGCATATTTCTAACAGTCTCCCACTTGCACTAGAGTTAATCTAGAAGATATCTAATACCCATAGATCTCACGTGTGCCTCATGCTTAGGTTGTGGAAGAGGTTTTGTCAAAGGATCAACAACATTCAAATCCGTATGTATTTTGCATATCTTTATCTCACCCCGCCTAATGAATTCCCGTATGAGGTGAAACTTCCGCAGTACGTGTTTGTTTTTCTGGTGGTTCCTTGGCTCCTTAGCTTGCGCAATAGCCCCATTGTTGTCATAGTAGAGGTTCAATGGGCTAGATGCATTAGGAAACACACCAAGCTCGATGAGGAACTTTCTTATCCAAACACCTTCCTTCGCAGATTCAGAAGCTGCAATGTACTCGGCTTCTGCTGTAGAATCAGTCACAGTCTCCTGTTTGGAACTCTTCCAACTAACAGCACCACCATTTATTGTGAACACAAAACCTGATTGCGATTTTAACTCGTCTAGGTCAGTTTGGAAGCTAGCATCGGTGTAACCAGTTACAACGAGCTCCTCCTTACCCCCATATACCAGGAACATATCTTTAGTCCTTCTTAAGTACTTAAGAATGCCTTTTACCGCTGTCCAGTGATCCTCACCTGGATCAGCCTGGTATCTACTCGTAGCACTTATAGCGTATGAAACATCTGGGCGTGTACTTATCATGGCATACATGATTGAACCAATTGCTGAGGCGTATGGTACCTTACTCATTGCGCTCCCGCTCATTAGCCGTTGCAGGACATTGCATCTGGCTAAGGTGTTTACCATGTGACATAGGTATGAACCCTTGCTTGGACTGTTCCATGTTGAACCGTTTCAAAACCTTGTCAATGTACGTATCTTGACTTAATCCTATAAAGCCTCTTCGACCTATCTCTATAGATTCCTTATGCCCAAAATATATGCTGCTTCCCCTAAGTCCTTCATAGAAAAACTCTTTTTCAGTGAAGCCTTGACGGACTCCAGCATAGGAATGTCATTCCCAATCAATAATATGTCATCCACATACAAGATTAGAAATACAACAGCGCTCCCACTTTCCTTCTTGTAAACACAAGCTTCTTCTTCATTCTGATGAAAACCAAGCCCTTTGATCACTTCATCAAAACGAATGTTCCAACTCCGAGATGCTTGCTTCAACCCATAAATGGATTTCTGAAGTTTGCATATCTTTCCAGCATTGATCGGATCGACAAAAACCCTCGGGCTATATCATATACACGTCCTCATCTAGGTTTCCATTAAGGAAAGCTGTTTTGACATCCATCTGCCAAATCTCATAATCGAAATATGCGGCAATAGCCTAGAATGATCCGAATAGATTTAAGCATCGCTACTGGCGAGAATGTCTCGTCATAGTCAACTCCTTGAACTTGTCGAAAACCCTTTGCAACAAGTCGAGCCTTATAGATGTGAACATTTCCATCCATGTCTTTCTTCTTCTTATAGATCCATTTGCATTCTATAGGTCTAACACCATCAGGCGGGTCAACCAAGTTCCAAACTTGATTTTCTCCCATGGAATCTATCTCGGACCTCATGGCGACATGCCATTTCTCGGAATCTGGGTCCATCATCGCTTCTGAATATGTTGCAGGTTCGTCGTTGTCTAACAACAACACTTCCCCATTGCCCAACAATAGCACTTCTCCTCGTGCCTCGTGAAGCCTTGCTGACCTTCGTGGTTGTGGTGGTGATTCTCTTGCCATAGACGTCTCAACTTGTTCTGCTACATTAGCATCACTTGTTGAATCTTGTCCCACTGGCTCATCCTGAACTTCTTCAAGATACACCTTTTTGTTTACTTTATCTCTTTTGAGAAACTCTTTCTCTAAAAACACACCGTTCCGGGCGACAAACACTTTGCCCTCTGACCGGTGGTAAAAGTAATATCCTAAAGTTTCCTTTGGATATCCCACGAACATGCACTTGTCCGATTTTGGAGTGAGTTTATCCGACTGTAGTCGCTTGACGTAAACCTCACAACCCCAAATCTTCAGAAAAGACAAGCTGGGAGTCTTCTCAGTCCACATCTCATATGGTGTCTTAACTACGGACTTAGACGGTACCCTATTTAGTGTGAAAGCTGCTGTTTCTAGAGCGTATCCCCAAAACGACAAAGGTAGGTCCGACTGGCTCATCATTGATCGAACCATATCCAATAAAGTCCGATTACGTCGCTCAAACACGCCATTCCTCTGAGGCGTTCCAGGCGGCGTAAGCTGTGGAACAATTCCACAACTCTTTAGATGATTGCTAAACTCATGACTCAAATATTCACCACCACGATCTGATCGCAGTGCTTTAATTTTCTTGCCACGCTGATTTTCTACTTCATTCTGAAACTCTTTGAACTTTTCTAAGGATTCAGACTTGTGTTTCATTAAGTAGACATACCCATATCTACTAAAATCATCAGTGAAGGTTATGAAGTATTGGAATCCTCCCCTAGCTGTCGTACTCATTGGTCTGCACACATCAGTATGTATGAGTTCCAATAAATCTAACGTCCTCTCCGGTAAACCCGTGAAGGGCGCCTTGGTCATCTTACCAAGTAAGCAAGCTTCACATGTCTCGTATGATTCAAAATCAAACGAAGTTAAAAGCCCATCAGAATGAAGCTTCTTCATGCGATTCTCACTTATATGACCCAAACGACAGTGCCACATGTAGGTAGGACTTAAATCATTAGGCCGAGGCCTTTTAGCACTAATATTACAGATAGGTGCATCATCAAGATTTAAAATGAATAACCCATTCATAATGGATGCAAAAGCCACAAACATGCCATTCTTAGAGATCACACAACCATTGTTTTCACTAGCAAATGAATAACCATCCTTCATCAAACATGAAGGAGACATAATGTTTCGACTCATACTAGGAACTAGATAACAATTATTTAACTCCAAAATAAATCCTGATGGGAGGTGGAGTTGCATCGTCCCGACGGTCAACGCAGCAACTCTTGCATTATTGCCTACCCGGAAATCAACTTCTCCTCTTTTCACGCTTCTACTTCTTATCATTCCCTGCATCGAATTGCAAATATGGGCAACCGATCCGGTATCAAATACCCAAGAATTAATATAAGAATCAGCAAGAAAAATTTATGTAATGTGAATAGCAAGTGTACCTGCTGCGGCTGTACCCTTACCGCCGCGATCCTTAATAGAGGCCAAGTACTGCTTGCAATTCCTTTTCCAGTGACCAAGTTCTTTGCAATAAAAGCACTCTGCATCTGCAGCTGGTCCAGCCTTGGGCTTTTGATTTGGCTTGGATACTGTATCCTTTGCCTTGCCCTTCTTCTTTTGAGTTTTACCCTTCTTCTTAAAGTTGGGTTTGTTTTGGACCGCCATCACATGGCCGCTGCTGCCAGCGCTTTTCTTTATGTCCCCTTCTGCAGTTTTCAGCATGCCACATAGTTCATTGAGGCCCCTCTCCGCCCCATGCATATGGTAGTTCGTGATGAAGTTTCCATAGCTGGGCAGAAGAGATGCCAAATGAAGTCAGTGGCCAACTCTTGGCTTATTGGGAAGCCTAGCTTCTCCAACCTCTGACTGTAACCAACCATTTTGATTACGTGTGGCCCAACTGCTGCGCCTTCTGCTAGCTTGCATTCCAGAAAGGCTTTGGACACATTGAACCTTTCAGTCCTAGCCTGAGTCTGGAACATATCCTTGAGCGCCACGATCATATCGTGTACCTCATGGTTTGTCTCAACTGCATCTGCAGCTCAGGCTCCATGCAAGCAAGCATTAGGCAACTCACTTCAAGATTAGTATCCATTGCTTTCTTGTAAGCGGTTTTAGCTGCAGCAGTTGCATTTTCACCAGGATCCTCTGGTAGTGGGGTGTCTAGAACGTCTTCCTTTTTTCAGCCCTGAGAACAATTCTCAGGTTACGGATCCAATCCGTATAGTTTGTTCCATTTAACTTATCCTTTTCAAGAATTGATCGCAAGTAAATGTTGGTGTGCTAGGTGCCATTTATCTACAACAAAATAATGCAAAATACTAAGACAAAAATATCCATGACAGAGTAAATCATATTAAACATTTAATAGTCTACTCCCACTAAAATCAATATCCCTCGATTGATACTTAGTGATTCAGAACCCACAACTAACAAGTCTACTAGTGAGCTTTAGCATCACCGCTAGAAGACAAGGTAGATCGGTAAGCAACTCCTTGCTAATCATATCATATATATGACTCATGTTGTTGGGTGACATCTCTATGTCTCGGCTCCCAACCTTATGCCTCAAGTCCTTAACCATTAAGCTGACTTTGTTTAAGTTAACCAACCCTTTCTGCAGTTCGTATCCGATACAAACCTATCTAGTCAAGGAAAACTGGTGGCACCCTAATTTCATAGACCCACCACCAATTGTACAAGACTTATGATAGTGCAAGGTTTGGAGAGGCATTAAAGCTTAAACATTTATGAGGGATCGTCCTACTTATAACATCGCACGCAAGGACATATATGCAATATAAACAAGTAGAACAATAAGAATGGCATTCACACAACAGTTGTGATTCGGTATGGCTTGCTGTCACATGGTGATCCCCATCTCCAATAATCTATCCATCACGATGATCTCCATCTCCATGATATAGGTATGCCATCCTCCAGGTGATGAGTCCTTCAAGACCTATCTAACGTATGCTGGTAAACAAATTACATATACGCTTTGGATCATCACATGTTGACACGCAGGTCATTACATTAAATTTGGACAATACATGTGGCTCCAGCCGTATTGCCCTGGTCACGACACACAGGTCATGAATAATTTATTAACATGCATCATATGCACAATAGCCATACCGATCACAAGATGTCCTACAAAAACAGGTTAGACAAACACGTTTGTATACGTTCGCCACTTCAGCAGATAGCCACGGCGGTCCCATGTATCGTATGTATGGAAATTCCACTGGAAATCTCATGCGGTTGATCAAATCAACCCAAATCCGAGACTTTCGACCCGAAGAAGATTACACTCATGACGTTGATCTGTTACGTCAATCTGCTGGTTGTGTACGTAGTTAGCCCCGATGGTGATTCCAGCCGGTAGGGGCAAGTCGCGCATACAACAGAGAAGGACGAACTGATCTCTCCAGTCATATCCGATGTAATCTACTTCAACCCTTTATTACCAATTGATCTAATCAAACCGTGCATCAAGTAGATCCATCTCATGAACCTAGATCCAGACCTAAAACTACGCATAACCTGGTTCTGATACCACTGTAGGATTACGGGGAGGCTACGCTAGCGCAAAACAAAATTTTCATCCCCATAATACCAAGAACTACTGCGGTTATAGGTCATGGAATTACCACTAGACGCGCAGAGCAGCGGAAGACGTCTCGATGTAGACGAACGCGTCGAGCAGTGCCGTGTAGTCGCCGGCGTTCTTCACGTCCTCACACGGTTCGTCCAAGTGCTCCAGATGCAGCACCTCCGAGGTATCCACACGTACAGGGAGGAAGCGCCGCGTACCGAACTGCTAGGTTCGCGACGGCGGCTTGGCGAGGGCGAGAGGCGAGCGGTGGCTGCTGGTTTGCAGGTGGCGAATTAGGTTATCTCTTAACCGCGCCCCCGCCCCTCATTATATAGGCGTTATGGTGGGCTTCTGACGCCGAGGCCCATCATTAACCCTAAAGCCCAGTCTAATTTCGGATCTAATCCGAATTAGGCTTCCTTCCCCTTAAGTGTGTGAGCCTATAGGTTCACGTACAAATAGACATAGCCTGAGTACTCTTACTTGGCCCAATAATTGACAGCGGCCTCTAGCAAGACATGTCAACTCCTATGTGTACGTAAAGATCATATCAGACGAACCATTGTGACATTAAGTACATGTTGTTCCCTTTGTCTCACGATATTTGGTCTGGCTCTAAGCTGACCTCTCTTTCTCGATACTGTGAATTGGAATCCTTTCAATGGTTAACTCTTAACCCTAGCACGGCCATGCATTTCTTGATCCAATCACTCGAGGGGCCCAGAGATATCTCTCTCACAAAGAGAGGGACAAATTCCATCTTGACTGACCATGCCTCATAGCATGCTTCCTGACAAACCCAAAACTACCTTTATAACTACCCAGTTACGGGATAGCGTTTGATAGTCCCTAAGTAAGTCAATTCACATCTTGAGAACATGCGACAATCTCAGGTCTAAGGATACAGTATTCATGTTGCAAGAAGAGAACTATATTACAATATCTCACGTTGGGTCGGTCCAGCCTCATGTCATACATGCGCCCACATTATTAATTTAACATCTCTATGTTCATGACTTGTGAAATGTAGTCATCAACTAATACATGTGCTAGTCATCGACTCTGACTAGGGATATCATTTAGAATAACCATATAAGTAAAGAATCTCACAAACAATTCACATAATTGCTAATCAATACAAGGTGCCTTCCATGGATATTCAATTAAGCAATATATATATCATGGATACAAAGAAATATGCTCATCTCTATGATTATCTCTAGGGCATATTTCTAACACCATCCTCTTGGGGCTTGCTTAAGTCCATAGAGCGCCTTAGAGAGCTTACACACGTGGTCGGGGTACCGTTCATCCTCGAAGCCAGGGGGTTGCTCCACATACACCTCCTCCTTGATTGGCCCGTTGAGGAAAGCGCTCTTCACATCCATTTGGAACAACCTGAAGGAATGGTGAGCGGCATATGCTAGCAAAATACGAATGGACTCTAGCCTAGCCACAGGAGCAAAAGTCTCCTCAAAGTCCAAACCTGCGACTTGGGCATAACCTTTTGCCACAAGTCGAGCCTTGTTCCTTGTCACCACCCCCGTGCTCGTCTTGTTTGTTGCGGAACACCCACTTGGTTCCCACAACATTTTGCTTAGGACGAGGCACCAGCGTCCAAACTTCATTCCTCTTGAAGTTGTTGAGCTCCTCTTGCATGGCCAACACCCAGTCCGGATCTAGCAAGGCCTCTTCTACCCTGAAAGGCTCAATAGAAGAGACAAAGGAGTAATGCTCACAAAAATTAACTAATTGAGATCGAGTAGTTACTCCCTTGCTAATATCACCCAGAATTTGGTCGACGGGATGATCCCTTTGAATCATCGCTCGAACTTGGGTTGGAGGTGTCGGTTGCGCTTCTTCCTCCATCACATGATCATCTTGTGCTCCCCCTTGATCACACGCCTCCTGTTGATGAACCTGTTCATCGTCTTGAGTTGGGGGAAGCACCATAGTTGAGGAAGAAGGTTGATCTCGCTCATTTTGTTCCTGTGGCCGCACCTCTCCAATCGCCATGGTGCGTATTGCGGCCGTTGGAACGTCTTCTTCATCTACATCATCAAGATCAACAACTTGCTCTCTTGGAGAGCCATTAGTCTCATCAAATACAACGTCGCTAGAGACTTCAACCAAACCTGATGATTTGTTGAAGACTCTATACGCCTTTGTATTTGAGTCATAACCTAACAAAAACCCTTCTACAGCTTTGGGAGCAAATTTGGAATTCCTACCCTTCTTCACTAGAATGTAGCATTTACTCCCAAATACACGAAAGTACGATACATTGGGTTTGTTACCGGTTAGCCGCTCATACGACGTCTTCTTGAGGAGGCGATGAAGGTAGACCCTGTTGATAGGCGTGGCAAGCCGTGTTCACGGCTTCCGACCAAAAGCACTCGGGGGTCTTGAACTCTCCAAGCATCGTCCTCGCCATATCGATGAGTGTCCTGTTCTTCCTCTCTACCACACCATTTTGTTGTGGTGTGTAGGGAGCGGAGAACTCGTGCTTGATCCCTTCCTCCTCAAGGAACTCCTCCACTTGAAGGTTCTTGAACTCGGACCCGTTGTCGCTCCTTATCTTCTTCACCTTGAGCTCAAACTCATTTTGAGCTCTCCTTAGGAAGCGCTTGAGGGTCCCTTGGGTTTCAGACTTATCCTGCAAAAAGAACACCCAAGTGAAGCGGGAAAGTCATCAACAATAACTAGACCATACTTACTTCCTCCTATGCTTAGATAGGCGACGGGTCCGAAGAGGTCCATATGTAGCAGCTCCAGGGGTCTTGATGTGGTCATCACATTCTTGCTGTGATGCGCTCCTCCCACTTGTTTACTTGCTTGACAAGCTGCACAAGGTCTATCTTTTTCGAAAGTAACATTGGTTAGACCTATCACGTGTTCTCCCTTTAGAAGCTTGTGTAAGTTCTTCATCCCCACATGTGCTAAGCGGCGATGCCACAGCCAGCCCATGCTAGTCTTAGCAATTAAGCATGCATCAAGACCGGCCTCCTCTTTTGCAAAATCAACTAAATAAAGTTTGCCGTCTAATACACCCTTAAAAGCTAGTGAACCATCACTTCTTCTAAAGACAGACACATCTATATTTGTAAATAGACAATTATAACCCATATTACATAATTGACTAACAGATAGCAAATTATATCCAAGACTCTCAACTAAAAACACATTAGAAATAGAGTGCTCATTTGAAATTGCAATCTTGCCTAAGCCTTTCACCTTGCCTTGATTCCCATCACCGAATATGATTGAATCTTGGGAATCCTTGTTCTTGACGTAGGAGGTGAACATTTTCTTCTCCCCCGTCATATGGTTTGTGCATCCGCTGTCAATAATCCAGCTTGAACCCCCGGATGCATAAACCTGCAAGGCAAATTTAGGCTTGGGTCTTAGGTACCCAACCCTTGTTGGGTCCTACAAGGTTAGTCACAATTGTCTTAGGGACCCAAATGCAAGTTTTATCACCCTTGCATTTTGCCCCTAATTTCCTAGCAACTATCTTCTTATCCTTTCTACAAATAGCAAATGAAGCATTTAAAGCATGATAAATTGTAGAGGTACCATTCATGACTTTTCTAGGAACATGAACAATATTCTTTCTAGGCACATGATGAATATTTTTCCTAGGCATATCTCTACCATGCATATAGGAAGAACTGGGAGCAAACATAGCATAAGAATCATAGGCATGTGAATCAAAAGCATTACAACCCCTATGAGATTTTCTTCTATCATTGTACATAAAAGCATGGTTCTTTTTAGTACTACTTGCCATAGGAGCATTCCCTTTCTCCTTGGCGGAGATGGGAGCCTTATGGCTTGTTAAGTTCTTGGCTTCCCTCTTGAAGCCAAGCCCATCCTTAATTGAGGGGTGTCTACCAACCGTGTAGGCATCCCTAGCAAATTTTAGTTTATTAAAGTCACTTTTGCTAGCCTTAAGTTGGGCATTAAGACTAGCCATTTCATCATTTAACTTTGCAATAGAAGCTATGTGTTCACTACAAGCATCAATATCAAAATCTTTACATCTATTGCAAATAACAACATTTTCTACACAGGTTGTTGATTTACTAGCTATTTCTAACTTAGCATTCAAATCATCATTAATGCTCCTTAAGCTAGAAATTGTCTCATGGCAAGAAGATAATTCACATGAAAGCATTTCATTTCTCTTAACTTCTAAGGCATGAGATTTTTGTGCTTCTACAAATTTGTCATGTTCTTCATACAACAAGTCCTCTTGTTTTTCTAAAAGCCTATTCTTATCATTCAAGGCATCAATCAATTCATTAATTTTATCTACCTTGGTTCTATCTAGGCCTTTAAATAAACATGAATAATCTATTTCATCCTCATCACTAGATTCGTCCTCACTTGAAGAAGCATAAGTAGAGTTTCGAGTACATACCTTCTTCTCCCTTGCCATAAGGCATGTGTGACGCTCGTTGGGGAAGAGGGATGACTTGTTGAAGGCGGTGGCGGCAAGTCCTTCATTGTCGGAGTCGGACGAGGAGCAATCCGAATCCCACTCCTTGCCAAGATGTGCCTCCCCCTTTGCCTTCTTATAGTTCTTCTTCTTCTCCCTCTTGTTCCCTTGATCCTGATCACTATCATTGTCGGGACAGTTAGCAATAAAATGACCAAGCTTACCACATTTGAAGCATGAGCGCTTCCCCTTTGTCTTGGTCTTGCTTGGCTGCCCCTTGCGACCCTTTAGCGCCGTCTTGAATCTCTTGATGATGAGGGCCATCTCTTCATCATTAAGTCCAGCCGCCTCAATTTGTGCCACCTTGCTAGGTAGCGCCTCCTTGCTTCTTGTTGCCTTGAGAGCAAGGGGTTGAGGCTCGTTGATTGGACCATTCAATGCGTCGTCTACATATCTTGCTTCCTTGATCATCATTCGCCTGCTCACGAACTTTCCAAGTATCTCCTCGGGCGTCATCTTGGTGTACCTAGGATTCTCACGAATATTGTTCACAAGATGAGGATCAAGGACAGTAAAAGACCTTAACATTAGGCGGACGACGTCGTGGTCCGTCCATCGCGTGCTCCCATAGCTTCTTATCTTGTTGACAAGGGTCTTGAGCCGGTTGTACGTTTGGGTTGGCTCTTCTCCCCTTATCATAGCGAATCTCCCGAGTTCGCCCTCCACCAACTCCATCTTGGTGAGCATTGTGACGTCATTCCCCTCATGAGAGATTTTGAGGGTGTCCCAAATTTGCTTGGCGTTATCCAAGCCGCTCACTTTGTGGTATTCATCCCTGCACAATGAAGCTAGAAGAATAGTAGTAGCTTGTGCATTTTTATGAATTTGCTCATTAATGAAAATGGGACTATCCGTACTATCAAAGTGCATTCCACTCTCTACAATCTCCCATATACTCGGATGGAGAGAGAACAAGTGACTACGCATTTTGTGACTCCAAAATCTGTAGTCCTCTCCGTCAAAATGAGGAGGTTTACCAAGTGGAATAGATAATAAATGAGCATTTGTACTTTGAGGAATACGAGAGTAATCAAAAGAAAAGTTCGAATTGACCGTTTTCTTTTTCTCGTAGTCGTCGTCGTCCTTTTGGGAAGAGGAAGATTCGTCGCTGTCGTAGTAGACGATCTCCTTGATGCGCCTTGTCTTCTTCTTCCTCCCGTCTTTTCTTTTGTGGCCCGAGCCCGAGTCGGTGGGCTTGTCATCTTTTGATTCATTGAAGATAGACTCCTTCTCGTTGTTGACCACCATCCCCTTTCCCTTAGGATCCATCTCTTCGGGTGATTAGTCCCTTCGTGAAGAGAACGGTTCTGATACCAATTGAGAGCACCTAGAGGGGGGGTGAATAGGTGATCCTGTAAAACTTGAAAACTTAAGCCACAAAAACTTGGTTAAGCGTTAGCATAGTAAATGCCAAGTGGCTAGAGAGGAGTCAAAACACAATAACCACAAGAAATCAATCACAGAGATGGCACGGTGGTTATCCCGTGGTTCGTCCAAGACCAACGCTTACCTACTCCACGTTGTGGCGTCCCAACAGACGAGGGTTGCAATCAACCCCTCTCAAGCGGTCCAAAGACCCACTTGAATACCACGGTGTTTTGCTTGCTTTTCTCAATCCCGTTTGCGAGGAATCTCCACAACTTGGAGCCTCTCGCCCTTACACTTGAAGTTCACAAAGAAGCACAGAGCAAGGGAGGATTAGCAACGCACACAAGACACAAGAATCAGAGTGTCAACACGCTCACAAGTCGCAACAAGAGCTCTCAACACAACTCAATGAGTTCGCAACAAGAGCAGCCGGAGAGCCGTTGGCGCACCGGACATGTCCGGTGCACACCGGACAGTCCGGTGCCCCCTTCTAGCCGTTGGCTCGGCCACGTGTCCCGCGCAGATCGTGCGGCCGACCGTTGGCCCGGCCGACCGTTGGCTCACCGGACAGTCCGGTGCACACCGGACAGTCCGGTGAATTATAGCCGTATGTCGCCGGTGAATTCCCGAGAGCGGCCAGTTCGCTCGAACCAGCCTGGCGCACCGGACACTGTCCGGTGCACCACCGGACAGTCCGGTGCTCCTAGACTGAGCAGATTCTTGGCTGCCCGAGCCAAGACATTTCCAATTGGATTTTTCCTGTTTCCAGCACTTAGACACAATACATTAGTCCATAAAACAATGTACTAAGTCTGAGAAACATACCTTTGTCCTTGATTTTTACTTTGTCCACCATTTTACACTTAGGCACTTGTGTTGGACACTAAATCACCAAAATACTTAGAAATGGCCCAAGGGCACATTTCCCTTTCAGAGCCTCCACATCGCCCAACCCAGGGCACGGACCGACCACGTCAACAGAAGGCGCCATCATTACCCTACCCCAAGCTGACTCAGGCTACGGGGAACAAGACCGGCGTCCCATCTCGCTCGCTCCGCCAGACAAGTAATGATGGCGCCCCGCACGCTCTATGACGACGGCAGCTCTCAGCCCCCTTACGGAAGCAAGAGGACGTCAGCAAGGACTCGACAGCCCCGACAGCTGTCCTTCCGCCAGGCTCCAGCGCTCCTCCGACGGCCACGACACCACACGAACCGGGTGCCAAAACCTCTCCGGCTGCCACGATGGCATGTACTTAGGGCGCTAGCTCTCCTCCGCTAGACACGTTAGCATACTGCTACACCCTCCCATTGTACACCTGGATCCTTTCCTTGCGCCTATAAAAGGAAGGACCAGGGCCTCTTACAGAAGGTTGGCCGCGCGGGGAAGGACGGGACGGCGCTCGCGTGAGGCCGCTCGCTCCCTCCCGCGTGGACGCTTGTAACCCCCTACTGCAAGCGCACCCGACCTGGGCGCGGGACAAACACGAAGGCCGTGGGATTCCACCTCTCACGCCCGTCTCCCTCCGGCTGCTTCCCCCCTTCGCGCTCCGTCTCGCGCCGACCCATCTGGGCTGGGGCACGCGGTGATAATTTACTCGTCGGTCCAGGGACCCCCCGGGTTCGAAACGCCGACAATACTGAATTTGATGCGCAGTCCAGAAGGAAATAAAAATAGGAAATTAATTATAGAAATTGATTGTTAATAAAAATAATTCCAGAAACTTGTATAATTCATATTTAATTCATTTTTACTCCTTTTTAACCCATTCCAGTTGCAATAATATTGTATTAATATTTTCTATCATTTAGTAAATTTGTTTAGCCATGAAACTTGGATTAAAATTGTTCAATTGAATTAATCTATTCTAGGTGCTAAATAGTTTCAGAAATTCATAACTTAACAATTGTAGCTCCGAGTTTAGTGATTCTTGTTCCTACGATCTTGTTACGACGCGTAGATTATTATTACGTAGTTTATTCATATGTTTGGTGTGATGTTAATTTTGCCCATACCATGATTGTCTGTATTGCTACGACTAGCGCGAGGTTACGAGTCACCGAAGAGCAAGTTGGTACCTGGAATTTCAAGTCCCAGGCAAGTTGTGCCCTTGATCACTTCTTTTTACCCAGTCATGTTCTGATTAATCATAATGATCTGCATAGGTTAATTTTGATGGGACCCAACAGGTTACCCTAGTTTGATTATCTTTATACCTTGACTCCACTAAACTTTTTGGGTAGTACCTGCTATTGCTTTATGTGGTTTTGGGTATGAAGATTACACTATTCATGATTATACTTTTGTTATCAGTCGTTATTTATTGTTCATGTTAAGATCATTATGTTAATTGGAACATGGAGAACCACCCGGGAAAACAGTGCTACCACAAGGGTTTATGGGCGCCCTTGGCTGATTAACTAGGAAAGCTAGTGGATGATTACCTTACCCAAAAGGGGCAAGGGCAGTAGGGGAGTGGTCAGTGTAGGGAGGTCCTTGGTTGATTTTGTTGCGATGGCGGTCAGTCGAGGGACTCCTGCACTGGAGCTTCCTATAAACTGTAGCAGGTTTTCTGAAGCTAGTGGAACTTTGTAAAGGCCTCGTAGTGTTACCCTGCCTCGCCTCCTCGGTAGAGGTGTATGGGATTGGTCGTCTCTTGGCAGATGGGTAACATGACTTGTGGGTAAAGATGCGCAACCTCTGCAGATTATAAAACTGGTATACTAGCCATGCTCACGGTCATGAGCAGCTCGGACACTCACATGATTAATTTATGGAACTAAATTCAATTTGCCATATGCATTGCATCGCAGGTGATGTTGTTATTTTTGATCTACTACTTAATTGGGTTGGTATTTACTTATACTTAGTAATTGCTAATAAAATTTTGACCAACTTTAAAAGCAATGCTCAGCTCTAACCATCCTCTTTGGTAAGCCTTACACTTCATGTGAGCTCCCACCTTTGGCGAGTTCATGCACATTATTCCCCACAACTTGTTGAGCGATGAACGTATGTGAGCTCACTCTTGCTGTCTCACACCCCCCCCATAGGTCAAGAATAGGTACCGCAGGATGAGGCACTTGGAGGATGCTGTGACGAGTTCGTGAGAGGTCTAGGTCGTCGTCTCCCAGTCAACTTTGGGTTGCTAGACCGTTGTCTCCTTATAATGTAATTATTTATTTTGTATAGAACTCCTATTATATAGTAAAGATGTGACATTCGATCCTGTGCCATGATTCATCATATGTGTGAGACTTTGTCCTAGCACACCTAGTGATTATGTTCGCGCCCGGGTCTTGGTGCCCCGAAACCAGGGTGTGACAGAAGTGGTATCAGAGGAATGTTGACTGTAGGACGAAACCTAGATAGAACTGGACAACCAATACTTACTTACCTTTGCTACTCTGATTCTTTTCTAAACTTTTCTTAATCTTTTCTCATCTATTTCCACTTTACTCTGATTATTCTTACCTTTCCATTCTAAAGACAAATGTGGATTTCACACTTTGAAATCCTGTGCCTAAAGTGACCTTTAGAAATAGGGACCTACTCTTACGAACAAAAACAAAACTATTTTTATAGATATCTATGAACTTGAATGTTTGTTCTTATGATACTTGTTTGATTTGGATCTTTGATTGAGTGTGATGAGTTGTGGAGTAATGTCCACAATTACATCTGCATATACATATAAAAAATTGCTTATAAAAATAACTATCCCTCATTAAAGTATTTAGCCTAACAATATCCATTTCATCTTAAAAGATTCTATCCTACACTCATAGGTCCTTCTTATCTCAAAAGATCCTAACCTATCCTAATTAACATATATCTAGCTTAATAGAACCATCTTATCTTAAAAGATACTCTATTACCTTAGTAGATCCACCTAACTTAAACTAGTCTAATCTAGTCATATCCAACCTAATCTAGATTTTATCTAATCTAGAGTAAGTTACTTAATGCTGGTACAAAAGATAAGGCCATACCCCTCATGCACTTAAAACTAAACTAGTGCCTTAAACCAACTCAGTCACATGCATGAGATCTAACCCAACCAATAGAGTCATGATGGATTGCATAATCTATCAACCCCCACCTAAAACAAACTTTTGACCTACATCATGTAGTCTATCTCATCCGTATCTATCTTAACCATATTCCCCAACTCCGATAATATACACTAATATCAAATCAATGAGACCAAGACCGGAGAGGAAAAGATCAACATTAACAAGGAAGGATGTAACAGTCAAAGCGAATCTCGAGATAAATCAAGACTCAAACATTTCGAACGAAGTCTTTTCTTTGCCATAATCTTTCTTACCTCAACCTGTCCAACCTATATCCTATATAATAAGTAGATGGATACCTATTGTCGGGGACCATAATTAGGGGTACCCTCAAGACTCCTAAATCTCAGCTGGTAACCCCCATCAGCACAAAGCTGCAAAGGCCTTATGGGTGCGACTAAGTCAAGGATTGGTCCATTCGAGGGACGCGATCACACCTCGCCCGAGCCCAGCCTCGGGCAAGGGCAGCCGACCTCGGAGGATTTACGTCTCGCCCGAGGACCCCCTCCAGCAAAGGACACACCTTCGGCTCGCCCGAGGCCCAGTCTTCGCCAAGAAGCAACCTTGGCCAAATCGCCACGCCAACCGACCAAATCGCAGGGGCATTTAATGCAAAGGTGGCCTGACACCTTTATCCTGACGCACGCCCTCCAGTCGACAGAGCCGAAGTGACCGTAGTCACTTCGCCGCTCCACTGACCGGTCTAACAAGAGGACAGCGCCGCCTGCGCCGCTCCGACCGCTGTGCCACTCGACAGAGTGAGGTTGACAGCAGCCAAGTCCGGCCTCAGGCGCCATAGGAAACTCCGCTTCGCCCGACCCCAGGGCTCGGACTCGGGCTCAGCCCCGGAATACGACGAACTCCGCTTCGCCCGACCCTAGGGCTCGGACTCGGGCTCAGCCCCGGAAGACGACGAACTTCGCTTCGCCCGACCCTAGGGCTCGGACTCGGGCTCAGCCCCGGAAGACGACGAACTCCGCTTCGCCCGACCCCAGGGCTTGGACTCAGCCCTAGCCTCAGCCGACGGTCTCCGCCTCGCCCGACCTAGGGGCTTGGACTCGACCTCGGCCTCGGAAGACAGACTCGACCTCGACCTCGGAGGAGCCTCCACATCGCCCAACCCAGGGGACGGACCGACCACGTCAACAGGAGGCGCCATCATTACCCTACCCCAAGCTGACTCAGGCTACGGGGAACAAGACCGGCGTCCCATCTCGCTCGCTCCGCTAGACAAGTAATGATGGCGCCCCGCACGCTCTATGACGACGGTGGCTCTCAGCCCCCTTACGGAAGCAAGAGGACGTCAGCAAGGACTCGACAGCCCCGACAGCTGTCCTTCCGCCAGGCTCCAGCGCTCCTCCGACGGCCACGACACCACACGAACCGGGTGCCAAAACCTCTTCGGCTGCCACGATGGCATGTACTTAGGGCGCTAGCTCTCCTCCGCTAGACACGTTAGCATACTGCTACACCCCCCATTGTACACATGGATCCTTTCCTTGCGCCTATAAAAGGAAGGACCAGGGCCCTCTTACAGAAGGTTGGCCGCGCGGGGAAGGACGGGATGGCGCTCGCGTGAGGCCGCTCGCTCCCTCCCACGTGGACGCTTGTAACCCCCTACTGCAAGCGCACCCGACCTGGGCGCGGGACAAACACGAAGGCCGCGGGATTCCACCTCTCACGCCCGTCTCCCTCCGGCTGCTTCCCCCCTTCGCGCTCCGTCTCGCGCCGACCCATCTGGGCTGGGGCACGCGGCGTTAATTTACTCGTCGGTCCAGGGACCCCCGGGTTCGAAACGCCGATAGTTGGCGCGCCAGGTAGGGGCCTGCTGCGTGTTGACGAATAGCTTCCCGTCAAGCTCCAGATGGGCAGTCTCCAGCAACCTTTCCAGCCCGGGACGGTGCTCCGTTTCGGGAGTCTTGAGTTCAAGTCCCTCGACGGTAGCTACGACATGATACTCCTTCCCCCGTCGTGCGACAGCGACAATGGCGGCCGACAGCCCGCCCGCTGGCGGCGGAATCGACGACGTCTTCCCCGCGTGGTGGAAGAACAACATTCGATCTCACCCCGTCCCCTCCCCCGCCGACGGAGGAGGAGACGGGGCAACCAAGGCCAAGCAGGAGACGGCACCTCGTTGGCTGTCGAGCGAGTCGACGGCGCCGACGCCCCAACGGGGGGCACGTCGGGCATCAACAGCGCGTCTGAGACGAAGACAAGCGCCGTCTCCCCGCAACACGCCAACCGCAAGCAAACGGACGACGCCAGCACGCTCGCGAAGGACTTGCTGGGCGTCACCCTCGTACCTGAGACGACGGTGCAGTCAGTCCCCCACGTGACTTTGTCACCGCCCGTCGACCAAGAGGTACCAACCGATTCCCATCTCACGCCTTTTGGATTCAGTCTTGACCCGCCAAGCGACTTCGCTTTGGTGGACGCTCTCGTAGAGGCGAGTCCAAACCCTCTGGGGTATCGTATGCGGTCACCCTGGGACCGGCTGACGGACGTCTCGACCTACGAGCCCTCGGGGTCCGAGGAAGATGACGCGCCCGACTTCTGTTGGGATTTCTCCGGACTTGGTAACCCCAGTGCCATGCGGGACTTCATGACCGCATGCGACTACTGCCTTTCCGACTGTTCTGACGATAGCCGTAGCCTCGGCGACGAGGACTGCGGCCCAAGTCGTGAATGTTTCCACGTCGATCTAGGGGGTCCCAATGAAGGCAACCATCTTGGTATGCCGGAGAACGGTGATCTCCCTAGGCCTGTGCCTCGCGTTGACATCCTATGGGAGCTAGCTGTGGTCCCCGTCCCGGCGGGGGGTCATGACCCACAGCTCGAGCAAACCCGTGAGATGCAGGCCAGGCTCGACGAGGGGGCAGGAACACTTGAGCCGATCCGCCGGGACATCGGGTAGGAATGGGCGGGCCAGCCTCCGGCCGGAGAAGTGCGTCACCTACCCCAGGGTATCCAGCACCGCATCGCCGATGATGTCAGGGTAAGGCCGCCACCGGCTTCCAGCGGAGTCAGCCAGAACCTGGCTGCAGCGGCAATGCTTCTCCATGCGATGCCGGAGCCATCAACCACCAAGGGGCGACGAATTCAGGGAGAGCTCAAGAATCTCCTGGAGGTCGCCGCGGTCCGACGGGCCGAAAGCTCCGCCTCCCGAAGGCAGGGGTACCCCTGGGAACATCGCGCCGCGACTTCCCGATTCATGCAGGAAGCCTCGGTCCACACCGGGCGCACGCGCAACACAGCGCCTGTGGCCCCAGGTCGCCTCGGCAACGAGCACCACCACCACAACCGTCTGGCCCACCTCGATGAGAGGGTGCACCGAGGCTACCACCCCAGGCGTGGGGGACGCTACGACAGCGGGGAGGATCGGAGTCCCTCGCCCAAACCACCCGGTCCGCAGGCTTTCAGTCGCGCCATACGACGGGCGCCGTTCCCGACCCGGTTCCGAACCCCGACTACTATCACAAAGTACTCGGGGGAGACGAGACCGGAACTGTGGCTCACGGACTACCAGCTGGCCTGCCAACTGGGTGGAACGAACGATGACAACCTCATCATCCGCAACCTCCCCCTGTTCCTCTCCGACACCGCTCGTGCCTGGTTGGAGCACCTACCTCCGGGACAAATCTCCAACTGGGACGACCTGGTCCAAGCCTTCGCCGGCAACTTCCAGGGCACGTACGTGCGCCCTGGGAACTCCTGGGATCTCCGAAGCTGCCGATAGCAGCCGGGAGAGTCTCTCTAGGACTACATCCAACGATTCTCGAAGCAGCCCACCGAGCTGCCCAACATCACTGATTCAGATGTCATCGGCGCGTTCCTCGCCGGCACCACCTGCCGCGACCTGGTGAGCAAGCTGGGTCGCAAGACCCCCACCAGGGCGAGCGAGCTGATGGACATCGCCACCAAGTTCGCCTCTGGCCAGGAGGCGGTTGAGGCCATCTTCCGGAAGGACAAGCAGCCCCAGAGCCGCCCACCGGAAAATGTCCCCGAGGCGTCAACTCAGCGTGGCACCAAGAAGAAAGGCAAGAAGAAGTCACAAGCGAAGCGCGACGCCGCCGACGCGGACCTTGTCGCCGCCGCCGAGTACAAGAACCCTCGGAAACCTCCCGGAGGTGCCAACCTCTTCGACAAGATGCTCAAGGAGCCGTGCCCCTATCATCAGGGGCCCGTCAAGCACACTCTTGAGGAGTGCGCCATGCTCCGGCGCCACTTTCACAAGGCCGGGCCACCCGCGGAGGGTGGTAGGGCTCGCGACGATGACAAGAAGGAAGATCACCAGGCAGGAGAGTTCCTCGAGGTCCGCGACTGCTTCATGATCTACGGTGGGCAAGTGGCGAATGCCTCGGCTCGGCACCGCAAGCAAGAGCGTCGGGAGGTCTGTTCGGTAAAGGTGGCAGCGCCAGTCTACCTAGACTGGTCCGACAAGCCCATCACCTTCGACCGAGACGACCACCCAGATCGCGTGCCGAGCCTGGGGAAATACCCGCTCGTTGTCGACCCCGTCATTGGCGACGTTAGGCTCACTAAGGTCCTCATGGACGGGGGCAGCAGCCTCAACATCATCTACTCCGAGACCCTCAGGCTCCTGCGGGTCGATCTGTCCTCGGTCCGGGCAGGCGCTGCGCCTTTCCACGGGATAATCCCCGGGAAATGTGTCCAGCCCCTCGGACAACTCGATCTTCCCGTCTGCTTTGGGACGCCCTCCAACTTCTGAAGGGAGACCCTCACGTTCGAGGTGGTCGGGTTCCGAGGAACCTACCACGCAGTGCTGGGGAGGCCATGCTACGCAAAGTTCATGGCTGTCCCCAACTACACCTACCTCAAGTTCAAGATGCCGGGCCCCAACGGGGTCATCACCGTCGGCCCTACGTACCGACACGCGTTCGAATGCGACGTGGAGTGCGTGGAGTACGCCGAGGCCCTCGCCGAATCTAAGGCCCTCATCGCCGACCTAGAGAGCCTCTCTAAGGAGGCGCCAGCCGTGAAGCGCCACACCGGCAACTTCGAGCCAGCGGAGACGGTTAAATTCGTCCCCCTTGACCCCAGCAGCGATGCCTCCAAGCAGATCCGGGTCAGCTCCGAGCTTGATCCCAAATAGGGAGCAGTGCTCGTTGACTTTCTCCGCGCGAACGCCGACGTTTTCGCGTGGAGTCCCTCGGACATGCTCGGCATACCGAGGGATGTCGCCGAGCACTCGCTGGATATTCGAGCTAGAGCCCGACCCGTGAAGCAGCCTCTGCGCCGATTCGACGAAGAAAAGCGCAGAGCCATAGGCGAGGAGATCCACAAGCTAACGGCGACAGGGTTCATCAAAGAGTTATTCCATCCTGAATGGCTTGCCAACCCCGTGCTTGTGAGAAAGAAAGGAGGGAAATGGCGGATGTGTGTAGACTACACTGGTCTAAACAAAGCATGTCCGAAAGTTCCCTACCCTCTACCTCGCATCGATCAAATCGTGGATTCCACTGCTGGGTGCGAAACCCTATCTTTCCTCGATGCCTACTCGGGGTATCACCAAATCAGGATGAAAGAGTCCGACCAGCTCGCGACTTCTTTCATCACACCCTTCGGCATGTACTGCTATGTTACCATGTCGTTCGGCTTGAGGAATGTGGGTGCAACGTACCAACGGTGCATGAACCAAGTGTTCGGCGAACACATTGGCCGGACGGTCGAGGCCTATGTCGATGACATCGTAGTCAAGACGAGGAAAGCCTCCGACCTCCTTTCCGACCTTGAAGTGACATTCCGATGTCTCAAGGCAAAAGGCGTGAAGCTCAATCCCAAAAAGTGTGTCTTCGGGGTTCCCCGAGGCATGCTCTTGGGGTTCATCGTCTCCGAGCAGGGCATCGAGGCCAACCCGGAGAAGATCGCAGCCATCACCAGCATGGGGCCCATCAAGGACTTGAAAGGCGTACAGAGAGTCATGGGATGCCTTGCGGCTCTGAGCCGCTTCATCCCGCGCCTCGGCGAAAGAGGCCTGCCTCTGTACCGCCTCTTAAGGAAGGCCGAGTGCTTCACTTGGACCCCTAAGGCCGAGGAAGCCCTCGGGAACCTGAAGGCGCTCCTTACAAACGCACCCATCTTGGTGCCCCCCGCTGCCGGAGAAGCCCTCTTGATCTACGTCGCCGCGACCACTCAGGTGGTTAGCGCCACGATTGTGGTTGAGAGACGAGAAGAGGGGCATGCATTGCCCATCCAGAGGCCAGTCTACTTCATCAGTGAGGTACTGTCCGAGACCAAGATCCGCTACCCACAAATTCAGAAATTGCTATACGCGGTGATCCTGACGCGGCAGAAGTTGCGACACTACTTCGAGTCTCATCCGGTAACTGTGGTGTCATCCTTCCCCCTGGGGGAGATCATCCAGTGCCGAGAGGCCTCGGGTAGAATTGCAAAGTGGGCGGTGGAAATCATGGGCGAAACGATCTCGTTCGCCCCTCGGAAGGCCATCAAGTCCCAGGTCTTGGCGGACTTCATGGCTGAATGGGTCGACACCCAGCTCCCAACAGATCTGATCCAACCGGAACTCTGGACCATGTTCTTCGACGGGTCGCTGATGAAGACAGGTGCAGGCGCAGGCCTGCTCTTCATCTCGGCCCTCCAGAAGCACCTACGCTACGTGCTACGCCTCCACTTCCCGGCGTCCAACAATGTGGCTGAGTATGAGGCTTTGGTCAATGGTTTGCGCATCGCCATCGAGCTAGGGGTCCGACGCCTCGACGCTCATGGTGACTCGCAGCTCATCATCGACCAAGTCATGAAGAACTCCCACTGCCGCGACCCGAAGATGGAAGCATACTGCAATGAGGTTCGGCGCCTGGAAGACAAGTTCTACGGGCTCAAGCTCAACCACATCGCCCGACGCTACAACGAGACTGCGGACAAGCTGGCTAAAATAGCCTCGGGGCGAACAATGGTTCCCCCGGACGTCTTCTCCCGAGACCTGCATCAACCCTCCATCAAGACCAACGACACGCCCGAGTCCGAGGCACCCTCGGCTCAGTCCGAGGTACCCTCGGCTCAGTCCAAGGTACCCTCGGCACAGTCCGAGGCACCCTCGGCTCGGCCCGAGGCACCCTCGGCTCAACTCAAGGCACCCTCAGCTCGGCCCGAGGTACCCTCGGCCCCCGAGGGTGAGGCACTGCGTGTCGAGGAGGAGCAGAGCGGGGTCACGCCTAATCGAAACTGGCAGACCCCGTACCTGCAATATCTCCACCGAGGAGAGCTACCCCTCGACCGAGCCGAAGCTCGGCGGTTGGCACGACGTGCTAAGTCGTTCGTCTTGCTGGGAGATGGGAAGGAGCTCTACCACCGCAGCCCCTCGGGCATCCTCCAGCGATGCATTTCCATCGCCGAAGGTTAGGAGCTCCTACAAGAGATACACTCGGGGGCTTGTGGTCATCACGCAGCACCTCGAGCCCTTGTTGGAAACGCCTTCCGACAAGGTTTCTACTGGCCGACGGCGGTGGCCGACGCCACTAGAATTGTCCGCACCTGCGAAGGGTGTCAGTTCTATGCAAGGCAGACCCACCTGCCCGCTCAGGCCCTGCAGGCGATACCCATCACCTGGCCTTTTGCTGTGTGGGGTCTGGACCACGTCGGCCCCTTACAGAAGGCACCCGGGGGCTACACGCACCTGTTGGTCGCCATCGACAAATTATCCAAGTGGATCGAGGTCCGACCCCTAAACAGCATCAGGTCCGAACAGGCGGTGGCGTTCTTCACCAACATCATCCATCGCTTTGGGGTCCCAAACTCCATCATCACCGACAACGGCACCCAGTTCACCGGCAGAAAGTTCCTGGACTTCTACGAGGATCACCACATCCGGGTGGACTGGGCCATCGTGGCTCACCCCATGAATGGGCAAGTAGAGCGTGCCAACGGCATGATTCTACAAAGACTCAAGCCTCGGATCTACAACGACCTCAACAAGTTCGGCAAGCGATGGATGAAGGAACTCCCCTCGGTGGTCTGGAGTCTGAGGACAACGCCGAGCCGAGCCACGGGCTTCACGCCGTTCTTTCTAGTCTATGGGGCCGAGGCCATCTTGCCCACAGACTTAGAATACGGTTCCCCGAGGACGAGGGCCTACGCCGACCAAAGCAATCAAGCTAATCGAGAAGACTCACTGGACCAGCTGGAAGAGGCTCAGGACATGGCCTTACTACACTCGGCGCGGTACCAGCAGTCCCTGCGACGCTACCACACCCGAGGGGTTCGGTCCCGAGACCTCCAGGTGGGCGACCTGGTGCTTCGGCTGCGACAAGACGCCCGAGGGCGGCACAAGCTCACGCCTCCCTGGGAAGGGCCGTTCGTCATCGCCAAAGTTCTGAAGCCCGGAACGTACAAGCTGGCCAACAGTCAAGGCGAGGTCTACAGCAACGCTTGGAACATCCAACAGCTACGTCGCTTCTACCCTTAAGATGCTTTCAAGTTGTTCGTATGCCTCGTTCCCATGCAAAGTTTAGTCATCAAGGAAGGGTCAGCCTTGCCTCGGCAAAGCCCGACCCTCCTTCGGGGGCTAAAAGGGGGGAACCCCCTCTGCGCCAAAATTTTCCTCGGAAAAAGATCTTTTTCGCCAGAATGTCTTTCGTGCTTTTCGACTACTTCGAAAGTGGATCCTGAAAACGATGGAGTACACGTAAGCAGCCAAGGCTGACTGAGCCGAGGGACTCCTACGCCTCTGGGATACGGATACCTCACTCATCACCTTCTGCGATGAGTAACTCGCGCTCGGATAAGTGATTCCGCGGACCGAACAAGTCTTGACGCTCGAAAGCTCCTCTGCCGGAGCGACTTTTTGGGCCTTCTCGGCTACGTCGGTGACAGAACCCTATGGACGAGTAAGAGTGCGCGTAAGCGGCAAGGCCGACCGAGCCGAGGGATTCCTACGCCTCTGGGATACGGATACCTCACTCATCACCTTCCGTGAAAAGCAACTCTCGCTCGCACAAACAATTCTGTTACCGACAAATAAGTCCAGATACTCGAAACAAGAGGAAAAGAAACGCAGCTTTACAACACGACGATGATATGTTTGGGCCTCGGCGGCCGCAGAAAACATACACACGCTACAAGATAATTCGATCCTGCAGGCTCGGATCTTGACAGTTGAAGGGAGCAGCAGCACCCTCGGCGTCAACTACACCTTCGGCGAGATCCGACCTAGCCTCGGACGGTGACGCGGTCGGAGGATCTCCACTCTGAAGGACGACATCAGCACCATGCCCAGGCCATCGCCACCAGGGTCTTCTCCAGGAATCCGGCTCGAGCAGACGGCCCGGCCGGCCACCCCGAGGCCTCAGGGTGGCTGTCCCCCGAAGACACGAGCCCGGCCCGTGGTCTCGGCAACTCAATCCCGGCGTCGCTCCCACCAGCGGACGACCCGGCCAGGCTCCGGCCGACCAAGTCTTCTTTTCGAAGCCAACTCTGCCTCTGATCAAGCTGACACCGCTACCTCCGGCTTCGGTTCATCGAAGAGCGGCCGAGGGGTTCCTTTAACTAAGCAAGAGAAGCCTCGGACAGCAAGGCCGACCGAGCCGAGGGACTCTTACGCCTCCGAGATACGGATACCTCACTCGTCACCTTCGCACGAGGCGACTCACACTTGGTGAAGCGGTTCAGATAACCAACAGGCGAGTCTTAGTGCTCGAAAATGAGGAAAAAACACGGCTCCGCGCCAAAAATACATACATGTTCAGGCCCCGACAACCACAATGAACAAAAAGACCGGCATTCAAGGTGCCATTACAAACGGAACTCCGGTTCCGTCCTCGCGAGTATGAACAACCTCCACACCGGGGAGCCTGCGGGGCGACGAGTTCCGGGCGACTCGCCAGCGACCTCTGCAGCAGCAGCTATGGTCCTAGGACGGACGCGGCCACCGG
Organism: Zea luxurians; assembly: GCA_029449295.1. Taxonomy (NCBI): domain Eukaryota; kingdom Viridiplantae; phylum Streptophyta; class Magnoliopsida; order Poales; family Poaceae; genus Zea; species Zea luxurians. Next base: position 65,695,223 of record JAOPSE010000005.1, read on the forward strand.
AAGGCTCTCGTTCGCGTCCCCGCTCAAGGGACGCGAACCAAACATCAAAGCCAAAGAGCCGAAGGCCGGCCCGTAGGCGGCACTGACGGCCTCGACGGTGGGGAAGCTTCCCCCGGCTGCCACCATGTCAGCACCGACGGCGGCGTCCGCCTCTCCACCAACGCCGCACCGGCGAATGCGGGCCGCTCCAAAGCGCACCGGCAGGTCCTCGCTCCCGTCCTCGCCACGAAAGCGAGGAAGAGGGCGGAATGTTGCATCCTAGCTGGGCAGCAACAGTTCGCCTTCCCCGGCATGGCTGGAGGACGCCTCCTCCGCAGAGCTGGAGGATGGTTTCCACCACCAGAAGCTAGAAGAGGAGGTGGCCAGCCGACCCGTGCGGGAGGTAGAGCCCTGGCTCGCCTCGCTCTCCGCCCTAGCAAGGATGGTAAACATCCTTGAAGCTGAGGGAGGGGCGGGGGCCGCAGCCCGGCTTGCTTCTCCCCATCCAGGGGCTGGTGGTCACCGTCTTAGGTGACCACCGGCGAGGGGGTGCAGCCAGGCCGCGAGATGAAAATCCTTGAAGCCGAACGATGGCTGAAAGGTACCAACTTCCACGAAGTTGCGTTCCTCCAACGACAAGGCGGAAGGATTGCGGGTGTCCCCCATCCGGGGGCTCGGAAGGTGGAAAGACACGGTGCATAAGGGAGCGCGAAGACATGGTCGCCTTTCAAGGGGGTCACCCTCCTTTTAAAGGCGACTCTCCCTACTTGCGTCCCCAGCCGTCGTGGGATGAGTCTTCTCCAACACGCTCCAAGGTCCTCCCCCTACGGCGCGGGGGCTGGGTCCCACGCGTCATGCAAACTGGCCCAGGGCAGAAGAAGCCAAACCGCCGCGCGCGGTGCATGCAACCGCCCAGCGGTTACAAGCATTCCTCCACTTTCGCCCAGACCAGCGGGTGAAAGGGCGAACAGCCGTGCAGGCGGCATGCAACTGCGACAAGTGGGCGCGCCCCTCCGACTTCCAACGCACCCAGCATGGAGGCCCGGGCCCACGCGTCATGCAACCGGCGCGCCGGTTGCTACGTGCGAGCAACTGCACCACCACTCGCACCACTACCACGCCTCCTCGACTGCAGAACCAGTACCACGACTCGAGGCAACCCTGCGTACGACCCAGCAGTGCCAGCCAGGCGCGACGGTCAATACGGCCAAAAATGGGCCGGCGGTAATGGCGGTGGCAGGCGGGCAGGAGCAGCGGTCACGTCGTCAGCCAAGCTCACATCACCTCGTGGGACAGCGAGAGAACCCTCTCTCACGGCGTGAAGACGGCGCGCCCATGTTCCGTTCCTCGAACGGCTCGCGCACGCGCAACGGCCGCCTCGCGAACCACTCGCCCCCGTCGCATTAACTCCGCGGCGGGACAGGCGGCGCCTCAGGCAGGAGAAGCAAGCGACGCTTCGCCTTCGCCATAATGACCGCGTCAAAAAAGGTACGCCACATCATTCGATTTTGTATCCTTTTCCTCTTTCTCTCTCTTACAACAGGGACCGAGAAAGGGGATACCCCGAAAAGGATCCTTCTCCATGAAGGAAACAGGCCCCGAGCCTCCCTACTGATCAGAGGTTCAAAGGCTGGCCCCTCGGAGGGGTTTAACAGCCGCCTCAGAGTGCTTGGGTTCCGCGCCCACTACTGGTCAGAGGTTCGAAGGCCGGCCCCTCGGAAGGGTTCAACGGCCGCCTCAGGCCACTCGGGCTCCGCGCCCACTACTGATCAGGGGTTCGTAGGCTGGCCCTCGAAGGGTTCACAGCCGCCTCAGACATAGAGCGAGGGATGACCCTGGGTACGTTCGATACATAACCAAGGCTCGGGCTACACTCCCGAGGTACCCTAGGACATTTCCGAGACCAGCGGGAACGATCTTGTAATGGAATCCCATCAGAGGGAGGCATCGAGCCCTCGGACCCCGTCGAAAGGGGACCGGGTCCGGCAGATCACCCGCAGGTACTTTTGGAGCGCGCCTCCGGGCCTCTAGCCGACCCCTAACAAATGGGGCACGGGCGTCCACTCGGATTACCCGTCAGCAGCTCACCGGAAACACCATGTTCGGCGCCCTCCGAGGGCAGCATGGCGCTTGCCCCCCCTCCTCCTTGCGGAAAGGCGATGCAGGGGCGTATGTAAAAAAGTCGAGTCTGTCCTTGACCGTCCTCTCGCCCTATGCAGAGGCTCGGGGGCTGCTCTCGCAAACCCGGCTCCGGCCAAACCGTTGACAGCGTCAACATACCAGCCCGAGAACTTGGGACCCGACCGTGCACCCGGGCTACGACCAGCTCGCATGAGGGAACAACCAGACCAGCCAAAGTGTTGCGAAATGCATTAAGACCTCGAAGGAGTCAAACCACTCCTCCGAGGCCTCGGGGGCTACACCCGGCGGGTGCGCTCGCGCGCACCCACCGGAACAAAACGCAACCGAGAAAGGCTGGTCCCCTTGCAAAAAAGTGCGACAAAAGCCTCCAAGCGAGTATTAACACTCCCTTCGAGGCTCGGGGGCTACTGTCGGGGACCATAATTAGGGGTACCCTCAAGACTCCTAAATCTCAGCTGGTAACCCCCATCAGCACAAAGCTGCAAAGGCCTTATGGGTGCGACTAAGTCAAGGATCGGTCCATTCGAGGGACGCGATCACGCCTCGCCCGAGCCCAGCCTCGGGCAAGGGCAGCCGACCCCGGAGGATTTACGTCTCGCCCGAGGACCCCCTCCAGCAACGGACACACCTTCGGCTCGCCCGAGGCCCAGTCTTCGCCAAGAAGCAACCTTGGCCAAATCGCCACGCCAACCGACCAAATCGCAGGGGCATTTAATGCAAAGGTGGCCTGACACCTTTATCCTGACGCACGCCCTCCAGTCGACAGAGCCAAAGTGACCGTAGTCACTTCGCCGCTCCACTGACCGGTCTGACAAGAGGACAGCGCCGTCTGCGCCGCTCCGACTGCTGTGCCACTCGACAGAGTGAGGCTGACAGTAGCTAAGTCCGGCCTTAGGCGCCATAGGAAACTCCGCTTCGCCCGACCCCAGGGCTCGGACTCAGGCTCAGCCTCGGAAGACGACGAACTCCGCTTCGCCCGACCCCAGGGCTCGGACTCGGGCTCAGCCCCGAAAGACGACGAACTCCGCTTCGCCCGACCCAGGGCTCGGACTTGGGCTCAGCCCCGGAAGACGACGAACTCCGCTTCGCCCGACCCCAGGGCTCGGACTTGGGCTCAGCCCCAGAAGACGATGAACTCCGCTTCGCCCGACCCCAGGGCTCGAACTCGGGCTCAGCCCCGGAAGACAACGAACTCCGCTTCGCCCGACCCCAGGGCTCGGACTCGGGCTCAGCCCCGGAAGACGACGAACTCCGCTTCGCCCGACCCCAGGGCTCGGACTCGGGCTCAGCCCCGGAAGACGACGAACTCCGCTTCGCCCGACCCCAGTGCTCGGACTCGGGCTCAGCCCCGGAAGACGACGAACTCCGCTTCGCCCGACCCCAGGGCTCGGACTCAGCCCTGGCCTCACCCGACGGTCTCCGCCTCACCCGACCCAGGGGCTCGGACTCGACCTCGGCCTCGGAAGACAGACTCGACCTCGACCTCGGAGGAGCCTCCACATCGCCCAACCCAGGGCACGGACCGACCACGTCAACAGGAGGCGCCATCATTACCCTACCCCAAGCTGACTCAGGCTACGGGGAACAAGACCGGCGTCCCATCTGGCTCGATCCACCAGACAAGTAATGATGGCGCCCCGCACGCTCTATGACGATGGCGGCTCTCAGCCCCCTTACGGAAGCAAGAGGACGTCAGCAAGGACTCGACAGCCCCGACAGCTGTCCTTCCGCCAGGCTCCAGCGCTCCTCCGACGGCCACGACACCACACGAACCGGGTGCCAAAACCTCTCCGGCTGCCACGATGGCATGTACTTAGGGCGCTAGCTCTCCTCCGCTAGACACGTTAGCATACTGCTACACCCCCCATTGTACACCTGGATCCTTTCCTTGCGCCTATAAAAGGAAGGACCAGGGCCCTCTTACAGAAGGTTGGCCGCGCGGGGAAGGACGGGACGGCGCTCGCGTGAGGCCGCTCGCTCCATCCCGCGTGGACGCTTGTAACCCCCTACTGCAAGCGCATCCAACCTGGGCGCGGGACAAACACGAAGGCCGCGGGATTCCACCTCTCACGCCCGTCTCCCTCCGGCTGCTTCCCCCCTTCGCGCTCCATCTCGCGCCGACCCATCTGGGCTGGGGCACGCGGCGATATTTTACTCGTCGGTCCAGGGACCCCCGGGTTCGAAACGCCGACGCCTATGATCTCCTAATCACCCACTATTGACTATATATATATAGGGTAGGTATAACGGGAGCCCTGGGCTTTCAATAATTAACGGAAGCACAGGCCGACCACCCATGCAAACTGGTTCAACCAGCGCGTCCAACCAGGCTGTCGGGTGCGCCACCTGCCCCACGTCTGTTAGCGCAAAAAAAGGAATGCATGCATGAGTCAAACACGATCCAATGTATGCGCATAAATTTAGGAAAGATATATGCGGCAGTTTCTATTTTTAAATCCTTTATTTCCTCCATAAATTTAGGATCGCTGCAACAGCCATGCAACTAGACGCGTAAGGACCATTTTATGATATATACTGAGACTAAATATGCTACACTGTGTAAATAATTATGCAATTCGATATACTGCGTAAAAATCTGTTACTAGCTGCATGCACACGAATTTATGATGAAAATAATGTGCAATGAAAGGAAATGAATTACACGCATAGAAACAAAAAATTGTATTTAATGTTTTATTTCCTTCATAAGTATAAGATCCCTCCAACAGCCATGCAGCTAAACACATTAAATCTAGTTTATGATATATACTGATACAAATTATACTACATGGTGTAGGTATTTATGCAATTCGTTACACTGCGTAAAAAATCTGGCATGTTGTTCACTGGTGGACGCACCTCCGAGTTGGAGCGTAATAAACCTTAAGTTTTGAGCATAAAATCCCTCAATTATAAGCGTATATACCGAGCCAATGTGAGAGGTTGATAGCTCTAGTAGGTTGTTATTACGATCCTATTTTTATGGCAGATCCGAAAAACATGGCAGCCGCATGCATGCGGTTATACAGATCCACAAATTATGGCAAAATGCATGCATGAGTCAAACACGTTCCCTTGCATGCGCGTAAATTTAGGAAAGATATGTGTGACGGTTTCTATTTTAAATGCTTTATTTCTTCCATAAATTTAGGATCGCTGCAACAACAATGCAGCTAGACTCGTAATTATTATTTTATGATATATAGTGATACTAAATATGCTACACTGTGTAGATAATTATGCAATTGGGTATACTGCGTAAAAATCTGTTACCGGTTGTATGCACACGAATTTATGATGAAAAGAATATACAATAAAAGGAAATGAATTGCATGCATAGAAACAAAAAATCGCATTTAATGTTTTATTTCCTTCATAAATATAGGATCCCTCCAACAGTCATGCAGCTAAACGCATTAGAACTAATTTATGATGTATATTGAAACAAATTATACGACACGGTGTAGGTATTTATGCAATTCCTTACACTGCGTAAAAAAACTGGCATGTTGTTCACTGGTGGACGCATATCCGGGTGAAGTGTAAAAACCTTAAGTTTTGAGCATAAAATCCCTCAATTATAAACGTAAATACCGAGTCAATGAGAGGTTGATAGCTCTAGTAGGTTGTTATTACGATCCTATTTTTATGACAGATCCTAAAAACATGGCAGTCGCATGCATGCGGTTTTTATTTTTATACAGATCCAAAAATTATGGCAAAATCGTGGGAGTTTCCTTTGCATGCGCACAAATTACGAACAGCATAAATTAAGGAATTGTCTTTCTAATGTGCATGCAGTAAACTGATATACGAACTCCGTGTTCAAGCATAAAATCGTACAGTTTTTAGCGTAAATAGTACATGTGGTAGGCATACAACACAATAATCAAAAAAGAAAACTGCGCCGGATCGGAGGATGTCACGCGTGATCATCGCTGCGCGCATCTCGCGCCTTCCGTGACGTCGCTCGCTCGAACATCGCGCCTCATGCGTCGCCGTCGCTACTCGCACGTCGACGGGCGTCGCTTGCTCACCGGCCTTAGAAGTGCTGCCTCCTCGGAGCTTCGGGGACGCCGCCGCTTGCCCGCACAAGGGCCCCGCTGCGGATCGAGGAACCTCCGTCACCGCGCGTCGAGGTAATGGAGTTGCGGCCACCGGCCTGGGAACCGCCACCACCGCATGTCGAGGTCGGGGAGCCGCGACCACCGTCGCGCGCACTATCGGGCAACCGCCGTCGTAAATGAATCGAGATGGGGCGTGAAAAACTTATCCCTAGCACTATGGATTTTCTTTTATAGACGTTTGGACCTGGTACGGCTCGACCGGATTGCACTGTCTGGCCTGGGCTTCCAATAACTAAAGAAAGCCCAAGGCTCCTAATATACAATCTATATATATATATATATATATATATATATATATATATATATATATATATATATATATATATATATATATATATATGAGACTCTGGATTTTGAACCAATAAAAAAATTGAATTACAAACCAATCCTTTTGTATCCCTTTTCTTACAAATCTCGAGGACGAGATTTCTTGTAAGGGGGTAGAATTTGTAAAGCCCTAAAATTGGTAAAAGGCAAAAATAATAAAATAAATAAAGAAAGAAATAAAATAGTAAAGTGAAATATCTCACATTATACCTGAGCTTTGAATTTTGAAGACTGAATTTTGAAACCAAGAATTAACGTAGAAAATAAATAATAGAAAGATACTCCATTGATTTGTTCTTCTCGTAAATTATACATACTCTTAAAACAATCAAGAAACCCTTTAATGAAAGTATACAATACCCTCTTTCAAAATAAATAGATAATGAATATTTATTTTTGAAGTAACTTTTAATTCTTATCCCACATTCAAAATGCTATTTTCCTAAAAAAGGAACAATATGAGTGTGTTTCATATTTCAAACACCTACCAAACAAATAAATTAATTAAAATAAAAACATATATTTTGCCTCATGATTGATTTTTGAATGAGCCATGAAAACAAATATTGAATTTGTGTGTTGCATATTTGGAACATTTGCATAAATAAAATAATAAACAAATAAAATTATGCTTACATTAATGCTGAGTACTCATGTTTGTTCATTAAAGACTTGAGTGCAAATTCAGAACAAAATGTAAATTGAATTTAGAATTTGGGAATTATAAAAGAATTAGAAAAGGAAATGGAAATGAAAAAGGAAAAAGGACAACAGACCTCGGCTGGGCCGGATTGCTACCGTGCGGCCCAGTAACCCCAACCGCGTGGCCCACCCCATTGCTTGCTGACCCCACCACGCGTGCCCCACCGGTCGGCTCTAGACTTGACTCCGCTTGCGCCTGCGCTCCCAGTTGTCGTGGATTCGTCTCACCACATGGTGGGCCCGTGACGTCAGGGCCGTCTTCTCCCTCCTGTATTCTACGGTGGTTCCGCTGGCGAGCTCAACAAATCTAGAGCAAATCCCGCTGAAATCACGCCCGCCAAATTCGAGTTCGGTTGGACTCGGCTCAGACTCTACCTTAATCTGAGCATAAAAAGAGACCCCCCGCCACACCTTCCTCGGCCATTAATTCAAGCGTCGCCAAGCTGGCTGGATGAATGGATGTCATGCGGGGAGAATTGCCGCCGCGCCGTGTGGTGCGCGGGCCACCATGGCCGCCTGGCAGGAGAGAGAAGGCCGAGAGAGAGTGGAAGCGTCGCCGCGCCTGTGGGTCTCCTGTGCCTGCTCTCAGCTTTTGGCGGGAGTCTTGGGTGCTGGGAAATCCCTCGCCGGGGGAAAAATGCCGCCATGGGAGAAACCAAGGAAAACCGTCGCTCGGGCTCGGTCGCATGGTCTGGGCGACTCGCTGGGGTACATAGATGATGTCCGTGGCACCAGAGAGAAAATTAGATTCTCGGTGGAGGCCGAATTGCTCACCGGGGTTGAAGAACCCGCCAAGCTCGCACTCTGTCGTGGCCTTGGACAACTGTGCTGCGATTCACGGTAAGTCTACTACGTGTGCATTCTTTGTTCCCTGGGGGTCGCGTTGGTGCCCTTAGATTCTCCCTTGGGGCACTGTGCATCGATCCGGGGAGTTCTCATCGGCAATGTTGCCACCGTGGAGTGTCTCGGCGTCACCTGGGGAATGGGCGTTCGGGAGGTAGAAGACGGTGGATGGGCCGTTAGATTGGATATGGTCGGTTAGGAGTAAATCCGTGAACTGATGGGGGAGCTTTAATATGAACCATAGATCTCTCATGAACGCCTGAGATTAGATCTAGGTGTTTTAAATCTGGGCCGTTGTGGTAGATCGGACGGTCCAGCCAGCTTCGTACCCCTTCGGCTCCGCGGTTTGCATATAAGTCCCTGTCAAAAAACGAATCAACCCGCCATCCATCTGTGGGTTAATCTGAGTCTAGGGAATGTTTCTAAGTTGGCCCCTATACTATACTGAATTTGATGCGCAGTCCAGAAGGAAATAAAAATAGGAAATTAATTATAGATATTGATTGTTAATAAAAATAATTCCAGAAACTTGTATAATTCATATTTAATTCATTTTTACTCCTTTTTAACCCATTCCAGTTGCAATAATACTGTATTAATATTTTCTATCACTTAGTAAATTTGTTTAGCCATGAAACTTTGATTAAAATTGTTCAATTGAATTAATATATTCTAGGTGCTAAATAATTTCAGAAATTCATAACTTAACAACCGTAGCTCCGAGTTTAGTGATTCTTGTTCCTACGATCTCGTTACGACGCATAGATTATTATTACGTAGTTTATTCATATGTTTGGTGTGATGTTAATTTTTCCCATACCATGATTGTCTGTATTGCTACGACTAGCGCGAGGTTACGAGTCACCGAAGAGCAAGTTGGTACCTGGAATCTCAAGTCCTAGGCAAGTTGTGCCCTTGATCACTTGTTATTACCCAGTCATGTTCTGATTAATCTTAATGATCTGCATAGGTTAATTTTGATGGGACCCAACAGGTTACCCTAGTTTGATTATCTTTATACCTTGACTCCACTAAACTTTTTGGGTAGTACCTGCTATTGCTTTATGTGGTTTTGGGTATGAAGATTACACTATTCATGATTATACTTTTGTTATCAGTCGTTATTTATTGTTCATGTTAAGATCATTATGTTAATTGGAACATGGAGAACCACCCGGGAAAACAGTGCTACCACAAGGGTTTATGGGCGCCCTTGGCTGATTAACTAGGAAAGCTAGTGGATGATTACCTTACCCGAAAGGGGCAAGGGAAGTAGGGGAGTGGTCAGTGTAGGGAGGTCCTTGGTTGATTTTGCTGCGATGGCGGTCAGTCGAGAGACTCCTGCACTGGAGCTTCCTATAAACTGTAGCGGGTTTTCTGAAGCTAGTGGAACTTTGTAAAGGCCTCGTAGTGTTACCCTGTCTCGCCTCCTCGGTAGAGGTGTATGGGATTGGTCGTCTCTTGGCAGATGGGTAACATGACTTGTGGGTAAAGATGTGCAACCTCTGCAGAGTGTAAAACTGGTATACTAGCCGTGCTCACGGTCATGAGCAGCTCGGACACTCACATGATTAATTTATGGAACTAAATTCAATTTGCCATATGCATTGCATCGCAGGTGATGTTGTTATTTTTGATCTACTACTTAATTGGGTTGGTATTTACTTATACTTAGTAACTGCTAATAAAATTTTGACCAACTTTAAAAGCAATGCTCAGCTCTAACCATCCTCTTTGGTAAGCCTTACACTTCACGTGAGCTCCCACCTTTGGCGAGTTCATGCACATTATTCCCCACAACTTGTTGAGCGATGAACGTATGTGAGCTCACTCTTGCTGTCTCACACCCCCCCATAGGTCAAGAATAGGTACCGCAGGATGAGGCGCTTGGAGGATGTTGTGACGAGTTCGTGAGAGGTCTAGGTCGTCGTCTCCCAGTCAACTTTGGGTTGCTGGACCGTTGTCTCCTTATAATGTAATTATTTATTTTGTATAGAACTCCTGTTATATAGTAAAGATGTGACATTCGATCTTGTGCCATGATTCATCATATGTGTGAGACTTTGTCCTAGCACACCTGGTGATTATGTTCGCGCCCGGGTCTTGGTGCCCCGAAACCCAGGTGTGACAGAAGTGGTATCAGAGGAATGTTGACTGTAGGACGAAACCTATATAGAACTGGACAACCAATACTTACTTACCTTTGCTACTCTGATTCTTTTCTAAACTTTTCTTAATCTTTTCTCATCTATTTCCACTTTACTCTGATTATTCTTACCTTTTCATTCTAAAGACAAATGTGGATTTCACACTTTGAAATCCTGTGCCTAAACTGACCTTTAGAAATAGGGACCTACTCTTACGAACAAAAACAAAACTATTTTTATAGATATCTATGAACTTGAATGTTTGTTCTTATGATACCTGTTTGATTTGGATCTTTGATTGAGTGTGATGAGTTGTGGAGTAATGTCCACAATTACATCTGCGTATACATATAAAAAAATTTGCTTATAAAAATAACTATCCCTCATTAAAGTATTTAGCCTAACAATATCCATTTCATCTTAAAAGATTCTATCCTACACTCATAGGTCCTTCTTATCTCAAAAGATCCTAACCTATCCTAATTAACATATATCTAGCTTAATAGAACCATCTTATCTTAAAAGATACTCTATTACCTTAGTAGATCCACCTAACTTAAACTAGTCTAATCTAGTCATATCCAACCTAATCTAGATTTTATCTAATCTATTATGATCTAATCTAGAGTAAGTTACTTAATGCTGGTACAGAAGATAAGGCCATACCCCTCATGCACTTAAAACTAAACTAGTGCCTTAAACCAACTCAGTCACATGCATGAGATCTAACCCAACCAATAGAGTCATGATGGATTGCATAATCTATCAACCCCCACCTAAAACAAACTTTTGACCTACATCATGTAGTCTATCTCATCCATATCTATCTTAACCATATTCCCCAACTCTGATAATATACACTAATATCGAATCAATGAGACAAAGACCGCAGAGGAAAAGATCAACATTAACAAGGAAGGATGTAATAGTCAAAGCGAATCTCGAGATAAATCAAGACTCAAACATTTCGAACGAAGTCTTTTCTTTGCCATAATCTTTCTTACCTCAACCTGTCCAACCTATATCCTATATAATAAGTAGATGGATACCTATGATCTCCTAATCACCCACTATTGACTATATATATATATATATATATATATATATATATATATATATATATATATATATATATATATATATATATATATATATATATATATATATAGTATTTAGAGCCCTGGGCTCTTTTTAACTACAGGAAGCCCCGACCACCCGCTCGGTTGACCAGGCGACCATCCGGTCCACCCACTATAATGTTTACGCTTAGTTATACACAAGTTTACGAGTTTACGCTCATGTACCATGGTATAAAACCAACCGCTCTACCTGGCCTTCCGCACGATGGCTGAGACTAGGGTTTCAGTGGCGGCGGTTGCGCGACACGAGCGAGCACGGCGGACAAGCATACGAGATCCATGGCGATCGCCTCCCTGTCATTGTTCCAGAGGTGCCTTCCCTTCGTTTACCTCATTTTATTCCCTCCCCTCACCTTACCCCCTTTCCCGCACAAACCCTCGCCCGCGGCGGACAAGCGTCCCCACCTGTTGCACGTGATCCCTCCGGCGCACCGCCTCCTAGCCCAGATCTGTTCGCCCCTCGCCCTCTCCAGTCTCGGTGATTCGCAGACTCGGCCAGCTGCCTAGGCACCGGCCACCGGCGTCTGGATCTCCTGCTCTGCTGTTCGCCACCTCGGGGGCTCTACGGCGTTGGCTCGACGCGCGCGGATAGCCTGCACGAGCGCGGCGGTCGCGAGCGCCTCGACGCTCCGATTCCTGAGGCAAGTCGCGGACGAGCAATCCTTGAAGAGCTCGAAAGCATGGTCCGCTATGTCCCTATCGAGCCTGAGTATGGAGGCAACGTCGACGATCTGGAGGTAGGCGCGGAGGCTGTCGACGGAGACCATGGGGCCGGCGGGGTCCGGGTTGGAGGCCGTGGTGGCGGAGTCGACGGCGAGCGCGCGCTCGAGCTCGGCGAGGTGTCCGGAGAAGGTGGAGGCGGAGCGGGCGAGGACGGGGTGGCGCTCGAGGGAGAAAGCCGAGAAGGCGGAGACGAAGCCCGCGGGGAGAAAGGGGTCCTCGTCATCTTCGTCGCCGGGGGAAGGAGATGGGGCGGGATCGATGGCTGTGGCGAGGTCGGGGGTGACAAGGGGGAGCGGATGGAGTGAGGGGAGGAGGGGGAAGAAGGGGTGCGTGTGGAGGTGGCGCTCGAGGACGATTCGGGCGCAGGCGGAGCACTCGGAGACGGCGCGCGAGAGCGGCGGCTGCGTCGTCGTGCACCGCGCCGGCCCCGACGCGCGGCAGTAGGGGCACTGCGACGACACGGTGGGCAAGCCGGATGGGGGATTGGGGACGGAGAGGCCTGGGCTTTGGGTTTGGTGGGCTCTCGAGGTTGGAGATGGGCAGAGACCCAGCCAGATATGATCCCAGTCAGAATCACATGACATCTGTGCTATAGGTAATCTGATCTTCTAACTCAAGTTTGCATTCAGTTTAGACTTTAGGTTATGTTAGTCATAACAAGCTTGAAAAGACATATTAACAGTTCATGTTATGTTTGCAGATATGGACCTCAGTGGTTTTCTCCACATTAGGAAAGCTGGAAGAGCCTTTTGAACTCAGTTTTTTTGCTAACAGTGGTGTTATGGTGAAACCGAGTTTTGTGTGTATGTACCAACAGCTAAAATGTAAACACAACATTATCATAGCTGAGTACAGGAATAATGATCTCTTATATCTTATTGTAAAATCTGAAACAGTTCTCCTGTAGATGGTTAGCTTGCATTTTACGCTACAATTACCTCAGATCACTTCTTGTTGTATCTTACACCAATTTACGAAATTTCTTAATGCATTTTATGACAATCTCATGCGCTGAGAGATACATTCGGTCTACATTCGTTATTATGAAACAGATGGACGATTTACGCTAAAATTCATACTCATTTACGTTGTTTTGGTTCACGATTTACGCTTAAATCCGTCCGAGCCAGAACCTGCACACGACCGGTGGCGCGCGATTTTGGAGCCGTAAATTTGGGCTCCATTCACCATTACGAAACAGATATACGATTTATGGTAAAAATTGTACTAATTTACAATGTTTTGGTTCACGTTTTACGCTGAAATCCATTCGAGCCAGAACACGCGCTCAATCGGCAGCACACGATTTTCACGCCGTAATTCAGGCCTCATTTGCTGTCACGAAACAGGTATACGATTTACGCTAAATTGTGTACTTATTTACACTGTTTTAGCTCACGTTTTACGCTAAAATCTATTTGAGCCAAAACCCAAGCACGATCGGACGCACGCGATTATTACGCCGTAATTTTCGGGACCCATTTACAGTTTCGAAACAGATATACGATTTACGCTAAATTTCGTACTCATTTACGCTGTTTTGGTTCATGTTTTACGCTAAAATCTTTCTGAGTCAGAACCCGATCACGATGGGACGCGCGAGATTTTTACGTCGTAATTTTCGGGCTGCATTCACAGTTTTAAAACAGATCTACGATTTACGCTAAAATTCGTAATCATTTACACTGTTTTTGTTTACGTTTTACGTTAAAATCTGTGCGAGTCAGAACCCGTGCCCGATGGGACGCCCGCTGGTACGGGACGTGGCTATACCTGGCTGGGGCTTCCTGGTACTAATGGAAGCCCAGGGCTTCCATTACCTCGTCCCTATATATATATATATATATATATATATATATATATATATATATATATATATATATATATATATATATATATATATATATATATATATATATATATATATATATATATATATATATATATGAGACTCTGGATTTTGAACCAATAAAAAAATTGAATTACAAACCAATCCTTTTGTATCCCTTTTCTTACAAATCTCGAGGACGAGATTTCTTGTAAGGGGGGTAGAATTTGTAAAGCCCTAAAATTGGTAAAAGGGAAAAATAATAAAATAAATAAATAAAGAAATAAAATAGTAAAGTGAAATATCTCAAATTATACCTGAGCTTTGAATTTTGAAGACTGAATTTTGAAACCAAGAATTAACGTAGAAAATAAATAATAGAAAGATACTCCATTGATTTGTTCTCCTCGTAAATTATACATACTCTTAAAACAATCAAGAAACCCTTTAATGAAAGTATACAATACCCTCTTTCAAAATAAATAGATAATGAATATTTATTTTTGAAGTAACTTTTAATTCTTATCCCACATTCAAAATGCTATTTTCCTAAAAAAGGAACAATATGAGTGTGTTTCATATTTCAAACACCTACCAAACAAATAAATTAATTAAAATAAAAACATATATTTTGCCTCATGATTGATTTTTGAATGAGCCATGAAAACAAATATTGAATGTGTGTGTTGCATATTTGGAACATTTGCATAAATAAAATAATAAACAAATAAAATTATGCTTACATTAATGCTGAGTACTCATGTTTGTTCATTAAAGACTTGAGTGCAAATTCAGAACAAAATGTAAATTGAATTTAGAATTTGGGAATTATAAAAGAAGTTAGAAAAGGAAATGGAAATGAAAAAGGAAAAAGGACAACAGACCTCGGCTGGGCCGGATTGCTACCGTGCGGCCCAGTAACCCCAACCGCGTGGCCCACCCCATTGCTTGCTGACCCCGCCACGCGGGCCCCACCAGTCGGCTCTAGACTTGACTCCGCTTGCGCCTGCGCTCCCAGTTGTCGCGGATTCGTCTCACCACATGGTGGGCCCGTGACGTCAGGGCCGTCTTCTCCCTCCTGTATTCTACGGTGGTTCTGCTGGCGAGCTCAACAAATCCAGAGCAAATCCCGCTGAAATCACGCCCACCAAATTCGAGTTCGGTTGGACTCGGCTCGGACTCCACCTTAATCTGAGCATAAAAAGTGACCCCCCGCCACACCTTCCTCGGCCATTAATTCAAGCGTCGCCAAGCTGGCTGGATGAACGAATGCCATGCGGGGAGAATTGTCGCCGCGCCGTGTGGTGCGCGGGTCACCATGGCCGCCTGGCGGGAGAGAGAAGGCCGAGAGAGAGAGAGAGAGAGTGGAAGCGTCGTCGTGCCTGTGGGTCTCCTGTGCCTGCTCTCAGCTTTTGGCGGGAGTCTTGGGTGCTGGGAAATCCCTCGTCGGGGGAAAAAATGCCGCAATGGGAGAAACCAAGGAAAACCGTCGCTCGGGCTCGGTCGCATGGTCTGGGCGACTCGCTGGGGTACATAAACGATGTCCGTGGCACCAGAGAGAAAATTAGATTCTCGGTGGAGGCCGAATTGCTCACCGGGGTTGAAGAACCCGCCAAGCTCGCACTATGCCGTGGCCTTGGACAACTGTGCTGCGATTCACGGTAAGTCTACTACATGTGCATTCTCTGTTCCCTAGGGGTCGCATTGGTGCCCTTTGATTCTCCCTTGGGGCACTGTGCATCGATCCAAGGAGTTCTCATCGGCAATGTTGCCGCCGTGGAGTGTCTCGGCGTCACTTGGGGAATGGGCGTTCAGGAGGTAGAAGACGGTGGATGGGCCGTTAGATTGGATATGGTCGGTTAGGAGTAAATCTGTGAACTGATGGGGGAACTTTAATATGAACCGTAGATCTCTCACGAACGCCCGAGATTAGATCTAGGTGTTTTAAATCTGGCCGTGGTGGTAGATCGGACGGTCCAGCCAGCTTCGTACCCCTTCGGCTCCGCGATTTGCATATAAGTCCCTGTCAAAAAAACGAATCAACCCGCCATCCATCTGTGGGTTAATCTGAGTCTAGGGAATGTTTCTAAGTTGGCCCCTGTACTATACTGAATTTGATGCGCAGTCCAGAAGGAAATAAAAATAGGAAATTAATTATAGAAATTGATTGTTAATAAAAATAATTCCAGAAACTTGTATAATTCATTTTTACTCCTTTTTAACCCATTCCCGTTGCAATAATATTGTATTAATATTTTCTATCACTTAGTAAATTTGTTTAGCCATGAAACTTGGATTAAAATTGTTCAATTGAATTAATCTATTCTAGGTGCTAAATAATTTTAGAAATTCATAACTTAACAACCGTAGCTCCGAGTTTAGTGATTCTTGTTCCTACAATCTCATTACGACGCGTAGATTATTATTACGTAGTTTATTTATATGTTTGGTGTGATGTTAATTTTGCCCATACCATGATTGTCTGTATTGCTACGACTAGCGCGAGGTTACGAGTCACCGAAGAGCAAGTTGGTACCTGGAATCTCAAGTCCCAGGCAAGTTGTGCCCTTGATCACTTCTTTTTACCCAGTCATGTTCTGATTAATCATAATGATCTGCATAGGTTAATTTTGATGGGACCCAACAGGTTACCCTAGTTTGATTATCTTTATACCTTGACTCCACTAAACTTTTTGGGTAGTACCTGCTATTGCTTTATGTGGTTTTGGGTATGAAGATTACACTATTCATGATTATACTTTTGTTATCAGTCGTTATTTATTGTTCATGTTAAGATCATTATGTTAATTGGAACATGGAGAACCACCCGGGAAAACAGTGCTACCACAAGGGTTTATGGACGCCCTTGGCTGATTAACTAGGAAAGCTAGTGGATGATTACCTTACCCGAAAGGGGCAAGGGCAGTAGGGGAGTGGTCAGTGTAGGGAGGTCCTTGGTTGATTTTGCTGCGATGGCGGTCAGTCGAGGGACTCCTGCACTGGAGCTTCCTATAAACTGTAGCGGGTTTTCTGAAGCTAGTGGAACTTTGTAAAGGCCTCGTAGTGTTACCCTGCCTCGCCTCCTCGGTAGAGGTGTATGGAATTGG
Source organism: Zea luxurians (assembly GCA_029449295.1). Lineage (NCBI taxonomy): Eukaryota > Viridiplantae > Streptophyta > Magnoliopsida > Poales > Poaceae > Zea > Zea luxurians. Next base: position 65,712,287 of record JAOPSE010000005.1, read on the forward strand.
CCGTCTCTTGGCAGATGGGTAATATGACTTGTGGGTAAAGATGCGCAACCTCTGCAGAGTGTAAAACTAGTATACTAGCCGTGCTCACGGTCATGAGCAGCTCGGACACTCACATGATTAATTTATGGAACTAAATTCAATTTGCCATATGCATTGCATCGCAGGTGATGTTGTTATTTTTGATCTACTACTTAATTGGGTTGGTATTTACTTATACTTAGTAACTACTAATAAAAATTTGACCAACTTTAAAAGCAATGCTCAGCTCTAACCATCCTCTTTAGTAAGCCTTACACTTCACGTGAGCTCCCACCTTTGGCGAGTTCATGCATATTATTCCCCACAACTTGTTGAGCGATGAACGTATGTGAGCTCACTCTTGCTGTCTCACACCCCCCACAGGTCAAGAATAGGTACCGCAGGATGAGGCGCTTGGAGGATGCTGTGACGAGTTCGTGAGAGGTCTAGGTCGTCGTCTCCCAGTCAACTTTGGGTTGCTGGACCGTTGTCTCCTTATAATGTAATTATTTATTTTGTATAGAACTCATGTTATATAGTAAAGATGTGACATTCGATCATGTGCCATGATTCATCATATGTGTGAGACTTTGTCCTAGCACACCTGGTGATTATGTTCGCGCCCGGGTCTTGGTTCTCCAAAACCCGGGTGTGACAACACTGAACAGTGCCTGTCCGGTGGCCCAGAAGACAGAAGCTCCAACGGTCGGAATCCAACGGTCAGGTGACGTGGCAGGCGCACCGGACAGTGTCCGGTGGCGCACCGGACTGTCCGGTGCGCCATGCGACAGCAGCCTTCACCAAACGACTAGTTTGGTGATTGGGGCTATAAATACCCCCAACCACCTACCATTCATTGCATCCAAGTTTTTCTGACTTCCCACACCTTACAAGAGCTATAGCATTCAATACAAGACATACCAAAGAGATCAAATCCTCTCCCAAGTCCATAGATCATTCCAAATCAAATAAGTGACTAGTTGTGTTCATTTGAGCTCTTGCGCTTGGATTGCTTCTTTTTCTCATTATTTCTTGTGATCAACTCAATTGTAACCGAGGCAAGAGACACCAATTATGTGGTGGTCCTTGCGGGGACTTTGTGTCCCGTTTGATTGAGAAGAGAAACTCACTCGGTCTAAGTGACCGTTTGAGAGAGGGAAAGGGTTGAAAGAGACCCAGTCTTTGTGACCACCTCAACGGGGAGTAGGTTTGCAAGAACCGAACCTCGGTAAAACAAATCCTTGTGTCTCACTCTTTATTTGCTTGCGATTTGTTTTTCGCCCTCTCTATCGGACTCGTTTATATTTCTAACGCTAACCCGGCTTGTAGTTGTGCTTAAGTTTATAAATTTCAGATTCGCCCTATTCACCCCCCCCCCCCCTTTGTAACACCCTGAATTTGGGGGTATAAAATTTCTTTGCTCATATTCACAAATTCAGGTGTTACTTCCTTTTCTCATCCTTCCTCATTCTTTTTTTCTCTCATTTCTATAGGAGCTAAGTGCTTATTTTGCTTGTAATTATAGTTTATTATGTTAAACCCTAAGGGAGTATGAATTGTTGCATCATGTTGAACCCTAGATTTCACTTTTGTTTGGTGCATAATTCTCAAAAGGTCTAATTTGAATTTGTGGCACATTTGAATTTGAATCAAATGGAGAAAATAAAAAGAAAAGGGAAAGGAAATTGCAAAATAAAAAGAAAAGAGGAAAGCAGCCCAACCCAGCCGCCCCCCCCGGCCTTTCGGCCCAGCCGGCCCATCTCTCCCGCGCGCGCGCCTCCCTCCCCTCCTCTCTCTGCGCAGCGGGCCCCACCTGTCGGCGCTCCCGCCCTCCGCGCACCCTCCCCCTCTCTCTCTGCGCAGCCGGTCCCACCTGTCGGCGCCCGCTTTCCCCGTGCGCGCTCGCTCCCTCGCTCTCTCTCTGCTCGCGGGCCCGGGGTGTCAGCCCCGTCTTCCTCGCGTAACCGCCGCCCGAGCTGCTCGCGCCCGCGATCTCCGCGCCCACGTCGCGCGTGGGACTCGCCCCACCTCGCCCCTGGCCACTTGAGCCCCGAACCCCACTCGCCCTCACCCCCTCCCCCCATTTGCGCCCAGTAGACCCTCTCTCCCCCTCGCTGCGCGCACGCAGAGCACCGCCGCCATAACCCCCGCCGTCCCGAGCTCGGTTCCTCGTCGCCGGTGGAGCTCCGCCGCGCCCGTAGCCCCGGTGAGCTCCGCTCTGGCGTCCGCAACCCGGAACGCGCCCCAATTCCCTCTCCCCCTCCCTATTTCTCTCTGCCCGCGCTCACCCGTCGTCCGCCGTGCAGCCGCCACCGTCGGCCCGAGTCTCCGTCGCGTCCCCGTCGCCGCCGAGGAGTCCCCGGAGCCCGCCTTGAGGTAACGGACCTCTCCCGCCCCTATTGCCCTTTGTCTTGCTCTCTGTTGCATGTGATTGCTCGCCGGAGTAGAGAAACCCCGCCGCCGAGCCGCCCCGCCGTGAATCGCCCCCCTCCGGTGCCTCTGCCCCGACCCAGACCCCACCAATGGAGTCCCCGTGCCCTTCCCGACCTCCCTGACCGCTCGGATTGCCCCAAAGCCCCGCCAGTCGCCCGCGCCCCTCGTCTCCGGCGAGCCCTCCGCCGCGGGGACGGGCGCCGCCGCCCCAGCTAGCCGTAGGGGAAGCCCAGGCCGGCCACCCGATCCCCACCGTCCATCCCAGATCGGGCGGCCTCGTTTTAATCAGGCCAAACCCAATCCTGGCCGTCCGCCGGAGATCCAGCGGCCCAGGCCCACTGCCCCCTCACCCCGTCTCTCTGCCCGCTAGGCCCCACTTGTCAGCTCGCCCGCTCGCCCGCGCTGTCAGCCCGGCCCCGCCCGTCAGTCCGCCCGCGCGCTCTGCCCGCCCGGTCCCGCTTGCCAGTCGCCCGCGCCCGCGCTGTTCGCCCGGCCCCGCCTGTCAGCCGCTCCCGCCGCCGCGCGCCCGCGCGCCCGCCCGCAGGATCTAATCCTAGCCGTCGATCTGAGATCCAACGGCTGTAAGCGCCCGATACCCCTTCGCCCGCGCTTTTTCTTAAAGAACCCCCCGGTTTTCTGGAAATTGCGCCCGTCGTCCCTGGTTTCTCGCAGTTAAGTCCTCAGCCCTTTTATTTAATTCAAAATAGGTCCCTAGGGCATATTTTTAACCCCTAAACTTGTAAAATTCATAACTTTGTCATATGAACTCCAAATTAGGTGCTTCAAATTGCAAAATGCTCATAATATTATTATCTATCTGTCTATGCAATGTTTCTCTGCTGTTTCCATGTATTAATTAATAGCTAATCACTAGGATAGGACTAAGACTATTGAAACCTCATTTAGGATAATTGGAAATAAGTAGACTTTAATAAAAGTTGGATTACTTAAGTTTGTGGACTTAAACACTTAAGTTTAGAAACTCAAACCAGATAATTATTTAATCCCACCACCAATTTAGACCTGATTAGTAGATAGTTAATCACTTAGTGTAACCCTCTACCCCCAGACCTAGGGAACTTTAGAGTGCCTATCCCTTTTCTGTTATGAACTTGTGACCCCTCTCTGCTGCATATGTTTGGTATATTGTTTGTGTCTGTTATTTTCCCAAGTGCATAGTGTGAATGATTGCTTTGCGTAGACAACGAGCAGTCTGTGTTTCCCGAGGAAGTTGCAGAGGAAGTCCCTGAGCAACAGTTTGGTGAAGGCAAGTGTCCTCTGACCCATTATGTCCTATTCATTTATAACTTACTACCCCGCATTACTTACTTGAAACCTAAGGATTGACTAGCTTTACACTTTACTTTATCCTTGATGACCTTATGGGCTATTATGGTTAGCATTTTGCTACTGCTTTAACTTAATCAATGAACATGATGTGAATATTTATGATACTGTTATCCTGATGATGTTGATGATCTTGTGATACTCCAGGGGGCTCAGGCTGTTTCCTGAGTACCTCTCCGTAAGGACCTGTTCGTTGAGAGACCACCCGGGATAACAGTGCAACCATGAGGGTGAAATGGGGCGCCCTTAGCTAAATAATTAGAGGAACTAGAGGTGTAGTTGCTTCGCCGTCGTGCCGTCAATGGGGTCCAGGCACAGTGCTTGCTCTGCCGAGGCTGAGTGCCGGGGTTCTTTCGTTTTGCTTTTGTTAGTCACTCTCCTGCGGGGAGGAGTACTGTGTTTATCAAACTGGAGAAACCTAACGGGCAGCTATGATCTCTAGGGAATCTTTGTAACAGCTACGTAGTGATACCCTGCCGGACCACCTAGGTAGTGGTCAATGGGGATTAGCTCTCCCCGGGCAGAAAGGGAATCATGACTCATGGGTAAAGTGTGCGACCTCTGCAGAGGGTAGTGAAACTGATATATCAGCCGTGCTCACGGTTAAGAGCAACCTTGGGATCCTCTTTGATTAGAGATACAAATGGTTCGAGATACGAGGATTATGTTATGATTTTGGTTCGAATATGATGATGTTGTTCCTCGATGAGGAAAGGGTTCATGGGCTGGTTAATGATAAAATCTGGCTTCTACTAATGATAAATACCTGACCAATTAAAAGCAACTGCTTGAGCCTAACCCCACATAAAGCTAGTCCACTTCAGCCAAACGGGACATTTGCTGAGTACGTTGATGTGTACTCATCCTTGCTTTACCACAAAACACCAGGTTGTCCGCATTGTAACCACTGCTCAGGAGAAGGTGAAGCCGTGGAAGGAGACTTCCAGGAGTTTCAAGACTACGATGAATTCTAGGTGTGGGTTGGCGGCAACCCCCAGTCAGCTGCCTGTGAAGGCCTTATCTTTACTGCGTTTCGCTAGCACTTTGATTTATCTGTTAAGTTGATGACTATGTGGATGTCTATGACTCTGTGATGTAATAAGTTTTTACTCTTTTATGTTATTATTCGAGCATTGTGCGATGATGTTCATTTATGTAATCGCTGTGTACGTGAGTTCTGATCCTGGCACGTACATAGTTCGCATTCGGTTTGCCTTCCAAAACCGGGTGTGACATAAGTGGTATCAGAGCCCTTGCTGACTGTAGGACCGCTGACCTAGAGTAGCACTGGTCGTATTAAGGACTATTGACCTTCCCTCTCACCTTGACCTCTGATGTTACTTCAAAAGTCGGTCACCTCGACCAACCCTATGTTTTACTACATATATATGTACTATATTATACCTTGTTAAAATTTTTTTATCTTGTTCTGTCTATGGTTTACTCACTTGTCATATTAGTTCTGCTCTTACTCTTATGCTTACGGTGTCTTTTGTAGATGGCTCGTCTTAGACACACTGCACGTAAGTCGGTGATTCCTTTCCTGCCGTCTCGACTTGCGGAGCGTCCTCTGCACCGCACTGTGACCGGTCAGTCGAGTCACCTGGAGAGGCTGCACCACCGCCTGCGTGAGGAGCAGGAACGCCGACGCCAGCACGGAGAGCAGCAGGGCTCTTCCTCCTCATCCCAGCATGAGGTGGAGTCCGTGAGGCCCCGTTCCTCTGTTGCCCAGCTGGAGGCGCCCCTTGCACCACCGCGGGACGCCCCGGCTGTTGGAGGAGGTTCTGGAGGAGACCCCGACGACGACGACTCAGACCACAGCACGGAGTCCTCTGAGCCGCAGGAGGCGGAAGGATGGGTCGCCCGACCCATCACCCGTGACGCCGCTCGCGGTTGTCACTTCCACGACGCACTCGACACCTTGCTGCGCCAGGCTTTTGACCGGCACACCTGGTCGATCGAGTATCGTTGTGTGGTCTACCAGCACAGTCGCGGGAGGTACCCGGACCGCTGGGAGGCCACCTGCCTAGTTCGCCGTCCGGAGGATGACCTCCGGGGTGCGGAGGCCGTTTCGGAGCACTATTCCATCTCCGAGAGAGACACTGCAGAGGCGGCTATGCAGGATGCAGCACGGCGTGCACTCTCTCAGTACTGTTCTTTGTTCGGTGGGGTGGCCGACGGTCTTAACCTTCGGTACTACCCCCGCCGCCCTACTGGCAGCACAGAGAGTGTGGTTGTCTCACCTGTTGGTGAGGCTAACCCTAGGTTGAGCAGCACAGTCAACCTAGTCGCAGTGCTTAACACTGAGCTGGATCACTCTCTGGACGAGCTGAGCAGGGCTCGAACGGAGATTGCGGAGTTGCGTGCTGAGCTGGCAGAGCGCCATCACCAGGAGGGTGGTTCTCCCGCTCCTGTTGGGACTCAGCACCCATACCGCTCGCCGCCGCGTGGTCACCACACTTATGGTTCCCCTGTCTGTAAGACCAGGATAGATCTGGATCCTTAGATCGTTAGCGTCGGAGTTTGTAATAATTCTTAAGTCAGATGTCTCAGTCTTAGGTAGTCAGTTTAGTTTGCTTATCAGTTGCTTCCATTTAGTTTAGTTTGCTTATCAGTCGCTTGCATGCTTGTTATGATGAACTCGTACTGGATTTGGATCTTTGTAATGACTGTTGCCAACCTGTGGGTTTCTCCTGCAGTTTGGCCTAGCTATAATATTAATGAAGTCAGTTGTTTAGTTGGGAAGCCATTTACTCTTACTTTCCTTTCTTATCTGGGAAGCTGTGTTGAATCATTATGAGGATCAGTGAAGCTCTTTGTTCACTCAGTGTCATGAAGAATTCTGTATTCTCTTTTCTTATGCTGGAGGATTGTAAGATCAACGCTGATGTATGAATGTCTTCCACAGATGTCGGACAACAGGCGCCGATGCAACAGGCGTGCTCAGCAAGAGCAGCATGACCAGCAGGAGGAGCAACCGAGGCAGCCTCCCCCGCCGCCCCCGATGACAGTGGAACAGATGTTCTTGATGCAGACTCAGGCAGTGCAGGCCATTGGGCAGACTCTGGCGGCCATGCAGCAGGCTCAACAGCAACCTCAACCCCAATTGCAAGTGCAGATGCCCCAGATGCCACGAGATAAGCGTGGTGAGTTCATGAGAGGGCACCCTCCTACCTTCGCCCATTCTGCTGACCCCATGGATGCAGAAGACTGGCTGCGCGCAGTGGAGAGAGAACTGCGCACCGCTCAATGTGACGACAGGGAGAAGGTTCTGTATGGTCCCCGTCAGCTAAGGGGAGCAGCCCAGTCCTGGTGGGAGTCCTACCTCGCCACCCATGCTGACCCCGAGGCCATCACCTGGGAGGAATTCAGTGAGAGTTTCCGCAGATACCATGTGCCGGAGGGACTGATGATCGTGAAGAAGGAGGAGTTTCTGGCTCTGAAGCAGGGACCCCTGTCTGTTAGTGAATACAGAGACAAGTTTCTGCAGCTATCTCGTTATGCACCTGAGGATGTCAACACTGATGCTAAAAGGCAGTACAGGTTCATGAGAGGTTTGGTGGATCCCCTGCATTACCAGCTGATGAATCACACCTTCCCCACCTTCCAGCACCTGATCGATAGGGCAGTTATGACTGAGAAGAAGCGTAAGGATATGGAAGATCGGAAGCGCAAGATGAGTGGACCCCAGACCGGAGGCATCAGCCGTCCACGTTTCTCAGGCAGTTCATCTCAGCAAGGCAGGCCCGGTCACCCACAAGGATATCAGAATCAGAACCAGCGTCCGCATCAGCAGCAGTTTCAGAGGCAGTATCAGCAGCAGCAGCAGCAGTATCGTCAGAACAGCCAGCAGGGAGGTAATCAGTATCAGAAGCAGAACAACCAGGCACCTCGCCTTCCTGTCTCAGCAGCAAACCAGAGCAACCAGGCAGCCCCAGCACAAGGAGGAGGCAGAGGATGTTTCCACTGCGGAGAGCAAGGCCACTGGGCGATGCAGTGCCCGAAGAAGGCGGCGCAGCAGCAAACCAACCCCAATGCTCCAACAAGGCAAGGTGTGCTGCAGCCGGTAGCAGGCAATCGTAACCAAGCGTACAACCGTGGAAAGGTGAACCACTTGGAGGCCGAAGCGATCCAGGATGCACCAGATGTGGCAGTAGGTATGTTTTCAGTCGAATCTCATCCCACAAAAGTGCTATTTGATACTGGTGCAACTCATTCATTTGTCACTGCAACCTGGGTAGAATTGCATAACATCTCAGTAGAGGCAATGATGCCGCCCATGAGGATTAATTCAGTTGGTGGCAAGGTGCAAACAGATAAAATATGCTCAAATATAAGGGTGGAAATAAGGGGGATAGGGTTCCCCAGTGACTTAATAGTAATAGACACCCCTGGGATAGATGTCATTTTAGGGATGAATTGGTTAATGAGGTATGAAGCGAATATTAGCTGTGACAAGAGGACCGTAACATTAAAGTCCCCGTCAGGAGAAGAGGTAGTGGCCGAGCTAAGGATGCCCGAATCAGCGGAGGGTGTCTGTCACCAGATTTCAGTTGATAGTAAGGAACCCAACCCGCTCGAGACTATCAAGGTAGTGTCGGACTTTCCGGACGTATTTCCCGAGGAGCTAACGGGTATGCCACCCGAGAGAAAGGTCGAGTTTGCCATAGAGCTTATCCCTGGTACCGCCCCCATTTCCAAAAGGGCCTACCGAGTGTCTGGACCAGAATTGGTGGAACTCAAGAAGCAGATAGATGAGATGTTAGAGAAGGGTTACATCAGACCAAGTACCTCGCCTTGGGCCGCTCCGGTGTTGTTTGTAGAGAAGAAAGATGGTACCAAAAGGATGTGCATAGACTACAGAGCCTTGAATGAAGTCACTGTCAAGAACAAGTACCCCCTGCCAAGGATAGAAGATTTGTTCGACCAGCTCAGAGGTGCCAGCGTATTCTCGAAGATAGATCTGAGGTCAGGCTACCATCAACTCAGAATCCGACCCTCGGATATACCGAAGACAGCATTCATCACCAAGTACGGGTTATATGAATTCACAGTTATGTCCTTCGGTTTGACCAATGCGCCAGCTTTCTTTATGTACCTGATGAACAGTGTGTTCATGGATTATCTGGACAAGTTTGTGGTAGTATTCATCGATGACATTCTCATATATTCCAAAAGTGAGGAAGAGCATGTGGAGCATTTGAAGATGGTATTGCAAAGGCTACGAGAGCAACAGCTGTATGCCAAGCTCAGCAAATGCGAGTTCTGGATTCATGAAGTCTTGTTTCTGGGTCACATCATAAATCAAGAAGGGTTGGCAGTGGATCCAAAGAAAGTAGCAGATATCCTGAACTGGAAAGCACCAAAGGATGTTCGTGGGATCAAGAGTTTCATTGGAATGGCTGGGTATTACCGGCGTTTCATCGAAGGCTTCTCAAAGATTGCAAGACCAATGACAGCGTTACTAGCGAAGAAAGTTGAGTTCAAGTGGACCCAAAAGTGTCAGGAAGCATTTGAAGAACTGAAAAATAGATTGACTACAGCTCCGGTGTTAGTCCTGCCTGATGTTCACAAGCCATTCTCAGTGTATTGCGATGCTTCTTACACCGGATTGGGATGTGTGCTAATGCAAGAAGGAAGAGTTGTAGCATACTCATCTCGACAGCTGAAGATCCATGAGAAAAATTATCCCACACATGATCTGGAGTTGGCAGCAGTAGTTCATGCTTTAAAGACCTGGAGACATTACCTGTATGGGCAGAAGTGCGACATCTACACAGATCATAAAAGTCTGAAGTACATATTTACCCAGTCAGAGTTAAACATGAGGCAGCGAAGATGGTTGGAATTGATCAAAGACTATGAGTTGGAGATACATTACCATCCAGGCAAGGCCAATGTGGTTGCAGATGCTCTGAGCAGGAAGAGTCAAGTCAATATGTTGGCCACGTACCCGATGCCATATGAGTTAGCCAAGGAGTTCGACAGACTGAGTCTCGGTTTCCTGAACAGTACGCAAGGAGTAACAGTGGAATTAGAGCCCACCCTAGAGCGGGAGATCAAAGAAGGGCAGAAGGATGATGAAAGCATCAACAAGATCCGGCAGCTAATCTTAGAAGGAAGAGGCAAAGACTTTCGAGAGGACGAAGAGGGAGTAATATGGTTCAAGGACCGATTGTGTGTCCCCGACCTCAAACCTATTCGGGAGCTGATCCTAAAGGAAGCTCATGAGACAGCCTACTCCATACACCCGGGAAGTGAGAAGATGTATCAGGATTTAAAAAGGAGGTTTTGGTGGTATGGCATGAAAAGAGAGATCGCAGAGTATGTCGCCATCTGTGATAGCTGTCAAAGAACCAAAGCAGAGCATCAAAGGCCCGCCGGATTGTTGCAGCCATTGCGGATTCCTCAGTGGAAGTGGGATGAGATCGGGATGGATTTTATAGTTGGCCTACCTCGTACCCGGGCCGGTTATGATTCCATCTGGGTGGTTGTGGACCGCTTAACAAAGGTGGCCCATTTCATACCTGTGAAGACCACATATACCGGAGCAACGTTAGCTGAGTTATACATGTCACGGATAGTTTGCTTTCATGGTGTGCCGAAGAAGATAGTGTCAGATCGAGGAACGCAGTTCACCTCTCATTTTTGGCAGCAGCTACAAGAAGCCTTGGGCACCCATTTGAACTTCAGCTCGGCTTATCATCCACAGACAGACGGTCAGACTGAAAGAACTAATCAGATCCTAGAGGATATGCTGAGAGCCTGTGCGTTGCAAGACAAGTCAGGATGGGACAAAAGGTTACCTTATGCAGAATTCTCCTACAACAATAGTTACCAAGCCAGCTTGAAGATGTCGCCGTTTCAGGCACTCTATGGACGGAGTTGTAGGACTCCACTGCATTGGGACCAGCCTGGTGAGAGACAGGTGTTTGGCCCCGACATTTTGCGTGAAGCCGAAGAGAATATCAAAATGGTTCGGGAGAATCTGAAGATAGCACAATCAAGGCAGCGAAGCTATGCGGACCGAAGGAGAAGAGAACTGAGTTTCGAAGTGGGAGATTACGTCTATCTGAAGGTGTCACCTATCAGGGGAGTCAGAAGGTTCGGAGTTAAAGGCAAGTTAGCACCCCGGTACGTTGGACCATATCAGATTCAAGCAAAGCGTGGAGAAGTGGCTTATCAACTCGACCTACCAGAAAGTTTGTCGGCAGTACACAATGTGTTCCACGTGTCGCAACTGAAGAAGTGTCTACGAGTACCAGAAGAACAGTTGCCAGTGGAGGGTTTGGAAGTCCAGGAGGATCTGACATACATAGAGAAGCCGACGCAGATTCTGGAGTTTGCAGACAGAGTCACCCGGAGGAATACCATCAGAATGTGCAAAGTCAGATGGGGTCACCATTCGGAGGAAGAAGCAACCTGGGAACGAGAAGATGACCTGAAGGCCAAATACCCTGAACTCTTTGCTGACCAACCTTGAATCTCGGGGGCGAGATTCTTTTAAGGGGGATAGGTTTGTAACACCCTGAATTTGGGGGTATAAAATTTCTTTGCTCATATTCACAAATTCAGGTGTTACTTCCTTTTCTCATCCTTCCTCATTCTTTTTTTCTCTCATTTCTATAGGAGCTAAGTGCTTATTTTGCTTGTAATTATAGTTTATTATGTTAAACCCTAAGGGAGTATGAATTGTTGCATCATGTTGAACCCTAGATTTCACTTTTGTTTGGTGCATAATTCTCAAAAGGTCTAATTTGAATTTGTGGCACATTTGAATTTGAATCAAATGGAGAAAATAAAAAGAAAAGGGAAAGGAAATTGCAAAATAAAAAGAAAAGAGGAAAGCAGCCCAACCCAGCCGCCCCCCCGGCCTTTCGGCCCAGCCGGCCCATCTCTCCCGCGCGCGCGCCTCCCTCCCCTCCTCTCTCTGCGCAGCGGGCCCCACCTGTCGGCGCTCCCGCCCTCCGCGCACCCTCCCCCTCTCTCTCTGCGCAGCCGGTCCCACCTGTCGGCGCCCGCTTTCCCCGTGCGCGCTCGCTCCCTCGCTCTCTCTCTGCTCGCGGGCCCGGGGTGTCAGCCCCGTCTTCCTCGCGTAACCGCCGCCCGAGCTGCTCGCGCCCGCGATCTCCGCGCCCACGTCGCGCGTGGGACTCGCCCCACCTCGCCCCTGGCCACTTGAGCCCCGAACCCCACTCGCCCTCACCCCCTCCCCCCATTTGCGCCCAGTAGACCCTCTCTCCCCCTCGCTGCGCGCACGCAGAGCACCGCCGCCATAACCCCCGCCGTCCCGAGCTCGGTTCCTCGTCGCCGGTGGAGCTCCGCCGCGCCCGTAGCCCCGGTGAGCTCCGCTCTGGCGTCCGCAACCCGGAACGCGCCCCAATTCCCTCTCCCCCTCCCTATTTCTCTCTGCCCGCGCTCACCCGTCGTCCGCCGTGCAGCCGCCACCGTCGGCCCGAGTCTCCGTCGCGTCCCCGTCGCCGCCGAGGAGTCCCCGGAGCCCGCCTTGAGGTAACGGACCTCTCCCGCCCCTATTGCCCTTTGTCTTGCTCTCTGTTGCATGTGATTGCTCGCCGGAGTAGAGAAACCCCGCCGCCGAGCCGCCCCGCCGTGAATCGCCCCCCTCCGGTGCCTCTGCCCCGACCCAGACCCCACCAATGGAGTCCCCGTGCCCTTCCCGACCTCCCTGACCGCTCGGATTGCCCCAAAGCCCCGCCAGTCGCCCGCGCCCCTCGTCTCCGGCGAGCCCTCCGCCGCGGGGACGGGCGCCGCCGCCCCAGCTAGCCGTAGGGGAAGCCCAGGCCGGCCACCCGATCCCCACCGTCCATCCCAGATCGGGCGGCCTCGTTTTAATCAGGCCAAACCCAATCCTGGCCGTCCGCCGGAGATCCAGCGGCCCAGGCCCACTGCCCCCTCACCCCGTCTCTCTGCCCGCTAGGCCCCACTTGTCAGCTCGCCCGCTCGCCCGCGCTGTCAGCCCGGCCCCGCCCGTCAGTCCGCCCGCGCGCTCTGCCCGCCCGGTCCCGCTTGCCAGTCGCCCGCGCCCGCGCTGTTCGCCCGGCCCCGCCTGTCAGCCGCTCCCGCCGCCGCGCGCCCGCGCGCCCGCCCGCAGGATCTAATCCTAGCCGTCGATCTGAGATCCAACGGCTGTAAGCGCCCGATACCCCTTCGCCCGCGCTTTTTCTTAAAGAACCCCCCGGTTTTCTGGAAATTGCGCCCGCCGTCCCTGGTTTCTCGCAGTTAAGTCCTCAGCCCTTTTATTTAATTCAAAATAGGTCCCTAGGGCATATTTTTAACCCCTAAACTTGTAAAATTCATAACTTTGTCATATGAACTCCAAATTAGGTGCTTCAAATTGCAAAATGCTCATAATATTATTATCTATCTGTCTATGCAATGTTTCTCTGCTGTTTCCATGTATTAATTAATAGCTAATCACTAGGATAGGACTAAGACTATTGAAACCTCATTTAGGATAATTGGAAATAAGTAGACTTTAATAAAAGTTGGATTACTTAAGTTTGTGGACTTAAACACTTAAGTTTAGAAACTCAAACCAGATAATTATTTAATCCCACCACCAATTTAGACCTGATTAGTAGATAGTTAATCACTTAGTGTAACCCTCTACCCCCAGACCTAGGGAACTTTAGAGTGCCTATCCCTTTTCTGTTATGAACTTGTGACCCCTCTCTGCTGCATATGTTTGGTATATTGTTTGTGTCTGTTATTTTCCCAAGTGCATAGTGTGAATGATTGCTTTGCGTAGACAACGAGCAGTCTGTGTTTCCCGAGGAAGTTGCAGAGGAAGTCCCTGAGCAACAGTTTGGTGAAGGCAAGTGTCCTCTGACCCATTATGTCCTATTCATTTATAACTTACTACCCCGCATTACTTACTTGAAACCTAAGGATTGACTAGCTTTACACTTTACTTTATCCTTGATGACCTTATGGGCTATTATGGTTAGCATTTTGCTACTGCTTTAACTTAATCAATGAACATGATGTGAATATTTATGATACTGTTATCCTGATGATGTTGATGATCTTGTGATACTCCAGGGGGCTCAGGCTGTTTCCTGAGTACCTCTCCGTAAGGACCTGTTCGTTGAGAGACCACCCGGGATAACAGTGCAACCATGAGGGTGAAATGGGGCGCCCTTAGCTAAATAATTAGAGGAACTAGAGGTGTAGTTGCTTCGCCGTCGTGCCGTCAATGGGGTCCAGGCACAGTGCTTGCTCTGCCGAGGCTGAGTGCCGGGGTTCTTTCGTTTTGCTTTTGTTAGTCACTCTCCTGCGGGGAGGAGTACTGTGTTTATCAAACTGGAGAAACCTAACGGGCAGCTATGATCTCTAGGGAATCTTTGTAACAGCTACGTAGTGATACCCTGCCGGACCACCTAGGTAGTGGTCAATGGGGATTAGCTCTCCCCGGGCAGAAAGGGAATCATGACTCATGGGTAAAGTGTGCGACCTCTGCAGAGGGTAGTGAAACTGATATATCAGCCGTGCTCACGGTTAAGAGCAACCTTGGGATCCTCTTTGATTAGAGATACAAATGGTTCGAGATACGAGGATTATGTTATGATTTTGGTTCGAATATGATGATGTTGTTCCTCGATGAGGAAAGGGTTCATGGGCTGGTTAATGATAAAATCTGGCTTCTACTAATGATAAATACCTGACCAATTAAAAGCAACTGCTTGAGCCTAACCCCACATAAAGCTAGTCCACTTCAGCCAAACGGGACATTTGCTGAGTACGTTGATGTGTACTCATCCTTGCTTTACCACAAAACACCAGGTTGTCCGCATTGTAACCACTGCTCAGGAGAAGGTGAAGCCGTGGAAGGAGACTTCCAGGAGTTTCAAGACTACGATGAATTCTAGGTGTGGGTTGGCGGCAACCCCCAGTCAGCTGCCTGTGAAGGCCTTATCTTTACTGCGTTTCGCTAGCACTTTGATTTATCTGTTAAGTTGATGACTATGTGGATGTCTATGACTCTGTGATGTAATAAGTTTTTACTCTTTTATGTTATTATTCGAGCATTGTGCGATGATGTTCATTTATGTAATCGCTGTGTACGTGAGTTCTGATCCTGGCACGTACATAGTTCGCATTCGGTTTGCCTTCCAAAACCGGGTGTGACACCCTTCTAGGCGACTTTCAACACCCATGTCAACTTAGGTTTTTGTTTACACGCAATACGGACACCAGTCACTATACTGCTTTGAAAATGGGAAGAAGGAACGAAACGGGAAGAGAAAAGAGAGTAACGCCTGGATTTGGTGAGTATAAAAGAAGAAAAAATTCTACCACCAAAGTCAGGGTGTTACAGAGCCGATGGAGATAATGTCTGGTGCATCGGACAATACACTGTTCACTGTTCGGTAAATTTTATAATTAAAATTCTCGAGACCAACTAGTCCGTTCGTACGCGGCACCTAACAGTCCGGTGAGTCCCAGACTAGCCCAGGTTTGGCTCTTTTGAGACAAACTTCTCCAACTTCTTTTGGCTGCCTTTGGTAGCTTCCCGATGACTTATACAAAGATATTTAGTACATAATCTAATTGACTAGTGTGGGATACATACCTTTTCTCCTCCAATTCACCAGAGTTTGCAATATGTCTAAAACTAAGTCCAAAAGGCACTTTTCTTGTAGAATTGAGTTAGTGGCCAAAACAAAGTGCTAGAAAACATGAAATAGAGTGTGTGGGACATCCAAACACTTAAGCCTTGTGTTTATGTTGATTTGTCCAAAGTTGCACTTTTGGCCCTTTAATTCAGCTCATATGGATTTGATATCTTCAATTTTCCTTTTATGCACCTGTACTCATTCTCATATCAAGGTGGTTAGTTCCATGTGGTGTGTTGAACACTTAATCACCAAAACAAGTAGAAATGACACTTATAGCGCATTTCCCTTTCAAGTCTCTTGCGAATGAAAATAGAAGAAAGGAAGAAAGCTCAAGAGCACAAGAACCAAATGCAGCACTCTCAAAAGAGTCATTCCACATGGCACTACAAATTCTCTAGCTCTATGTTGATGGATTTGGCGCTTAGGAGGAGTGGGGGTGCTTGGAATTGTTGCAAGTATTGGATGTGAGTTTGGTGTAGCTCTTGTGTCTTAATTGTGCTGGTTGGAGGTGTATTTATGGCCTCCAAATGCCCAAATAGCCGTTACAATAGTTGGACAAAAATTGCATAGTCGGGTGGCACACCGAACCCCCTATAGTATCGGTCTGGTGCACCACCGAACCCTCTGACCTCTGTTGTACCAAATTACCATTTTGATAGGTGGTTGTCATAGTAAATGGTCATATGTGCCACCGGGCTTGCCACGTCAATGCCACGTCAGATTTGATCGTTGAGATCTGAAAACTAGTCGTTGAACCCAGACGTTCCAGTACGCCATCGACACGGTCCAGTTAGCCAGCCGACTCAAGTCCAATTTACATCCTCTCTACGTAACTGATAAGGTGTGCCATCAGACTGGTCCGGTCTGCTAGCCGCCAGTTGAATAAGTTCAGCCTTCTCTTTGTAAATGTTCTGGTGCTCCTAGACTTAGACCAAATTTGGCAAACTTGTCCAATTCTTCAATTCAATTCAGCTGACTTTGAGGATGTTTCTAAGGCTTAGACAAACATATCTAGTGGAAATCCATCTAGTCTAAGTTAGGAAACTTGGATATTTTAATTTCTCTAACTCATATTTCTAATTTGGCTCAAATTAGTTTCAAAAGAGTAAATTGTTGAAACTGTGCTATCCAACATATTTAGATGTATCAAATATGTTTCTAGGGGTATTTTGAACTTATCTAAGGTATATAACTATTGCTAGTTCACCTATTCCAAGTTTTATCTTTTTTTTGGTTGGTTTTGAGCCGATTTTGACTTAGAAATTCTGAATTTGGTTTTATGAACCTGCGAATCAAAGACTTACAAACTAGTTTTTCTATATGGTCGTTATGGTCATAAGGACAAAAATTTAATATAGAAAATATTTTAAGGTTATTTCCCTTTTAATCTACCTTTTTGATGATTGATGCCAAAAGAACCAAAGCAAATAGAAAACATATGAACTGTAATTATTTTGCTACCGAATAATGTTCATAAGATGCTAACTGAAAGCAGTTCTAAGTGAAAATGAGTTGTTCTTTATATGATTAATATTTTGGACCATATTTGCACCACGTTATTTGTTTTTTGCAAACTTTTGATAAAATCTTTTTAAAATCACTTGTTTTTTGGAAAGTATAAGAATTGAATTTCACAAACATTTCTAAGTTTTGAAGAATCCTCTCCTTTTTATAAAAGCTTTTCTTTGGCCAAATAAAACCTCTCGGAGTCAATTATTTCTTTTGGTATGAAAACATTTTTATCCATATATATCGTTAGTATAGTATAGAAGGAAAAAAGATCAGCTTTGGAGGAACGCAGAAACGTCGAAACCAGCACCCGGAAACCCAGACAAAGCACGAGCCACGCACACCCCGCTGTCTCCCTCCCGCCGTCCCGCCGCCACCGCTACTGTCGGAGTCTCTCGCCACCGTCGTTGCTCTCCCGCCTTCACCGTGCCAACTCCCCTCCTTGCCTCCCCCGCGCTTCAGTCGCTCCACTCCCCATCGCTTTCGCCTGGTCAGGTATAGTCGCCACCTTTCTTTTCTTTCCCTTACCATTTTCTTTCATGCGCTCAAGAGCCAACACGGCTCGATCCAGAATTCCAGATCCAGGTGTCCTTTGACCCAGACCGCGCCTGCCTTTCCCTCCGCTCGGATTCTTCGCCGTCTTCGTCCCTACTGGGCGCCGCCGGGGTGGAGCGGAGATCGGATCCGCCAGGAGCTGATTCCTTCTCTCGTGGGTGAGGACGCCCTTGCATTGCTCGTGGTATTCTGCAAATCTCAGCTTTTGCTGTGAGCGCTGGATCAAATGTTTCTTTATCTGCGTCCAGTCTAGTTTGATGCGGATTCATTCGCTGACCGGCATAGCATGATCCTGCGGTGATTGCGGTCGCGGATAGCGTGTGCAAGCTGTTGGCTTGGGAGTTATCTTTCTAATCTGGCCTAAAGAAATCCTGAGGCGGTAGCGTCACATGGATGCAAGTACGGAGGTTACTGATGCTATTGCTGCAGTGGACATTGACAATGGGCCAACGGGGAAGTTGCCGCCCCGTGATAGTGTAGAGGGGCACGCAGAAGAACACGACGTGCTGGCTGATGGAACGCATTCGGGTGAGAGCGAGGTGATCAACCCGTCTGAAGAAGTGGAAATGGAAGCCACCTCGCAATCCCAGGACATAAAGCCCCGAGTTCCTGAGGTAACGTTTTACACGTCTACACATTGTCAGTTCTAGTGACTTCAATCAGTGCTTCCCTGATAGTCACGTGTTTTCTGCCAATTTCATGTGTTATAGGGGGTTCAAGGCCATTCACCGAAGGTTGTTACTAAATCTCCGCGACAGAGCCCTCGGGGCGGGGATAAGAGTGAAGCCAGGAAAATCTCTCCCAGTCCTTATCCTAAGGTGCCCATCGCACGGGTTTCTGATCTAGATATAGTTGATAGCTCTTCGAGCAATGGTGATACTGGTGCCAGTAAGAAAGTAAGTTAATTATTTCACAGCTTATGAGTTATGATGTGCACATCTATATGTTTTCAGTACTTATAGTGATATGCATGATTGCTACTATATTACTTGTATAGGAATGTTTATGCGCTTTGCAGTTTGAACCTTACACATTTTTGTTGGTGCTTTCATTAGAAGACTGAAAAGAGCAGTTTCCGCCCAATTGCCAAGGAGAGCCTGTCACTTGAGGACTCAAAGTAAGCTGTTTGTTTTTTGTTTGCATTTTGTGGTTATGTGTTGCTTCATGGTTTCTGTTTCTCATTCTGGATTCTGGACATAAAATCAGTTCTCTAAGCATCCAACTAAACCATGCCTACTAATTACTCAGATTGTAACGACCTGATCCTAGTTCAGTTGGTTGCTGTAGACATACACCCAGACCACCTAAGTCAAGTCCTAGTCGGGGCGAATATGGATGTCTATTTCTTAATTAAAATGACATCTAGTCCTTCTAGGTTGGTTGAGTTTTTTAACTACCCAGATTGCCTTGAGTGTGACAATGCTATGAATTAGTGGTGCAACTATGTTTGCTAGGTATTTTGGTAGCATAAAATTATAACATGACTTAATGATATTTTTGGAAGTGTCCGTTCCGTCAAATATGTAAAGGAGTTTCCCCCTTGGGAGCATCTTAGACATAACTGCAGAGGAATTGTGTCCAAAAAATTGACATATTGTTTGGTTGACTTTATGAGCGATGTAATCTGTCTACACTGTGAGGCTAACATGTGGGCCTACTCGTCTTGCATTTACTCAGCCAGGCCTGCTGGATATGGCCGATCCGGTGGCACGCCGTGATGCTGCCAGCGTGGCTCTCTAAGAATATACACACCAACTGATGAATGCATAAGGGGAACAGAGCAACCGAACACGCCTACCTATTGTTGTTTGTGCCACAAATATTTTATAGTTAAATATCATTCCCTCGTTCCAAATTTTAATTCACTCGGTCTTTGTTCTAAGTCAAACTTCATTGACTTTGATCAGGTTTATACAAAAAATCACAAACATCTAGAATAACAAATTAGTTCCGTTCTATTCAATTCTTCATGAAATGAAGTTTAATAGAGCTTTTGTTTGAACTTGTAGATGTTGATATATTTTTCTAAAACATTGTGAAAGTTAGAGTTGAATGTTAGTTTATGGCAAAACCTAAGCGAACTATAATTTGGAATAGTACTTTTAAATTTTTTTTCATGCTTTAGCATTTATATATATGAGATGTGACTTTGGTACTACAATTAGTGAGGATGGAGATGTAAGTTTGGGAGGCCATGTAGTACCAAAGAAGGACATCTTCCGTTATTTGGGATCGATGCTACAGAGAGATGGCGATATTGATGAAGGTGTTAGCCATAGAATCAAAGCGGAGTGGATGAAATGGCGTCAAGTATCGGGAGTCCTATGCGATAAGAGAGTGCCACAGAAGTTGAAAGGCAAGTTCTACAGGATATCGATTAGGCCTGCTATGTTATATGGGGCTGAGTGTTGGCCTACTAAGAGGCGACATATCTAACAACTAAGTGTCGCAGAGATGCACATGTTGCGTTGGATATATGGGCACACAAGATTGGATCGAGTGAGAAACGATGACATACACGATCGGCTAGGAGTAGCGCCAATTGAAGAAAAGCTTATTCAACACCGGTTGAGATGGTTTGAGCATGTCCACCGAAGACCCCCAGAGGCACCGGTGCATAGAGGCATCATAAGACGGGACAATAATGTGAAGAGAGGTAGAGGTCGACCAAACTTGACATGGGAGGAGGCAATCAAAAGGGACTTGAAGGAATGGAATATCTCAATGGAGTTGTGTTTTGATAGAAGTGCTTGGAAAGAAGCTATCCACGTGCCCGAACCATGATTAGGCATTTTTCCTTTTAGTGCTCTCAAAAGCTTTTCCCCTCCCCTTTCTCTCTCTTTCTCCTTTTGGTGACATCTTGTTGGGTTTTAACTCTAGCCTACCCTAACTTGCTTGGGACTAAAAGGCTATGTTGATGTTGATGCATACTTTAGCATTTACCATTTTCGAAACTGTTGCATAATCCAGCTCGGTTTATTTGTTTCCTTCTTAGTTGATTGACTAGTTTCCTTTGTTAGCTAATTGATTAGTTTCCTTTCTTAGTCTGATTGGATAGTTTCCTTTCTTGGCTAATTGATAGCTGATTGATTAGTTCCATTTCTTAGCTAATTGATAGCTGATTGGATAGTTTCCTTTTTGGCTGTGAGCCTTTGTAATCGTGTATATAAATAGATCAATAGAACACATCTATTGCAGCAGGTGCAGTTTGGTAGCGCCAAAAAAACAGTGTGTCCTTCTAGTGTTTGTGTTGAGTTTTGTCAGCATTTTAGTGATCTAGGGATTTTCTTCTTTGTGTCTGGCAAGGCACCGCCAGCGGGTAGAAGTCTACAAAAAATACCATTTCCTTTGACTTCTATTGTATCTTGTGACAATTGAACTGTTTTGTGAAGCCAAGTCTTCGCATCAGTTTCTACTCAATTCTCTTACATATATATCTATTTCTAACCAAGTCATACCCTAAATACTTTCTTCTATGTAAATTTATTTTCTTAACTAGGGCACTTAGATATTAAAATAGTTTCTTGCAATATCATGTGCTTCATTCCAATTCAGAGAGAAGAATAAAACTCAGAAGGCATCAAACCAACGCTCTGCCAAAAACGATATTGACGAAGAATCAAATGAAAGTGTGAAACCTCAAAGGGTGGGCAGCACTCCTTCGTATGGATTTAGTTTTAAGTGTGATGAGAGAGCTGAAAAAAGAAGAGAGGTAACTCATTGTTAGATAACTTTGCACTGGTTTTAGTTTAAGAACATTTGGGCGCCATTCCTTTCCTTACACCATTCTGCAATGATATAGTTCTACTCAAAGCTTGAGGAGAAGATTCATGCACAGGAACTGGAGAAAAGCAACTTGCAGGCAAAATCAAAGGTTTGTGCCTTGACCCCTGATTCTATTTTCATATTACTATGGAAGCAACATTGCTTGATACTACACTGAATATAATGCTGACTTTACCCGCTTGTTACTACTGTGCAGGAAACTGAAGAAGCTGAACTCAAAATGCTGAGAAAGAGTTTAAAGTTCAAGGCAACACCAATGCCCAGCTTTTATAAGGAACCACCTCCTCCCAAGGTTGAGTTGAAGAAGGTAATTCTTCCCTACTTATTGGCTTAGTTTCTTGTTCCTGTCTTGTTAAATGTTAACATGGCCTTATAAAAATGTAATAGTTCTTTAGTTCCGTATAACATCATGTTGAACTGAAAAGTGAAAACCTTAATCTTGGTAATATTCTTTATCAAGCTAATAAAGGAGCCTTTTCCTTCATTGTAACTACAAAATTTAACTCTCTTAAGTAGTACAGCAAAAGAGCTTGGCGTCTTGTATTCAAATATAACATATCACATATTGTAATATGTAAATCCAATTAGACTCTTTTGCGGTTTTGCCCATATAATGTTTAAAATTTGCGAATTTATCATGCATTTTGGACACCTGAATTTTCTGTAACTGTACAGTTGTAAACGAGATTCTTAATTATAGCTTAATAGATAAAATGAAAGACTACCCCCATGACCATGTTATTCTTTTCTTTAGTTGGGCCATTTGTTGTATTATTAGTTTTGTAACCTAATAAATAGTTATGCTAAATTCATTGCAAATCTATAATCCATACTTTTCTGGAATTAGCAGCTATTTGAATAAGGGAAAAAAAACGAGGCTCCGAAAGCCTAGTCTGGTCTTGTTTTCACTGGATTGTTGCATTTGAATTTCCAACTACAGCTATGTCACACTTACAATCTTAGCCAGCTTGCCCCACTAGGTATATAAAGGTATTGCTCTGTCCTAACTTCTGAAGAATGCATACTATTTTCTGCTGATCTTAGATCCCAACAACAAGAGCTCGATCACCAAAGCTTGGTCGCTCCAAGAACACACCCTCAGGAGGGACAGAAGGAAATCCAAATCCCCCAGCTCGTTCAGCTCGACTGAGTCTCGATCAAAGGGTCCCCCAAAATGGTGCCAAGAAAGCACCTGCTGCAAATGCGGCGAGGAAGCCCCAACGGAAATCTCTCCCTAAATTGCCTTCGGAGCAAACAGCCAAAGTTGTTGACATTGCAGCGTCTGTTGCATCTGGAGAAGAGCTGGGGAACAAGCCGTCGTTGATGGGTCTTGTTCGAGAGCCAATCCGCGCGCAAGTTACACCTGATGAACCTGGACTCAGCGTGTAGGAAAGGAACCTATCAAGCCGACTCATGAAAGAAGAGAGTTGTGCCTCAGCTTCCTTTATCACGCTTTGCTATTTCTGCAGTAACTGCTAGCTGGTATTATGTACTAAAATTAGTCTCATCACCAGGAAGGAGTTGGGAGTTTGGAGAAACCCCCCGTGTATTGTTTATGCTAGTTTCTGTTGACATACGAAGTGTTTGTAGTTGGCAAATTTTTTCAGATTATCATGTCTCCTATCTCCAGGGCTCGGAGCCAATTTTCTTGCCGTCGTAGAGAAAAATCTGTACACGATTTTGTGAAGCCTTGTGATTCGGTGCATTAGTTCTTGCAGTTTGATTTCGGCTATTGTTCATTGCTTGTACTGATACACAGGTGACAAGGAACATTCTGCACGTAAAAAAGCTCTTCAATCTATACATGTCTGTTACACGTTGCCCTGCAAATTCCTCAGGTGCCTAACAATGAAGAGGCTTAGACGCGTGTGTGCTCTGGCAGATTCAGTTTTACATGTGCCGTGGTTCAGTTCACAAGCGGCGAGGAGCCGGCCGGCCATGTCAGTGACTCGTTGGGGGCAGCTCTGTTTTTTCGCATGGTGCTCTGTTTTTTCGCTTTTTATTTCGTTGGGGGCAGCACTGTTTCCGTTGGGATGACTGCACCGTTTCTGTTGGGCCCGAGCCATCGGCGTCGAGCGCGCGCGGGGCAGGCGTGAGACGAAGGTGGAAGAGATGCAGCTAAGAAAATAAGGTGGAGAAGATTTGTCGTCGTGCGGTGAGAATAAAAAGGGGGAAAAAGAAGAGTATTACAGATACTTTACTGATTTTCACCACCATGGCAAATGTTGTTTTTTAAATAAAGAAGTCAGAGTTAGAGAAAGCTGTTTCATCAGCAAAAAAAAAAAGAGGTGAACCAAATTCCTCCCCAATACTAAGGTCTTGTTTTGATTTCATAGCTGTAATATTAGCTAGTACGTACATGTTATTTGGATCGAGTAGCTGAAGGGTGGATGCATCCATAAATTTATTTATATTGCCTTTACTCTCTTGGCTTTAGAACATGTGGAACGTCTGAAGAAAACTGAAACGGTCAAAAGTCCATCTCTTGTTTAGTTAGTACAATATTTACAAGTTTTTTTTTCTTGTAAGCAATTCGAAACCCGTAGGAAGGCACAAAAATCATATGACGTTCACCCAAAATTTAGAATTCGATTCGATATATACAATTAATGGCAACTAGCAAAGTGTCCGTGCGTACGCTGCTACGTTTCCATTTGTATTTGAGTATAGAGTATAAAATATGAAAACATGTGATGGTTCAAATCTCTATAAATTTAGCTTTTTTTACCGTTTAAATATGCATGAGAGAGCACCACGACCACGAGATAGTGTAATTGAATACCAATATCATGTTGTTTTTTTAACCGGGTCAAATGCCCTAGCTTGCGAGGTTGCATGAAGCATATATACACGTATTATATATGTTAGGTGGCTAGGTGCCATGAGCTACCTTTCCCATATGTCCTTGTTTCTGCATATAATGATAGTACTGACGTGATGCATATAAACTAGCGGGGCAGGTGGAGCTTCGGCCCCTCTACCGCTCCCGAACTCATAGAGTTCCACCAAAGTTTATTCTAAATTTTAAAACATATAAACTATTGTAACACCCTAAATCTCATTTTAAGAATATAGTAAACTTTTTTTTTCCTCTTTAGAACTCCCATAACATTTGAAGTCTCATCTCCCTATTTAAAAACATTTCCTTAAATGAATAAAATAATAAATAGAACCATATTTGGCACTCATGTTAGAGTTTTAATTGTATGTGCATTTAATAATAAAATAATAATAATAATAAAATATAATAATAGAATTGAGAATTTAAAGCTAACCTAAAATGTGCATGTTGGGGACTTGTTCTCAAATGCTTCGGATTAAGAACAAGGCAACATAGAAAGTGTTAAATGATAAGGTCCTTCGTCCTTCGAAACATTATTTCCCTTCGGAATATAATGTGCTCCGGACGAAGGTCACAAACAATATATCTTCGTAAACGCAATAAGATGTGACGAAGGTCATATACATAACACAGAAAATAATATAAGTGTTTAAATTTTATTATAATGTCATTTCTATTTTATTATCGTATAACAATAGAAATGACTTCAAATTACAAATGTACCTTCGGATTGCAGGGAAACAAAAGTACAAGGATGACGCAAAAGCAAATGCCAAGTCAGCGTGAACAGTACGGGAGTACTGTTCATCTATTTATAGACGCGGGACGCAGCCCACGTAAAATTACATTCATGTCTATTACATTTGTCAATGACTTATGGAAATCTGTCAAGGCCCACGTAGTCTTTTCATCTTTAAGTCGGTTCTCCTCTCTGCTATCGCGACAAAGCTTCCCTGCGCACAGCTTCGGCTGTGCACCATCCTTCGTGGAGCTTGGTAATCAGCCCATCCTTCGTCTGGTTCAGGCTTCGTCCTGACCGTACTTCATGTTCATAATTCTAAGTCCGAAGATACCTGTTCACATAATCCACTTGGAAAACATTGTCAAATCATGTTTTTGAGGACCTTCGGAGGACGAAGGCCCCCAACAGTAGCCCCTCGCAATATTAATTTGTTAATGATAAATTCAGATTGCGATATGGACGAAGGCCTTGAGCCGAAGGTCCGAAAAAACACCTTCCCTTTGCTAGAATAGCAACATTCACTGACAAGCGGGGTCTTTCAATTTTCAACGCCCTGGGCGTATAAATAAGATCATACCGCAAACTCATTTGGTACGCACACTTGCCATCTGCTTCGGCCCACTAAATTTTTAGCTCTTGTGCACTAAGATTTGCTGATCTTTTTGATTTTGAAGCTTCGGCCTTGAAAACAGTTTTTTAGCGTTTCCGAAGATGTCTGAAGGTAAGAAGATCCCTGCTGAGACGAAGCTGAGTCTCGACGAAGAGAAGAACTTGGGGTTCCTTATAGCGATGGCGGAGACTAATACGGAGAAAATTACCAAGGAGATTCTTGAAGGTTTGTCCGAAGATACTGGTGACAGCGACAGTTATGATGTAGAAAGTGGTGGGGAAGAGTCCGAAGATCGACCATGGCGGCCAAGTCACACGGTTTTCGGGAAAACCACTATTAAGCAGAGTCACATTGACAATATGAGAGGGAGATACTTTCGTGATATATCTATTGTGAGGGCTGATGCTGGAGAAAAAACTTCTCCCACTCCCGAAGAAGATGAAGTCGTAATCTTCCGAAGCTTTCTCAAGGCTGGGCTTCGATTCCCCTTAAGCAGCTTTGTTGTCGAAGTCCTGAAGACATTTCAAGTCTACCTTCATCAAATTACTCCCGAAGCTATCATGAGAATGGGGATGTTTGTCTGGGCTGCGAAAAGCCAAGGTTTAGAACCAAATGCTAAAAGCTTTTGCAACATTCATGAGTTATTATATGAGACGAAGCCCTGGGGGAAAGAACAATATCACAACAACTTTGGGTGTTACAGCTTCGGTGCCCGCTCCGGGTCAAGCCGCCCTGTGCCAACCTTTCGGAAGAGGTGGCCCGGAGCCTGGATGACAGAGTGGTTCTATGTGAAGAATGACTTAACAGCGCAGGAAGATGTTAAGAGTATTATTATGCGCCCCATCTGGCAACGCTTCGGACTTCGAAGGCCGAAGGTTGAAATGGATGAAGCAGCCGAGGAATGCCAAAGAGCCTTCGGCGTAATCTGCTCTTTCATTGGGACAAGGGACTTGGTCCAAGAGCATATTGCCTTCAGGGTGTGGCCACTTGCAGGAAAGTGGGAAATGCCGAAGGAGACCATCAAAGAGTCCGACGAAGGCGGACTAGTCAGACTGAAATACACATTCAAATACGGGGATAAGTTTGTTGAACCTGATGACGACTGGTTGAAAAGCATTGAAACATTAAGTGACGAACTGCTTGGGGCATATTCGAAGGCCGAGAACACTGCGTTATCAGCAGCCTTCGGAGGCCGAAAGAAGAAAAGGCTCAACCGGGTATTTGACGCAGTCGGGTTTGTCTACCCTGACTATCACTATCCGGTATTGGGTCGCAAAAGAAAAAATACTTCTCCTGCGATAGAAGCGACCACGAGTGCCACTAGCGAGCCAGCGCCGCAAAAGAAAAAGATGAAGGTGCTCACCCACCGAGCGCGTTTTATTGAGCCGGCCACAGTGCCAGAATTTATTGGTGAAGTCTCTTTGGCCTCTGAAGCTACAGAACCAGCTCCAATGCCAAAGATAGAAGAGAAAACTGAAGCGCCTTCAGTAGAAAAAGCAGAAAAACCGAAGATTGAAGAGCCAAAAATATCGGAAATCTTAAGTCCTTCAGCAAATGTCGAAACAATAAAAAATCAAAAGGGCCCATTGGTGACCCCAAAAAGAAAAAGAATGGTGAACGTACTAGATGTCTTGGAGACAATTAAGTCTTCAAGCACAACTCCAAAGAAGACTGTTGAACCTGCTGAAGCGTCTACTGAAGCTTCGAAGCAACAAGCTGAAGCTGAAGCTGGGCCTTCAGAGCCCACCAAGGAACAATCTTTGGAAACCGAGAAAATATCAGAACCAGTTTTGGTTGAAGAAATTGACACTGTCGCCCCCGAAGCCCCTTCCAGCATATGCGATTACATCGTGCGACATGCTTCGGGGAAGAAATTATCTGAAGAAGAGACTTATGAAGCCAATCACTATGCTAGAGAGTTAAAGTATCCGAAGGGGGCAGTAGTGTTCAATGGGACAAATGAAGATGACTTCCTATACTGCCTCCCTGATAACAAAGAATTATCTGTCTGCCGGGAGATGGCTAGAAGTATGGGTTTCCCGAAGCTCGAAGCTGGATTATGTGCTATGACGAAGGAGGATCTCGCAGACAGTCTTGCGTACAATAGCCTAAAGGTATGGGAATTAAGCGCTTGAAAAAAAATTTTAATTCGTAACTCATTCTTTTATTCTTATACCAAGTTTTTTTTACATATAGGGTTTAATCCTAAGCAACGCATTAAGAGCACAAAAGAGTGCCGAAGATGAGAGTTATGAAATTGCGTTCAACAACCTTCGATCAGAAGTTATTAAACTGAGAAACGAAGCTTTGGAAAAGGATAAAATTCTGCTTACACTGGTAGATAAGATAAAGAAGGACGAAGCTGCTTCAAAAATCCAGGCCGAAGCCCAAAAACGTGAAATTAAAGATCTTCAGAAACAGCTAGCTAGAGCTAAAGAAGAACGTGTGCTTGAGGAAACAAAACGAGAACTTAGTGATCATTTGGTCAATCATTTAGAGTTAAGTGTTAAGGAGCTTCGTGCATCCCAGAGGAAATGCTATGTTAAATCTATAGAATGCGTCAAAAAGATAAAATCCAGCTTCGCCAACGTTGGCGCCTTTTCTAGTGAAGAGAATTTTTCAAGAGGCAATCCCGAAGGTCCACTGAACTGGATCAGTCACGAAGCAGAAGCCTTCGAGGAAATCCTGAGCAGCCGCGGTGACATCTGCGCTTTTTCAGGCGCCAGAGGAGTTGCTGCTGTTTTGGAGAAGAAAGGTTGTGAGCATATAAAATCCTTAGCTCAGTCCGAAGCTGCCCTGTCCTCTGAAGACATCAAAGATCCCTCGACCGAAGCAAGCATGGTTGGCGGTAAATTCTTCACTGATATCTGGGACAACGGCGGCCGAGAAATGGCGCAAGAAATTATTCAAAGGAGTGAAAAAGGCATCCATGATGCTAGGAAAGTGACAGAAGTTGCCGAAAAAAGTACAGAGCCCGAAGGGCAAATAGGTATTAATTAGTCGCTCTTATTGTGTTGTAATTTTTATTTCAAACTTTGTTCGCGATTTGTAATAGTAATGCAGAAGTATTCTCTTCAGAACCTGCTGGATCGTCTGCTGACCCTCACACAAAAGGGGATGACGAAATTAAACAAATGGCCGAAGCTATCATGGACAAAGTTGTTGAACAACTTCTAAATGAGGCTGCCGAAGCTGTATTAAGAGAAGACTAAGTGTTATTAGAAAAAACATTCGAAGTGTAATCTTTGTAATATTTTGCACATTTGAATGTAATATACAAGCCTCTTTTCATTATTCAATTCTTTACGATGCATGAAATTCTACATACATACCATTTTTGAGCCTTCGGTGAAAAAAAACACCTTCCCTTCTTTTCATGCTTCGTGAAGAAGACATTCTCCGTTAAAACTATTCTGATGAATCACGTCCGTGCTTCGTGAAATCATTCTCCGAAGCTATACAATTTCGATATTACTCTGATGAAGCACATTCATGCTTCGTAAAAACATTCTCCGAAGCTGTGATATTACTCTGATGAAGCTCATCCATGCTTCGTTAAAACATTCTCCGAAGCTGTATTCCGAAGATTATCATTGTATTCCCTCGTGACTTTACCCAACTTACACTTTCTCAAAGCGTCCTTTCGAAGGTTGATACTGTGTCCCCTTCTTTTGCCATATGCAACATGATGTATGATGCTTATGCTATGCAAAATGATGTGATGATGTTATGTTATGCAAATGACGTTTGTTCCGAAGATACACACAAAATATATTTGTAAGCTCTGCATTCCCTTAGGAACGTCTTTGGAGCTTCTTCGCCTTTTACTTAGGCGGTATCAGCGTTGACTTTTCGCTGTAAGCTCTGCATTCCCTTAGGAACGTCTTTGGAGCTTCTTCGCCTTTTACTTTAGGCGGTATCAGCGTTGACTTTTCGCTGTATGCTCTGCATTCCCTTAGGAACGTCTTTGGAGCAAAAAACTTACACTGCGCTCCCTTTGGAACGGCTTTTTGTAACTTCGGCAACTTACTCTGCGTTCCTTAGAACGACTTTTTGTTGCTTCGAAGGATTCTTAATAATTCGAAGGTCCTCCTTGTTACCGCAAATTTTTAAGCTTCAGCAACTTAAGCCTGTGGAGAAGATAGGTTTTCCTGATAACCAACCACGAAACTATTACATGAA
This sequence comes from Zea luxurians, assembly GCA_029449295.1. NCBI lineage: Eukaryota > Viridiplantae > Streptophyta > Magnoliopsida > Poales > Poaceae > Zea > Zea luxurians. The sequence goes on from JAOPSE010000005.1 coordinate 65,741,950, forward strand.
AACTGAAATATTCTTTATTACACAGAAAATAGAACTAAACGGAAAAGACTGCTATCAAAGTAGGATATTTGTCAATAAATGTGCTTCGACTCTGGCACAGTACTATTGACTGTGCGAGCTTCAGATTGCTCTCTGAGATCCCTTTGGTGCGGAACATATTGGCTCCCTTCTGGCTGTTGGCCTTGTTGCAGCGGAGGTGGGGGCGGGGGCTGTTGCCATGAAGCTTGAGGTTGACTCGTCGAAGCTACGGAAACTGCAGGGTGGTTGCCCACGTATTCCGGGATGTAAGGCTGATGGTACGAAGCAGTATGCATGACCTGCTTCGGCTGGCCCTGTTGCGCTGCAGCTTCTGCTAGCTCCTTTTGTTTCTGGATGGTAACATGGCACATCCTGGTGGTATGGCCCTTGTTTTCACCATAGAATAAGCAAAATACCCTCCTTGGTTGATCTCCAAATCTTCCGCCGAAGCCCCTGGCGCCTCTGCCTCTTGGAGCTGGTGGCCGGAAGAAAGTTTGCTGTTGCCCCGAAGCCTGTGAGGAGCTCTGCGGTCTGTTCTGCTGACTCCCCTTATCATCATTTTGAGTGGAGTTGTGGATGGACCTGACATGCCTCGGATAAAATCTTCCTCCGAAGCCCCTGGTCATTTCAGAAAATCTGAAAGCCTCCTCCCTTCTTTGGCGAAAGTCATTGTCGGCACGAATGTACTCGTCCATCTTTTGGAGCAGCTTCTCCAGAGTCTGAGGAGGCTTCCTAGCAAAGTATTGAGCTGCAGGTCCAGGACGAAGCCCCTTGATCATGGCTTCGATGACAATTTCATTGGGCACCGTTGGTGCTTGCGCCCTCAAACGCAAGAACCTTCTGACATACGCCTGAAGGTATTCTTCATGATCCTGAGTGCACTGGAACAAGGCTTGAGCAGTGACCGGCTTCGTCTGAAATCCTTGAAAGCTGGTTAACAACATATCCTTCAGCTTCTGCCATGAAGTGATCGTTCCTGGTCGAAGGGAGGAATACCAGGTCTGAGCAACACTCCTGACGGCCATAACGAAAGACTTTGCCATGACTGCAGCATTGCCACCATACGAAGACACTGTTGCTTCGTAGCTCATCAAGAACTGCTTCGGGTCTGAGTGGCCGTCGAACATGGGAAGCTGGGGTGGCTTATAGGACGGAGGCCAGGGTGTAGCCTGCAGCTCAGCGGACAGAGGAGAGGCATCATCGAAAACAAAATTTCCATGATGGAAATTGTCATACCAGTCATCTTCGTTGAAGAAGCCCTCCTGATGAAGGTCTTTTTGTTGAGGCCTTCGGTTCTGCTCATCGTGGGTAAGATGACGAACTTCTTCAGAAGCTTCGTCTATCTGCCTTTGCAGCTCAGCTAGCCTGGCCATCTTTTCCTTTTTCCTCTGCACCTGTTGATGAAGCATCTCCATATCCCTGATCTCTTGGTCTAGTTCATCCTCCTGAAGCGTCGGGCTGACGGCCTTCCTCTTCTGGCTTCGGGCCTCCCGAAGAGAGACGGTCTCCTGGTTGGGGTCCAGCGGTTGCAGTGCTGCAGCCCCAGTCGCTGAAGCTTTCTTCGGCGCCATAGCGAGGGTCTATAGCTTCCGAAGGTGTTCAAAAAAAACTCGAAGTGGAAGTGAGTTCACCGGAGGTGGGCGCCAATGTTGGGGACTTGTTCTCAAATGCTTCGGATTAAGAACAAGGCAACATAGAAAGTGTTAAATGATAAGGTCCTTCGTCCTTCGAAACATTATTTCCCTTCGGAATATAATGTGCTCCGGACGAAGGTCACAAACAATATATCTTCGTAAACGCAATAAGATGTGACGAAGGTCATATACATAACACAGAAAATAATATAAGTGTTTAAATTTTATTATAATGTCATTTCTATTTTATTATCGTATAACAATAGAAATGACTTCAAATTACAAATGTACCTTCGGATTGCAGGGAAACAAAAGTACAAGGATGACGCAAAAGCAAATGCCAAGTCAGCGTGAACAGTACGGGAGTACTGTTCATCTATTTATAGACGCGGGACGTAGCCCACGTAAAATTACATTCATGTCCATTACATTTGTCAATGACTTATGGAAATCTGTCAAGGCCCACGTAGTCTTTTCATCTTTAAGTCGGTTCTCCTCTCTGCTATCGCGACAAAGCTTCCCTGCGCACAGCTTCGGCTGTGCACCATCCTTCGTGGAGCTTGGTAATCAGCCCATCCTTCGTCTGGTTCAGGCTTCGTCCTGACCGTACTTCATGTTCATAATTCTAAGTCCGAAGATACCTGTTCACATAATCCACTTGGAAAACATTGTCAAATCATGTTTTTGAGGACCTTCGGAGGACGAAGGCCCCCAACAGTGCACTTTAGGAAATTGGAAATAATATGTAAAGCAAGAGGGAGAAAATACTATATACAGAAAATAAATACATAAATAAAACTAGATTCTTCCTATGCTTGGACTTGAAGTTGTTCAATTATCCCAAATGAGAAACTCACAACCAAATTAGAACCTAAATTTTGAAATCTAAAATAAAGGGAATTTGAGAGGAAAATAAAAAAAAGAAGAAAAAAAAGGCAAACCTGCTGTTGGGCCGAATTCCTGCATCCTCGGCCCATCTTCCGCGCTGGTCGCCCGTGTGGCTTCATCCGCGCGTGGACTCGTTCACTGACCTAGTGGGGCAACCCTGTCAGAAGCATCCTCAACCTTCCGCGAAATCCGCGTGACCTCCGCGGGCGCTGACCAATTCTGGTCCGCAGGGGAGGGAGAAGAACTCGCGCGTGTTGTTGTCGTCCCATCGCCATCGGGGGTGGTTGGACCTTATCCTCTACGCTGGGCAGCTGGGGTCACCTTCTCCACGGCGAGCGCGACGATCCCAACCGCTGCGAAGGAATCGCGGATCCGTTCCTTCGAACCTAGCGGACTTCACCCGTCTATAAATCCATGGCGTGGGTTTTCCCTTCCCTTATCCCTCTCCTCCGGGCTCCTGTGGCCGATCCATCCCAACCATCAAACAGTCGGATGCAGCACATGGAAATAGAGAGTGGGCGCGGGAGTCGGGGTCCGCCGCGGGGGAAAACCTCTGTACGCTCACGTTGGCGCCTCGGCTGGCGTGCGGGGGTCCGCTGGGAGCTTTGGAGGGTGTCCACGGTGTCCTCGTCTGGGTTCGCTGACCGGAGAACCGGCGATTCGTCGCCGTTGCCAGTGCTCCGCCGCGGAGCCGCATCGTCGCGTGGGCAGGGCTGCACACCACTGGAAAATTGGTACGAGCCTCACCCAAGCATTCGCAGCTGCGTCCTAGTCGTGTAGACCTTGCCCGATCGAAGTTTGGGCGCGTGGGGGTGAGATTTGGATGGCACCGACGATGGCGCCGCCGTGGCCGGTGTCTTCTCCGGCGGACCTCTGGGCCGATGGGGAGAATTGGGATGGGAAGCTGGGTCAGCCATCGGATCCGAAATGAAGGCTCTAGATTAGAAGAGAGATACCCCTTCGTCGTTTTGGATCTGGCGCGTTGAAAGGAAATCGTGTGGCCGAGAGGGAGTGAAGGGCATCGTGCGCCGTGCGCCGTGGATCTGGGATCCAATGGTTGTGGGCGCAGCTAGGTACGTAGTCAGGATTCGATCTAATCTGGGCCGCACATGTGGGATCGGACGACTCAAGTTTGATCGTACCCCTTCGGCCTGGCCGTCTTCCAAAAGAGCCCCTCACCTTATGCAAAATCAACCCGCCATCCCGTGCGGGGTTCTATGTGTCTGGGGATTTATTGCACCAAGGCCCCTGCCTTCTAGATAAATTGAGGCGCAGTCCAGGAATTGAATAAAATCAGAAAATAGATTTAGAAATCGATTTTTAGTATAAAAATAATTGTAAAACTTGGGTAATTCATAGAAAATTCATATTAAGCCCAAATTAATCCGTTCCAATTCCTATAGTTTTGTAATATTATTGTCTATCATCTAATACCACTGTTTTCACATGAAAGTCACATTAAAAATTATAACCTATTTAATCTTATATCAAATACATCAAACCTTAGAAAAATCATAACTCCTCCGTTTTAACTCCGATTTGATCCGTTCAAGTTGCGTTAGTCTCGTACAAATGCGTAGACTATTATTACGCAGTTTATTCTTATGTTTGGTGTAATGTTAATTTTGCCTATACACTGTTTGTTTGTATTGCTACGACTAGCGCGAGGACACGAGTCACCTGAAGATCATCCTGGTACCTAGAATCTCAAGTCCCAGGCAAGTTGTGCCCTTGATCACTTCTTTTACCCACTCATGTTCTAATTAATCATAATGATCTGCATAGGTTAATTTGATGGGACCTAATAGGTTACCCTAGTTTGTCTATCTTTATGCCTTGTTTACCACTAAACTTTATGGGTAGTACTTGCTAGTGCTATATGTGGATTTGGGCATTGAGATACATATTATTCATACTTTTGTTATCAGTTGTTATTTACTGTTCATGATAAGATCATTATGTTAATTGGAACATGGAGCGACCACCCGGGAAAACAGTGCTACCACAAGGGTTTAATGGGACGCCCTTGGCCGATTAATTAGGAAAGCTAGTGGAAGACTACCTTACCCGAAAGGGGCAAGGGCAGTAGGGGAGTGGTCAGTGTAGGGAGGCCCTCGGGAGGATTTTGCTGCGATGGCAGTCCTGTAAGGGATTCCTGCTAGGGAGGCCCTCGGGAGGATTTTGCCGCGATGGCGGTCCTGCAAGGGATTCCTGCATTGGAACTTCCTATAAACTGTAGCGGGTTTTCTGAAGCTAGTGGAACTTTGTAAAGGCCTCGTAGTGTTACCCTGCCTCACCTCCTCGGTAGAGGTGTATGGGATTGGCCGTCTCTTGGTAGATGGGTAACACGACTTGTGGGTAAAGATGTGCAACCTCTGCAGAGTGTAAAACTGGTATACTAGATTAATTAGTTTGAAACCTATATTCATGATCTGAAAACATGGCACCAAAAAAATTGGGGCACATGCATGCGCAATAATTTTGGAGAAAGAGCACATGCATGCGCAATAATTTCCTTCATGGTCAATGTTTCAGGATTCCCTGTTTGTCTATATGCTAGATTAATTAGTTTGTCCATGTGCTATCTGCTTGCTATATTAATTAGTTTATCAATTGAAAACATTGATCTTCATATAAAAAATCAAAACAGAAGACAACATTTGAACAACTTAGATTTCAAAAATACAAACCATAGGAATATAGAAGAGCTCTTAAGTTACATTGTAGCAATATGACAGCATGTCAAAGGTCAACTTTTCTCAAGGAAAGTTGGCAGGCACAGATACACAACAGTAAATACATCAAGCAGTTCCTTTTGCACTTCCTTTTGCACAGGCAGGATGTCAAGGAACTAAAACTATTACAATATGATGCAATCTAAGATGCACTCTGATAAACAGACATGGTATTTAAGGTTACATATCCCCATTGTTGCAAACAGAGTAGCCTGTTAGAAACCAATTAATTAATTAGGGCGTTATATGTTTCAAATGGGGCATTTGAGCCACAAAATCGATGTGCAACAATAAGAAACACCCATGAGGTGGGAGTACTCTTTTGTTCCAAATTATATTCTACTTTTTATTTGGAACGGAGGGAGTACCTTTTGAGGTAAAAGTAGACTTTCTGGCACATGGACCTGATTTTCCAATCAAAGAATGAATAGGTGTAGCTTACAGATAGGGGTGGATAACGAGCCAGCTCGTCTCGGCTCGTTAAGGTAACGAGCCACAGAGTCAGCTCGGCTCGGCTCGTTTACGAGCTCGAGCTGGCTCGTTTAGCTCGCGAGCCAGAGCAGAAAAAAATTAATATGTACATAATAATTATTTTTAGTTAATTTTAAACTAATTTAACAATAGAAAATAGTAATTATACTCATAGTTTCACAAACCACGTCAATATAACACCAAATTAGCACAATTCATCATTCATTAATTCACAATTCACATACATGTTCATTAGTTTAACCCATAATTATATTTGCATAGACCAAATTAACACATAGACATAGTTCATCAATCATTAGTTTAATTCATAGGCCATAGACACCTCAAATATATATAACATGTTCATCAATTATTTTGTAAATGATATGCATATAGTTTCGTTTTGCTGGAATATGGTAGCTCGTTTAGCTCGCGAGCTGGCTCGTTAACGAACCGAGCTGGCTCGTTAACGAACCGAGCTAGGATGTCAGCTCAGCTCGTGAAAAAATTCAAACGAGCCGATCCGAGCCGAGCCGAGCTAACCATGAACTGAGCGAGCCACGAGCATTTCGTCCAGCCCTACTTACAGATAAGCACCCTCCACCAATGCCATCCGAAATTTTGCTTTTAACATATCATCACTCTGCATCATTTGTGTCAGTTGGCTCAGATGTATCTGGAAAGATTAACAAGGTTCCTACACCCGTACACGGTAGTGAGGTGGCGGCCTATGTGTCTTTCTTTGACTTGGGAGGGGCATGCTGCTTCCATTCCCTGACGAGCTCCGTCTAGAGGTTCCAAATCCACAGGTTGCTGACCGCAATGGCAGTGCCGATAACCAGGATCCAGGAGATCCGCACCCACCACGGGATGACGTCGACGGCCTGGCCGGACAGGTAGAAGGCGACCATCTTGAGGAGGAAGAGCGGGCCGGCGACGCCCCTGACGAGCGTGTAGAGCGCGTAGAAGGGTGGCGAGAGGGCGCCGTAGACGCGGGCGGCGGCGGGGGACTGGTCCCGCCAGATCCCGGCGAGCGTCTAGACGTTCTGCAGCAGGCTGGTGACCTCGGCGAAGACGAAGAGGACGAGGAGAGCGTAGGCGTCGTGGCGGACGAGGTAGCGGCAGGTCAGGAAGACGAAGAGCGTGGCGAGGTGGTGCGCGATGAAGGGGACGTCGCCCAGCAGGAAGGCGAGGTAGTAGATCTGGCCGCCACGGTGATTGCGGGGACACGGTGAAGCCACCGCGGTGGAGACACCAAAGGTGCGGTGGGGAAGGGCGAGGACTTTGGAACGAAAACTGCGACGAGGATTCAGGGCGAGGATGGCTCCATCAGCGTTGAAGCCGGCCTGGGGAAGGGCGGATGGCTACGCTGCGCCGCGCGTGGGGACGGGTGTGGAGGCGGGGGCTCGGGCGCAGTTGGTGGTGCCGCGCGATGGTGACAGACTGGCGGGGGGCGGGGGCATGGCGATGGGTGGACGCCCTCGTTGCATACATATGGTATAGTAGAGATATATTATATAAGTGATTTAGTAAGATTTATACATCTATTGATTTAGTAAGATTATATTGTTATAACACTTTAATTCAGTCCTTTCTATTTTTTTGGCTTCGTCTTTGCGTTGTTATATATATATGTGCTATATATACACGTAAGCTAAGGTGTTTTAGTTGAGCTTTTGGCTGCTGCCTTTTGCTTTCAACAAGCTAAAGTCAATCAGAGTGATAGGAACCGATACTGCTTTTTCCCGAAGTAGTTGTTTTTAGACAGTACATTTCTGAAAGAGGTAGATTTTATACATTTTAAAAATGGTTAAAATAGAGAGCTGTTTTGAAGAGAGAGAGAGAGAGAGATTTCTTACTTATTTTAATTTTACAGTTTTTATAAACTAGTACAACTTCGGGTAGCTTTTCTATGGCCCTCGGTGGAGCCGCTGCTCAAACCACCGCTTGGAATCAAATCTTGCTTTTTAAGCTAGTATACTACGTCTTAACTAAAGTACTAGACGCACCCGATTCTAGAGCTTTCCACAGCACTCCGCCCAGGTCACCAACACAAACAAATCCGCGCGCTGATGTGGATCTTATCCTTTAGTTTACGCTGGCCTGGCCTGGCCTTTGTCGCGTTAGGCTATTCACAATGGGCATTTCATGTCATTGTTTCCAAAAATGCCACATCAGATTTATGGATAAATGAAATATCCTCTCTCAATAGAGAGTTTCATCTCACTATTTCATATGTCAACATACTTCTTAAATGCTGCATATAAATAACCAATAGGATTTACTCAATTATATGAAGATGAAACAAAACACTCTCAGTGGAGAGGTTTCACACAGTTTCCAAGATCTTGGAAACGAGTTAACATGGTTTCATCCCCATGAAACTCCATGAAACTCTTCCTTCTTAAATGATGTGACATGTCATCAAAATAGCTGATGTGGCAGGCTAATTAATACATGAAACACCCCATGAAACCTCCATTGTGAATAGCCTTATAAACGTTGCTGGCGTTAGGCTTCAATTAATTATATAATTAATTAATTAGTTTCCTTAGGCATCCATCGATCACTCCATGGGGCATGGGTGTTCGCATGCATGCCAGCTAGGATAGCGTAGACATTTTGAACACGCATGTATGCCCACACAGTACCGCTTGCAGAGAACTCAAAACACTACGTGCAAGTGCAAGCTTTGACTGCGATTGTGAAAAACTGTGTTGCGTACTTGCGTTCAGTTCAATTCGTGCTCGTTTGCTTGCTTGGTTGAATCTGCAGGGTATAATTATTTAATTAAGCTCTTTGGTCTACGGCATTTGTATACTGTGGAGTTTGAAATAGACTGGTGGGGGGGGTGGGGGGAACCCACCCCACCGCCGGGGGACCAGGCGGACGAGCAGGAATGGCGTACGCGGCGGGGCGGAAGAAGCGGGTGGGCCGCTACGAGGTGGGCCGGACCATCGGCCAGGGCACCTTCGCCAAGGTTAAGTTCGCCGTCGACGCCGACACCGGCGCGCCCGTCGCCATGAAGGTGCTCGACAAGGAGACCATCTTCGCCCACCGCATGCTCCACCAGGTACCTAACCTCATCCCATCCGCTCCAAGTTTTCAGGGATTCGGGTTCCTTTACTGGCACGTCTGAGCTTGATTTGCTATGCGGCCTTTGAAAATTTCGATCCCGGGCGACCTGCCTAGGCAGCCACATACACGGCGGAATCGTCCAAGGAAAAAAAAAGTCGGGCTGATTCCGGTGCGGGACCGAGGCGAATATACCTGGTGTGAGCAACGCGACGCCTACGCACACAGTAATCCTATCCCAGTCCCAGCAGCAGCAACTTCCGCTTTGGTCCGGCAAGTGGGCTGTGAATTCTGCGCCGCCTGACCGTCGCCCGCCCCCCACAAACAAGGGGTGGAAGTATTTGGTTTCTGTGTCTTCAAGTGTATCTACCCTGCTAGTATCTTGTGTGGCAGCGTTGACCTGGTTGATTAAGCCATTTTTGGCATTTCGCGGGCTCTGTTTACACGAGTCTGGTCCTCCGCTATTCCCACATAAATGATTAGGAAGAGAAGAGTCCAGCCTGACCACCGTCGCTTTCATTTTCCCAATGCTTTTTAGACCGTATTCCAATGACAGCACCGGAGATCTGCATTCTAGGTTTAACACATGTTGTGCTACCGACAATTACTACATAGCCAAAGTAGAATCACTGGCAATGGAAAACACCAAGTTTTGCATCCATCAAAATACTACAAGCTCACAAAAACAATAACTTCCTTCTCTCTCTCTCTCTCTCAAGAATTGAGTATTACCGCTTACCAGTAACATCTTTTGTCAGTTTATTAAAAAAAGATGAAGTGTTTTTTTTTGTTTCCGTGCTCCAGTGAGCTTACTGCTTTTTTGCTGCCAGATCAAAAGGGAAATATCAATCATGAAGATAGTAAGACATCCCAACATAGTCAGGCTTAATGAGGTATGTGGTGTGCCATAACGGTGCTTACGGTTCTCCGTTTTACCTATCTAATTGTATTATTCTAAAATTTTACTCTAGCCCTCTATATCACCTGGTTCCCTTTATTTACTAGTAATTTCATTACTTTGTAGGTGTTGGCAGGGAAGACGAAGATATACATAATCTTGGAACTTGTCACTGGAGGCGAACTGTTTGATAAAATAGTAAGAATATCTTGTTCCATGGCATTTCCAGATAAGTAGCTAATATCTATTACTGCATTCTGTACATCATATATTTTTAGCAGATATGTATGGTGATCAGAACCACTTATACTAGCTTCAGTTTTGTGCTAATTATTTGTCTCTTGTTGATTTAAGGTATTCCTTCCTTCTAAATTCTTGTAATACTAATTGCTGCCCTACTTTAACTATACCTATTTTTTATTCGGGGTCTTGATAAGAGAAACTTGTTCCCATCAGATGAGGCCCACTACCTACCAGTGGATTCAATAAATGATTCCTTCCTATAGCTTTTATGAGGAAAATGCTTGGATGATTAAGACAAACAAAATAAAGCACACATGTTCATGTAAATGACACTTGAATTCAATCCATTGGTGACCAATGATGCTTTATGGTTTCTGAATTCTGGCCTGTGCTGAGCATAAAAAACTTCTTATGTTCTTGCATATTTTTCAATATGTTAACCCCTTTTGTCAATTAAAAATCTCCACGAACCTAGAAGAATCTAGGTGACTTCAATGTTAAGAAGAAATAGGGACCCAAATTCGAGATGTAGAAAACCTGAACCTGAGGGGTGCACACCCATAGCTCACTTGATTCCAGGTTCCTAAATCATTTTTTAAATATAAATAGATGGTAACGGATAACATCAAATACTTGTAGGCCCGATATGGGAAGCTACGTGAGAATGAAGCCAGGAAGTATTTCCAGCAGCTTATTGATGCCATTGATTATTGCCACAGCAAAGGAGTTTATCATAGGGATTTGAAGGTCTGTCTTTGATAACTGATGGAAGTATTACTTTAGGTATTCATTAATTACATACCTTACACTGACAGTTTGGGCATTGTTCTGTAGCCTGAAAATATGCTTCTTGACTCACGTGGAAACTTAAAAGTTTCTGATTTTGGACTTAGTACACTGTCTCAGAATGTAAGTTTGTTGATTTCTGTTTCTGTACTGCCAACTTATATTAATGATTTCATGTGCTAATAAGGAGCTTCCCCCAGGGAGCAGGACTTCTTCACACAACATGTGGAACACCAAATTATGTTGCTCCTGAGGTACAGATTGCTGCTAACTACTGAATGGTGTAAACATGCATGGCGGGTGAAATGCTCTCTACTGAAACAAGATCAAACAAAAATAAAATTCATTTGTCCTACATTATGATAAATGATCTTTTAAGATTTTATTTTGAACAAAGCAGGAGCTTTCTTTCAAGAAAATCTGTGACAAAATATATACATAATAAGTTAGAAGGTTCCTTGAAGGACGATGTTGTTTTATAATAAAAAACTGAATATTTATTTTGCCATGTTCATTCTAAGCTTTGCTAGTTGCATGTTTTTCACAAGTGTCTGTCACTGTCGTTATCTTTGACATCATTTTGAGATAAAATCATGAGTGTCTCAGTACATATAATATTCTATACTTAACTTGGATCACAATTTAGGTGCTAGGTAGCAATGGATATGACGGACCTGCAGCAGACATTTGGTCATGTGGTGTCATTCTCTATGTTTTAATGGCTGGTTACCTTCCCTTTGAGGAGAATGACCTTCCAAGTTTGTATGAAAAGGTATCGGCTTCTTTTCAAGTGTGAAATTTTAAATATACCGTTGTCTTCAAAAATTGTTGGATTGCACAATTACTTGGCTCATCTAACACTGAAATCCCTCTCCTCATCTTTTGTATTTCAAGATAACTGCAGCTAAGTACTCATGCCCATACTGGTTCTCTCCAGGAGCCAAGTCATTGATCCAGAGATTACTTGATCCAAATCCAAGAACTGTAAGTAAAAGTACAAGCTTGTTTCATTTCATGTTCTAGTATTTGGATTCTAAACAATGGTTTTCGTGTAACTGTAAGCTTTCAGAAGAGTTAATCACCAGTTACACTTTTTGTTACTTTTGGCCTATAGTGTGTGAAACTCTTTACAAGTATTTTATCACATATGTTTATATTGATATTCTGACTTGTGTTTGGGAAGTTCTATATACAATATCAATATAAAAACTATCCACGACGAATTATACACGTTTATTGCCAAGCATCTTTACCTAATATGTAGCATTTCGGTCATCTGTATTGACAAATAAATTGATGGTATCGGTTTCTCTTGTCTCTGCACTTCATTTCCAGCGTATCACTATTGGAGAAATAAGAGCAGACCCATGGTTTGAGAAGAACTATGTAGCTATTAGACGCGGTGAAGATGAGAATGTTAGCCTGGATGATGTTCAAGCTGTTTTTGACAATATTGAGGTTTGTGAGAAATTGGTCTATCCAAGAATGTTATGTAAACTCAGTTATATCCTTTCAGAGTCAACAGAAAGATCCTTATGGTTCTATTTTCCATGTGAAGTTTTTTCTTCTAATGTTGATTTTATACTATGTTTCTTTTTTCTCAGGACAAGTACGTATCTGAGGAAGTAACTCACAAGGATGGTGGTCCTCTTATGATGAATGCCTTTGAGATGATTACGCTATCTCAAGGTTTGGATCTCTCAGCGTTGTTTGATAGGCAACAGGTACATTGCAATTCTTTTTACTCAACATAGTGGACCATTATCATGGGCATACTTAGATGACCCTAAACCCAAGCAGCACACCAATGCCGATGTCTAGTAGCTGCATCACAACTCACAAGGGAAGGGATACAAGAGATTCTAGGAGCTTTGATATGTTTCTTAGTAAAAAGAGATACAATCCCATCCTTTTGTAGATGGGTTGTCTTGGCCATTAAGAAATTAATATATCGAATTAACGGAATGCCTCAATCTAATTGTAACACCTCGTGTCCAAAATCTACTTATGGCCCACCTCCTTACATGGAACGAACCCACATACGCTGTTATCTCTAAATAGAGCTATTGTCAACAGTGCCACCTGGTTTCTCCTTGGGTAAACACTCATTATCAGTGTGCCGTTTCTAGCACTGTGGCTGCTCCATTGTATGGACTCTAATGGGCCATACATGACAGCCATTTAATATTATGATGTACTTAGCACACAATCAAGATTGAAGTGTTCGTGTGAAGTTTTGAGTTTAACCTATTGGCTCCTTTTTTTCTCATGAAGTAATATTTTATACCACTACATCTGTGCTACCTGATGTTTTGCTGGTGTTGCCTACTCCCTATTTTCCATAAAGTAGCCACAAGAAAGAAAATGAGCTCGTATATTTCTGCTTTAACAAAGACGGTGTAACCTGAGCTATTTTCCCCTTCTTTTTTCCTATCTGTTGTTCTTGTACAGCAAGTTATTTCATTATGCTAATTAATTGATACAGATTCAACATTTAACAATTAACTGGGAGCAGAGAAGAAACCTTGGCCCTGCTTATGTTGAAAGCAAAATGCTATGTGACCGACTGGGAATTCCATCTTACAATATTCAAGAACTAAACTAACACTGTCACACATTTCAGTGACTCAACAATATACTTGAGAGACACTCGACAAACAGTTTTGAGTAACCAGGCATAGTTCAGTAGCAAAACTGAACCAAAAAATTCAATATTTCATTATGAACAAGATTTAAGCAAATATTTTATATTTAAAGTTTTAAATTAACTTGTCCTGTGTCAAAATGTATTTGCTTGCTGCAATTGGTATCTCTATAGAAATCATGATTAATTCATGTAGCAGACGTACTTCTCATGTTATCTATATGTAGACATTGATCCTTTTCTGTTCTCTTGATTTGTTTCGTCATCTCCTTGATACATGGTTGGAATTTGCTCTACACATATCTCAATCCTTATGGATAACAGGCTTATCATTTGGTCTATCTAATGCCTCTTGCATCACATGTTTTTTTCTGTAGGAGTATGTCAAGCGCCAAACGCGTTTTGTCTCAAGAAAACCAGCTAAGACTATAGTAGCTACAATTGAAGTTGTTGCCGAGTCAATGAGTCTCAAGGTCCACTCCCAGAATTACAAGGTACACTTGAAACATTGCTTCAAAAAAATATCTGCTGGATAAATCATTTAACTTTTGTTACCTCCATGTGCTGATACATATTTACTAACTTTGCAGCTGCGGCTCGAAGGTGCAGCGTGGAACAGAACGAGCCAATTCGCTGTTGTTCTAGAGGTGAGGTCACGCAGCCCATCAGTTGATCACTTGTCTTTACACAATGTTGTTGTGCAGCCATTTTCATGCTTTGAAGTGCGCTTGAATCAGGTTTTTCAAGTTGCCCCTTCTCTGTTCATGGTTGATGTTCGAAAGGTCGCCGGTGACACCCTGGAATACCACAGGGTCTGTTCTGTTTGCATCCCATCCTTTTGCTAATGATTTGAGTCTTGTAATGACTGCTAACCTGCATCTTAAACGAGCTGCAGTTTTACAAGAACCTATGCAGCAGACTTGACAGCATAATCTGGAGGCCAATCGAAGTTTCTGCGAAATCTAAGCTGCTGAGGACGACCACTTGCTAGCCCAGCACTGAGCTACTGTAAATGGCAACCAACAAGAGACGTGGTTCGTAGCCGTTAGAAGAGGGGGGGAAACTTCTGTTAAATCCAGCGTATAGCTCGTGGAGCTGGGATTCACGAGGATTTCTGCATCTTGCTTTCTCAGGTGATGCATGTACCATAGCTGTCTTCATTAGATCAGACGAGGCAGTTCAAAGCACCAGGTGTTTGTATGTGTATATTTTTTGTAACGCTATTGTAGATAGCCTGTGTAGCTCCAGCCGTGCAGCTGTATGTAGCAGAAACCTGAATGTCCGAAAACGCCCCTGAATGTCAGGTAGAATCGTTGCTTGCATCCAGTAAACAAGCTGGCCTATGTGGTCATGCCACCATACAGTAGTACACACGCACCACAGGATCAGCAAGAGGATATGTTGAACTTTTACAGGCTGCATCTGAATCTGATGAGGTTTTAAGTTATTAAAACACACCATCAGAATCTGTGGGTTGCGGAACTGCGCATCATCTAGACTGAAATGAACATGCAGAAATTATCTCTAGTCAGGTTTACATAACTTCTACTCCCTAACAAATATGACAGCAGGTCATGACTAACCTACAAGCTTACTGCTAGAGATGCTGCATCAACAGAAGTTGGTAGCAAAGCTTCTGTCAGCAACCTAGATGGGATAGTATGGTTTGGGCTCACCGGATACGTGGGCTGGGCTGCGCCGGGCCAAAGGAAGGCGAGTACTGGCTTTGTAAAAGATCAAAATCGAAATGAACGGAAGATGTCTACATAACTTTTTTATTATTATTTTAGGAAGGGGTCTTTTTCTATCTCGAGGGTTTATTTGAAATAAAAAAAATGAAATGTCTCAACTTGATAAATCAAATTATTTTTTAGTACACTTCTTCTGGTTATACTTTTATTTATCTATACTATATTTAAAGCATCAATTTCAACGATCGTCCTGCGTCATTTTTTTTTACAAATAACCTCTCACAGCTATTTCAAATTAATCCGTTGCACGACTATAAATGGCCAAACAGCGGCCCGACACGGGCCAGACTCCCGCGGGCCACAACTCTGGCTCAAGCACGTCATGTCGGCCTGCTGACTGTGCCGAGTCAGCCCGTTAGCCCGTCGGCTCATTTGATTAAATCAGCATAAAATGTTAAAAACGATGTAGGATGTGGGGTTTGAACCCATGCCCTGATGGAAGAAATGCGAGAAACACTAGGTAAAGTTGTCTAACCAATAGAATATCATGCTCAAATATTTTTAATATTAAATATAAATTATATATATATATGTATATATGTTTTTTGTAAAATAAAAAATATATAGTCGTGTCAGGCCGAACTAGCACTACGGGTCGAGGCAACAGCCCAATCACGACACGGCGTTCTTGGCTCTTGCAAGCATTAGGTCGTTCTGAGACCACATTTGCGCAATGGAGTCCATGATGTTTGAGGTTGCTGAATTGGATGGAGCAACAATGATTTGTCACACTAACAGTAAAATGAAAGATTATTTGTTGGTTTTAAATATTAGTAATTGCTACGAAGTAGCATACTTTATATGGAGCGCATCCAGTTTTTATTGATGCCTGACTTTAGCAACCACTTCATATTTTGATTTATCTTTTTTATAAGTTTGAGTTCATGTGACTTATTTTAGAAACCTGAGCTCACAAACTTTCTCTTATTTGGTCTCTGTATGATGGAATTATGTCATTTTATAATCTATGTTCGTTCAGTCAGTCGTTGTGAACTCTCTTCTAATCGCTTACTTTATTGGCTGTGTTGTACCAAGACATATTGGATGGAGTAAATAATAACATCAGTTAGCCAAATAAAAAAATATTATACGGAGAACGGAGACAATCAATAAAAAATATTTAAATTTTTTGATGGATAGTTTACATGGGTATTGTTGTAAGTTGTCGCAACGCACGGGCAACCGACTAATATAAATTAATATATCAGCAGTTCTCAAACATTAGATTCCGAACTCTTGAAACCAAAAAAAAGATGTCGAACTTAGGACCTGTTTGGAACAACCTGTTTTTAAAAAACTAGTTTTTAGAAACTGAGCTGATTCTAAATATGCTAGTTTACGTCTCAGTTTATATAAATTGGATTTATAGTTTCTTGAAACCAAGAAGCTCCTAGTTAAAAAAATAAAAACAGGTTTCTTAAAAACTAAATTGCTTCCAAACAGGACAACTCATTCAAAACTAGGTTTATATAAACAGGATGCTGATCTGATATGCCGCAGGCCCGAGACGAGCATCTGCTCCGCTAAACAGGGCAGGGAGCTCAAGTCCTCAACTACTATGCTCAACAAGTGGCAGCCTTGCCGCCACGTCCTCCACCCCATTCTCCAGCTCTCGAGTTCAGATGAATGAACCTGCCCAGACGTCAAAAGCCTCACGAAATGCAAAAGCGTGTAGCTTTTATTCAAAGACACGGCTGGGCCTGGCAATGGTTTCTTTTTCCCTCCCCACGTCACGCCGGTGACGCAGGCAGGTTTTCGCGGCATCAGAAATTCAGAGAAGGGCCGGCCAAGTGCATGAACGAACCAGTCGGTCCAGGAGAGCAGCACGGCGCAGGACGCAGCGACCAGCGAGAGAAAGGGTAGATAGAGGGGACGAACATGGTCGCCTCGTCAATACAGTAGTAGTAGTAGTAGGTGGCAGCTGCCGAGAGGGCAACTGGTGCACTGGACAGTGCAGCGACGCCGATTCAGGGACACTTGAATGCATCGATGGACGCGGGGAACAACGCGGCCGCCATTGCTGGACGCGAGGAAGAAGACAGCACTAAGGGCAAAGCGTCATTTTTCGCGTGTTGCTGGATCATTACCATAACATATGGGCATAGCACAAGTAGAACGGAAACACAACCTTTATTTATCTTCAGAGGAAGGTTGCAAATATTACAGTGTTTAAACCACCTGCCTGTCAAAATCAGGTCTCTGCAGAAGAAAAACAACCACACAGGGTTGTGAAGACAAAGGCTCTGTAGAATGAACCTTGCAAAGGCCAGATCCCCAAGCACATAGGCAAACCATACCGACACTTCCGCCCATGGCCAACAACACACTGCACTGTAGAATGATCCTTGCAAAGGCCAGATCCCCAAGCACATAGGCAAACCATACCGACACTTCCGCCCATGGCCAACAACACACTGCACTCGGCAAGATTGCAGGCACCCAGACATCAAAGACATGGAGCTAAGTTTCTCTGAATGGAGACACCGACAGTTGGGACTTGATACAATTGCACTCAAAAGAATGTTGATGTCTGCAATTCTGGATGGAGAGTTGCAATCACCGACAACTGGACTTTTTACAATTGCAATCAAAAGAGTGTTGATATCTGCAGCTCTATAACCAGGAATACCGGAAAAGAACACACACTTGACACAGATACTTGGGTTTCAAACACAACTTGAGAAACTGCATGGTGGAACGACTGATCACGAGGGCTTAGTTTGGGACAAAAGGGGGCAGAGTGCCATAGCAATGGCTGCCAAAGGCTCAAGAAACAGAGATCCTCACAGGAGGATTCCTGCAAAAAAAACGAGCCTCCGGAAAAAAAACACCCCCCCTCGGAAAACAACTGGCCCTACGACGACGAACAGAAGACCCACCATGACACAAACACGAGCCGGAAACCAGACTCAACTACAGAGCATAGACTTAAGTACTAAACTACTGCTTCGGTCGTGTATTTGCATCCAGAGAAGGTTGACCTAGCATCTCCAGCGACGAATAACCGCCGTGTTCCTCTAAGCAAGGATGTCGCACCGCCAGAGCTGCTTCTCCAGGGACGCGATGTTGTGGTTGCCAATGAAGTTGAACTGGAGATTCAGCCCCTCCAAGGACGAAGACATGCTGCCTAGGAAAGGGACGCTCTTCTGGGTGACCTTCATACAGCCGGACAGCGAGAGGACGCGCAGCCTGAGCTGCTTTGCCGCTGCCAAGACCGCGACGCCGTAGTCGCTGACCATGCAGTTCGAAAGGTCGAGCTCGGCGAGCTGGCTGCAGCTCTCAGAGATGGCGAAAAGGCTTGCATCGGTAATCTTGCTGCATCCCTCGAGACTGAGGTGCGCAAGGGAAGCGCCGTGGGCCTTAACCAAGGCGGAAACAGCCGCATCCGTGAGATTCTCGCAGCCGTTCAAATCGACGTTGACCAGCCCACTGTTTGAACTCTTTATCAGTGGAAGGAAGCCGTTGTCGGTGACTGCACTAAGGCCACTCAAATTGACGTTCTCCAGCTGAGGGCAGATCATGCCCACCACGGCAAGGCTGGCGTCGGTGAAGCCTGGGCAATCCTTGATGGCCAGGGAACGTAGCGATTTGCATACCGGAAGCTGTGCAGGTGCGGAGCAGATGTCCTTGATACCGACGCACTTGGACAGGGAGAGAGACTTAAACTTTGGGCTGCAGTTGAGGAGGAACGCAAGAATGCCCGTAAGAGTAACCCTGCTGCATTCCTCGATCTGCATGTTCTCCAGGACCCTAGATGATTCTGCAAATTCCTTGAGACATCCATCTGAGACCTTGCTGCACTTCTTGAGGTTAACAAGCCTCAAACTTGGGCTGAACTTGGCGACGGATGCAAGAGCAAGATCCGTGAGTCCCGGGCAGGAGACAACAGTCATTCGCCTGAGCTTCTGCAGGCCCAGGGCATTGGCCATCACCCAGAATCCCCTCTCACCCACAGCAGGGAGGCGAGAAAGGGTCAGGTCTTTGATTGACTTCCCGTAGTACCCAATCACAGCAAGGGAAGCATCAGTAATGTTCAAACCCTGAAGCCGGACCTTTGTCAACGAAGAGGCGGTCGCAGAGCAGACGAGGCCAGACACACCCTGGTCATCGACGAGTGCGCAATTCTTGATGCTAACCGCCTGTAGCTTGGCGCAGAACCGACCTACAGCCTTGAGACCCTCGTTGGCCACACCGGAGCATCCCTCGATGGTGAGCGACTTCAGTTCCGGGCAACCCTGAGCAACCGCGGCGAGGCCCTTGTCCGTGATCATAGGGCAGCCAGAGATGTCAAGCCGCTCCAGCGAGTGGCACTCGGCCGCGACCTCGGCGAGCCCGGCGTCCGTCACCTGCGGGACATCCCACAGGGTAAGGGAGCGGAGCTCTGGGCAGCCGCGGGCGAGGGCGGAGATGCCGGCGTCGGTGACGCCACGCGCGGGGTGGCTCCCGCGGACGGAGACGGCAGCCAGACGGCCGGCGACGGCCGCCGCCGTGAGGCGCGCGTCCGTGGCCTCCATGCCCTCGAGGGTCCTCTCGCGGGCATCGCCGTCCAGGTCCATCAGATCGGCCTCGTCGTCCTCGCTGAGGTACTCCTGGTTGAGGTCCGGCACGGCGGGGGCGGCCGGGGCCAGCACGGCCTCAGAGGCGCGGATGCCGGCGAGGAGCGCGAGCCAGCGGCGGGAGACGCAGGCCGACGCGCAGCGCGCGCGGGTGCCCTGCACGCGGCGCAGGACCTCGAAGAGGCACTCGTCCGGCAGCGCGTCCAGGGGCATCTCATCCCCGCGCTTCTGCCTCTTGGGCGCCGCCGTCACGGGCTCCGCGGCCGCCGTCGCGAACACGCGCTTCCGCGACCGGACGCCGGCGAGAACCGCATCGCCTAATCGAAGAAACGAGGGTAAGAACACACGAAAAGGGAATCCAATCCCCAAAGCGGCAACTGCAAATCATCAACCCCTTAGCCAAAAAAAAAGGCCTTTACCTCTGTATCCCTGGAACGGAGACATGTCGAGCCGCAAAAGATCAAGAACGCCGTCGACGAAGCCGAATCTTGCTCCCAGAACGCCGGAAAAATCGAAACGAAGAAGGGCGGATTTAGAAGACGGACGCCGAACCCTATCGCTTACCGCGACAGGGAAAAAATGGCGGATGAGCCGGAACGGACGGGTTAGGGGCAGAGGAGAGGAGAGGAGGTGGTGGTGGGGTGGGGGGAAGGAGTGCCCGGTGGCTCCGGCGTTTTATGTGGTGGCGAACCCGGGAGGCAAGTTGCCCAAGTTGGCGCAATTCGTACCCCCTCCCTTCTGGATCTGCTGGGTTCATTGAATCTTACCTCTCCGTCTCACTGTCTGAGGTAGAGGAGATGCACTGTACTGATGCAAATCAGGCTAGTGCTTCACGTAATATAGCAAATGAAAAGACCGAACTGCAATTTGGGTCTAAGCTTTTCATACATTCTCTTTTAGGTGTATGAACCCTTAAAGTGCTTCAAATTCATTTGAAATGAACTAATGCTACATTTGATGTCGATATTAGAGAAGATAAAATTGAGTTGAGTTAAATATTAAATCATGCACGGTATTGAAATAAAATGTAATTCTAGTTCTATTGTTTGGATGCCACTGAATTGGAGTTCGGAATTGTGTGATCTAATTCCACGCAACAACAAGGGGTGACACTTTTGTATTGGAAAAAAAAGGAGATTTATAGTTATAGTATAATTCCAAGAAATTAGACATTTGATTTTAAATCACAATTCTACGTGCAACCAAACAACAGAATTTATGAAAGATAATTTTAATCCTTAATTTTGTGTTCTAATATCTATATCAAAACGGGGTGTAACATATAGCATATATAGCATGTATTTCCATGTGGGGAGAGGTGACCACAACAACATTATGAGAAGATAGGTTGACACCGGCGTGGGCGAGGGAGAGAGAACGTGTCCGTGGGGACACGGGGAGGGAGAGACGAAGGAGATAGATGATTCAAATAATTTTTTTAGGTTTAAGTGAATAAAAAAGAGTTATTCTACTATCTGAATTAATAATTTTGACAGTGTATTAAAGAGTATTTAGGACTCCGATATAGAGCTATACTTTATAATTTAAATAGTTTATAAAAATATTTTAAATTTAAATAATAAACAAAATAGTTTATCTAAATGTCTCTCACAGTCCTACTCTCTCTACGCCGCTCATTGTCCGTCGCCGCCGCTGCTCCATACTCTCTCTCTACACCTATAGAATCTCCCACTCTCTCTACACCTCTAGAATCTCTCATTTTCTCCTTGACAATGAAGACTCATTAGAAGCGTGCTATGTTATCTCTCGCTTCAAATTATATACCATGTCTGTCTTAAAATATTGATCGTTTTAGCTCTTAAATTCTATATCTATATTTAAATAGATGATAACTAATTAAATCTAGACATATATATAAAACACATACATTAAATATTGTATGAATCTATTAAAATTATAAAACGACTAATATTTTAGGACGAATAGAGTATTATTTTAGTATTTTAGTTAAACTAAAATAATGTATATCTAAGTACTGTCAAAACGATTTAATAGAGCTAGTTTGGGAATCTCATTTTCTCAAGTGATTTCTATTTTTCAAGGGAAATTAGTTAAACTAGTCCTTAGTATCTCTGAGACATGGTCTAAATTTAACTCTCCATATCTTTATTTGGTTATCCATTTTCTTAAAAATTCCTCCAACAGGATTCTTGTTATCTTGGAGATGCTCTTATAATTTAGAATGGCGAGTAATTATTGAAGGTCCACAAAATTTTGGATTTTATCTAGCAGTACAAGCACTTAGGGCCTGTTTGGGAATGCAGTTTTGAAATACTGTAATTTTCAGATACCATAGTTTACAATTGTAGATGACATAAATACTATGGTATTGCTTTACCACAGTAAAACTACAGTATTGCTCAAAACCGAGATCTATTTGGTTCTATTGGAAAAACAAAGTATATGTAGAGAGAAGAAAAGAAAACTGAGGTCCTGAGTGGAGTTTCGAAAACTCCAAAAATACCACAGTTTTGGTTAAACCATGGTATTTAAAACTGAGTTTTGACTGTACAAACCAAACATCTTTTGAGCTCAAATACTATAGTATCATCAAATACTATAGTATTGCTTCAAAACTGTAAAAATACTATAATTCCAAACAGGGCCTTAGGGGGCGTTTGGGAACAAAGTTTTTCTGCATTATTGAAGCAATACTATAGTATTGAGCAATACTGTGGTATTATATACTTTGAGGTGTTTGGTAACTCATCTGAAATCTATGTATACTAAACTGTAGTATTGTGAATACTGCACTTGTTTTGCAGTTTTGGAAACTTTGGTCTCAGCCAAAGTTTTTCTCTCTAAAGAGAGCGCTAGCTGGGTCCCGCTCTGGCTGATTGGTCTCAACCAAAGTTTTTCCCAAACACCTTGATGTATTGGATACTGTTGTATTCGAAAACTGAAGCATTATAAACTGTAGTAATGTCATGACTAAAATATACTTTAGGCCCTGTTTGGGAACAAAGTTTTTGAAAACCACAGTTTTTGAAATACTATACTATACTTTAGTTATGACAATACCGTAGTTTATAATACCGCAGTTTTGAAAACTGAGGTCCAGAGCTAAGTTTAGAATGCCTTAAAACAACTATAGTATTTGCAATACTTCAGTTTTGAAAACAGAGATTTTACCAAGCTTGCCAAACACCATTATGTATATAATACTGCAGTATTTGAGAATACTGCAGTATTCTTCCAAAACTGCAGAAAAACTTTGTTCCCAAACACCCCCTTAGTATTTAAAAAAACTGCAGTTTGGAAAAACTGTGTTCCCAAACGGAGCCTTGTTTGGGAACAAAGTTTTTGAAAACCACAGTTTTTGAAATACTATACTATACTTTAGTTATGACAATACCGTAGTTTATAATACCGCAGTTTTGAAAACTGAGGTCCAGAGCTAAGTTTAGAATGACTTAAAACAACTATAGTATTTGCAATACTTCAGTTTTGAAAACAGAGATTTTACCCAGCTTGCCAAACACCATTATGTATATAATACTGCAGTATTTGAGAATACTGCAGTATTCTTCCAAAACTGCAGAAAAACTTTGTTCCTGAACACCCCTTAGAAGTGTACGGCGTACCCACACGCTCCTCCGTCGCTCGCCGCACAGCGTAAACGGTGCTCCTAGTCCTAGGCTCCTAGGAGCAGTACGTCCCCCCGCCCTGGCGCCCCATATGCAGCGTACTTGGACGCCCCAGCCCAGGCCGGTGGGCCCTGCACACTTTTCGTTTCTTTATTATCCTTTATTTTTATATTATAGTTAGCTTATAGTTGTTAACAGAACAAAAGGCAGGATTAGCATCCCATCCCACACTAAAGAGAGAGAGCCGGCCGATCATTAGCCAGCATCCAGGTGCAGCGCATCTGCGCATGTAGCCGGGCCTCTCCCTCCCGCCGTATCATCATATCATCTCATCCATGGGTAGTGTATGTATAGCTACCAAAACACATTACAAAAAAATCTGGTACAGATGGTGTTTACATGGAGCTTAGCTACTATGAGTCTATGACTACCACTACTAGGATCCATATCCTAGCACTAGCTAGGGCACCTTTGGATTACGGGATTTTTTTCCCGATTTTCCCTACGTTTTTCCTGCGAAAATGAACTAATTCCCACGAAATTCCTATGCCCCTGATTGTTTCGGCTTTTCGCAGCTTCTGGCTACCAAAAGCTGCTGCAGACTGCCAAACACTCAGCTTTTCAACCAGCTTCTATAAAATTTGTTTGGGTAAAAACCATTCAAAATCAACATAAACATATAATCGGTTGAGTCGTCGCAATAGTAGTAATCCGTCACTTTATAGATCCTAAGCCCCATGAAAAATTTTATCTTCCTCCGCACGTAATCCTAATGATACTCAGATTCTCTACACAGCCAGATTCTCCCCACAACTAGATTCTCGGAAAAGCTGGTCAGAAAAAAGCTAAAACAAACAGACCATATGTGATTCCTCTGAAATTTCTGTATTCCAAGGGAGCCCTAAAGAAAGAGTAACCCTCTAGGTAACTTGGTCTCATGACGCTTCAAAGGAATGACATCTCCACCACCATATCCCATTAAAAGCGACCAAGGGACATCGTGGCCCCAGATTGCTTTGAAGTTTAGGACACTCCTGCACTTACGGTGCTAATCTCTATAAGGATAATTTAAGACATGGCATCCCCGTCATGGCTGAAAGTCGCCTAGAGGGGGGTGAATAGGGCGAAACTGAAATTCTAAAAGATAATCACAACTACAAGCCGGGTTAGCGTTAGAAATATAATAGAGTCCGCGAGAGAGGGCGCAAAACAAATCGCAAGCGAATAACGAAGTGAGACACGCGGATTTGTTTTACCGAGGTTCGGTTCTCTCAAACCTACTCCCCGTTGAGGAGGCCACAAAGGCCGGGTCTCTTTCAACCCTTCCCTCTCTCAAACGGTCCCTCGGACCGAGTGAGCTTCTCTTTCTCAAATCACTTAGGAATCAAACTTCCCGCAAGGACCACCACACAATTGGTGTCTCTTGACTCAATTACAAGTGAGTGTTTGATCACAAGAAAGAATGACAAAGAAAAAAGAAGCGATCCAAGCGCAAGAGCTCAAATGAACACTACAAATCACTCTCTCTAGTCACTAAGGCTTTGTGTGGAGTTGGGAGAGGATTTGATCTCTTTTGGTGTGCTTTGTAATGAATGCTAGCTCTTGTATAGTGGTTGGAAGCTGGAAAACTTGGATGCATGAATGGTGGGTGGTTGGGGGTATTTATAGCCCCAACCACCAAACTAGCCGTTTGGTGAGGCTGTCTGTTCGATGGCGCACCGGACAGTCCGGTGCACACCGGACATGTCCGGTGCGACAGCCACGTCACCAAAGCCGTTGCAATTTGACCATTGGAGTTCTGACTTCTGGGCCCGCCTGGATGTCCGGTGCACACCGGACATGTACTGTTCAATGTCCGGTGCACCAGAATGGGCGTGCCTGCCTTCTGCGCGCTTCTGGCGCGCATTGAATGCGCCTGCAGGTGACCGTTGGCGCGAAGTAGCCGTTGCCCCGTTGTTACACCGGACAGTCCGGTGAATTTTAGCGAAGCAGCCGAAGTGAAAACCCGAGGCTGGCGAGTTCCTGAGGCCGCTCTTCCTTGGAGCACCGGACATGTCCGGTGTACACCGGACAGTCCGGTGAATTATAGCGGAGTGGCCTTTGGAAATTCCCGAGAGTGAAGAGTTTGAAGCCGGAGTCCACTGGTGCACCGGACAGTCCGGTGCGCCAGACCAGGGTGCCATCCGGGTTGCCTTTAGTTTTCTAATTTGAACCCAACTTTGGTCCTTTTAATTGGCTTGTTGTGAACCTTTGACACCTGTATAACTTATACACTAGAGCAAACTAATTAGTCCAATTGTTTGTGTTGGGCAATTCAACCACCAAAATTAATTAGGGACTAGGTGTAAGCCTAATTCCCTTTCAATCTCCCCCTTTTTGGTGATTGATGCCAACACAAACCAAAGCAAAGATAAATGTGCATAAATAGAACTAGTTTGCATAATGTAAGTGCAAAGGTTGCTTGGAATTGAGCCAATATAAATACTTACATGATGTGCATGGATTGTTTCTTTGTTTTTAACATATTGGACTACGTTTGCACCACATGTTTTGTTTTTGCAAATTCTTTTGTAAATTCTTTTCAAAATCCTTTTGCAAGATAGTCAAAGGTGAATGAATAGGATTTTCACAAAGCATTTTCAAAAAATTTTCTCCCTTTGTTTCAAATGCTTTTCCTTTGACTAAACAAAACTCCCCCTAAATGAGATCCTCCTCTTAGCGTTCAAGAGGGTTTTGATTTATCATTTTTGAAATACTACTTCCTCCCCCTTTAGAACATAATAAGATACTAATTTGAAATTGACCAATTGAAAATCTCCTTTAGAACATAATAAGATACTAATTTGAAATTGACCAATTGAAAATCTCCAAATTTTTAAAATTAGGTGGTGGTGCGGTCCTTTTGCTTTGGGCTCATATTTTCTCCCCCTTTGGCATGAATCGCCAAAAACGGAATTATTAGAGCCCAACGAAGTACTTTCTCCTCCTTTGGTCATAAAATAAATGAGTGAAGATTATACCAAAGTTGGAGAGATGCTCGGAGTGACGGCGAAGGATGAGTAGTAGAGTGGAGTGGAAGCCTTTGTCTTCGCCGAAGACTCCAATTCCCTTTCAATATACCTATGACTTGGTTTGAAATACACTTGAAAACACATTAGTCATAGCATATATAAAAGAGATATGATCAAAGGTATACTTGTGTGCTATGTGTGCAAATTAGCAAAAGAAATTCCTAGAATCAAGAATATTTAGCTCATGCCTAAGTTTGGTAAAAGATTGTTCATCAAGTGGCTTGGTAAAAATATCGGCTAATTGATCTTTAGTGTTGATGTAAGAAATCTCGATATCCCCCTTTTGTTGGTGATCCCTAAGAAAATGATACCGAATGGCTATGTGTTTAGTGCGGCTATGCTCAACGGGATTATCCGCCATGCGGATTGCACTCTCATTATCACATAGAAGAGGAACTTTGGTTAGTTTGTAACCGTAGTCCCGCAGGGTTTGCCTCATCCAAAGCAATTGCGCGCAACAATGGCCTGCGGCAATATACTCGGCTTCGGCGGTAGAAAGAGCGACCGAATTTTGCTTCTTTGAAGCCCAAGACACCAAGGATCTTCCCAAGAACTGGCAAGTCCCCGATGTGCTCTTCCTATTAATCTTACATCCCGCCCAATCGGCATCCGAAAAACCAATCAAATCAAATGTGGATCCCCGAGGGTACCAAAGCCCAAACTTAGGAGTATAAGACAAGTATCTCAAGATTCGTTTTACGGCCGTAAGGTGTGATTCCTTAGGGTCGGCTTGGAATCTTGCACACATGCAAACGGAAAGCATAATGTCCGGTCGAGATGCACATAAATAAAGCAATGAACCAATCATCGACCGGTATACCTTTTGATCCACGGACTTACCTCCCGTGTCGAGGTCGAGATGCCCATTTGTTCCCATGGGAGTCTTGATGGGCTTGGCATCCTTCATTCAAACTTGCTTAGAATGTCTTGAGTATACTTCGTTTGGCTAATGAAGGTGCCCTCTTGGAGTTGCTTGACTTGGAATCCTAGAAAATATTTCAACTCCCCCATCATAGACATCTCGAATTTTTGTGTCATGATCCTACTAAATTCTTCACAAGTAGATTCGTTAGTAGACCTAAATATGATATCATCAACATAAATTTGGCATACAAACAAATCATTGTCAAGAGTTTTAGTGAACAAAGTAGGATCGGCCTTGCCGACTTTGAAGCCATTTGCAATAAGGAAATCTCTAAGGCATTCATACCACGCTCTTGGGGCTTGCTTGAGCCCATAAAGCGCCTTAGAGAGCCTATAAACATGGTTAGGGTACTCACTGTCTTCAAAGCCGGGAGGTTGCTCAACATAGACCTCCTCCTTGATCGGTCCATTGAGGAAGGCACTCTTCACGTCCATTTGGTAAAGCTTGAAGCCATGGTAAGTAGCATAGGCCAATAATATACGAATGGACTCAAGCCTAGCTACGGGTGCATAGGTTTCACCAAAATCCAAACCTTCGACTTGTGAATACCCCTTGGCCACGAGTCGAGCTTTGTTCCTTGTCACCACACCATGCTCGTCTTGCTTGTTGCGGAAGACCCACTTGGTTCCTACAACATTTTGATTAGGACGTGGAACTAAATGCCATACCTCGTTCCTCGTGAAGTTGTTGAGCTCCTCTTGCATCGCCATCACCCAATCCGAATCTTGGAGCGCTTCCTCTACCCTGTGTGGCTCAATAGAGGAAACAAAAGAGTAATGCTCACAAAAATGTGCAACACGAGACCGAGTAGTTACCCCCTTATGAATATCGCCGAGGATGGTGTCGACGGGGTGATCTCGTTGTATTGCTTGGTGGACTCTTGGGTGTGGCGGCCTTGGTTGTTCATCCTCCTTGTCTTCATCATTTGCGTCTCCTCCTTGATCATTGTCGTCGTCTTGAGGTAGCTCATCATTGTGTTCTTCATCTTTATCAACTTGAGCCTCGTCCTCGTTTTGGGTTGGTGGAGATGCTTGCGTGGAGGAGGATGGTTGATCTTGTGCATGTGGAGGCTCTTCGGATTCCTTAGGACACACATCCCCAATGGACATGTTCCTTAGCGCGATGCATGGAGCCTGTTCTTCACCTATCTCATCAAGATCAACTTGCTCTACTTGAGAGCCGTTAGTCTCATCAAACACAACGTCACAAGAAACTTCAACGAGTCCTGAGGACTTGTTAAAGACTCTATATGCCCTTGTGTTTGAGTCATATCCTAGTAAAAAGCCTTCTACAGTTTTAGGAGCAAATTTAGATTTTCTACCTCTTTTGACAAGAATAAAACATTTGCTACCAAAAACTCTAAAATATGAAATATTTGTCTTTTACCGGTTAGGAGTTCATAGGATGTCTTCTTGAGGATTCGGTGTAGATATAACCGGTTGATGGCGTAGCAGGCGGTGTTGACCGCCTCGGCCCAAAACCGATCCGGTGTCTTGTACTCATCAAGCATGGTTCTTGCCATGTCCAATAGAGTTCGATTCTTCCTCTCCACTACACCATTTTGTTGTGGAGTGTAGGGAGAAGAGAACTCATGCTTGATGCCCTCCTCCTCAAGGAAGCCTTCTATTTGTGAGTTCTTGAACTCCGTCCCGTTGTCGCTTCTAATTTTCTTGATCCTTAAGCCGAACTCATTTTGAGCCCGTCTCAAGAATCCCTTTAAGGTCTCTTGGGTATGAGATTTTTCCTGCAAAAAGAACACCCAAGTGAAGCGAGAATAATCATCCACAATAACTAGACAGTACTTACTCCCGCCGATGCTTATGTAAGCAATCGGGCCGAATAAATCCATGTGTAGGAGCTCCAGTGGCCTGTCACTAGTCATGATGTTCTTGTGTGGATGATGAGTGCCAACTTGCTTCCCGGCTTGGCATGCGCTACAAATCCTGTCTTTCTCAAAATGAACATTTGTTAGTCCTAAAATGTGCTCTCCCTTTAGAAGCTTATGAAGATTCTTCATTCCAACATGGGCTAGTCGGCGGTGCCAGAGCCAACCCAAGTTAGTCTTAGCAACCAAGCAAGTGTCGAGTTCAGCTCTATCAAAATCTACCAAGTATAGCTGACCCTCTAACACTCCCTTAAATGCTATTGAATCATCACTTCTTCTAAAGACAGTGACACCTACATCAGTAAATAGACAGTTGTAGCCCATTTGACATAATTGAGATACGGAAAGCAAATTGTAATCTAAAGAATCTACAAGAAAAACATTGGAAATAGTATGGTCAGGTGATATAGCAATTTTACCCAATCCTTTGACCAAACCTTGATTTCCATCCCCGAATGTGATAGCTCGTTGGGGATCTTGGTTTTTCTCATATGAGAAGAACATCTTCTTCTCCCCTGTCATGTGGTTCGTGCACCCACTGTCGAGTATCCAACTTGAGCCCCCGGATGCATAAACCTACAAAACAATTTTAGTTCTTGACTTTAGGTACCCAAACGGTTTTGGGTCCTTTGGCATTAGAAACAAGAACTTTGGGTACCCAAACACAAGTCTTGGAGCCCTTGTGTTTGCCCCCAACAAACTTGGCAACTACCTTGCCGGATTTGTTAGTCAAAACATAAGATGCATCAAAAGTTTTAAATGAAATGCTATGATCATTTGATGCATTAGGAGTTTTCTTTCTAGGCAACTTGGCATGGGTTGGTTGCCTAGAGCTAGATGTCTCACCCTTATACATAAAAGCATGGTTAGGGCCAGAGTGAGACTTCCTAGAGTGAATTCTCCTAATTTTGCTCTCGGGATAACCGGCAGGGTACAAAATGTAACCCTCGTTATCCTGAAGCATGGGAGCCTTGCCCTTAACAAAATTAGACAATCTTTTAGGAGGGGCACTAAGTTTGACATTGTCTCCCCTTTGGTAGCCAATGCCATCCTTGATGCCAGGGCGTCTCCCATTATAGAGCATACTTCTAGCAAATTTAAACTTTTCATTTTCTAAGTTATGCTCGGCAAGTTTAGCATCTAATTTTGCTATATGATCATTTTGTTGTTTGATTAAGACCATGTGATCATGAATAGCATCAATATCAATATCTCTACATCTAGTACAAATAGAAACATGCTCAACGGTAGATGTAGAGGGTTTGCAAGATTTTAATTCTACAACCTTAGCATGTAGTATATCATTTTCATTTCTAAGGTTAGAAATAGTAACATTGCAAACATCAAAATCTTTAGCCTTAGCAATTAATTTTTCATTTTCAATCCTAAGGCTAGCAAGAGAGATGTTTAATTCTTCAATCTTAGCAAGCAAATCATCATTATCATTTCTAAGATTGGGAATTGAAACATCACAAACATGAGAATCAACCTTAGCAATTAAACTAGCATTTTCATTTCTAAGGTTATCAATGGTTTCATGGCAAGTGCTTAGCTCACTAGACAATTTTTCACATTTTTCAACTTGTAGAGCATAAGCATTTTTAACCTTAACATGCTTTTTATTTTCCTTAATAAGGAATCCTCTTGAGAGTCCAAGAGATCATCCTTCTCATGAATAGCATTAATCAATTCATTTAATTTTTCTTTTTGTTGCATGTTAAGATTGGCAAAAAGGGTACACAAATTATCCTCCTCATCACTAGCATTATCATCACTAGAGGATTCATATTTAGTGGAGGATTTAGATTTAACCTTCTTCCTTTTTCCGTCCTTTGCCATGAGGCACTTGTGGCCGACGTCGGGGAAGAGGAGTCCCTTGGTGACGGCGATGTTGGCGGCGTCCTCGTCGTCGGAGGAGGAGTCGGTGGAGCTCTCGTCGGAGTTCCACTCGCGGCACACGTGGGCATCGCCGCCCTTCTTCTTGTGGTACCTCTTCTTTTCTCTCCTCTTGCCCTTCTTGTCGTTATCCCTGTCACTGTCACTTGATAATGGACATTTAGCAATAAAGTGACCGGGCTTACCACACTTGTAGCAAATCTTCTTGGAACGGGATTTGTAATCCTTCCCCTTCCGTTGCTTGAGGATTTGCCGAAAGCTTTTGATGATTAAGGCCATCTCCTCATTGTCGAGCTTGGAGGCGTCAATTGGTTGTCTACTTGGTGTAGACTCCTCCTTCTTCTCCTCCGTCGCCTTAAACGCCACCGGTTGCGCCTCGGACGTGGAGGGTTCGTCAAGCTCATTGATCTTCTTTGAGCCCTTAATCATACATTCAAAGCTCACAAAATTCCCGATAACTTCCTCGGGGGTCATTAGTGGGTATCTAGGATTACCACGAATTAATTGAACTTGAGTGGGGTTAAGGAAAATGAGAGCTCTTATAATAACCTTAACCACCTCGTGGTCGTCCCACTTTTTGCTCCCGAGGTTGCGCACTTGGTTCACCAAGGTTTTGAGCCGGTTGTACATATCTTGTGGCTCCTCCCCTTGGCGAAGACGGAAGCGACCGAGCTCCCCCTCGATCGTTTCCCGCTTGGTGATCTTGGTGAGTTCATCACCCTCGTGCACGGTCTTGAGAAGGTCCAAAATCTCCTTTGCATTCTTCAACCCTTGCACCTTGTTGTATTCCTCCTTGCTTAGAGAGGCGAGGAGTATGGTTGTAGCTTGGGAGTTGAAGTGCTCGATTTGGGCCACTTCGTCCGTATCATAGTCCTCATCCCCTATGGATGGTACCTGTGCTCCAAACTCAACAACATTCCATATACTTTTGTGGAGTGAGGTTAGATGAAATCTCATTAAATCACTCCACCTAGCATAATCTTCGCCATCAAAAGTTGGCGGTTTGCCTAATGGAACGGAAAGTAATGGAGTATGTCTAGGTGTACGAAGATAGTGTAAGGGGGTCTTACTAAACTTCTTGCGCTCTTGGCGCTTAGAAGTTACGGACGGCGCATCGGAGTCGGAGGTTGATGTTGATGAAGTGTCGGTCTCGTAGTAGACCACCTTCCTCATCCTCTTGTGCTTGTCGCCTTTCCGATGCGACTTGTGGGAAGAAGATTTTTCCTTCTTCTCTTTGTGGTGTGAGGAAGAAGATCTTTTCTCCTTCCGTTTGGAGGAGTCCTTCTTCTTCTCCTTCCTCTTGGTGCGGGACTCTTCTGATGAAGTGCTCCCTTGGCTTGTAGTGGGCTTGTCGCCGGTCTCCATCTCCCTCTTGGTGTGATCTCCCGACATCACTTCGAGCGGTTAGGCTCTAATGAAGCACCGGGCTCTGATACCAATTGAAAGTCGCCTAGAGGGGGAGTGAATAGGGCGAAACTGAAATTCTCAAAGATAATCACAACTACAAGCCGGGTTAGCGTTAGAAATATAATAGAGTCCGCGAGAGAGGGCGCAAAACAAATCGCAAGCGAATAACGAAGTGAGACACGCGGATTTGTTTTACCGAGGTTCGGTTCTCTCAAACCTACTCCCCGTTGAGGAGGCCACAAAGGCCGGGTCTCTTTCAACCCTTCCCTCTCTCAAACGGTCCCTCGGACCGAGTGAGCTTCTCTTTCTCAAATCACTTGGGAATCAAACTTCCCGCAAGGACCACCACACAATTGGTGTCTCTTGACTCAATTACAAGTGAGTGTTTGATCACAAGAAAGAATGGCAAAGAAAAAGAAGCGATCCAAGCGCAAGAGCTCAAATGAACACTACAAATCACTCTCTCTAGTCACTAAGGCTTTGTGTGGAGTTGGGAGAGGATTTGATCTCTTTTGGTGTGCTTTGTAATGAATGCTAGCTCTTGTATAGTGGTTGGAAGCTGGAAAACTTGGATGCATGAATGGTGGGTGGTTGGGGGTATTTATAGCCCCAACCACCAAACTAGCCGTTTGGTGAGGCTGTCTGTTCGATGGCGCACCGGACAGTCCGGTGCACACCGGACATGTCCGGAGCGACAGTCACGTCACCAAAGCCGTTGCAATTTGACACTTGGAGTTCTGACTTCTGGGCCCGCCTGGATGTCCGGTGCACACCGGACATGTACTGTTCAATGTCCGGTGCACCAGAATGGGCGTGCCTGCCTTCTGCGCGCTTCTGGCGCGCATTGAATGCGCCTGCAGGTGACCGTTGGCGCGAAGTAGCCGTTGCCCCGCTGTTACACCGGACAGTCCGGTGTACACCGGACAGTCCGGTGAATTTTAGCGAAGCAGCCGAAGTGAAAACCCGAGGCTGGCGAGTTCCTGAGGCCGCTCTTCCTTGGAGCACCGGACATGTCCGGTGTACACCGGACAGTCCGGTGAATTATAGCGGAGTGGCCTTTGGAAATTCCCGAGAGTGAAGAGTTTGAAGCCGGAGTCCACTGGTGCACCGGACAGTCCGGTGCGCCAGACCAGGGTGCCATCCGGGTTGCCTTTAGTTTTCTAATTTGAACCCAACTTTGGTCCTTTTAATTGGCTTGTTGTGAACCTTTGACACCTGTATAACTTATACACTAGAGCAAACTAATTAGTCCAATTGTTTGTGTTGGGCAATTCAACCACCAAAATTAATTAGGGACTAGATGTAAGCCTAATTCCCTTTCAATGGCATGCCCCCAACTAAAATAATTTTGCCAGGGCCCTAAGGCCACAGAACCAACCTACAAGAATATACTAAGACCCCGAGCCTCGTTGGACCCCTGGCGCTCATGACAGATTTAAAGTGCTTAGGACTGCCTGTGCCCTAGGGCACACTCATAATGTTAGAAACACTCAATCGCACAGGGGAGACTACTAGCCCCTAAGCCCCAAATGTCCCCGACCTTATGTAATATGAATGGTTCGACGTCGAGCCCACATGGGCCCATGGTCTCTCGTGGGAGCAAGGAACTTTATGCAACTAAGTATAAGCTCATTCTCAAGATAGAAGATATGTGTGGTCCCGCCAGGGCATTAGGTCCGAAGGAGGGACATCACATTTGAGGCCTACCGATAGGTCCATAACGTTGGCATTTCAGATAAGCCCCCCCCGTACAACACATTAAATGTGTAATGTGCGATGTTACAACCTGACAGACACACTGTTGCCACGACTTAGGTAGTAGGGTACTTAAGACCACTATTCAATATGTCATACGCGCATCAACCTTGTAGCCATGCATGTGCTTGATAATGTACCATGGAACATTATCAAGTACAGATTGTTGCACTATTCATCGTACCCAATGACACGAGCCTCGACGTTTGTAGAAGCGACATAACATACTTGCCCCAATAGAAGGTGAAAGGGAATTAGGCTTACACCTAGTCCCTAAATAATTTTGGTGGTTGAATTGCCCAACACAAATATTGGACTAACTAGTTTGCTCTAGTGTATAAGTTATACAGGTGGAAAAGGTTCACACTCAGCCAATAAAAAGATCAAGTTTTGGATTCAACAAAGGAGCAAAGAAGCAGCCGAAGGCACCTCTGGTCTGGAGGCATCGGACTGTCCGGTGTACACCGGACAGTGTCCGGTGCGCCACCGGACTGTGTCCGGTGCACCAGAGGACTCCAACTTGAACTCGCCACCTTCGGGAATTTCTCAGGTCGCTTCGCTATAATTCACTGGACTGTCTGGTGTACACCGGACAGTGTCCGGTGCTCCAAGGAAGCGCGGCCTCCGCAACTCGCCAGCCTCGGGATCGCGCAGCAGCCGCTCCGCTATAATTCACCGGACATGTCCGGTGTGCACCGGACTGTCCGGTGTAACCACGGAGCAATGGCTATTTCGGCGCCAACGGCTCCCTGCGGCGCATTTAATGCGCGCTCTGCGCGCGCAGGAGTCAGGCGCGCCCATACCGGCACACCGGACAATGAACAGGTGATGTCCGGTGTGCACCGGACATCTAGGCGGGCCCAGAAGTCAGAAGCTCCAACGGTCAGAATCCAACGGCATTGATGATGTGGTGGGGGCACCGGACATGTCCGGTGTGCACCGGACTGTCCGGTGTGCCATCGACAGACAGCCTCCACCAACGGTCAAGTTTGGTGGTTGGGGCTATAAATACCCCAACCACCCCACCATTCATTGCATCCAAGTTTTCCAACTTCCAACCACTATACAAGAGCTAGCATTCATTGCAAAGCACACCAAAAGAGATCAAATCCTCTCCCAACTCCACACAAAGCCCTAGTGACTAGAGAGAGTGATTTGTAGTGTTCATTTGAGCTCTTGCGCTTGGATCGCTTCTTTTTCTTTGGCATTCTTTCTTGTGATCAAACACTCACTTGTAATTGAGGCAAGAGACACCAATTGTGTGGTGGTCCTTGCGGGAAGTTTTGATTCCCAAGTGATTTGAGAAAGAGAAGCTCACTCGGTCCGGGGGACCGTTTGAGAAAGGGAAGGGTTGAAAGAGACCCGGCCTTTGTGGCCTCCTCAACGGGGAGTAGGTTTGAGAGAATCGAACCTCGGTAAAACAAATCCGCTTGTCTCACTTCATTATTCGCTTGCGATTTGTTTTGCGCCCTCTCTCGCGGACTCTACTATATTTCTAACGCTAACCCGGCTTGTAGTTGTGATTATTTTTGTGATTTTCAGTTTCGCCCTATTCACCCCCCCTCTAGGCGACTTTCAATTGGTATCAGAGCCCGGTGCTTCATTAGAGCCTAACCGCTCGAAGTGATGTCGGGAGATCACACCAAGAGGGAGATGGAGACCGGCGACAAGCCCACTACAAGCCAAGGGAGCACTTCATCGGAAGAGTCCCGCACCAAGAGAAGGGAGAAGAAGAAGGACTTCTCCAAACGGAAGGAGAAAAGATCTTCCTCTTCTCACCACAAAGAGAAGAAGGAAAAATCTTCTTCTCACAAGTCACATCGGAAAGGCGACAAGCACAAGAGGATGAGGAAGGTGGTCTACTACGAGACCGACACTTCATCAACATCCACCTCCGACTCCGATGCACCGTCCGTAACTTCTAAGCGCCAAGAGCGCAAGAAGTTTAGTAAGATCCCCTTACACTATCCCCGTACATCTAGACATACTCCATTACTTTCCGTTCCATTAGGCAAACCGCCAACTTTTGACGGCGAAGATTATGCTAGGTGGAGTGATTTAATGAAATTTCATCTAACCTCACTCCACAAAAGTATATGGAATGTTGTTGAGTTTGGAGCACAGGTACCATCAATAGGGGATGAGGATTATGATACGGACGAAGTAGCTCAAATCGAGCACTTCAACTCCCAAGCCACAACCATTCTCCTCGCCTCTCTAAGCAAGGAGGAATACAACAAAGTGCAAGGGTTGAAGAATGCAAAGGAGATTTGGGATCTACTCAAGACGGCGCACGAGGGTGATGAACTCACCAAGATCACCAAGCGGGAAACGATCGAGGGGGAGCTCGGTCGCTTCCGTCTTCGCCAAGGGGAGGAGCCACAAGACATGTACAATCGGCTCAAGACCTTGGTGATAGTCGCCTAGAGGGGGGGTGAATAGGGCGAAACTGAAATTTACAAAAATAATCACAACTACAAGCGGAGGTTAGCGTTAGAAGTATAAACGAGTCCGCGAGAGAGAGGGCGCAAAACAAATCGCAAGCGAATAAGAGTGTGACACGCGGATTTGTTTTACCGAGGTTCGGTTCTCGCAAACCTACTCCCCGTTGAGGAGGCCACAAAGGCCGGGTCTCTTTCAACCCTTCCCTCTCTCAAACGATCTCACGGATCGAGTGAGCTTTCTCTTCTTCTCAATCAAACGGGAATAAAACTTCCCCGCAAGGGCCACCACACAATTGGTGCCTCTTGCCTTGGTTACAATTGAGATTGATCACAAGAACAAGTGAGAAAGAAAAGAATGCGATCCAAGCGCAAGAGCTCGAAAGAACACAAGCAAATCACTCTCTCTAGTCACTATGTTGTTGTGTGGAATTTGGAGAGGACTTGATCTATTTGGTGTGTCTAGAATTGAATGCTAGAGCTCTTGTAGTAGTTGAGAAGTGGAAAACTTGGATGGCAATGAATGTGGGGTGGTTGGGGTATTTATAGCCCCAACCACCAAAAGTGACCGTTGCTGGAACCTATCTGTTCGATGGCGCACCGGACAGTCCGGTGCATACCGGACAGTCCGGTGCCCCTGCCACGTCACCATTGCCGTTGGATTCTGACCGTTGGAGCTTCTGACTTCTGGGCCCTCCTGGGTGTCCGGTGCACACCGGACATGTGCTGTTTGATGTCCGGTGCACCGGTATGGGCGATCCTGACGTCTGCGCGCGCTGCGCGCGCATTTAATGCACCGCAGGGAGCCGTTGCTCCGCTGGTACACCGGACAGTCCGGTGCACACCGGACAGTCCGGTGAATTTTAGCGGAGCGGCTGCCGCGCGAACCCGAGGCTGGCGAGTTCCGGAGGCGGCGATTTCTTGGAGCACCGGACATGTCCGGTGCACACCGGACAGTCCGGTGAATTATAGCGCGCCGTCTTCCGAGAAATCCCGAGAGCGAAGAGTTTGAAGTCGAAGTCCTCTGGGCGCACCGGACAGTCCGGTGCACACCGGACAGTCCGGTGCCTCCAGCCAGAGGTGCCCTCGGTTGCCTTGCTGCTCCTTTGTTGAATCCAACACTTGGTCTTTTTATTGACTGAATGTGAACCTTTTGCACCTGTATAACTTATGCACTAGAGCAAACTAGTTAGTCCAATATTTGTGTTGGGCAATTCAACCACCAAAATTATTTAGGAACTAGGTGTAAGCCTAATTCCCTTTCAATCTCCCCCTTTTTGGTGATTGATGCCAACACAAACCAAAGTAAATATAGAAGTGCATAATTGAACTAGTTTGCATAATGTAAGTGCAAAGGTTGCTTGGAATTGAGCCAATATAAATACTTTATGAATGCGCATGGATTGTTTTCTTTGTTTTTGACATATTGGACCACATTTGCACCAAGAGTTTTGTTTTTGCAAATTCTTTTGTAAATACTTTTCAAAGTCCTTTTGCAAGATAGTCAAAGGTAAATGAATAAGATTTGCAAAGCATTTTTAAGTTTTGAAAATTTCTTCCTTTGTTCCAAAATGCTTTTCCTTTGACTAAACAAAGCTCCCCCTCAAATAAGGTCTCCTCTTAGTGTTCAAGAGGGTTTTCCATTTTTTTTGAAAATACTACTTGCTCCCCCTTTAGAACACAAAGAGATACCAATTTTGAAATTTACCATTTGAAAATCATCAAATTTAAAATTTTAAGTGGTGGTGCGGTCCTTTTGCTTTGGGCCTTTTGCTTTGGGCTTATATTTTCTCCCCCTTTGGCATGAATCGCCAAAAATGGAATCATGAGAGCCCATTTGAGGTACTTTCTCCCCCTTTGGTCATGAAATGAATGAGTGAAGATTATACCAAAGTTGGAGAGATGATGTGGAGCGACGGCGAAGGATTAGTAGTAGAGTGGAGTGGAAGCCTTGTCTTCGCCGAAGACTCCAATTCCCTTTCAATATACCTATGACTTGGTTTGAAATACTCTTGAAAACACATTAGTCATAGCATATATAAAAGAGATATGATCAAAGGTATATTAATGAACTATGTGTGCAAGTTTAGCAAAAGAAATTCCTGGAATCAAGAATATTAAGCTCATGCCTAAGTCGGGTAAAAGATTGTTCATCAAGAGGCTTGGTAAAGATATCGGCTAATTGATCTTTAGTGTTAATGTAAGAAATCTCGATATCCCCCTTTTGCTGGTGATCCCTAAGAAAATGATACCGAATGGCTATGTGCTTAGTGCGGCTGTGCTCGACTGGATTGTCGGCCATTTTGATTGCACTCTCATTGTCACATAGCAAAGGGACTTTGGTTAATTTGTAACCGTAGTCCTGCAGGGTTTGCTTCATCCAAAGTAATTGCGCGCAACAATGGCCTGCGGCAATATACTCGGCTTCGGCGGTGGAAAGAGCGACCGAATTTTGCTTCTTTGAAGCCCAAGACACCAAGGATCTTCCCAAGAACTGGCAAGTCCCCGATGTGCTCTTTCTATTAATCCTACACCCCGCCCAATCGGCATCCGAATATCCAATCAAATCAAAAGTGGATCCCCGAGGGTACCAAAGCCCAAACTTAGGAGTATAAGCCAAATATCTCAAGATTCGTTTTACGGCCGTAAGGTGTGATTCCTTAGGGTCGGCTTGGAATCTTGCACACATGCATACGGAAAGCATAATGTCCGGTCGAGACGCACATAAGTAAAGCAATGAACCAATCATCGACCGGTATACCTTTTGATCCACGGACTTACCTCCCGTGTCGAGGTCGAGATGCCCATTTGTTCCCATGGGTGTCTTGATGGGCTTGGCATCCTTCATTCCAAACTTGGTTAGGATATCTTGAGTATACTTCGTTTGGCTAAGGAAGGTGCCCTCTTGAAGTTGCTTGACTTGAAATCCTAGAAAATACTTCAACTCCCCCATCATCGACATCTCGAATTTCTGTGTCATGATCCTACTAAATTCTTCACATGTAGATTTGTTAGTAGACCCAAATATAATATCATCAACATAAATTTGGCATACGAACAAATCATTATCAAGAGTTTTAGTGAATAAAGTAGGATCGGCTTTGCCGACTTTGAAGCCATTAGCAATAAGGAAATCTCTAAGGCATTCATACCATGCTCTTGGGGCTTGCTTGAGCCCATAAAGCGCCTTAGAGAGCCTATAAACATGGTTAGGGTACTCTCTGTCTTCAAAGCCGGGAGGTTGCTCAACATAGACCTCTTCCTTGATTGGGCCATTGAGGAAGGCACTCTTCACGTCCATTTGATAAAGCTTGAAGCCATGGTAAGTAGCATAGGCTAATAATATGCGAATTGACTCAAGCCTAGCTACGGGTGCATAGGTTTCACCAAAATCCAAACCTTCGACTTGTGAATACCCTTTGGCCACGAGTCGAGCTTTGTTCCTAGTCACCACACCATGCTCGTCTTGCTTGTTGCGGAAGACCCACTTGGTTCCTACAACATTTTGGTTAGGACGTGGAACTAAATGCCATACCTCATTCCTTGTGAAATTGTTGAGCTCCTCTTGCATCGCCATCACCCAATCCGAATCTTGAAGTGCTTCCTCTACCCTGTGTGGCTCAATAGAGGAAACAAACGAGTAATGTTCACAAAAATGAGCAACCCGAGATCGAGTAGTTACCCCCTTATGAATATCGCCGAGGATGGTGTCGACGGGGTGATCTCGTTGTATTGCTTGGTGGACTCTTGGGTGTGGCGGTCTTGGTTGATCATCCTCCTTGTCCTCATCATTTGAATCTCCCCCTTGATCATTGCCGTCATTTTGAGGTGGCTCATCTTCTTGATCTTCTTGTACAATATTTTGAGCCTCATCCTCAACTTGAGTTGGTGGAGATGCTTGCATTGAGGAGGATGGTTGATCTTGTGCATTTGAAGGCTCTTCGGATTCCTTAGGACACACATCCCCAATGGACATGTTCCTTAGTGCTATGCATGGAGCCTGTTCTTCACCTATATCATCAAGATCAACTTGCTCTACTTGAGAGCCGTTAGTCTCATCAAACACAACGTCACAAGAAACTTCAACAAGTCCTGAGGACTTATTAAAGACTCTATATGCCCTTGTGTTTGAGTCATATCCTAGTAAAAAGCCTTCTACAGTTTTAGGAGCAAATTTAGATTTTCTACCTCTTTTGACAAGAATAAAACATTTGCTACCAAAAACTTTAAAATATGAAATATTGGGCTTTTTACCGGTTAGGAGTTCATAAGATGTCTTCTTGAGGATTCAGTGAAGATATAACCGGTTGATGGCGTAGCAGGCGGTGTTGACCGCCTCGGCCCAAAACCGATCCGGTGTCTTGTACTCATCAAGCATGGTTCTTGCCATGTCCAATAGAGTTCGATTCTTCCTCTCCACTACACCATTTTGTTGTGGAGTGTAGGGAGAAGAGAACTCATGCTTGATGCCCTCCTCCTCAAGAAAGCCTTCGATTTGAGAGTTCTTGAACTCCGTTCCATTGTCGCTTCTAATTTTCTTGATCCTTAAGCCGAACTCATTTTGAGCCCGTCTCAAGAATCCCTTTAAGGTCTCTTGGGTATAAGATTTGTCCTGTAAAAAGAACACCCAAGTGAAGCGAGAATAATCATCCACAATTACAAGGCAATACTTACTACCGCCGATGCTTATGTAAGCGATCGGGCCGAATAGATCCATGTGAAGGAGCTCCAGTGGCCTGTCGGTAGTCATGATGTTTTTGTGTGGATGATGGGTGCCAACTTGCTTCCCGGCTTGGCATGCGCTACAAATCCTGTCTTTCTCAAAATGAACATCGGTTAGTCCCAAAATGTGTTCTCCCTTTAGAAGCTTGTGAAGATTCTTCATTCCAACGTGGGCTAGTCGGCGGTGCCAGAGCCAACCCAAGTTAGTCTTAGCAATCAAGCAAGTGTCGAGTTCAGCTCTATTAAAATCTACTAAGTATAGCTGACCCTCTAACACTCCCTTAAAAGCTATTGAATCATCACTTCTTCTAAAGACAGTAACACCAGTATCAGTAAAAAGACAGTTGTAGCCCATTTGACATAATTGGGATACGGAAAGCAAATTGTAATCTAAAGAATCTACAAGAAAAACATTGGAAATAGAATGGTCAGGAGATATAGCAATTTTACCCAAACCTTTGACCAAACCTTGATTTCCATCCCCGAATGTGATAGTTCGTTGGGGATCTTGGTTTTTCTCATATGAGGAGAACATCCTTTTCTCCCCTGTCATATGGTTTGTGCACCCGCTGTCGAGTATCCAACTTGAGCCCCCGGATGCATAAACCTACAAAACAAGTTTAGTTCTTTGTTTTAGGTACCCAAACGGTTTTGGGTCCTTTAGCATTAGATACAAGAACTTTGGGTACCCAAACACAAGTCTTGGAGCCCTTGTGTTTGCCCCCAACAATCTTGGCAACTACCTTGCCTGATTTGTTAGTTAAAACATAAGATGCATCAAAAGTTTTAAATGAAATGCTATGATCATTTGATGCATTAGGAATTTTCTTTCTAGGCAACTTGGCATGGGTTGGTTGCCTAGATCTAGATGTCTCACCCTTATACATAAAAGCATGATTTGGGCCAGAGTGAGACTTCCTAGAATGAATTTTCCTAATCTTGCTCTCAGGATAGCC
This sequence comes from Zea luxurians, assembly GCA_029449295.1. Classification (NCBI taxonomy): domain Eukaryota; kingdom Viridiplantae; phylum Streptophyta; class Magnoliopsida; order Poales; family Poaceae; genus Zea; species Zea luxurians. The sequence continues at coordinate 65,784,315 of JAOPSE010000005.1, forward strand.
GGCAGGGTACAAAATGTAACCCTCGTTATCCTGAGGCATGGGAGCCTTGCCCTTAACAAAGTTAGATAGGTTCTTAGGAGGGGCATTAATTTTGACATTGTCTCCCTTTTGGAAGCCAATGCCGTCCTTAATGCCAGGGCGTCTCCCATTATAGAGCATGCTTCTAGCCAATTTAAATTTTTCATTTTCTAAGTCATGCTCTCTAATTTTAGCATTAAGTTGTGCTATGTGATCATTTTGTTTTTTAATTAAGGCTAGGTGATCATGGATAGCATCAACATTAATATCTCTACATCTAGTACAAATGGAAATATGCTTAACATTAGATGTAGAGGGTTTGCAAGATTTTAGTTCAACAACCTTAGCATGCAACAAATCATTTTTAGCTCTAAGGTCGGAAATGGTAGCATTGCAAACATCAAAATCTTTAGCCTTAGCAATTAGTTTTTCATTCTCATTTCTAAGGCTAGCAAGAGAAATATTCAATTCTTCAATCCTAGCAAGCAAATCATCATTATCATTTCTAGGACTTGGAATTGAAACATTGCAAATATGAGAATCAACCTTAGCTATCAAATTAGCATTTTCATTTCTAAGGTTGTCTATAGTCTCATGGCAAGTGCTTAGCTCACTAGACAATTTTTCACATTTTTCTATTGCTAGAGCATAAGCATTTTTAACCTTAACATGTTTCTTGTTTTCCTTGATTAGGAAGTCCTCTTGGGAGTCCAAGAGATCATCCTTTTCATGGATGGCACTAATTAGTTCATTTAATTTTTCCTTTTGTTCCATGTTAAGGTTGGCAAAAAGAATACACAAATTATCCTCCTCATTTTTATCATCCTCATCACTAGATGTTTCATATTTAGTGGAGGATCTTGATTTTACCTTCCTTTTGCCGTCCTTGGCCATGAGACACTTGTGGCCGACGTTGGGGAAGAGGAGGCCCTTGGTGACGGCGATGTTGGCGGCGTCCTCGTCGTCGGAGGAGTCGCTTGAGCTTTCGTCGGAGTCCCACTCCCGACAAACATGGGCATCGCCGCCCTTCTTCTTGTAGTATTTCTTCTTCTCCTTCCTCTTGCCCTTCTTGTCGTCGCCCCTGTCACTATCACTAGACATAGGACATTTTGCAATAAAATGACCGGGCTTACCACACTTGTAGCAAACCTTCTTGGAACGGGACTTGTAATCCTTCCCCTTCCGTTGCTTGAGGATTTGCCGGAAGCTTTTGATGATTAGGGCCATCTCCTCGTTGTCGAGCTTGGAGGCGTCAATTGGTTGTCTACTTGGTGTAGACTCCTCCTTCTTCTCCTCCGTTGCCTTGAAGGCCACGGGTTGCGCCTCGGATGTGGAGGGTTCATCAAGCTCGTTGATCTTCTTTGAGCCCTTAATCATGCATTCAAAACTAACAAAATTCCCGATGACTTCCTCGGGGGTCATTAGTGGATATCTAGGATTACCACGAATTAATTGTACTTGAGTAGGGTTAAGGAAAATAAGTGCTCTTAAAATAACCTTAACCACCTCGTGGTCATCCCATTTTGCGCTCCCGAGGTTGCGCACTTGGTTCACCAAGGTCTTGAGCCGGTTGTACATGTCTTGTGGCTCCTCCCCTTGGCGAAGACGAAAACGACCGAGCTCCCCCTCGATTGTTTCCCGTTTGGTGATTTTGGTGAGTTCATCACCCTCGTGCGCCGTCTTGAGTAGGTCCCAAATCTCCTTGGCGTTCTTCAACCCTTGTACTTTGTTGTATTCCTCCTTGCTTAGAGAGGCAAGAAGGATGGTTGCGGCTTGGGAGTTGAAGTGCTCGATTTGGGCCACTTCGTCCGTGTCATAGTCCTCATCCCCTACGGATGGTACCTGTACACCATACTCAACAACATCCCATAATCTTTTGTGGAGAGAGGTTAGATGAAATCGCATCAAATTACTCCACATAGCATAATCTTCACCATTAAAAGTTGGTGGTTTGCCTAATGGGACGGATAGTAAAGGTGTATGTTTAGGAATGCGAGGGTAGCGTAGGGGAATCTTACTATACTTCTTACGCTCTTGGCGTTTAGAAGTGACGGACGCCGCGTCAGAGCCGGAGGTAGATGTCGATGAAGTGTCGGTCTCGTAGTAGACCACCTTCCTCATCCTCTTGTGCTTGTCCCCACTCCGATGCGGCTTGTGAGAAGAAGATTTTTCCTTCTTCTCCTTGTGGTGAGAAGAGGAAGATCTTTTCTCCTTCCGCTTGGAGGAGTTCTTCTTCTTCTCTCTTCTCTTGGTGCGGGACTCTTCCGATGAAGTGCTCCCTTGGCTTGTAGTGGGCTTGTCGCCGGTCTCCATCTCCTTCTTGGCGTGATCTCCCGACATCACTTCGAGCGGTTAGGCTCTAATGAAGCACCGGGCTTTGATACCAATTGATAGTCGCCTAGAGGGGGGGTGAATAGGGCGAAACTGAAATTTACAAAAATAATCACAACTACAAGCGGAGGTTAGCGTTAGAAGTATAAACGAGTCCGCGAGAGAGAGGGCGCAAAACAAATCGCAAGCGAATAAGAGTGTGACACGCGGATTTGTTTTACCGAGGTTCGGTTCTCGCAAACCTACTCCCCGTTGAGGAGGCCACAAAGGCCGGGTCTCTTTCAACCCTTCCCTCTCTCAAACGATCTCACGGATCGAGTGAGCTTTCTCTTCTTCTCAATCAAACGGGAATAAAACTTCCCCGCAAGGGCCACCACACAATTGGTGCCTCTTGCCTTGGTTACAATTGAGATTGATCACAAGAACAAGTGAGAAAGAAAAGAATGCGATCCAAGCGCAAGAGCTCGAAAGAACACAAGCAAATCACTCTCTCTAGTCACTATGTTGTTGTGTGGAATTTGGAGAGGACTTGATCTATTTGGTGTGTCTAGAATTGAATGCTAGAGCTCTTGTAGTAGTTGAGAAGTGGAAAACTTGGATGACAATGAATGTGGGGTGGTTGGGGTATTTATAGCCCCAACCACCAAAAGTGACCGTTGCTGGAACCTGTCTGTTCGATGGCGCACCGGACAGTCCGGTGCACACCGGACAGTCCGGTGCCCCTGCCACGTCACCATTGCCGTTGGATTCTGACCGTTGGAGCTTCTGACTTCTGGGCCCTCCTGGGTGTCCGGTGCACACCGGACATGTGCTGTTTGATGTCCGGTGCACCGGTATGGGCGATCCTGACGTCTGCGCGCGCTGCGCGCGCATTTAATGCACCGCAGGGAGCCGTTGGCGCCGCAGGGAGCCGTTGCTCCGCTGGTACACCGGACAGTCCGGTGCACACCGGACAGTCCGGTGAATTTTAGCGGAGCGGCTGCCGCGCGAACCCGAGGCTGGCGAGTTCCGGAGGCGGCGATTTCTTGGAGCACCGGACATGTCCGGTGCACACCGGACAGTCCGGTGAATTATAGCGCGCCGTCTTCCGAGAAATCCCGAGAGCGAAGAGTTTGAAGTCGAAGTCCTCTGGGCGCACCGGACAGTCCGGTGCACACCGGACAGTCCGGTGCCTCCAGCCAGAGGTGCCCTCGGTTGCCTTGCTGCTCCTTTGTTGAATCCAACACTTGGTCTTTTTATTGACTGAATGTGAACCTTTTGCACCTGTATAACTTATGCACTAGAGCAAACTAGTTAGTCCAATATTTGTGTTGGGCAATTCAACCACCAAAATTATTTAGGAACTAGGTGTAAGCCTAATTCCCTTTCACTTGGTGAACCAAGTGCGCAACCTCGGGAGCAAAAAATGGGATGACCACGAGGTGGTTAAGGTTATTTTAAGAGCTCTTATTTTCCTTAACCCCACTCAAGTTCAATTAATTCGTGGTAATCCTAGATATCCACTAATGACCCCCGAGGAAGTTATCGGGAATTTTGTGAGCTTTGAATGCATGATTAAGGGCTCAAAGAAGATCAACGAGCTTGACGAACCTTCCACATTCGAGGCGCAACCGGTGGCCTTCAAGGCAACGGAGGAGAAGAAGGAGGAGTCTACACCAAGTAGACAACCAATTGACGCCTCCAAGCTCGACAATGAGGAGATGGCCTTAATCATCAAAAGCTTTCGGCAAATCCTCAAGCAACGGAAGGGGAAGGATTACAAATCCCGTTCCAAGAAGGTTTGCTACAAGTGTGGTAAGCCCGGTCATTTTATTGCAAAATGTCCTATGTCTAGTGACAGTGACAGGGGCGACGACAAGAAGGGAAAGAGGAGAGAAAAGAAGAAGTACTACAAGAAGAAGGGCGGCGATGCCCATGTTTGCCGGGAGTGGAACTCCGACGAGAGCTCCACCGACTCCTCCTCCGACGACGAGGACGCCGCCAACATCGCCGTCACCAAGGGACTTCTCTTCCCCAACGTCGGCCATAAGTGCCTCATGGCAAAGGACGGCAAAAGGAAGAAGGTTAAATCTAACTCCTCCACTAAATATGAATCTTCTAGTGATGATAATGCTAGTGGTGAGGAAGATAATTTGCGTATACTTTTTGCCAACCTTAACATGAAACAAAAAGAAAAATTAAATGAACTAATTAGTGCCATCCATGAAAAGGATGATCTCTTGGACTCCCAAGAGGACTTCCTAATCAAGGAGAACAAGAAACATGTTAAGGTTAAAAATGCTTATGCTCTAGAGACAGAAAAATGTAACAAATTATCTAGTGAGCTAAGCACTTGCCATGACACTATTGCCAACCTTAGAAATGAAAATGCTAATTTAATTGCTAAGATTGATTCTCATGTTTGTATTGATTCAATTCCCAATCTTAGAAATAATGATGATGATTTGCTTGCTAAGATTAAGGAATTGAATGAGACTCTTGCTAGCCTTAAGATTGAGAATGAAAAATTGCTTGCTAAGGCTAAGGATTTTGATGTTTGCAAAGCTACTATTTCCGACCTTAGAACTAAAAATGATTTGTTACATGCTAATGTTATTGAATTAAAATCTTGCAAACCCTCTACATCTACTGAGCATATTTCCATTTGTACTAGGTGTAGAGATATTAATGTTGATGCTATCCATGATCACCTAACCTTAATTAAAAAACAAAATGATCACATAGCACAACTTAATGCTAAGATTAGTGAGCACGACTTAGAAAATGAAAAATTTAAATTTGCTAGAAGCATGCTCTATAATGGGAGACGCCCTGGCATTAAGGACGGCATTGGCTTCCGAAGGGAAGACAATGTCAAACTTAATGCCCCTCCTAAGAAATTGTCCAATTTTGTTAAGGGCAAGGCTCCCATGCCTCAGGATAACGAGGGTTACATTTTGTACCCTGCCGGCTATCCTGAGAGCAAGATTAGGAAAATTCATTCTAGGAAGTCTCACTCTGGCCCTAATCATGCTTTTATGTATAAGGGTGAGACATCTAGTTCTAGGCAACCAACCCGTGCCAAGTTGCCTATAAAGAAAACTCCTAATGCATCAAATGATCATGCTATTTCATTTAAAACTTTTGATGCTTCTTATGTGCTTACTAGCAAATCCGGCAAGGTAGTTGCCAAATTTGTTGGGGGCAAACACAAGGGATCAAAGACTTGTGTTTGGGTACCAAAAGTTCTTGTTTCTAATGCTAAAGGACCCAAAACCGTTTGGGTACCTAAAGTCAAGAACTAAAATTGTTTTGTAGGTTTATGCATCCGGGGGCTCAAGTTGGATACTCGACAGCGGGTGCACAAACCACATGACAGGGGAGAAAAAGATGTTCTCCTCATATGAGAAAAACCAAGATCCCCAACGAGCTATCACATTCGGGGATGGAAATCAAGGTTTGGTCAAAGGACTGGGTAAAATTGCTATATCACCTGACCATACTATTTCCAATGTTTTTCTTGTAGATTCTCTAGATTACAATTTGCTTTCCGTATCCCAATTATGTCAAATGGGCTACAACTGTCTATTTACTGATGTAGGTGTTACTGTCTTTAGAAGAAGTGATGATTCAATAGCATTTAAGGGAGTGTTAGAGGGTCAGCTATACTTGGTAGATTTTGATAAAGCTGAACTCGACACTTGCTTAGTTGCTAAGACTAACTTGGGTTGGCTCTGGCACCGCCGACTAGCCCATGTTGGAATGAAGAATCTTCATAAGCTGCTAAAGGGGGAACACATTTTAGGACTAACCAATGTTCATTTTGAGAAAGACAGGATTTGTAGCGCATGCCAAGCCGGGAAGCAAGTTGGCACTCATCATCCACACAAGAACATCATGACTAGTGACAGGCCACTGGAGCTCCTACACATGGACCTATTCGGCCCGATCGCTTACATAAGCATCGGCGGGAGTAAGTACTGTCTAGTTATTGTGGATGATTATTCTCGCTTCACTTGGGTGTTCTTTTTGCAGGACAAATCTCATACCCAAGAAACCTTAAAGGGATTCTTGAGACGGGCTCAAAATGAGTTCGCCTTAAGGATCAAGAAAATTAGAAGCGACAATGGGACGGAGTTCAAGAACTCTCAAATTGAAGGCTTCCTTGAGGAGGAGGGCATCAAGCATGAGTTCTCTTCTCCCTACACTCCACAACAAAATGGTGTAGTGGAGAGGAAGAATCGAACTCTATTGGACATGGCAAGAACCATGCTTGATGAGTACAAGACACCGGATCGGTTTTGGGCCGAAGCAGTCAACACCGCTTGCTACGCCATCAACCGGTTATATCTTCACCGAATCCTCAAGAAGACATCCTATGAACTCCTAACCGGTAAAAAGCCAAATATTTCATATTTTAGAGTTTTTGGTAGCAAATGTTTTATACTTGTTAAAAGAGGTAGAAAATCTAAATTTGCTCCTAAAACTGTAGAAGGCTTTTTACTAGGATATGACTCAAACACAAGGGCATATAGAGTCTTTAACAAGTCCTCAGGACTCGTTGAAGTTTCTTGTGACGTTGTGTTTGATGAGACTAACGGCTCTCAAGTAGAGCAAGTTGATCTTGATGAGATAGGTGAAGAACAGGCTCCATGCATAGCGCTAAGGAACATGTCCATTGGGGAGGTGTGTCCTAAGGAATCCGAAGAGCCTCCACATGCACAAGATCAACCATCCTCCTCCATGCAAGCATCTCCACCAACTCAAATTGAGGATGAGGCTCAAGATGTTGAACAAGAAGATCAAGAAGATGAGCCACCTCAAAATGACGACAACGATCAAGGGGGAGATGCAAATAATGAAGACAAGGAGGATGAGCAACCAAGGCCGCCACACCCAAGAGTCCACCAAGCAATACAACGAGATCACCCCGTCGACACCATCCTCGGCGACATTCATAAGGGGGTAACTACTCGATCTCGTGTTGCACATTTCTGTGAACATTACTCTTTTGTTTCCTCTATTGAGCCACACAGGGTAGAGGAAGCACTTCAAGATTCGGATTGGGTGATGGCGATGCAAGAGGAGCTCAACAATTTCACAAGGAATGAGGTATGGCATTTAGTTCCACGTCCTAATCAAAATGTTGTAGGAACCAAGTGGGTCTTCCGCAACAAGCAAGACGAGCATGGTGTGGTGACAAGGAACAAAGCTCGACTCGTGGCCAAGGGGTATTCACAAGTCGAAGGTTTGGATTTTGGTGAAACCTATGCACCCGTAGCTAGGCTTGAGTCAATTCGCATATTATTGGCCTATGCTACTTACCATGGCTTCAAGCTTTATCAAATGGACGTGAAGAGTGCCTTCCTCAATGGACCAATCAAGGAGGAGGTCTATGTTGAGCAACCTCCCGGCTTTGAAGACAGTGAGTACCCTAACTATGTTTATAGGCTCTCTAAGGCGCTTTATGGGCTCAAGCAAGCCCCAAGAGCATGGTATGAATGCCTTAGAGATTTCCTTATTGCTAATGGCTTCAAAGTCGGCAAAGCCGATCCTACTTTATTCACTAAAACTCTTGACAATGATTTGTTTGTATGCCAAATTTATGTTGATGATATCATATTTGGGTCTACTAACAAATCTACATGTGAAGAATTTAGTAGGATCATGACACAGAAATTTGAGATGTCTATGATGGGGGAGTTGAAATATTTTCTAGGATTTCAAGTCAAACAACTCCAAGAGGGCACATTCATTTGCCAAACAAAGTATACTCAAGACATTCTAAGCAAGTTTGGAATGAAGGATGCCAAGCCCATCAAGACTCCCATGGGAACAAATGGGCATCTCGACCTCGACACGGGAGGTAAGTCCGTGGATCAAAAGGTATACCGGTCGATGATTGGTTCATTGCTTTATTTATGTGCATCTCGACCGGACATTATGCTTTCCGTATGCATGTGTGCAAGATTCCAAGCCGACCCTAAGGAATCACACCTTACGGCCGTAAAACGAATCTTGAGATATTTGGCTTATACTCCTAAGTTTGGACTTTGGTACCCTCGGGGATCCACTTTTGATTTGATTGGTTATTCGGATGCCGATTGGGCGGGGTGTAAGATTAATAGGAAGAGCACATCGGGGACTTGCCAGTTCTTGGGAAGATCCTTGGTGTCATGTGCTTCAAAGAAGCAAAATTCGGTCGCTCTTTCTACCGCCGAAGCCGAGTATATTGCCGCAGGCCACTGTTGCGCGCAATTGCTTTGGATGAGGCAAACCCTGCGGGACTACGGTTACAAATTAACCAAAGTTCCTCTTCTATGTGATAATGAGAGTGCAATCCGCATGGCGGATAATCCCGTTGAGCATAGCCGCACTAAACACACAGAGCCATTCGGTATCACTTTCTTCGGGATCACCAACAAAAGGGGGATATCGAGATTTCATACATTAACACTAAAGATCAATTAGCCGATATCTTTACCAAGCCGCTTGATGAACAATCTTTTACCAGACTTAGGCATGAGCTTAATATTCTTGATTCTAGGAATTTCTTTTGCTAAACTTGCACACATAGCTCACAATAATACCTTTGATCATGTCTCTTTTATATGCTATGACTAATGTGTTTTCAAGTGTATTCCAAACCAAGTCATAGGTATATTGAAAGGGAATTGGAGTCTTCGGCGAAGACAAGGCTTCCACTCCACTCTACTACTCATTCTTCGCCGTCGCTCCGCATCACTCTCCATCTTTGGTATAATCTTCACTCATTTATTTCATGACCAAAGGAGGAGAAAGTACTTCTATGGGCTCTAATATTTCCGTTTTTGGCGATTCATGCCAAAGGGGGAGAAAATATGAGCCCAAAGCAAAAGGACCGCACCATCACCCTAATTTTTCAAATTGATGATTTTCAATTGGTCAATTTCAAAATTGGTATCTCTTTGTGTTCTAAAGGGGGAGTAAGTAGTATTTTTCAAATTTGATGTCTTAAAACCCTCTTGAACACTAAGAGGAGACTTTATTTGAGGGGGAGTTTTGTTTAGTCAAAGGGAAAGCATTTTGAACAAAGGAAGAAAATTTCAAAACTTGAAAATGCCTTGCAAAATCTTATTCATCTACCTTTGACTATCTTGCAAAAGGACTTTGAAAAGAATTTACAAAAAGTTTGCAAAAACAAAACCTTTGGTGCAAATATGGTCCAATATGTCAAAAACAAAGAAAACAATCCATGCGCATCATGTAAGTATTTATATTGGCTTAAATCCAAGCAACCTTTGCACTTACATTATGCAAACTAGTTCAATTATGCACTTCTATATTTGCTTTGGTTTGTGTTGGCATCAATCACCAAAAAGGGGGAGATTGAAAGGGAATTAGGCTTACACCTAGTCCCTAAATAATTTTGGTGGTTGAATTGCCCAACACAAATATTGGACTAACTAGTTTGCTCTAGTGTATAAGTTATACAGGTGGAAAAGGTTCACACTCAGCCAATAAAAAGATCAAGTTTTGGATTCAACAAAGGAGCAAAGAAGCAGCCGAAGGCACCTCTGGTCTGGAGGCACCGGACTGTCCGGTGCGCCACCAGACAGTGTCCGGTGCACCAGAGGACTCCAACTTGAACTCGCCACCTTCGGGAATTTCTCAGGCCGCTTCGCTATAATTCACCGGACTGTCCGGTGTACACCGGACAGTGTCCGGTGCTCCAAGGAAGCGCGGCATCCACAACTCGCCAGCCTCGGGATCGCGCAGCAGCCGCTCCGCTATAATTCACCGGACATGTCTGGTGTGCACCGGACTGTCCGGTGTAACCACGGAGCAACGGCTATTTCGGCGCCAACGGCTCCCTGCGGCGCATTTAATGCGCGCTTTGCGCGCGCAGGAGTCAGGCGCGCCCATACCGGCACACCGGACAATGAACAGGTGATGTCCGGTGTGCACCGGACATCCAGGCGGGCCCAGAAGTCAGAAGCTCCAACGGTCAGAATCCAACGGCATTGATGATGTGGTGGGGGCACCGGACATGTCCGGTGTGCACCGGACTGTCCGGTGTGCCATCGACAGACAGCCTCCACCAACGGTCAAGTTTGGTGGTTGGGGCTATAAATACCCCAACCACCCCACCATTCATTGCATCCAAGTTTTCCAACTTCCAACCACTATACAAGAGCTAGCATTCATTGCAAAGCACACCAAAAGAGATCAAATCCTCTCCCAACTCCACACAAAGCCCTAGTGACTAGAGAGAGTGATTTGTAGTGTTCATTTAAGCTCTTGCGCTTGGATCGCTTCTTTTTCTTTGGCATTCTTTCTTGTGATCAAACACTCACTTGTAATTGAGGCAAGAGACACCAATTGTGTGGTGGTCCTTGCGGGAAGTTTTGATTCCCAAGTGATTTGAGAAAGAGAAGCTCACTCGGTCCGGGGGACCGTTTGAGAGAGGGAAGGGTTGAAAGAGACCCGGCCTTTGTGGCCTCCTCAACGGGGAGTAGGTTTGAGAGAACCGAACCTCGGTAAAACAAATCCGCTTGTCTCACTTCATTATTCGCTTGCGATTTGTTTTGCGCCCTCTCTCGCGGACTCTACTATATTTCTAACGCTAACCCGGCTTGTAGTTGTGATTATTTTTGTGATTTTCAGTTTCGCCCTATTCACCCCCCCTCTAGGCGACTTTCAGAAGGTATATAGGAGAGCCACTAAAGGACACCCTCGACATTGTGCCATGATCAAGGGTATGACTCTACACATGGCTCCATGATCAGGATAAGATCGAGATCGTTGGGTCTTAGCTGACCGAACCATGGTCCAGCTAATGTAAACCTTTATCCTCCCTTGATCTATAAAAGGGGGAGCATGGTAACATTAAGGGGGATTGGCCACATAGGGGTCCACCCACATGCCACATAGGTGTCCACCCACATAAGGGATTTGGATCCATTCAGAAACACACATACACATAAATATACAACATCTAAGGGTAGGCATAAAGGTGGATTAGAAGTAATAGGCTAGGACTCTCATTAGAACCAAGTGAAAAAGGGGGAGCTAGAAGGTCATGGCGCTTAATTGATTCTTGAGCTTGTAATCTTCTTCATCTTTGTATTCGTAAATCGATGAGTAGGAAAAGCATGTAGAGTGTTAGACACATATGCCTTGAACCCATATAAAATCGTCTTATGCTAATTTTCGACTGTGTCCAAGTTCAACACATCGCTCGGCTATGCCCCCGCTCGGGTGTGCGACCGCGATATGGAGGTTGGCTTGTGGTATGGCGAATGGACGAAATTGTGTGCAAACGACATGGTGGGGAGGTGGGTGATTGACCATAGAGGAGAGGCGCACAGATGGTAGGGTGGTGATGAAGAGGCGTGCACCAACGGAGTGGAGGCGAGCAGATGAACCCAACCGAGAGGCCGACATGTAGGGAGGTGAGTCATGAGAGGGCAACTCAATGGGATGGTAGTGTGGTGGGGAGTTGTGTGGCTAGCCATGGTGGAGAGGTATAGTGATGATGGGGAGGGGACCACCTGTGGGGAGGTGCATGGATGCTCACAAAAGAGTGTGACGTGAGGGAAAGAGATAAAACTAGAGGAAGGTAAGGGGATGTCACATGGTCTCAATTGATAGTCCACCTCGATGCTGAAATCCAAGACACCGATTTTGGTGTTAAGATCCACAATATTGAGTCTTTGTCTTTATCAGTGCTAGATCATCACCACGTCCACTGTAACGCCAAGCAGGTTAGCACCGGTAGTCAGGTGTCGAGACGTATTATCTCGGTGTCATGATTCACGATGGTGAGTCTAGGATCCAAAATAGAAATTAAAACACTCATATACCTAAACGTAAGTATATATTTTTTGAAAATAGTCAATACAAATTTAGGAAGGTAAAACACCAATATGCAGGATCGAGTGATCGACGTCTAATCTCTACTATATAAAAGCACCAGTTTCCACAGTTCCACGGTCACCCTTTCCATATTCACACAAACCTAATCAACAGACACCTATATTTTGGTGTTATATTAAAACAAAGTCTATCCATGTGATATGTAGAAACTGTAGCAATGCATAGATATCTGAATAGTTTAATACTATTATTCCATGTGTTTGGTTGCCTATATTTGCTGGTGCTTGAATTGCGGGATGCAATGAGCTGGTGTTTGGTTGTTGTCAACCAGGCTCTACGCATGCGAGGTGTGTGTTTGGTTACCTATGTGCAGATGTGGAGTCAGGCTCGCACGATACTTAAAGCACCCTGGACCAGGCTCTGCAGGCGCGAGTAAATTGGTCACATCTCTGGAGTCAGGCTCCTGCCCGCCTGGCTCATGTAGTCGGGCTACCGGGAGAAGCCAACCAAATAGGCGGATTGAGTTCATCAGTTGGTCCCAATAAAATGGGTCTTCGATACGACGTGCAAAAGTATTAGACTGCACAAACAATACGACTAATGAAATTATAGCCGCACATACATATATATACAAAGATAAGTTTTGTAAATTTTTATTTCATCATCATAAGGCTGTCTCCAACAACGTCTTCTAAATTTCATCCCCTAAAAGAATATTCTCTGTCCTTTACAGCACTCTCTAAAAGATTCCATCCTCTATATCTTTATCATCTCCAACAATATCCTCTAAATTTAGTCCTCTATATCAACAGTGATAACTAAATTCCTAATTCAATTTAGTTTATATTGCATTGTCTGTCAACTGTACGTATCCAGATTAAATTTTAAATTAAGTATTTAAAATTTAAAATTAGTGGCCTAGTAAATTAATTAAGATAACACAGTATAGGAAATTGCATTGTCTAGCTAAACTTTATATTATATTTTTTTTTCTATCGAATGTATAGGAAAACAAAACAGGAAAGTTTTCTAAATAAACTTTGTATTATATATATTTTTTTCTATCGAACGTACACGGAAACCAAACAGGCAACAGTTCTTGACTGGTGCAGGCGACCATACGTAAGCAACAGTGCATAGCGGGTGGCCGTGGAACTCTACCTTTGACGTCTCTGGCAGCGTGTGCTAAATTTACAGGACCATATAGCAGCCCTTGCTGAAGACGTACAGGAGGAAAACATCCGCTATATGTAGCGAACAGACCGCTTTAACGGATCTTGCTGGAGCTAGCCTAAGTCGATGGTCATCACCAAGCATTGCCTGGCATATATTGGCATCTTTGTTTCAGCTGCAAACTCGGTCTTCAACAACTAGTTTTCAGAAAGAAGAAAAAAACTTGGTCATCAGTATTTGCCAATGTCTTATTGATGTGCAGTCTCATTATATTGCCGTTTATTTTGTCGGTCTCACTGATGTGCAACCTAATAAAGATCCATTGTATTTGCACCCCCGCCGGCCAGATGACGACCCAGCCAATGACTGGTTTGACAAAATGTCATCGTTGCATCAATCATCCATTGTGAAGAGTCGGTTAATAAGTCATGATGTCAAAATGTGTATGCAAATTCAGCTCATTACTGTCTAATACTGTTCGATCAAAAGTTGATGAATGGGCAATTCACCGAAACCATTCAAGAATTGGTGAGCTAAGCATTATCAAACCACACCAAAATTCAGTGCATGCACCATGCATGGTGGTACCAATTGATGTGCTAGAACGACAAAAGTTGCAACTCTTATTTTTTTTTAACCCACCAAAACATGCATGTGTCCACTTGGGCTTTATATTTATTTTTATTGCCTTCGTGCTCTTGGACCAAAGACCCTTTACTCGATTGGGGAGCTGAATCCAGGGCATATGGATAGATCTTGTACAAGTACACAATGATGACCAAGGAACCACTACTTGATCCAGTCCTAAACAACAACGAAATCTGAGCTGTTTCTCAAGCTGGTACACTGCATATGCTGGCTTTGTTGTGGCTTGCAAGTTGCTCCGCATAATACTCCCTCTGTTCCCCGAAAGACGTCGTTTAGCGTGTGAACACGATCTCCAATATCTAGTCCTTGATCACCAACTTTATGCATGCGTATCCCTTATTATGTTGGCACCGTCACCAATACTTAGGCCTTGTTTAGACACTACACTAAACTTTATAGTACTCTTTATTAACTCTTAAGCCTCTGAAAAATGGTCATGTCTAAAGTTTAATGGACCTCATCAAAAATCATATTTGTCCATCTATTGAAGAAACTTGCAAGTTATGAGATAAATTAAGGACCTGGTCGTTAACACAACTGCAACTTTAAGCCTATCTCCAGCAGACTCATTATCTCACTCACTATTTCAAATTACACTCTACAAACAGTACAATCTACTGTATTATATATGATCGTTTACATGGCATGCTGAGAACTATATTGGATCTGCAGTTTTGAGACTAAATTAAAATAGATTAAAATATTGATATTTTATATAAACTCCAAACAAAATGTGTCGTATAGATACACTTAACATGCTTCCCACTCTAGATCCATGATGTGCTAGTGAGCTCGATCGGGCTCCGTCAAACAAGACTAATTAAAGCATCTCCAACAATACCTTAAACTGGTGCCTTAAATTAAAATATAAGGCTCTATGTAGAAAAAACTACTCAACAATGTTTTATTTTATAAAATTTAATAAAAAAAATATAAGGCATGCACCCTCTCAAGTGTCTCAAATATACTATACCGTTATTACCAGAATCCGGTTCTTTACCAAATGTCAAGCTCGACAATAATTTATTGGGCACTCAGCAAAACACGCTCTTTGCCGAGAGTCACTCTCGACAAACAATGACATTCAACATAGATCCCCTTTACTGAGTGCCAAACACTTGGCATACATTGACGCTCGACGAAACATGACCCTCGACAAAGGGCCGTCAGCAGCCGTTTATAGTTGACGACCGTTAACTATGCTGAATGTCAGGAGTTGACACTCGACAAAATAACTTCTTTGCCGAGGTATTTTGCCGAGTGCCATGACCACAACACTCTGGTAAAGAGAAGGCACACCTGGAAACCATTAAAACTTCTTTACCGAGTGTTGTGGCTCCGGTAGTCGGTGAAGGGATTGGCAAAGGGGCCCACTGGTGCTCCCCGCTGAAGAACGCTAGTCTAGCATGTATTTGGCAAAGAGTGAGCCTTTTGCCGAGTGTCAGGGAACATTCGGCAAAGGCTCCATCACCGTCACTTGGAGCCGTGACGGTGACTTTTATTTGATGATCGACAAAGAAGCCGTTGCCGATGTACAGTTCATCGAGACCTCTTTGCCGAGAGTCACTCTCGACAAACAATGACATTCAACATAGATCCCCTTTACTGAGTGCCAAACACTTGGCATACATTGACGCTCGACGAAACATGACCCTCGACAAAGGGCCGTCAGCAGCCGTTTATAGTTGACGACCGTTAACTATGCTGAATGTCAGGAGTTGACACTCGACAAAATAACTTCTTTGCCGAGTGCCATGACCACAACACTCTGGTAAAGAAGGCACACCTGGAAACCATTAAAACTTCTTTACCGAGTGTTGTGGCTCCGGTAGTCGGTGAAGGGATTGGCAAAGGGGCCCACTGGTGCTCCCCGCTGAAGAACGCTAGTCTAGCATGTATTTGGCAAAGAGTGAGCCTTTTGCCGAGTGTCAGGGAACACTCGGCAAAGGCTCCATCACCGTCACTTGGAGCCGTGACGGTGACTTTTATTTGATGATCGACAAAGAAGCCGTTGCCGATGTACAGTTCATCGAGACCTCTTTGCCGAGAGTCACACTCGGCAAAGAGTTTGCCGAGGCACTCGACAAAACAGTGTGTCTGGTAGTACGAAGTTGACTGCCCTATATAATGTAGATTTGAAACTTTACTGTTGGAGCATATATAATATTTCGTTGGTGCCCTAAATCATATAGAATATACTCATATCTTTAAATTATAGGGTATTTATAGAATCTCAAGTAGCACTACCTATCATCTATATCGATCCCTAGCTCAAATTGTTAGCACTTCGCCCGTACGTATATCCCTCAAATTGTTAGCACTCTTACCATCGCCCGTACGTACATAGCTTCTTGACCAGATCGAACCTCTCTATATCTGAGTTTTACAACTCGCACTTAGTTTCCTCGATCTTCCTTTAGCTGCTACTTGGCTGAGAAACAGCGGGGCCGGCGCATACGTACATGGACGACACTCCACCAATCCATCCGCGCGCGCGCACGTGTGTCGCGGTCGAGGACACCTTTTTGCCGTCCTCGGCAGTCGGCACACACACTAGTCGTCTCCTACTAGCTCGTACGCCATATACTCCGGACGGGGACGTGGATACATAAAATGCATGCATGCGTACGTTTGAAATTGAAGGTGCAACGAACCTGCAGCAACTCATTTCCGGGCAGTTCTTGCCGCCGTGCCTTCTTGTGCAGATGCACGCATGCGTCGGCCGGTCGTCCACCTCCGCTGAGTAGCTAGAGATCCAGCGTCGAATACTCTGTGGTTGGCATACATGCATGGCCTAGCTAGCCTTTTTCCTTATCCGTGTGTGTGTGCGCGCGCGTGCAGGTCGCTTTCGGTGCTGGATACGTACACGACATGCACAACAACTCGGTGAGGTGCATGTATTGTATGTACGCTGGCTAGATAGGATTCGTAGTACTTTTCCGCGCTGTGACTCCATGGAATGAACGACTGGGGCCGGCTTCGAGAGAGGACTAGCTACATTACATCTTTGGATTATATTGGAGGAAAAGTAGGTGCCATTATCTTCGGTTTCGGTACATGCACAACAGTAAAAACATAATTCTCGTATTATGTCCGACGGCCTCTCGTGTCTGACGGCTATAGACAGCCATCGGACATAAGTTCTTATATATCCGACGATTTATCTGACAGCCGTTAGATATAAGCTTATATACACACATGTGTGTATGTATATATTCACACACATATACACACATGCATGTTTCTTATTAGATTATATAGTCACATAAATTTTGAACTAGTGTTAGTTTAAAATTTATTAGATTATATAATCTAAACAGATTATAATCTTAAACAAACACCCCGATTTCAATTAAGTAAAGATTCTTAGAAATGGCGTTACTTAGGGTGTGTTTATTTTCCATCTAAATTATATAAGTTGGATTATGTATGGTCAAAGAGTAAAACAGTAAAATATCACATTGTGACCACAAATAAGGTAAAATAAGCTAGTATTGAATAGCTTATTTCAGTTTATTTGTATCTCATAGTAGTATTTTACTCTTCTACACTTTTACCGTAATCCAAATTATATAATGTAAGAGTAAAACAAACAGAAAATAGCTAGTTGGAGAAGTACAAGGACTATATCCCTCGTGCCGCGCATCACGTTGAGTGCTGGAAGATGAGCTATCTGGCAAGCTGTGATATGACCAAAGATCTGCCGTTTGTGAAAACAGCATTGTCATAGGGGGTGTTTGGTTTGCCCCCGCTAAAATTTAGCCCCTATCACATCGCGAATGTTTGAACCTCCGTTTGGGGTATTAAATGTAGTCGGATTATAAAACTAATTTCTCAGCCGAAGATTAAAAAGTGAGACGAATCTAGTACAGTTGGTTGGGTCTATATTTCATACTCCTATTTGAAAGTCATCAAACGCTTGATGTGACCCGAGCTAAACTTTAGTCCACAGAACCAAACACCCCCATAGTTGCATTGCAGTGTATATATATATATATATATATATATATATATATATATATATATATATATATATATGCATGCTAGTTCATTCTTGAGCGTGAACTTGCCGCATCTCGAATTATGCTGCTTGTGTTGATTAGATAAAGAACAGTACGTTAGACATGAGCTATTTTTCTCAAAACGTACTAAATGCCTGTGAGCAAATTTCCCTTGGCAGGTAGCTGCTATTAGCACATTTTTTTTTCAGACTGCCTTTTTGTCCACCTCATGAGAAGTGGAGTCCAGCTTATAAATATTTCTTCAATATATTCTGATCCTCTGAATTTTGGCTTGAGCTTTTGCTTCTGGCTATTTTTCGCTAGAATTGGTATGTGCACGCGTGTTCATTTTATTATTGTCTAATTTCTTGTTCAGTGAACAGGAGGTTGTGTGGAATGACGATTTGGACAAGGGCTAATATCAAGTCTTCCATTATCTGTTAGCTATCTAAGGCCACGTTGGAACCTCCACTAGTACAGAGAAGTTCTATAGTGGCGGTTGTAAACCTATTTATAGTGGCGTTTTTCGTAACCGCCAGTGCTAGGGGCCAGTAGAAATCATCATTTTTACAGGCGGGTAACTGAGGACCGCCAGTGAAAATCGATTTTCACTGGCGGTCGGCGTAATAAAACCGCCAGTGAAAATTGATTTTCACTGGCGGTCGACGTAATAAAACCGCCAGTGCAAATCGTTTCCAGGAAACATAAAACATATTTTAAAAATAGTTAAAAAATTTATTTTTATTAGGGGGCCTCACCCCACCCCACCCCACCCGCATAAAACATATTTTAAAAATAGTTAAAAAATTTATTTTTATTAGGGGGCCTCACGCGGTTGTTAGTATTCGAACCGTCGACCTCACCCTCGCGCGTACCCTCCCCTACCACTCCGTCTATGACATGTCTTGTGTCTAGTTTGTAGTTGTTTTCTCCGCTACATATTACAACCATTTGAGTGTAAATTGCTTATTTGAGACACTAAACGAATTCAAATAAAAAAGTTGTCAACTACAAAGATAAATAACTTTTGAAGTTCTACAACTTTTATTTTGACACTTTTTTCATCCGAGGTAGTTTGCAAAATTTGAATTTTAAATTTGACATACTTAGATTCAATTTTTGAGAACCGAAATGAGTTCAAATAAAAAAGTTGTCAACTACAAAGTTTCATAACTTTTAGAGATCTACAACTTTTTATTTTGGTGGTTTTGTCATACGAGGCCGTTTGAAAAACTCGAAAAATTAAGGATAAAAATGATTTCTAGTGGCGGTTCCTTAAGAAAACCGCCACTACAAATCATGAATTTCTACTGGCGGTTTTCTTAAGGAACCGCCAGTAGAAATACGATTTCTAGTGGCGGTTTTCTTAAGGAACCGCCACTAGAAATAACACAGTCGGTGGATAACCGAATCCGCCTGTAAAAATATATCGTCCCCGCAGGCTTTGAGCCTTTTTCTACTAGTGCTCTACAGCTAATAGTTAGCTAGCTAATAAATTATTAGCGGGGTTGAGACAGCTAATGAACTAATTGTTAGTTGTGAGGTAGCTAACAATTCGCTACATTATTAGCTGACGGTGTTTGGAACCCAATAACTAAATTTTAGTAGCTAACTATTAGTTTTAGTGATGATGCATGGGCTACCTACCATATATGTTATATTATAATGTTAAAGTTATGTATCTACCTCTGAAACTGTTAGCTACTTGATGCTGTTGCCGAATGTTACATTAATGCTGTCGAATGCTAGTCCGTTGTTGTTGCAACAACTCACTGAAACTATCTGTTTGAACTCCGAATTGTGTGTGTGTGTGAAGTCTGTCTGAAGAAACTGAAACGCTGATAGCTGTCCTAGTTACATGTTTCATATCTGAATAAATGTTGCGATTATATATGATGATGATTTAATAAATATTGTACCATGTTCTGCTCTACCACACACTATCGGTATCGCAATGGCGTACTATGTTTGCTCTACCACGCACAACATTCATATGATGATGCGTGGTAGAGCAGAACACGGTACAATATCCATGTTCATCTTATTTATTAAAGGTTGTGCTAATTTTGCTGCCATTTTTTTATATTATAAGCAGGAAGGGAGCTTTAAACAAGTTAAAGGTTGTGCTATCTTATGAAAGTGGCTTAGAGTAGGTAAATAGACAAAAACCTAAATTTATAACTTTAAACACAAACTTAAAGGAGGATGGGGGCTGGTGGTCAAAGACATGAAGTTGCACAACATTTGTCTATTGGTAAAGTTGATCCATAGGCTACACTCTGCTACAGACTCGTCATGGACAACTTGGGTAAAAGAACATATAAACATGGCCACATTGGAGGGGGGTATGGGAGGATCTCACTGGGATAGTTTGCGTGCGCTCCTTCCAATCTATCAGGCGCTTAGCACCTCCATTGCGGGGGATTGATGCAGCACGAACTTCTGGCATCATGTGTGGTATGGAGAGGATGATCTAGCTACCAGACTATCAGCCCTATTCTCACATTGTGTAAAACAACAGACTAAGCATAGGTGCAGTTGCAGTAAGCTCAGAATATAATCAGTGATACTCACTTATCACATCAGCCAGACGAAAGAAAATGCTTGTTGGTCAGTACAAAAGGAAAATTCCAGACGTCCGCCTTGTATGAGTTGTTGAAGCGGTCGATCATGTCAGAGAACGTATTGGCAACGTTTATATGGAACAACGAAACACCGCCAAGGATAAAGGTATTTGCATGCCTATTGACTCAAGGGAGAATACAATGCAAGAGAAACTTGCTGCTTAGGAGGATTGTGGAGGAAGATGTATGTGAAGAATGCAGTCAGGAAGGCAAGACCAGGGGGACACATAGTCTTACACTGTCCATTTGTGAAATAGTTTTGGCAGGCAATAGGCTTCATCTACCAGCAACGACTAATATGCAAGCAACCATTAGGTGCAATCGCAAGCAGGTTTCTTGGTCCGTTAGATCTAGATCTAACCATATGTCATATTTAACATTTTAATCCTCTCACCACTACCTCGTGTAGATTTATAAAAAAGCCCCTAACAAACCACGATTACACATACGATTGGATCTAGATCTAACGGACCAAGAGAACTGCTTGCATGCTTGCACCTAATGACTGCTTGCATATTGGTTAACGTTATTGCCTCATCTACCTGCCGATCTGGATGTACAATACTTACACCTTATTGAGAGGCCAACAAACATCCTGAAAGCTGACTTCTCTTCCTTTATGGTTCTATGTTGTTGGCAACTGTGGAAGTGTTGGAATGCTCTAGTGAGGAAGCTAAGAACTGGACCTACAGACATAGGTCTAAAGAGGCAGGCGTGCGAGCAGACTGGGTACTAGTGTTCTCAATTGCTAGAGTGTAATATGTAATATCTTAGAAACTCACCCCCTCACCCCGGTATACCGGTTCTTGAAAGGGAAATAGGGTTAACCATTTTCTATAATCGATTTTGGTGGTTGACGTACAACACAAACCACGTGGACTAACTAGTTTGTCCAGATATCATTTATCTCAGGTGCATAAGGTTCAACACAAACCAATAAAGAAATTCAGTTAGGGACTCAATCAAAAATTGGAGCAAGACTTGAGTGTGCTGATTTTTGGCGCACCGGACACTGTACGGTGCACCAGGCCAGGCGCCCTTCGAACAGGCCACTCTCGGGAATTGAGAGGTGCGCTCCGCTATAATTCAACGGACTGTCTGGTGTGCCACCGGACTGTCAGGTGAGCCAGCGGAGCAACGGCTCCCTGTGCGCCAATGGTCGACTGCAAAACGCTACAGTGCGGAATAGTGCCACGACAGAAGTCAGATCGCAGAAGTCAGAGGTCACCGAACTGTCCGGTGTAGCAAAAAGACAAACGCCTCCAACGGTCAACTGCTCCGAACCCTAACGGACGCGCTGACGTGGTGTGCACCGGATAGTGAATAGTGACTGTCAGGTGGCGCACCGGACTGTTCGGTGCGCCCATCGCCAGCAGCCCTTGCCAACGACTAGGAAGTGATTGGGGGCTATAAATATCCCCCAACCATCTCATTCATTGGTATCCAAGTTTTCAGAAGTTTAGATTCAATACAAGAGCTACAACATTCACTCCAAGACACAATTCCAAATATGAAATCCTCTTCAAGTCCCAAATTCATCTAAACCACTTAGTGACTTAAGAGAGAGAGAGAGTTTTTGTGTTCATTTGCGCTCTTCGCTTGGATTGCCTTCTTCCTTTCTCATTCATTTCTCAAGTGCTTTGTAAAGCTAAGCAAGAGACTCCAAGTGTGTGGTAGTCCTTGCGGGGTCTTAGTGACCCATGTGATTAAGGAAAAGGCTCACTCGGTCTAAGTGACCGTTTGAGAGAGGGAAAGGGTTGAAATAGACCCGGCCTTTGTGGCTTCCTCAATGGGGACTAGGTTCTTTGGAACTGAACCTCGGTAAAACAAATCATCATGTCTACTCGCTTTGATTCTTGCTTGATTTGTTTGCCCTCTTTCTTCTCTCTAACGTTTCCATGCTAGTATTGAATTGAGTTTGCTCCTATACGACATCCACATCCTTTGAGCAACTCTTTGCAAGAGAAATAATCTTTCGGACTTGAATTTGATTCTAATGCTAACCCCGGTCTTAGTGCGTGTTTAAAGTTTATAAATTTCAGGTTTCGCCTATTCACCCCCCTCTAGGCGACTTTCAGTTCTGTAAAACTCTATTAAGCCCCATTGACAGTAAACAACACAAACTTAAATCTCTGGTTAGGCATGAGAACGAGAATCAAGTCGACCGGAGTGAGGGAGAGTAGTTCTTATTGTAAACGTTTTCAATATGATTGCAGAATTACTTAGGAGCAACACAATCGAAATCAAGTGCAAGCAAGAGAACTAGGAGAGTGAAGGGAGAAATAAATCGCAATCACAACACAACAGAAAAGACATGTCGATTTATTTACTGGAGTTCAATTTCACAAGGAAACCTAGCTATCTGTTGAGGAGTCCATTTAAGACGGGTCTCTTTCAACCCTTTCCATCTCTTAATCCGATCACTTAGATCGTTTGAGTGTTTCTTCTCAATCGAAGGACACAAAGTCCCCGCAAGGACCTTCACACAAATTCGGAGTCTCTTGCTAGCTATTTACAAGTTGAAAATGAGAATAGAGGTGAAAATAAGGTCAACCACACAAAAACCAAATGCAACAAGCTCAAATCATACACTCCATAAGACACTACTATTTTCTAGCTCAATTCTAGTGAATATGGCACTTGAGGGGAGTTTGGAGACTTGGAGTTGTTGCAAGCAATGAATGTGACTTTGGTGTAGCTCTTGTATGTCTTGAATGTTAATTAGGGTGTATTTATAACCCAACCACCCCACATAGCCGCTAGAGAGAACTCAGCGGAATCAACCTAACAAATCAATTCTTAGGGCATCACTTAGTTGAAAGTTGAGACAAAGAAACACATATTGTTGGTCGTGGCTGTGTGCTCCACTGTTGCAGTCAGATCATCGTTGCAAGAGAACACGGAGGCTACAGTTGGATCTGATTTGACACTGGAAATTGGAGGACGATATGCTCCCGCTTCTTGAGGGATCGTGCCACCGAATTACAAAATCTCTCGCATCACCTTTGCTGTCACGACGCACTTGCATCATGAGTCTTGGATGGTTCATTCTGCTGCCACTGCCTCTGCTTCCTCTACCATCGCCACCGCCACTGATTCCTCTCCCACCGACGCCACCTCCTCTTCCTCTCCCACCAACGCTGCTCTCCACTCCACCGCCAATAAGAGCACGTAGTCGAATAAAACACAGGAAACAACTAAGAAGCACAGGAACGAATGGATTGGGAAAGAAATCTTGTCACGAAGAATTGCAGGATGCTGGGACGCACAAATATTTGGGAGAAGATAGGAGAACTGTTGGACGTGGTATTTCTGATTTCTATGGCTAAAACGAGTTTTGGGGTATGTTTCCGTCGCTTTTTGGACTTGCTCTAAGATAGATAAGTCTAGTGGAGAAAACCAACGTGGCACAAGACGGTCCCCGCAGAGCCACCTCGGCTCGACGCCTCTAACGACCTTTGTCCTCCTCTAACGACCTCTGTCCTCCATTCAAAGTACTCCCACAAACACTAGCGGAGGACCCTTATGGCAAGGTATGACAGTTGTCATATTTTTTATTTGATTGTCTAGAGAAAATATTCCTCTAAGAGCATCTCTAAGTCTGTGCCTTAAAAAAGTGCCCTATAATTTAAAATAGGGTCTGATTTGAAGTGTTTGATGGGCCCAAAAATATTTTTCTTCCAACAGTAGAGCCCAAAATCGGAGCACTATTTGAAGCGTTTGATGGGCATGTGCCCTATTTCTTTTTGACAAAACTTTGCAATTTAAGGCACTGTTGGAACATTTTTTTTTGGACTGAGGGCACTTGTTTAAAGCACTGTTGGAGATGCTCTAATACTACAACTACAAGCCTGTAATCTATGTGCTGCCATGTTTGTCCGGACGTAATCTAAGAGTGCATGGCACTTATATTATTTAGGCCACTCTATTGCTATATTCTATCCGTTTGTCGATGTCTAAATCTTCCATATATAACTCGTCTAAACTATAATAGTCATCGTGTATTCACCGCACTTTAATTTTAATTTGTCCTCATCCACTGCTCACAGAGTCACTGCTCCCTCCCTCCCTGTTTCCCTGGCGGACTCTGCTACTGCTGCTCTGCTCTCCTAGAGGCTAGCGCTACTCTTCGGCTGGATCCCGCGGACGCGGGATGGCGCCGTCCTCGTCCTCTTCGTCATGCATCGAGCGGCTATCACGCGAGCCTCGCCATCGCTGCCACTGCCATGGCGCTGGCGCTCTCCGGCACGCTCGTCCTCTACTCCCTGTGCCGCGCCAAGCAGCCGCAGCTGGTCCCCTCCGGCACCGCCCCGTCTCCTCGGCTCCGGCCGTGCCTCTCCTCGTCTGGTAAGCACGCGCCGTGTTGTTCGCTGCTTCCTCTGCCGCAGCCCGGCGCCCTCCGCCGCGTGCCCAACCAACCGGCCGTGCGCGGTGCGCGAGCCGGCGAGCGTTACTTGCTGTTGCTGGAGAGTCCTAACGCTCTGTTCCCGTGCGCGTCGCAGAGAAGCGGACGAAGAAGAAGCGAGAGATGGCGCGGCGCGGGAGCCACAAGCGCGGGTGCGCTTCGCGGACGACGTCGTGGACAAGGACAATGGCGTCGCCGCTCCGCGGGAGGAGGCCGAGCCGTCGTGTGCCGCGGCGGTAAGGACGCTCATGCCGGCCAACCGGAAGGGCGCTGTACGGCGGCATGCTCCGCGGCCGTTCCATGCTCAGGGGTCGCCTGCTCCTACTAGCTAGCTCTCCTAGCCTAGCATACCTGCATAGCACCACCAGCATCCGGCCGGCTGCTGGTCCATTGATTAATCTAGACCTCCGATCCAGCTCCTCCGCGTCGTCTCTACTCTCTTGTGCGCGCGTGCTGTGCTGCCAACTAGTAGCGCTGCTAATTGCCCGGCCTAGCTCCCTTGCCCATTGCTGGGGAAGTATCGTTGGTGCTGTGTTGCTTGTACTGGTAGTAGCTTGCTTTCTTGTACATTAGTTAGTCGACATTATGAATGATGATGATCAGTGAATATTCTTCGCTGTCAAAGCTCCATCTTTCTTTCACTTGTACAATCTCTCTCGACTCTCGTTTTTTTTTTGTAAAGAATATATATATTTCCTTGGTGAGCAGTTCCTTGGCCGATAGCTAGATCTTCTCGCCGCGATTGAGGATGAGGAGGAGGTGCTCTGCCGGGTTCGGTTTGTCCGGCGTCTTGTCGCCGGGCAACGATCAGGCGTTGGTGTTGCCTGTTGGGCACGGATTTGCCTTTGCTTATGTTGTGGAGGAGGCGCGAGGCGGGAGGTGGGAGTATGGGACTGGGACTGGGAGGTCCCCGTCCGGTGGAGTCCGGACTCATGGCTGCGGGAGCTCGAGCGCGACCGCCGCGGCGGACGGGGCCGATCGGGATCGGAAGCGTGCTCCACCACCACACCAGTGACACGGCCCCGCCACTGGACCCCGGTCCAGCGTGAGGCGTGTCGGCCCGGCCGTGACCCGTGAGCTGCGTCGCCGTCCGCCGCGGAAGGCTCCGCCCAACAAGTGTCTCCCCTCGCTGTACGATGACCGCCAGCTGTTGACGCTTGACAGCCTGCTGCTCGCTCGCTCGCTCGTGTGCGACTGCAACAGCATGCAGTGTCGCGGTGACTGACACCCACCAAGTTGACGACTGGAATGGGACGGAGAGAACGTGATCAACAGACGCGATCCAGAGAGTTTAACAGTGCCTGGCACTGGTACACAGACTCCATGATTTCTATCCCTGTCAGCTCAAGCTCTCATCACGTCGCTGGTCTCGAGATCCAGTGCCCTCACTGCGCTGGACTGTGGAGCGCGTCTCCCTCTCGCCTGGTCCCCTGCCATGCAGCTCGACCAAACCAATCACTGCGCACACAAGGTCTTAAAAGCTGACTTTTGATATAGTCATAATGAAATTGATTCTTTATGTTGTCCTATTTTAATCGAAAAGTCATTTGTGTCTCTACCATTTATTCAAACACTAGTCACAATATTATTGTATGCGTTCTTAATAAGTCTAAAGTACTTCGTTGAAACCATATATTTGTATAAAGTCCACCGCATAATATTCCTTCATATTTTATCATAAGTCTTCAATCTTCATCAAGTGGATGAAAACCATGGTAGATTAGATTTTTCTTCTGCTCTGAGTACTTGCCTTGTTAATAAAAGTAGCTTTATAGGTGACTTCCTAGACATGAAATTAAATTAGTTCTTAGATAATAATACGCTACCAAAACATTTCACATTTTTTTTGTGTAATCTCTCAACAGTCTTAAAGGTATGGCTTAGGATAAAACTAAAGTCACCGTTAATTTAGAATGGAGTGAGATTTTTTAAATAGTCGATAGAAGAATTACTCGTACTTACGAATTGAGTTGTCATCTTGTCAAGCACAAAGAATAAACATATATGCAGCAAAAAAAAAACTACCAATGCCACGTGAAAAACCTATAGGCATTAATATAATTATTTATAAAAATATTGTGGATATGAAAAACTATTGGTTAAAATTGTCAGAAGTGGGATTTGAACCCACGCCCTCGTTAGAGGACTAGAACTTGAGTCTAGCGCCTTAGACCACTCGGCCATCCTGACTTTTGTATTCAAAATTTTCAAATAACTTTATATATGATATGCCGTTCATGCATATATGGTTGAACACCTGCCATACAAGTGTTTACATCCAACAAAGATATATAGAGATTAAAGCCAGACATGTCCTCGTTGACCGCCCTCTCCCATGAAGTTCAATATCAAAGGCAAAAGCTAAGAATACAATAATTCCTATGGTGTCATTTGATAGCTTGCCATGGAACGAGAAGCAAGAAAAGTACAATGAGCACAAGGAAGCCAAGAAAGACTCAAGTAAAGTTGTGATTGTCACCTTAAGATTATGATATGTGGGCTTACTGTAATGTGTGAACACTTGTTTGTATTTGATTCACCATCCTAAAATGATTCACCTTAAGATTATGATATGTGGGCTTACTGTAATGTGTGAACACAAATGATTGTCACTAATTTGTGTCTCTACCATTTATTCAAACACTAGTCACAATATTATTGTACTTCGTTGGAACCATATATTTGCCTAAAGTCCACCGCATAATATTCCTTCATATTTTATCATAAGTTCTTTATCAAGTGGATGAAAACCATGGTAGATTAGATTTTTCTTCTGCTCTGACTACTTGCCTTGTTAAGAAAAGTAGCTTTTATAGGTGACTTCCTAGACATAAAATTAAATTAGTTCTTAGATAATAATACACTACTAAAACATTTCACATTTTTTTGTATAATCTCTCAACGGTCTTAAAGGTATGGTTTAGGATAAAACTAAAGTCACCGTTAATTTAGAATAGAGTGAGTTTTTTTTAAATAGGCGATAGAAGAATTACTCGTACTTACGAATTGAGTGAGTCGTCAAGCACAAAGAATAAACATATATGCAACAAAAAAAGCTACCGATGCCACAAGGAAAACCTGCAGACGTTAATATAATTATTTATAAAAAATTGTGTATAAATATGAAAATAAATAAAATTGTCAGAAGTGGGATTTGAACCCACGCCCTCGTCAGAGGTTCAGAACTTGAGTCTGACGCCTTAGACTACTCGACCATCCTGACTTTTATGTTTAAATATTTCAAATAATTTATATATGATATTTAGCTCATGCATATATGGATGAACATCTGTCATACAAGTGTTTACATCCAACACATATATATAGAAATTAAAGCAAGAACGACACCCTTGGGGCTGCGACATGTCCTCGTTGATCGCCCTCTCCTATGAAGTCCAATATCAAAGGCAAAAGCTAAGGATGCAATAATTCCTACGGTGTCATTTGATAGCTTGCCATGGAACCAGAAGCAAGAAAAGTACAATGAGCACAACGAAGCCAAGAAATACTCAAGTTACGTTGTGATTGTCACCATAAGATTATGATATGTGGGCTTACTATAATGTGTGAACACTTGTTTGTATTTGATTCACCGTCCTAAAATGAGGACCAAACTTTAGTCCCATCAAATCATATTTAAAAGACCTATTTTAGTTAGCTGACTACGTGAGATATGTATTTCTGTAAGAATCTATGAACACTACATGAGATAGCAGCATGTGCCAACTGCCAACCCTTCATGTACGAATTTGTGGACGCACAGGAAGCACATGAGAAATTTCGGTTACAATGTCACACACACGCACACATATTGGAGCTTTCGGAACTGTAAACAGATTAGTGTTCCTGCATAATCTGCATTTTTCTTTCTTGTAATGGTGTACAGTTGGAACACAACTATGAGAGTCTGCTAGGAGCAATAAGCCATTCTCCCAACTGATACCACCTGGTGTAAGGCTATCTCCAACAGATTTCCTATATCATTCCCTATTTCAAACTTCTCTCTGCAAATAGTGTTAAACAGTGTCATCTACAAACTACAGTTCTTTGTCCCCTATTTTATACACTCTACTGCAGACAGTCTAAGATCTCGTGTTTTTTCTTTCTTAAGCTGAACTTATACTCATAGGAAATGGTAGGTTTGCTTTTGGGGGCGTGGAGGCCTTTTATGATTAGGCCTGTGGTGTACATTGTTTGACTCAGATTAATCACTTAAATGTATTTGGAACTCTAGATGCACAGAAGCTCTAAGTTCTTGAAAGTGTGACATTTCCTGAGCCCAATGGTATATTGGTGAACCATGAATACCATCATATGTCATGAAACATGGCAACATCCTCATGTTAAGCAATTCCATCATATTATTTCCCGTCAAGCTTATGAGAAGATCTACCTGTTTTTTAATATGAAAACTTGATTTGGGTGACCAAGGAAACTTGTTGATTGAATAAAGAAATGGCCATGTGAAATAAAATTAATGAGGTACAAAAAGGCGATTGGGCAGGACAAAAGCGAGGATTTAATAACTAGCTAACTATTAACGGCTACCAAATAAATCCAAACAGGTCTAAATTAGCTAAAACCACATAATACAAAACTTAAACAATCACAATTAAACAAAACCAGCATAGCTATAAAGACCACAAGACGGCTGGATGATTAATAACTTCGAAGTAACTGCGGTAGCAATACAGACATTAAAAAGATGGCAGGAGATTGTGTCTCAAGTCCCAATAAATGCTCTCAAAAGGAGTTGAGATGCTCCCATCACATCAAAACAAATGAACTTGAAGTTCAGGCACTCAAGGTCTTCATACCAAACAAAATTAACAACATAAGAGTTGGTGATGTTCAAACAAAACGATAGGACAAGAATATCATGGTTGTTGCTCGCTCCGGCTCTGGTTGTGCGGTGGAGGAAACTGCTGCTCAGGAACCTGGGAAGTCAAACATGTGACGAGGATCAAACCATTGGTCAAAACATTTGTATTCATCAGTCCACGGCTCATGTTCCTGCAAGTGCCAGTTGAGATGTGACTGCTCCTCCAAATTAGCATTGAAGAAACCTGCTTCTGGTGATGTCTCATTCCTTGGTTCCTACCGGTTGAGATGTGACTGGTCCTTCAAATTAGCATTCAAGAAACTTGCTCCTCCTAGTGATGTATCATTCGTAGGTTCCTACCGGTTGAGATGTCATCTTTCAAATTAACATTCAATAAACTTACTAGTGCTATATCATTCAAGAAACCTGAAGTTAGTGGTGTATCCGAGATCCCAAGATCAGAAAAACTAGCAACTGGATAACACTGGCTGGGATCGAAAACAACATCTGAACCTATAAACACCAAAAGTAAGTCTTGCATACCAAGTTCACAATATTGCGATGATAGAAAGCATTTAAGCACACTTACCTGAACATAGGTTTGGAGCTTGAGTTTCAGAACAACCCTCATGTTCAGGGGCACAGAAAGCTGAAGAAGAATGCATCATAAGGTAAGCATTTGATTGAGATATTGTATTGCATTCCATTGGAATCCATTGCTCAATGCAAGCCGAAGGACATTGAGCAACCCAGTCATTACTTGGGCTATAGCTAGAACTTTGGATTGAAGGGATCTCTGTCTGAATGGAACTGAATATGGTCCCTGAAGTAGATAGTCTGCCACCATATACTGGATAGCCACTGCTAATGGCACTACCAACATGCATCGACTGGTTCTTTGTCATTACATAGTTCAAGGTTTTCCCAATGTCACTAAGAATTTGCACACTGGCAGTAGATGCATGGTGTTTCAAAGGTCTGGTTGAAAACATTATATCCTTACCATAGTCAAGGTGCTCAAATACAATTAACTCATCCACAGTTCTTGCACATCAGCAACCTTTTCTTTTGAGCACTCATTTGACCGTTTCTTGCCATGTGACTCTCCAGGAGTTTCACAGTCCATGTCTTTATGACTAACTTGAGAAAGCATATATTCTGGATGGAGAGACGAACCACATCTCTGTTTTCTCATTTTCTGGTATTCCAATAGTTTTTTATTTCATTATCTGTGTGGCTAGGCAACTGAAATAAACACAATACATTAATGTCCAACAAGGTCAAATTGAATTAGTGAAAATGATTTTCAAATTCCAGGTAAATTTACTGCGAGTGAAGAATAAGAAAATAACATGAAATGCCTTCAAAACACAAATAAAAGAAACACCACAAATGAAAGATATTTCAGTTTATCAGAATAGTTAAAAGTAGCATCAATATCTACTTCCCATAACTAGTCATGGAATAGTTATATAGAGTGACATTGTCCACGTTTAACTATAGAATTCAACATCTACCACCGCGATCAACAATCCAACAAGGGATACTTGGTCACACATATCAAGTTAGTAAAGCAACAAGTAGCAAGGTTCGAGGCATGTGCCATGATCAAAATACACAGGTAAAATGAACATCAACATCAAGTATGGCATCCTGAAAAGTAACTGCAGCTACAATGGTGCTGGCATCTTAAAGGTCATGTAGGCTAAGATCTAGTAAGAGACAAAACAACCTAAAAAGTACAAGAACACCTTCGAAGTGTTAAAAGATATGATAACTGCACGAGCTCTCAAGCATATGAGAATATCATAGCATTTATTAACCTATTAAAAGGATGGTGCAAGAGAAACAAACAAACTTATAAATGGCAAATGATGAATTGTCCAAAGATGAATGCAAAGGTAATGATATTGATTAACCTATTAAAGGATAATCTAGGAGAGAGAGAAAAGGTAAACTTATAAATGACAAATGATAAATTGTCTAAAGAGAAATGCAAAGGTGAGGATAATGACTACATAGTAGATGTTGCTAAAATGTGAACAAAAATACATAGAAGCAGAAAAGCAGCAGGTGCAACATTGTAGCCTCTTATTCCAAAGCAAGTTGGGTTAGACTAGATACGGAACCCAATATTAGATACCAGAAAAGGAAGTTCTCAATGCAAATGCAGGAAGGAAGCGGGAAACTGTAGGAGAACAGCGAGCGCAACACTTACTTGTGAGGCCATCATGGCCCACTTGGAGCCCCACTAGATGTGAAACTTTATTGTCTTTTCCTCTTCCTCAGCGTTGAAGGCCCTTCTTAAGATTGGGCCTGAGGTGGTTGGTCGAGTGGAGACAACAACTCTTGCCACAACGATTGAGCCTGACGTTCTACTGCACCTTATTCCAGTTCCCCGCGCCGTGTACCTCGGCTTATTCTTTGACACGCTTATCCTCTTCGAGCGACCAGGGAGCCTTCTTCAGCTGGGGTGCCCTGCTAGGGTTTTCGTAGTCGCCGACGCTATCGGTCTCCTCGTCTTCATCGTCAATGTGCTCATCGTCGGCCAAGACGTACTCATCGTCCAGGGGAGATTTCTCTCCATCCGGCGCAGGGTTCTCATCCACCCTCAACACCGTCATTTTGATTTTGAACTTTGAAGGCAGTTGGGTCATCCTTCAAAAGCTGGGGCTCCTTTAATCTACTGCAAAGAATTAAGCGAATCGAGCGAAGCCATCAAATTAAGCGAACCGATTGCAGCAATTTCACCCCAACCAATCCAATCTAATCCAATAAAGTAAAATCTAATAGTAATCTAGACAGATAATTAGAATCTTGATCTAACCCAATCAAATAAAATTAGTACTGATATGAAAAGGACCCTGGATTGCAGGCATTCGTCGCCGTAGCAAATCAACTCCGGTGGGGTGGGCAGTGGAGGCCGTGGCAGGGGCGGAGAGGTCAGAAGTCACATAATCGTTACAACGACCGTGTGGTGGACTGCTCCCATGTTTATAAGGTTTATAGTATGTGAAAGTCACCTAGAGGGGGTGAGTAGGTAAAACCTGAAAATTATAAACTTTGAACACACACTTCACCCGGGGTTAGGGTTAGAAATAAATAATCTTGAATTCAGAGTACGAAAGATAGTTCCTCTTGCTATGAGTTGCTCAATCAGTGCGGATAACTTTGGGAGCAAACTCAAAACAATATGAGCAAGGGAACTTTTAGAGAAAGAGGAGAGGGAGAAACAAATCGAGTGATGAAGATCAACATAAATGAACACGGTGATTTGTTTCCTGAGGTTTGGTTCCAAAGAACCTACTACCCATTGAGGAGGCCACAAAGGCCGGGTCTATTCCAACCCTTTCCCTCTCTCAATCGGTCACTTAGGTCGGTCGAGTGCTTCTTCTTAATCACACGGGTCACTAAGACCCCGCAAGGATCACCGCACAATTAGGTGTCTCTTGCTAGCTTTACAAAGCACTTAGAAAGATTAGAGTGAGAAGAAGAAAGCAATCCAAGCAACAAGAGCAACAAAAGAAACACAATACACCCTCTCTCAAGTCACTAAGCACTTGATTTGATTTTGGAGCTTGGAGAGGATTTGATCCTTTGATTGTATCTTGGAGTGTGTGCCTTTGCTCTAGTATTGAATGTGAAGGCAGGAAATGGTAGGTTTGCTTTTGGGGGCGTGGAGGCCTTTTATGATTAGGCCTGTGGTGTACATTGTTTGACTCAGATTAATCACTTAAATGTATTTGGAACTCTAGATGTACAGAAGCTCTAAGTTCTTGAAAGTGTGATATTTCCTGAGCCCAATGGTATATTGGTGAACCATGAATACCATCATATGTCATGAAACATGGCAACATCCTCATGTTAAGCAATTCCAACATATTATTTCCCGTCAAGCTTATGAGAAGATCTACCTGTTTTTTAATATGAAAACTTGATTTGGGTGACCAAGGCAACTTGTTGATTGAATAAAGAAATGGCCATGTGAAATAAAATTAATGAGGCACAAAAAGGCGATTGGGCAGTACAAAAACGGGGTTAATAACTAGCTAACTATTAACGACTACCAAATAAATCCAAACAGGTCTAAATTAGCTAAAACCACATAATACAAAACTCAAACAATCACAGTTAAACAAAACCACCATAGCTATAAAGACCACAAGACGGCTGGTTGACTAATAACTTCGAAGTAACTGCGGTAGCAATACAGACATTAAAAAGATGGCTGGAGATTGTGTCCCAAGTCCCAATAAATGCACTCAAAAGGAGTTGAGATGCTCCCAGCACATCAAAACAAATGAATTTGAAGTTCAGGCACTCAAGGTCTTCATACCAAACAAAATTAACAACATAAGAGTTGGTGATGTTCAAACAAAACGATAGGACAAGAATATCATGGTTGTTGCTCGCTCTGGCCCTGGTTGTGCAGTAGAGGAAACTGCTGCTCAGGAACCTGGGAAGTCAGGCATGTGACAAGGATCAAACCATTGGTCAAAACATTTGTCTCCATCAGTCCACGACTCAGGTTCCTGCAAGTGCCAATTGAGATGTGACTGCTCCTCCAAATTAGCATTCAAGAAACCTGCTTCTGGTGATGTCTCATTCCTAGGTTCCTGCCGGTTGAGATGTGACTGGTCCTTCAAATTAGCATTAAAGAAACTTGCTCCTCCTAGTGATGTATCATTTGTAGGTTCCTACCAGTTGAGATGTGATTGGTATTTCAAATTAACATTCATTAAACTTACTAGTGCTATATCATTCAAGAAACCTGTTGTTAGTGGTATATCTGGATCCCAAGACCAGAAAAACTAGCAACTGGATAACACCGACTGGGATCGAAAACAACATCTGAACCTATAAACACCAAAAGTAAGTCTTGCATACCAAGTTCACAATATTGCGATGATAGAAAGCATTTAAGCACACTTACCCGAACATAAGTTTGGAGCTTGAGTTTCAGAACAACCCTCATGTTCAGGGGCATAGAAAGCTGAAGAAGAATGCATCATAAGGTAAGCATTTGATTGAGATATTGTATTGCATTCCATTGGAATCCATTGCTCAATGCAAGCCGAAGGACATTGAGCAACCCAGTCATTACTTGGGCTATAGCTAGAACTTTGGATCGAAGGGATCTCCGTCTGAATGGAACTGAATATGGTCCCTGAAGTAGATAGTCTACCACCATATACTGGATAGCCACTACCAATGGCACTACCAACAGGCATCGACTGGTTCTTTGTCATTACATAGTTCAAGGTTTTCCCAATGTGACCAGGAATTTGCAAACTGCCAGTAGATGCATGGTGTTTCAAAGGTCTGGTTGGAAACATTATATCCTTACCATAGTCAAGGTGCTCAAATACAATTAACTCATCCACAAGTTCTTGCACATCATCAACCTTTTCTTTTGAGCACTCATTTGACCGTTTCTTGCCATGTAACTCTCCAGGAGTTTCACAGTCCATGTCTTTATGACTAACCTAAGAAAGCATATATCCTGGATGGAGAGGCAAACCACATCTCTGTTTTCTCCTTTTTCTGGTATTCCAATAGTTTTTATTTAATTATCTATGCGGCCAGGCAACTGAAATAAACACAATACATTAATGTCCAACAAGGTCAAATTGAATTAGTGAAAATGATTTTCAAATTCCAGGTAAATTTACTGCGAGTGAAGAATAAGAAAATAACATGAAATGCCTTCAAAACACATATAATAGAAACACCACAAATGAAAGATATTTCAGTTTATCAGAATAGTTAAAAGTAGCATTAATATCTACTTCCCATAACTAGCCATGGAATAGTAATATAAAGTGACATTGTCCATGTTTAACTACAGAATTCAACATCTACCACCGCGATCAACAATCCGACAAGGGATACTTGGCCACACATATCAAGTTAGTAAAGCAACAGGTAGCAAGGTTCGAGGCATGTGCCATGATCAAAATACACAGGTAAAATGAACATCAACATCAAGTATGTCATCCTGAAAAGTAACTGCAGCAACAATGGTGCTGGCATCTTAAAGGTCATGTAGGCTAAGATCTAGTAAGAGACAAAACAACCTAAAAAGTACAAGAACACCTTCGAAGTGTTAAAAGATATGATAACTGCACGAGCTCTCAAGCATATGAGAATATCATAGCATTGATTAACCTATTAAAAGGATGGTGCAAGAGAAACAAACAAACTTATAAATGGCAAATGATGAATTGTCCAAAGAGGAATGCAAAGGTAATGATATTGATAAACCTACTAAAGGATAATCTAGGAGAGAGAAAAAAGGTAAACTTATAAATGACAAATGATGAATTGTCTAAAGAGAAATGCAAAGGTGAGAATAATGACTACATAGTAGATGTTGCTAAAATGTGAACGAAAATACATAGAAGCAGAAAAGCAGTAGGTGCAACATTGTAGCCTCTTATTCCAAAGCAAGCTGGGTTATACTAGATACGGAACTCAATATTAGATACCAGAAAAGGAAGTTCTCAATGCAAATGCAGGAAGGAAGCGGGAAACTATAGGAGAACAGCGAGAGCAGCACTTACATGTGAGGCCATCATGGCCCACTTGGAGTCCCACTAGATGTGAAACTTGATTGTCTTTTCCTATTCCTGAGCGTTGAAAGGCTCCTACTTAAGATTGGGCCTGAGGTGTTTGGTCCAGCGGAGACAACATCTCTTGCCACAACGATTGAGCCTGACGTTCTGCTGCACCTTATTCCAGTTCCCCGCGCTATGTACCTCGGCTTATTTTTTGACACGCTTATCCTCTTCGAGCGACCAGGGAGCCTTCTTCAGCAAGGGTGCCTTGCTGGGGTTTTTGTAGTCAACGACGCTATCGGTCTCCTCATCTTCATCGTCATAGTGCTCATCGTCGGCCGAGACATACTCATCATCCAAGGGAGATTTCTCTCCATCCTGTGCAGGGTTCTCGTCCACCCTTAACACCGTCATTTTGATTTTAAACTTTGAAGGCAGCTGGGTCATCCTTCGAAAGCTGGGGCTCCTTTAATCTACTACAAAGAATTAAGCGAATTGAGCGAAGTCATCAAATTAAGCGAACCGATTGTAGCAATTTCACCCAAACCAATCCAATCTAATCCAAAAAAGTAAAATCTAATAGTAATCAAGACAGATAATTAGAATCTTGATCTAACCTAATCAAATAAAATTAATACTATTATGAAAAGGACCCTGGATTGCAGGCATTCGTTGCCGTAGCAAATAAACTCCGGTGGGGTGGGCAGTGGAGGCCGTGGCTGGGGCGGAGAGGTCAGAAGCCACATAATCATTACGATGACTGTGTGGTGGACTGCTCCCATGTTTATAAGGTTTATAGTACGTGAAAGTCGCCTAGAGAGGGGTGAGTAGGTGAAACCTGAAAATTATTAACTTTGAACACACACTTCACCCGAGGTTAGGGTTAGAAATAATTAATCTTGAATTCAGAGTATGGAAGATAGTTCCTCTTGCTATGAGTTGCTCAATCAGTGCGGATAACTTTGGGAGCAAAATCAAATCAATATGAGCAAGGGAACTTTTAGAGAAATAGGAGAGGGAGAAACAAATCGAGTGATGAAGATCAACATAAATAAACACGATGATTTGTTTCCTAAGGTTTGGTTCCAAAGAACCTACTCCCCGTTGAGGAGGCCACAGAGGCCAGGTCTATTCCAACCCTTTCCCTCTCTCAATCAGTCACTTAGACCGATCGAGTGCTTCTTCTTAATCACACGGGTCACTAAGACCCCGCAAGGATCACCGCACAATTAGGTGTCTCTTGCTAGCTTTACAAAGCACTTAGAAAGATTAGAGTGAGAAGAGGAAAGCAATCCAAGCAACAAGAGCAACAAAAGAAACACAAAACACCCTCTCTCAAGTCACTAAGCACTTGATTTGATTTTGGAGCTTGGAGAGGATTTGATCCTTTGATTGTGTCTTGGAGTGTATGCCTTTGCTCTAGTATTGAATGTGAAGGCAGGAAATGGTAGGTTTGCTTTTGGGGGCGTGGAGGCCTTTTATGATTAGGCATGTGGTGTACATTGTTTGACTCAGATTAATCACTTAAATGTATTTGGAACTCTAGATGTATAAAAGCTCTAAGTTCTTGAAAGTGTGACATTTCCTGAGCCCAATGGTATATTGGTGAACCATGAATACCATCATATGTCATGAAACATGGCAACATCCTCATGTTAAGTAGTTCCAACATATTATTTCCCATCAAGCTTATGAGAAGATCTACCTGTTTTTTAATATGAAAACTTGATTTGGGTGACCAAGGCAACTTTTTGATTGGATAATGAAATGGCCATGTGAAATAAAATTAATGAGGTACAAAAAGGCGATTGGGCAGGACAAAAGCGGGGATTTAATAACTAGCTAACTATTAACGGCTACCAAATAAATCCAAACAGGTCTAAATTAGCTAAAACCACAGAATACAAAACTCAAACAATCACAGTTAAACAAAACCACCATAGCTATAAAGACCACAAGACGGCTGGCTGATTAATAACTTCGAAGTAACTGCGCAGTTACATAGACACTAAAAAGATGGCTAGAGATTGTGTCCCAAGTCCCAATAAATGCTCTCAAAAGGAGTTGAGATGCTCCCAGCACATCAAAACAAATGAATTTGAAGTTCAGACACTCAAGGCCTTAATAGCAAACAAAATTAACAACATAAGAGTTGGTGATGTTCAAACAAAACGATAGGACAAGAATATCATGGTTGCTGCTCGCTCTGGCCCTGGTTGTGCAGTAGAGGAAACTGCTGCTCAGGAACCTGGGAAGTCAGGCTTGTGACAAGGATCAAACCATTGGTCAAAACATTTGTCTCCATCAGTCCACGACTCAGGTTCCTGCAAGTGCCAGTTGAGATGTGACTGCTCCTCCAAATTAGCATTCAAGAAACCTGCTTTTGGTGATGTCTCATTCCTAGGTTCCTGCCAGTTGAGATGTGACTGCTCCTCAAAATTAACATTCAATAAACCTGCTACTGGTGATGACACATTCCTAGGTTCCTGCTAGTTGAGATGTGACTGGTCCTTCAAATTAGCATTTAATAAACTTGCTCCTCCTAGTGATGTATCAATCGTAGGTTCCTACCGGTTGAGATGTGATTGGTCCTTCAAATTAACATTCAACAAACTTGCTAGTGCTATATCATTCAATAAACCTGTTGTTAGTGGTGTATCCGGGATCCCAAGATCAGAAAAACTAGCAACTGGATAACACTGGCTGGGATCGCAAACAACATCTGAACCTATAAACACTAATAGTAAGTCTTGCATACCAAGTTCACAATATTGCGATGATAGAAAGCATTTAAGCACACTTACCTAAACATAAGTCTGGAGCTTGAGTTTCAGAATAGCCCTCATGTTTAGGGGCACAGATAGTTGAAGAAGAATGCATCATAAGGTAAGCATTTGGTTGAGATATTGTATTGCATTCCATTGGAATCCTTTGCTCAATGAAAGCCGAAGGACATTGAGCCAACCAGTCATTACTTGGGCTATAGCTGGAACTTTGGATCGAAGGGATCTCCGTCTGAATGGAACTAAATATGGTCCCTGAAGTAGATAGTCTGCCACCATATACTGGATAGCCACTGCCAATGGCACTATCAATAGGCACCAACTGGTTCTTTGCCATTACATAGTTCAAGGTTTTCCCAATGTCACCAGGAATTTGCACACTGCCAGTAGATGCATGGTGTTTCAAAGGTCTGGTTGGAAACATTATATCCTTACCATAGTCAAGGTGCTCAAATACAATTAACTCCTCCACAAGTTCTTGCACATCAGCAACCTTTTCTTTTGAGCACTCATTTGACCGTTTCTTGCCATGTGACTCTCCTGGAGTTTCACAGTCCATGTCTTTATGACTAACCTAAGAAAACCTATATTCTGGATGCAAAGGCGAACCACATCTTTGTTTTCTCCTTTTTCTGGTATTCCAATAGTTTTTTATTTCATTATCTGTGTGGCCAGACAACTGAAATAAACACAATACATTATTGTCCAACAAGGTCAAATTGAATTAGTGAAAATGATTTTCAAATTCAAGGTTAATTTACTGTGAGTGAAGAATAAGAAAATAACATGAAATGCCTTCAAAATACAAATAATAGAAACACCACAAATGAAAGATATTTCAGTTTATCAGAATAGTTAAAAGTAGCATCAATATCTACTTCCCATAACTACCATGGAATAGTTATATAAAGTGACATTGTTCACGTTTAACTACAGAATTCAACATCTACCACCGCGATCAACAATCCAACAAGGGATACTTGGCCACACATATCAAGTTAGTAAAGCAACAGGTAGCAAGGTTCGAGGCATGTGCCATGATCAAAATACACAGGTAAAATGAACATCAACATCAAGTATGGCGTCCTGAAAAGTAACTGCCGCTACAATGGTGTTGGCATCTTAAAGGTCATATAGGCTAAGATCTAGTAAGAGACAAAACAACCTAAAAAGTACAAGAACACCTTCCAAGTGTTAAAAGATATGATAACTGCATGAGCTCTCAAGCATATGTGAATATCATAACATTGATTAACCTATTAAAAGGATGGTGCAAGAGAAACAAACAAACTTATAAATGGCAAATGATGAATTGTTCAAAGAGAAATGCAAAGGTAATGATATTGATTAACCTATTAAAGGATAATCCAGGAGAGAGAAAAAAGGTAAACTTATAAATGACAAATGATGAATTGTCTAAAGGGAAATGCAAAGGTGAGGATAATGACTACATAGTAGATGTTGCTAAAATGTGAACAAAAATATATAGAAGCAGAAAAGCAGCAGGTGCAACATTGTAGCCTCTTATTCCAAAGCAAGCTGAGTTAGACTAGATACGGAACCCAATATTAGATACCAGAAAAGGAAGTTCTCAATGCAAATGCAGGAAGGAAGCGGGAAACTGCAGTAGAACAACGAGCGCAACAATTACATGTGAGGCCATCATGTCCCACTTGGAGCCCCACCAGATGTGAAACTTGATTGTCTTTTCCTCTTCCCCAGCTTTGAAAGGCTCCTTCTTAAGATTGGGCCTGAGGTGGTTGGTCCAGCGGAGACAACAGCTCTTGCCACAACGTTTGAGCCTAACGTTCTGCTGCACCTTATTCCAGTTCCCCACGCTGTGAACCTCGGCTTATTCTTTGTGACGCATATCCTCTTCGAGTGACCAGGGAGCCTTCTTTAGCTGGGGCGTCCTGCTGGGGTTTTCGTAATCGCCGACACTATCGGCCTCCTCGTCTTCATCGTCAACGTGCTCATCATCGGCCAAGAAGTACTCATCGTCCAGGGGAGATTTCTCTCCATCCGGCGCAGGGTTCTCGTCCACCCTCAACACCGTCATTTTGATTTTGATCTTTGAAGGCAGCTAGGTCATCCTCCAAAAGCTAGGGCTCCTTTAATCTATTGCAAAGAATTAAGCTAATAGAGCGAAGTCATCAAATTAAGCGAACCGATTGCAGCAATTTCACCCCAACTAATCCAATAAAGTAAAATCTAATAGTAATCTAGATAGATGAATAGAATCTTGATCTAATCCAATCAATTAAAATTAGTTTGATATGAACATGACCCTGGATTGCAGGCATTCGTCGCCGTAGCAAATCAACTCCGGTGGGGTGGGCAGTGGAGGCCATGGCGGGGGCGGAGACGTGAGAAGCCACAGAATCGTTACAGCGACCGTGTGGTGGACTGCTCCCATGTTTATAAGGTTTATGCTACGTGAAAGTCGCCTAGAGGGGGTGAATAGGCGAAACTTGAAAATTATAAACTTTGAACAAACATTTCACCCAGGGTTAGGGCTCGAAATAAATAATCTTGAGTCCAGAGTGCGGAAGATAGTTCCTCTTGCTATGAGTTGCTTAATTAGTGCGGATAACTTTGGGAGCAAACACAAAACAATATGAGCAAGGGAACTTTTAGAGAGAGAGGAGAGGGAGAAACAAATCGAGTGATGAAGATCAACACAAATGAACACGATGATTTGTTTCCTGAGGTTTGGTTCCAAAGAACCTACTCCCCGTTGAGAAGGCCACAAAGGTCGGGTCTATTCCAACCCTTTCCCTCTCTCAATCGGTCATTTAGACCGATTGAGTGTTTATTCTTAATCACACGGCTCACTAAGACCCCGCAAGGATCACCACACAATTAGGTGTCACTTGCTAGCTTTACAAAGCACTTAGAAAGATTAGAGTGAGAAGAAGATAGCAATCCAAGCAACAAGAGCAACA
Organism: Zea luxurians; assembly: GCA_029449295.1. Taxonomy (NCBI): domain Eukaryota; kingdom Viridiplantae; phylum Streptophyta; class Magnoliopsida; order Poales; family Poaceae; genus Zea; species Zea luxurians. Next base: position 65,826,459 of record JAOPSE010000005.1, read on the forward strand.
AAAGAAACACAAAACACTCTCTCTCAAGTGACTAAGCACTTGATTTGATTTTGGAGCTTGGAGAGGATTTGATCCTTTGATTGTGTCTTGGAGTGTATGCCTTTGCTCTAGTATTGAATGTGAAGGCAGGAAAGCTTCGATGGCTTCAATGGAGGTGGTTGGGGGTATTTGTAGCCTCCAACCACTTCCTAGTTGTTGGCTAACTTTGATGTCGATGGGCACACCGGACAGTCCGGTGGTGCATCCGGACACTGCATTGTTCACTGTCCAGTGCGTGCCACATCAGCAAACCATTGGGGTTTGGAACTGTTGACCGTTGAAGTCTTCTGTCTCTTGTGACACCGGACAGTCCGGTGGCACACCAGACAGTCCAGTGCGTTCTGACTTTGCAGTCTGACTTCTGACTTCTGCTCTTCAGTCAGCGTAGTCGACCGTTGGGCGATCTTGACTGTTGCTCCATTGGCTCATCGGATAGTCTGGTGGTGCACCAGACAGTCCGGTGAATTTTCGTGGAGTGGCTCTAAGAAAAACCCGAGAGTGGCCAGTTCGCGAGGTGCTTCGGCCTAGGCACCGGACAATGTCCAGTGTGCCACTGGCTGCACCAAAGCTTGTATGCTCCAAACTTTGTAGAATTCCCCCAACTCATTTTCGTTATATGTTAATGTGAACTTTATGCACCTGATAAAAACATTCCCTAACCAAACTAGTTAGTCCATATGGTTTGTGATGGACACGAAACACCAAATTCGATTATAGGAAATATTGAGGCCATTTCCCTTTCAATCTCCCCCTTTTTGGTGATTGATGCCAACACAAACCAAAGCAAATACAAAGTGTAGAAATGTAACTAGTTTTTAATTTGTCAGATGTGCATAAGTTACTTTGAATTGAACGAATTGAAAGTATTTCTAAGTATTCATGGTTGCTTTGATCTAGTTTAAGATTTTGGACCACGTTTGCACCACTTAGCTTGTTTTTGCAAATCTTTTGGAAAAGTCTTTTCAAATTCTTTTGCAAATAGCCAATGGTATAATAATATGATTTCTAAAAGCATTTTCAAGATTTTGAAAATTCTCTCCCTTTTTCAAATGCTTTTCCTTTGGCTAAATAAGAGCTCCCCCTAAAGAAGTTCTCCCCTTAGCTGTCAAGAGAGGTTTTGCAGTTTGAATATTCTCTCCCCCTTCTTGAAACAATTTTTAGAAAACAGGGTGGTGGTGCGGTCCTTTTGCTTTAGTCCTAATAATTTCTTCCCCTTTGGCATTAAGCGCCAAAAACGAAGAAACCTTAGAGGCCTATTACTCTCTCCCAAAAAGATATGACTGAAAGTTCATGAGTAGGGCAAAGGATAAATGATATCAACAGAGTCGTGGTGGAAGCATTGCCTTTGCCGAATACTCCATTTTCCTTTCAATCTAAGACTAATCATTGAGATACTCATTGAAGTACATTACTCTTAGCCTTGGCACAAGAATAATAAGAAATATGCATTTGTACCAAATCAAAGAGATATGATCAAAGGTATACGAATGAGCAATGTGTGCAAGATTTTAATCAAAGTTCCAAGAATCGAGGATATTGAGTTCATTCCTAAGCTTGCTAAACGTCTTTTCTTCCAGGGGCTTGGTGAAGATATCAGCTAATTGGTTGTAGGTGCTAACATAAGCAATTTCGATATCCCCTTTTGTTGGTGATCTCTCAAAAAGTGATACCGAATGTCTATGTACTTAGTGCGGCTCTGTTCAACGGGATTATCCGCCATGCGGATTGCACACTCATTATCACATAGGAGAGGGACTTTGTTCAACTTGTAGCCATAGTCCCTAAGGGTTTGCCTCATCCAGAATAATTGTGCACAACAATGTCCTACAACAATATACTCATCTTTGGCGGTGGATAGAGCTACTGAGTTTTGTTTCATTGAAGCCCAAGACACCAGGGATCTGCCTAGAAACTGACAAGTCCCTGATGTGCTCTTCCTGTCAATTTTACATCTGGCATAATCGGCATCGGAATACCCAATTAAATCAAAGGTAGATCTCTTGGGGTACCATAGCCCAAACTTAGGAGTGTAAACTAAATATCTCATGATTTTTTCACGGCACTAAGGTGAACTTCCTTAGGATTTGCCTGGAACCTTGCACACATGCATACAAAAAGCATAATATCCAGTCGTGAGGCACATAAATAGAGTAAAGATCCTATCATCGACCATTATACCTTTTGATCTACAGATTTACCTCCCGTGTTGAGGTCGAGATGTCCATTTGTTCCCATGGGAGTCTTGATGGATTTGGCATTCTTCATTCCAAACTTCTCGAGTATGTCTTGAATGTACTTAGTTTGGCAAATGAAGGTGCCCTCTTAGAGTTGCTTGATTTGAAATCCAAGGAAATACTTCAACTCCCCCATCATAGACATCTCAAATTTCTGTATCATGATCCTACTAAACTCTTCACAAGATGACTTGTTAGTAGACCCAAAGATAATATCATCAACATAAATTTGGCATATAAACAAGTCTTTAGCAATTGTTTTAGTGAGAGTAGGGTCAGCTTTTCCAACTTTGAAGCCATTAGTGATAAGAAAGTCTCTCATGCATTCATACCATGCTCTTGGGACTTGCTTGAGCTCATAAAGCGCCTTTGAGAGCTTATAAACATGTGTAGGATACTCACTATCTTCAAAGCCGGGAGGTTGCTCAACATACACCTCTTCCTTGATAGGTCCATTGAGGAAGGCACTCTTCATGTCCATTTGATATAACTTAAAGCCATGGTAAGTAGCATAGGCAAGTAATATACGAATTGACTCAAGCCTAGCTATGGGTGTATAGGTTTCATCGAAATCCAAACCTTTGACTTGTGAATATCCTTTGGCAATAAGTCGGGCTTTGTTCCTAGTCACCACACCATGCTTATCTTATTTGTTGCGGAATACCCATTTGGTACCTACAATATTTTGGTTAGGACGTGGAACTAAATGTCATACCTCATTCCTCATGAAGTTGTTGAGCTCCTCTTACATTGCCACTACCCAGTCCGAATCTCTTAGTGCACCCTCTATCCTCTATGGATCAATAGAAGACATAAAAGGTTAATGTTCACAAAAATGAGTAACTCAAGATCTAGTGGTTACCCCCTGGTGGATGTCACCAAGAATGGAGTTGACGGAGTGATCTCTTTGAATTACTTGGTGGACTCTTGGGTGTGGTGGTCTTTGGTCCTAAATTTCTTCATCGTCTTCCTTGTCTTGGTCATCTTCATCTCCCCCTTGATCGATGTCTTCTTCTTGAGGTGGCTCATCGTCTTGGTCTTCATCCTCTTCTTCTTGAGCCATTTCCTCATCTTCAGTTGGTGGAGATGCTTGTATGGAAGTTGATGGTTTATCTTGTGCTTGTGAAAGCTCTTTGGATTCTTTTGGACACACATCCCCAATGGACATATTCCTTAGCGCGTCGTATGGAGCCTCTTCATCATCTAATTCATCAAGATCAACTTGCTCTACTTGAGAGCCATTAGTCTCATAAAAAACAATGTCACAAGAAACTTCAACTAATCCAGTGGACTTGTTGAAGGCTCTATAAACCCTTGTGTTGAGTCATAACCAACTAAAAAGCCTTCTACCACTTTAGGAGCAAATTTAGAATTTCTACCTCACTTAATATGAATAAAGCATTTGCTCCCAAAAACTCTAAAATAAGAAACATTGGGCTTTTTACCAATGAGGATTTCATACGATGTTTTCTTGAGGATTCGGTGAAGGTAGAGTTGGTTGATGGAGTAGCAAGCGGTGTTAATCGCCTCCGCCCAAAACCGATCCGGTGTCTTGTACTCATCAAGCATGATCCTTGCCATATCCAAAAGAGTTCTATTCTTCCTCTCCACAACAACTTTTGTTGAGGTGTGTATGGAGAAGAGAACTCATGCTTGATGCCCTCCTCCTCAAGAAATCCTTCAATTTGAGAGTTCTTGAACTCCGTCCCATTGTCGCTCCTAAACTTTTTTATTCTCAATCCGAACTCATTTTGAGCCCATCTCAAGAATCTCTTTAAGGTCTCTTGGGTCTGAGATTTTTCCTGCAAAAAGAATACCCAAGTGAAGCAAGAATAATCATCCACAATAACAAGACAATACTTACTCCCGCAGATGCTTATGTATGTGATCGGGCCGAATAGATCCATGTGGAGTTGCTCAAGCGACCTCTCGATCGTCATGATGTTCTTGTGTGGATGATGTGCTCCAACTTTCTTCCCTGCTTGACATGCGCTACAAATCCTACCTTTCTCAAAATGAACATTTGTTAGTCCTATAATGTGCTCTCCCCTTAGAAGCTTGTGAAGATTCTTCATCCCAACATGAGCAAGTCGGCGATGCCAGAGACAATCTATATTAGTCTTAGCAATTAAGCAAGTGTCTAGTTTAGCATTGTTATCATTAAAATCAACTAAATATAGCTGACCGTCTAACACTCCCTTAAAAGATATTGAATCATCACTTCTTCTAAAGACAGTAACACCAACATCAGTAAAAAGACAATTGTAGCTCATTTTACATAATTGAGAAACTGAAAGCAAGTTATAATCTAAAAGAAAAACATTTGAAATGGAATGGTCAGAAGATATAGCAATTTTACCCAAACCTTTGACCAAACCTTGATTTCCATCCCCGAATATAATCGCTCTTTGGGGATCATCATTTTTCTCATATGAGGAAAACATCCTTTTCTCCCCTGTCATGTGGTTGTGCACCCGCTATCGATTATCCAACTTGTCCCGCCAAATGCATAAACCTACAAAACAAATTTAAACCTTGTTCTTAGATACCTAAACGGTCTTGGGTCCTTTCACATTAGAAACAAGCATCTTGGGTACCCAAACACAAGTCTTGGGACTCTTGTGTTTGCTCCCAACATATTTGACTACTAGCTTGCCTGATTTATTAGTTAGCATAAAAGATGTATCAAAAGTTTTGAATGAAATGCTATGTTCATTGGATGCTGATGTCGGGAAAACGGGCGGCAAAAGCGTTGTCTCCACGTCAACAGAGACAAATTTTAATTTAGATTAATTTAAATATAATAGAGTAAATAATACATGTATTGCAGGCTCATACTTCTATAATTCTTATATTTGCATAATAATTATATCAATTACATCTCCGTAGAGAAAACCCCTGATTAAGAATTCTAACATGAATACATAAAAGAAAAATAAAATTATATCATATGGCTGACTATTACAAACTACAAAAGAAAACAAAAGTCTTCAACTCGTGTAGTCGTGGATGGTTGCATGTGTTTGTCTGAACTTGGCAAGTTTTACGTGACTTTATTATTGATGAGCTAACAGATACCTCTTGCAGGGTTATTTGCTAGCTTGGTCAGCTCCTTGCCGAATCATAATATACATGTATTTTAATTCACACATTTATGAGTATCTTGTCATATGTTGCTGAATTTTAATAACTCAGCATGCGGCCTCCTTTTTTAATTATTTGAGTATATGTGCCTTTTGGGACACTACATATGCTTTATCATGGTGCATGAAATTGATTCATCTCATTCGAAACATTGTTGTGTGAGCAAGTCATTATCTATTTTATTTTGCAATCAACCATATAGATGGATTTTCATGGGCACAGGGGAATTGAGATATTTCCATTATATTTACTTGTTAGACTGCCGAACATACATGGTTGATTACTTTACTAGCCATAAACGATGATTGCACGTTGATATAATCTGATCGAGATGCAAGGTTTTATTATATATGCATGGTTATATGCCGGCCATGGATCCGGAGATAATTAAATGCCTGCGTATACATGTTTGTTCTATATGCATGGCGCCATTTTATGTGACTAAATCTATACTTAATTCTAAAGTATTTGAATAGCATTTAGGTGCTGTTTGGTTCACCCAGTGGAGCAGTAATGAAATGTAATCAGGTCCCACTGCTAGTGATTACCGTGTAACGATTGACACCTTTTGTTTGGTTGCCAGCCGGTAGGGTAGGAATAATATCCGATTGCGAGGGATTCAGAGCGGTATCGACTTTGTATACAGCGGTATCTAATTACGCCGTGACCGGATCACTAGATGGTCGAAACAAACACGAAGCAATGGAATACAATACGGTCCGTAATCGAGTACCATTACAATATCCAAACCAAACGCCAGTCTACGCTTTACCTTTGTTTATTTAGACAAAACTTCAGAGACACACTAACTAATTTGGTATGAAGTCTATGCAAATGGAACCATAGACAATGATATATAAGTCATTTCAATAACTTACATGCGTGTCGGTGATGTTATGAACAGACATGACGCATCTAGAATTATATTTAGCCAGTATGTACTTGGGCGTGTTTCTAAAAATGCGACACAATATTTGAGATACATGCACATATTTATGATTGCCATAACGTATATTGTTATGTATCAGATAGAGAAGATGTATATGCTTAACATTGCCTTGACATGGATTTAGGGTGCAAACCGCTACTTAAGATGCGTGCAAATAGTTGTAATCTTCCATAACATACACGGTTATATGCCAGATATGGATATGAAAAAAAAAATACACCTAATTTGATATGTACACTAATATTTGCTTCTCTCTCTTTTTATAACATGTAGAGTATTTGTCAAATGCACGGTAAGACATGTATCCTTTGAGCTTATATATACGTAGTTAAATGACTTTATTTTCTTTGAGAGAGTTAAGATGATTTGCATGATTTATATGCTTTACTTTTTATGATGCAGACTACAAGACGTGTATACATATGTGTGGAGTGTAATTATATTTAGCATGATGTTAACTTTAGGGCTTGTTCTTGATTTCGTATCAATAGCATGAGTCGAAGAATATATAGTTCTTTCCATATTTGTAATCTCGTGCGCATGTAGAGGTTACCAGACGTGAGAGTAAAAAGAAGGACAAATGATCAGTGCAATGTCATGAGATTATTACCTTACAGCAGACCTTTCTGATAGGCCACAACGGCATATATGACCGTGCAGCGTAATCTTTCTTAAGGGTATGTCCTTAAGACTATGTATGACCGAGTAACATAATCTTCCTCGAGGGTATGTTTTTGAGGTTTCTGAAACTAGTTTCTCTCTGCATGCCTTAGAGAGGTGTTTGACGAAGAGTTTTTTTTATTAGTGATGGAGTCCGTTGAAGCAGTAATTCCTCGATGAAGAACTTCAGCAACCTGGTTGCACTACGCACGCCGTGGTGGCCTTCGCTAGCACCTTCGGCAACCGACACAGCGGCAATCCGGCGTCCACCGCAGCGCCACTTGACGGCTCTCCTTCAGATGAGTTGGCCTATATGTGTGCAGATGCTCTAATTTGCAGCAGCTAGTTTTTTTTTTTTTTGTTTCTCGACGCAGCACGCAGTGGAGAGACGAAATGGATGCAAAGCCTGGCAGCCTGACGGCGAAACACTTTTCTCATTTGATTTTCTTTTGAACTCCTAGCAGAACCACGTCGCCACGATTTATGACACGCAGAACGTGGAGAATTTGAATGCCATACGCGCGATGGTTGGCTTTGGCCAGTTAAGTTCGACTTCGTCAACATATTTTTTTTATTTAAAACGTACATGCTCATGGAATAAACTAGACGTGACTATGACTCTTAATGGTTGAATGATTATTTAATTTCCTTCTGATGTATATCCGCCGCGTACGCACACGTGCAACGTGGCCAGTAGAAATATTAGCCTTTACGTTCGCCTATTTGCTTCTTTTTTTCCTTTTATTTATTTTTTTATTTTAATATATATTTTTATTATCTATATTTTATTGTTTTATTATTATCGTTATTTTAGACAGTTGTGATATTTATACACGCATATTAATGTACGCAAATCAAGTTAAGATTTATATTCGATTTGTTTATACTCATATCTACAATTAGTCATTTGCATGTGCATATATAAATATATATCCCATTATATAGTCACAACTTATTAAACATATGTTGCATGTATTTATGTTTGAGGTCACACATATTTCAATATTTTGACATGCTAAATTCTTAGAACTCTAGGGTATTATAAATAAATCACTAGTTTTAAATAAATATTTATTTAGTTACAGAATAGTTACTTATTTCATACGCCGCAAAATTTAGCGGTCACACTAATCAAAGTTATTTAGCTCGCATAGCATATATTTTGATAAGGCCAAAATCCATGCGAACTGATGCATCAACAATCTTCTTTTTAGACATTTTAATATAATTTGCATGCCTAGAGCTAGAAGCTTCATTACTATACATATAAGTATGCTGAAAAATAATATAAGATTTCCTAGCATGAATTCTCCTAATTTTATGCTCAGGATAGTTTTCAGGATACAAAATGTAACCCTCTCTATCCTGAACCATAAAAGCCTTACCCTTTACAAAGTTAGAAAGCATGTTCTTAGAGGCATTAAGCTTGATATTACTTTGGCTCCCTTGTTGGAAGCCAATGCCATTCTTAATGGCAGGACGTCTCCCATTATAAAGCATACTACGAGCAAATTTAAAATTTTCATTTTCTAGTTCATGCTCGACAATTTTATCATTTAATTTAGCTATATGATCATTTTATTCTTTAATCATGGGAATGTGATCATTCACAGCAACAATGTTAACATCTCTATATCTAGTGCAAATGGTGACATGCTTAACAGTAGATGTAGAAACATTGCAAGCATTCAATTCTTCAATCTTATCAATTAAACTAGTATTTTCAGTTCTAAGACAAGAAATTGAATCATTGCAAATATCAAGCACTTTTAACAAATTTTCACATTTTCTACTTCAAGAGCATAAGCATTTTTTAGCTTAACAAATTTTTTTATTTTCTTTAACGAGCAAGTCCTCTTGGATTTCCAAGATATCATCCTTCTCATTAATGGTTTCTATCAATTCATAATTTTCTTCTTTTGATCTTTGGTAAGGTTTGCAAAAAGAGAAGTTAAATCATCATTATCATCACTAGAGCTACTCTCATCATCGGAAGTAGTGTATTTGGGGTATCTCTCGAATGTACCTTCTTCTTTTTGCCGTTCTTAGCCATGAGACATTTATGGCCAACGTTGTGGAAGAGAAGACCCTTGTTGACGGCGATGTTGGTGGCATCCTCGTCAGAGGAGGAGCTGGTGGAGCTCTCATCGGAGTCCCATTCCCACCCCATGTGCCCCTCGCCACCCTTCTTCTTGTTGTAATATCTTTTCTTTTCCATCTTCTTCTTACCTTTTTTGTCGTTGTCCCTGTCCCTGTCACTTGTATATGGATATTTAGCTATAAAGTGATCAGACTTACCACACCTATAGCAAACCCTCTTGGAACGGGGTTTGTAGTCCTTCCCTTTTCTTTGCTTGAGGATTTACTGGAAGCTCTTGATGATAAGAGCTGTCTCCTCGTTATCGAGCTTGGAGGCATCGATTGGGAGTCTACTTGGTGTAGACTCTTCCTTCTTTTCCTCTTTTGCTTTTAATGCAACGGGTTACACCTCGGGTGTGGAGGTGGCGCCTTGCTCCAAGTTGACAATATGTTTGTAGTCTTTGATCAAAAGTTCAAAGCTCACAAATTACCAATGACCTCCTCGGGAGACATTTGTTTATATCTAGGATCTCCACAAATTAATTGAACTTAAGTAGGATTACGAAAAACAAGAGATCTAAGAATAACCTTGATCATTTCATGGTCATCCCACTTGGTGCTCCTGAGGTTGCATACTTGGTTAACCATTGTCTTGAGCCGGTTGTACATTGCTTGTGGCTCATCTCCTTTGTTGAGGATGAATCGACTGAGTTCTCCCTCGATCATTTCGCGCTTGGTGATTTTGGTCACCTCGTCCCCTTCATGCGCTGTCTTGAAAACGTCCCAAATTTCTTTGGCACTTTTCAACCCTTGCACCTTGTTGTACTCCTCTTGACACAAGGAATCAAGGAGTATATAGGTTGCTTGGAAATTAAAGTGTCTTATTTGGGCGGCCTCATCGGAGTCGTAATCCTCGTCGCCCACCTGTGGTGCCTGCGCTCCAAACTCAACAATATCTCATATACTTTCGTGGAGTGAGGTTAGATGGTGCCTCATTTTATCACTCCACATACAATAATCCTCACCATCAAAATATGGTGGTTTGCCTAGGGGTACGGAAAGTAGAGGAGTGCGTTTAGGAATGCGAGGGTAGCGAAGAGGCATCTTACTATACTTCTTACGCTCATGTCGCTTTATTAAAACAAAATTTATCCTATGCCATATATATAAAAACCGTAGCAAAACATGGGCATATGACTAGTAAACTTATATGCAACAAAAAAGCTACCACCTATAGGCGTTAATAAAATTATTTACAAAAAAGTTGTCAAGTATATGGAAAACTGTTGGTATAGTAAATAAATAAAATTGTTAAACATATATGCAACAAAAAAAAGCTACCAATGCCACATGGAAAACCTATAGGTGTTAATAAAATTATTTATAAAAAAATTGTCAAGTATATGGAAAACTGTTGGTACAATAAATAAATAAACTTGTTAAACATATATGCAACAAAAAAAGCTACCAATGCCACATGGAAAACCTAAAGGCGTTAATAAAATTATTTATTAAAAAATTGTCAAGTATATGGAAAACTGTTAGTATAATAAATAAATAAAATTTTCAGAAGTGGGATTTGAATCCACGCCTTATAAAAAATTGTCAAGTATATGGAAAACTATTGGTATAATAAATAAATAAAATTGTTAAACATATATGCAACAAAAAAAAGCTACCAATGCCACATGGAAAACCTATTGGCGTTAATAAAATTATTTATAAAAAAATTGTCAAGTATATGGAAAACTGTTAATATAATAAATAAATAAATTTGTCGGAAGTGAGATTTGATCACACGCCTTATAAAAAATTGTCAAGTATATGGAAAACTGTTGGTATAATAAATAAATAAAATTGTTAAACATATATGCAACAAAAAAAGCTACCAATGCCACATGGAAAACCTACAGGCGTTAATAAAATTATTTATAAAAAATGTCAAGTATATGGAAAACTGTTAGTATAAAAATAAATAAAATTATTAGAAGTGAGATTTGAACCCACAACAACGTTAGAGGACCAAAATTTGAGTCTGGTGCCTTAGACCACTAAACCATCCTGACTTTGGTGTTTTATTGTTTCAAATAACTGTATATAATACATGTAGTTCCTGCATATGGATGAACACCTACCATACAAGTGTTTACGTCCAACACAGATATATATAAACATTAAAGCCACAATGAGAGCCTTGGGGCTGCGTCATGTCTATCCTCGTTGGCCGCCCTCTCCCGTGAAGTTCAATATCAAAGGCAAAAGCTAAGAATACAATAATTCCTATGGTGTCATTTGATATGGTGTCATTTGATAGCTTGCCATGGAACAAGAAGCAAGAAAAGTACAATGAGCACAAGAAAGCCAAGAAAGACTCAGGTTACGTTGTGATTGTCACCATAAGATTATGATATGTGGGCTCAGTGTAATATTGTAATGTGTGAACACATGTTTGTATTTGATTCATCATCCTAAAATGAGGACTAAACTTTAGTCCCATCAAATCCTATTTAAAAGACATATTTTAGTTACCTGACTACGTGAGATATGTATTTCTATAAGAATCTGTTGGGGGCCTTCGGCTTCCGAAGGTCCTCAAAAACATAATTTAACAAAGTTTCTGGAGTATAATGCATGAACAGGTATCTTCGGACTTGGGTTAAAACCACGGTGTGAAGAAGCACAAAAGGAATACGAAGGATGGCGCGGAGCCGAAGCTGTATGCAGGAGAGCTTCGGCAAGATAGCGAAAAAGGAAACCGACTCAAGGATGAAAACTGTTGGGGGTATGCTTCGTAGCCGAAGATCCTAGAGGAAGAAGATAGCTTAGGCAGAGACAGCGCCGAAGCTGTTGACCACAAAGCCTCGTCACTATGATGCATCTGAAGACGAAGGTTCCAACCGACTTAAAGATAGAATGACCTTTTAGTCCATAAGGGCCTGAGTCATCATTGTAAACTTTTGTAAAGGGCATGAATGTAATTCTGCATGGGCTGTGTCCCTTGCCTATAAATAGATGAACAGTACTCCCGTACTGTTCACGCTGACTTGGCATTTGCTTTTGCGTCACGTTTGTACTTTTGCCTTCCCTCAAGCCGAAGGTACATTTGTAATTTAAAATCATTTCTATTTTTCCATGATAATAAAATAGAAATGTTTTTATGATAATGTTTAAATGTTTATATTATATCTCATGCTTTATATGAATCCTTCATCATTACTTGTTGTACTTACGAAGGTATGTCTCTCGTAACCTTCGTCCGAAACTCATTATTTCCCGAAGGGGCATAATGTTTCGAAGGACGAAGGACTTTAACACTTAACACTTTTTATGTTGCCTTGTTCTTAACTCTTAGCATTTGAGAACAAGTCCCCAACAGAATCTATGAACAATACGTGAGATATCAGCATGTGCCAACTACCAACCCTTCATGTACGAATTTGTGGACGCATAGGAAGTACATGAGAAATTTCGGTTACAATGTCACACACACGCACACATATTGGAGCTTTCAGAACTGTAAACAAATTAGCATTCCTCCATAATCTGCATTTTTCTTTCTTGTAATGGTGTACCGTTGGAACACAAGTATGAGAGTCTGCTAGGAGCAATAAGCCATTGTCCCAACCGATACCACCTGGTGTAAGGCTATCTCAAACAGATTCCCTATTTCAAACTTCTCTCTGCAAATAGTGTTAAACAGTGTCATCTACAAACTATAGTTCTATGTATCCTATTTTACACACTCTACTGGAGACAGTCTAAGATCTCGTGCTTTTTCTTTCTTAAGCTGAACTTATAATCACAGCAAATGGTAGGTTTGCTTTTGGGGGCATGGAGGCCTTTTATGATTAGGCTTGTGGTGTACATTGTTTGACTCAGATTAATCACTTAAATGTATTTGGAACTCTAGATGTACAGAAGCTCTAAGTTCTTGAAAGTGTGACATTTCCTGAGCCTAATGGTATATTGGTGAACCATGAATACCATCATATGTCTTTAAACATGGCATCATCCTTATGTTAAGCAATTCCAACATATTATTTCCCGTCAAGCTTATGAGAAGATCTACCTGTTTTTTTAATATGAAAACTTGATTTGGGTGACCAAGGCAACTTGTTGATTGAATAAAGAAATGGCCATGTGAAATGAAATTAATGAGGTATAAAAAGGCGATTGGGTAGGACAAAAGAGGGGATTTATTAACTAGCTAACTATTAACGGCTACTAAATAAATCTAAATAGGTCTAAATTAGCTAAAACCACATAATACAAAACTCAAACAATCATAGTTAAACAAAACCACCATAGCTATAAAGACCACAAGACGGTTGGCTGATTAATAATTTCAAAGTAACTGAGGTAGCAATATAGACACTAAAAAGATGGCTGGAGATTGTCCCAAGTCCCAATAAATGCTCTCAAAAGGAGTTGAGATGCTCCCAGCACATCAAAACAAATGAATTTGAAGTTCAGGCACTCAAGGTCTTCATACCAAACAAAATTAACAACATAAGAGTTGGTGATGTTCGAACAAAACGATAGGACAAGAATATCATGGTTGTTGCTCGCTTTGGCCCTCATTGGGCAGTAGAGGAAACTGCTGCTTAGGAACCTAGGAAGTCAGGCTTGTGACAAGGATCAAACCATTGGTCAAAACATTTGTCTCCATCAGTCCATGGCTCAGGTTCCTGCAAGTGCCAGTTGAGATGTGATTGCTCCTCCAAATTAGCATTCATGAAACCTGCTTCTAGTGATGTCTCATTCCTAGGTTCCTGCCGGTTGAGATGTGACTGCTCCTCCAAATTAGCATTCAATAAACCTGCTACTGGTGATGTCTCATTCCTAGGTTCCTGCCAGTTGAGATGTGACTGGTCCTTCAAATTAGCATTCAAGAAACTTGCTCCTCCTAGTGATGTATCATTCGTAGGTTCCTACCGGTTGAGATGTGATTGGTCCTTCAAATTAACATTCAACAAACTTGCTAGTGCTATATCATTCAAGAAACCTGCTGTTAGTGGTGTATCCGGGATCCCAAGATCAGAAAAACTAGCAACTAGATAAAAATGGCTGGGATCGAAAACAACATCTGAACCTATAAACACCAAAAGTAAGTCTTGCATACCAAGTTCACAATATTGCGATGATAGAAAGCATTTAAGCATAATTACCTAAACATAAGTCTAGAGCTTGAGTTTTAGAACAGCCCTCATGTTTAGGGGCACAGAAAGCTGAAGAAGTGAAAGTTCCCTTTGCCCGGGAACAGGATCTGGATGTCGCCTAGAGGGGGAGGGGTGAATAGGCGAATAAAAATTATCACTTTAAAACTTTAGTTCTTACTCTACTCAAAGACCAGATCGCAGTGGAATGAAAGATCCTTCAAGTAGGTTGCAGCGGAATAGAAGATCCTATCTCAAATGCCCTGCACTTCAAATATAACTTGTACCACAGATAAGTGTTGAAGTGTAGATATAAAAAGTGAGTAAGACAGAGAGTCAGCACACAATACAGAGCGAAGCACACAAACACAAGAATTTATCTCGAGGTTCGGCCAAGCCTGAAATGCTTGCCTAGTCCTCGTTGGAGTTAGCCACACCTGGGCTTGGAGTCTATTTCAACTCCTTCCTCTGTTTGCTCAGATCTGTCAGTATGACAGATAGAGCCTTCCACTATGTTGAGTTAGGTTACAACAAAGCCGCGGCTGCTTACAACCTTCTTGACATCACTCTAGCAGAGTAACAATGCGCTCAAGACTTTGCTCTAGCTCTTTGCAGCACCTCTCCACTCTCTAAAGGCTTATAACTTTGCCTTCACACAAACTAGAGAGATATACACGAGAGTGATAGAGAGAATCGATCTGAGTGATGTATACAATTGTTGGCTGCACTTGTGTACTTGTTTGAGGCGCCTAGAGGTCCCTTTTATAGGCCCAAGGGGCCTAGGAACCGTTGGAAGCAATCCAGGAAGGCAATTCTTGCCTTCTGTCGGGTGACGCACCAGACAGTCCGGTGCACCACCGGACATCTACTGTTCACTGTCCGGTGCGGATCTCCTTCCTAAATTGGCGCAGTCGACCGTTGCAGACTTGGAGCCATTGGCGCACCAGACACTGTCCGGTGAACACTGGACAGTCCGGTGCAGCCATCAGACCGTTGGCTCATCCACGCGTCACGCGCGGATTGTGCGGCCGACCGTTGGCGCGGCCGACCGTTGGCTCACCGGACAGTCCGGTGCACCACCGGACAGTCCGGTGAATTTTAGCCGTACACCGTCGATGAATTCCCAAGAGCGGCCAGTTGACCAGACACCAGCCTGGCGCACCAGACACTGTCCGGTGCACCACCGGATAGTCCGGTGCACCCAGACTGCGCAGAGTCTTGGCTGCTCCAGCCAAGTCTTTTTCCTTTTGTATTTTCTCTTCTTTTCTTCTTCTTTCTGTTTCTAACACTTAGACAAATATGTTAGTACACAAAAGCCAATGTACTAAGTCTAGAAACATACCTTCTCTTTGATTTTCACTTCTTTAGCATTTGGCATGCTTGAGATTGATGTTGGACTCATAAATCATCAAGTCAACTTGACTTGATCTAGATTGACATTTCTGAGCTCCAACATCCTGCAAAGGTCACATAGAATATCTCCAAATATAGGAACAACCCAAACTAGAGGTCAAGGTGCACTTAGCTCTTTTGGGCTGCTTCCAGTTCTGATTTTGACATTTGTTCTCCTTTTGAGCTTGGTCTTGAGCCTTATGACTTACACCACATAATTGTAGATGTTACCTCATTGGTTGTAAGTCATGTCATTATGTAGTGTTCCTTGATGCACCATAACTCTTCTTAACTCGATCAACCCTAATTCCGCAAGTCTCCTTCTTCACCCCTGGCTTTGGGTTCCTGGTCTCCTTGACTTTCTCCCGTGCACTCGGTACCTCGAAGCACTTCTTGCTTCCATCCTTGGTTTGATCAGTTGTCTCCAAGTTATGCACATCAAGTCTCACTTAAGTAGTGTCCATCTTTCTTGTGATGTCCATTATCTATAGATAATTCCGTCTTTGGACCATCACACCTGTTTACTTGTGTTGAATCCTGTTAGCTTTACATTCAGCACCTGTTCAACACTTAACACACTTATTAGTCCTTTAATTGGGTTGTCATCCAAACACCAAAACCCACAAGAGGGCTTTCAATCTCCCCCTTTTTGGTGATTGATGGCAACACAATTAAAGCTTATATAAGAATAAGATTTAAAGCACAAATTTTGAATTCTAAGTTTATAGAATGCTCCCCCTAAATATGTGCTTACATCAAAATCTTAAATTTGGCCTTATATGCCAAATTGCACATACTTAGGCTAATTCGAAGCATTACTATACCTTAGAACCTGTGGGATGCATTGTGCCAAGAATCAAACCGTGATGCGTATAACACACAAACGCATAGAGTCAGAGTTAAACACCAATTGAATAGATATATCACAGAAATATCAACCTACCACTATTCACCATTAAGATACCAAATATAAACAATTTAAAAGCACCAGAACCACATGAATATCTATTGCAGGATAAACATAGAAGATATTAAATAATTCATATCAACGGAAGCACAAATTTTGCATTATCACCATATAATACAATAAGAAGCATAAGTAGTATCAACAAAACTAACACATTCTTCCTTAAGACTCAAGGAAACCCTTTTAGGATAACACATTCTTCCTTAAGACTCAAGGAAACCCTTTTAGGATAAGCTTTCCTCTCAGGTTGAGATAAGCTTTAATGCAATTTCTCCTCCTTTGACATCAAACACCAAAACCATATTCAAGCAAGAACATAGAATGATGTCAAGGGACAACAGGGTATTGAGCAGGTAAATTTTAACACACTAACATTACTCCCCCTTACACATTGAACAAATGCAACACAAGCATTTGGAGGAAAGTTAAGATACATATACACAAAAGATCAATACTTCCTTTTGTACCTTTACCATGTTGTGGTGTACTCTCCATCTTGAAAGTTTAATCTCTAGGGAGCTTCTCCACACTTGTGCCTCACCCTTTATCCTAACCTTTTCTTGTTGCTAAGACACCAAACTTAGAACAAGTTATAGTATTGTGGCACAAGATGAAGCTTCTATTCTAGTGATTACCAAAATATACCAATTGAAGCACACTACCAAGGCTTCCAATTGAAAAATCATCACTGTTATAGTTCCATGATATTTAAAGATAAGCATCTAGTATCACCTAAATATTATGGAGCATGAGCAATATATAAGGATGTAATTACTCACAACTTAAGATACCAAATACTTGTCTTATGGAGATACCCAAGTCCTGATTGCTTCATTTCCTACTCATCTTCCCTTTTCCACCAAGATCACTCAAGAAACAATTAGTCTCAAAAGACACAAGTTATGTGTGCTCCCCCTAAAGTTGTGCATCAAGTATTTGGATGACTTGCACTTTACACATTCTAGCTTCCTCAGAACTAGAGGGGATCACAACATATCTTGGTCAAGGCATACTCTATCAATTACCAATTGAATAGTTGACTTAATACAACAATGCATGCCTCAAGGAGTATAGCATTTTACAAGCAACCTAGGCATGCTTCATACATGATAATCATTGCACCACATATACCAATTGAAAACAACAAGATCATGCATATAAAGCGAAATGTCTAAGTACACCATAATTAAGAAGGTTCCTTAGGTACACCAAAAGAAACAACATTTTAAAGTAAGGAGCACCTAAGCCAAGATACTACCAATTCAGAAGCAAGAACATAGCTGTGATCACAATCAATGGAACTTCAAGATATGAGATTGCATAGTTCCATTCTCCATACCTTTGCCTTTTACCTGAATACCAAGAGATCCATTCTTTTAGGTAGTGTCGAGTGAGAGCACCTGTTGTCACCAATTTAGGCCTCCTTTTGCTCATGCACCTCATAACTAAAGAAGGTGCATTAGTGGCACAACATGGATTTGGTATACACACAGTATCAAAATTGGGTAATTATGTGAACATGGACTAAACAAGATGTCATGCTTGCACATAGGTTAATCATTAAAGACAATAGCATGTCTTACAAAAGGATACTGGTTTATCCATTAACACAAAAGAGTTAATCATAGTGAATATATCGATTGAAAAGCTACCCATTGAATGATTCAAAAGATATAACATATAGAACACACAATCATGATTAAGCAAGCATCATTATGAACCATTGATAACACAGGCAATCTCAAAAGCATAACTACTCCAAGGATAGGTAGCACAACAAACCAAATTAGGAGCAATACTGATTTGCAATAATGTACTTAAGATACCCGGGCACCGTCCTTTGGAGAGCAAGTTGCATATTCTCATCAAGGTCCTTTGCTTGATTCACCAATAATGATTCAAGACCTCTACAACTTATTTAACTTGAGATGAACATGGGATTAGAATTGCACAATCATTCAACCTTGGGTCAATGAATAGACAATAAAAATCAACAACTTAAGCATAGAGTTTGAATTAACCATCTTAAGCTCTCCCATGGTCTCCAGTCCATCTCAAGGAACCTGCATGGCCTAGTTGGCACAGTTTGGTACCCATCTCGGGATAAGTCCATAACGATCATCCAAAAGAGCCTTTGGTACCCAAATAGCAATTGTGCTAGTTCTAGGTGATCTCATTACTGATCTAGCACAAGTGTATGGTTTGGGTCTCCTAAGCGAATAAGATTGAGACAAATTTACTTGCTTAGGAACCTTAACTTTATTACATACCTCACGTGGATGACCATGCTCACCACACATGTAGCAGAAACGTCGCTCAATCCGACATGACGCTTGTTGTTTATCATTTTCCTTGGTGAGGGTCATCTTGGAGGGTGCACATCCTTGATTCTTTATGACCGAACATGAGGTGATCATGTGGTCCTTTTCATTGCATCCAAAACATCTCCTTATCCCTTCGTCCTTGTCTTTGTATGGACAAGAAGCAATGAGGTGACCTAATCTCTTGCACTCGAAGCACCTCCTTTTTCCTCTTCTCTTTTTGCTTTTGGATGACTTAGAGAGATTATTAGTGCAAATAACCTGACTAATTGAATCATTACCTTTTTCTTGTCTCATGTTGATTGCTTCACTTATTGCTTTAGGAACATCTTTCTCAAGGAGTTTGACCCTTGCTGCGGTTTCTCCTTCCTCAAGCTTCTTCACCACTTGTTCGTAGATATCTTGAGGAAGTCGAGCAAGGCGTCTTCTCCTTAATTGTCTTTGTTTCTTGTTCCCAAGCAATTTCCTTTTTGACCCTACAACTTGTTGCTCATTCAAACATTCGCTTCCTTTTGAGCGACAGGGGTTAGCACATGGTGATATATTATCCAAATGTGCACTTGTGCAAGAATGAGGTTCACGTGAATTTAAGTTTGTAATTATAACCTCATGAGCAACGTCAAGCATGATATGGTCATATCAACTAGTTTACTATGAGAATACGACAACATATCATACTTTTCACCTAGAGCAAGTTTTTCTAAATTTATCATTTCTACTTGACTCCTAAGCATAGAATTTTCAGTTTTAAGTTGAGCAACATTAGATAATACATCATGATTATTTCTTTGCTCAATTAAAGCAGATTCATACCGTTGGACCAAATTCCCATGAGAGTACTTTAGCTCCTCATGTTCTTTGGTCATCTTCTCCAGGCTGTCGTTGGTTTTGATGAAAGTCTCCTCTGGCCTGAGAAGCATTTTGCCTTATTCCTTGTTCCTTCTCAACAGCTTAACCAAGAGCGCTTTGTCTTCTTTGTTGAGATGGGTGTAGAACCGGCGAATCTCCTCTTCTTCCACATCATCGGTCTCATTATCCTTGTCATTATTGTTAGTTGAAGCAAAACAGGAAAATGTACCTTGTGATGATGTAGACTCCTTATCCTCATATTCCTCCTCATTATCGCTTTCATCGTTAGCAACAAGACATGTATAACTAGTGGAAGACAAACCTGTCGGTGAGGTGGATTCATCGTTTGGTTGCCATCATTTTTCTTCTCCCTTTGAAAGGTTAGTACCACAAGCAACATAGGGAGTAGAAGTACAAGCAACCTAGGCATGCTTGAGATTGATGTTGGACTCATAAATCATCAAGTCAGCTTGACTTGATCTAGATTGACATTTCTGAGCTCCAACATCCTGCAAAGGTCACATTGAATATCTCCAAATATAGGAACAACCCAAACTAGAGGTCAAGGTGCACTTAGCTCTTTTGGGCTGCTTCCGGTTCTGATTTTGACATTTGTTCTCCTTTTGAGCTTGGTCTTGAGCCTTATGACTTACACCACATAATTGTAGATGTTACCTCATTGGTTGTAAGTCATGTCCTTATGTAGTGTTCCTTGATGCACCATAACTCTTCTTAACTCGATCAACCCTGATTCCGTAAGTCTCCTTCTTCACCCCTGGCTTTGGGTTCCTGGTCTCCTTGACTTTCTCCCGTGCACTCGGTACCTCGAAGCACTTCTTGCTTCCATCCTTGGTTTGATCAGTTGTCTCCAAGTTATGCACATCAAGTCTCACTTAAGCAGTGTCCATCTTTCTTGTGATGTCCATTATCTATAGATAATTCCGTCTTTGGACCATCACACCTGTTTACTTGTGTTGAACCCTGTTAGCTTTGCATTCAGCACCTGTTCAACACTTAACACACTTATTAGTCCTTTAATTGGGTTGCCATCCAAACACCAAAACCCACAAGAGAGCTTTCAAGAAGAATGCAACATAAGGTAAGCATTTGATTGAGTTATTGTATTGCATTCCATTGGAATCCATTGCTCAATGCAAGCCGAAGGACATTGAGCCAACCAATCATTACTTGGGCTATAGCTGGAACTATGGATCGAAGGGATCTCTGTCTGAATGGAACTAAATATGGTCCCTGAAGTAGATAGTTTGCCACCATATACTAGATAGCCACTACCAATGGCACTACCAATAGGCACCGACTGGTTCATTGTCATTACATAGTTCAAGGTTTTCCCAATGTCACTAGGAATTTGCACACTGCCAGTAGATGCATGGTGTTTCAAAGGTCTGGTTGGAAACATTATATCCTTACCATAGTCAAGGTACTCAAATACAATTAACTCATCCACAAGTTCTTGCACATCAGTAACCTTTTCTTTTGAGCACTCATTTGACCGTTTCTTGCCATGTGACTCTCTAGGAGTTTCATAGTCCATGTCTTTATGACTAACCTGAGAAAGCATATATTCTGGATGGAGAGATGAACCACATCTCTGTTTTCTCCTTTTCTGGTATTCCAATAGTTTTTGTTTCATTATCTGTGCGGCCAGGCAACTGAAATAAACACAATACATTAATGTCCAACAAGGTAAAATTGAATTAGTGAAAATGATTTTCAAATTCAAGGTAAATTTACTGTGAGTGAAGAATAAGAAAATAACAAGAAATGCCTTCAAAACACAAATAATAGAAACACCATAAATGAAAGATATTTCAGTTTATCAGAATAGTTAAAAGTAGCATCAATATCTACTTCCCATAACTAGCCATGGAATAGTTATATAAAGTGACATTGTCCACGTTTAACTACAGAATTCAACATCTACCACCGCGATCAACAATCCAACAAGGGATACTTGGCCACACATATCAAGTTAGTAAAGCAACAGGTAGCAAGGTTCGAGGCATGTGCCATGATCAAAATATGCAGGTAAAATGAACATCAACATCAAGTATGTCATCCTGAAAAGTAACTGGAGGTACAATGGTGCTCGCATCTTAAAGGTCATGTAGGCTAAGATCTAGTAAGAGACAAAACAACCTAAAAAGTACAAGAACACCTTCGAAGTGTTAAAAGATATGATAACTGCACGAGCTCTCAAGCATATGGGAATATCATAGCATTGATTAACCTATTAAAAGGATGGTGCAAGAGAAACAAACAAACTTATAAATGACAAATGATGAATTGTCCAATGAGGAATGCAAAGGTAATAATATTGATTAACCTATTAAAGGATAATCCAGGAGAGAGAGAAAAGGTAAACTTACAAATGACAAATGATGAATTGTCTAAAGAGAAATGCAAAGGTGAGGATAATGACTACATAGTAGATGTTGCTAAAATGTGAACGAAAATACATAGAAGCAGAAAAGCGGCAGGTGCAACATTATAGCCTCTTATTTCAAACTAAGATGGGTTAGACTAGATATGGAACCCAATATTAGATACTAGAAAAGGAAGTTCTCAGTGCAAATGCAGGAAGGAAGCAGGAAACTGTAGGAAAACAGCGAGCAACACTTACATGTGAGGCCATCATGGCCCACTTGGAGCCCCACCAGATGTGAAACTTGATTGTCTTTTCCTCTTCCTCAGCGTTGAAAGGCTCCTTCTTAAGATCGGGCCTGAGGTGGTTGGTCCAGCAGAGACAACAGCTCTTGCCACAATGGTTGAGCCTGACGTTTTGCTGCACCTTATTCCAGTTCCCCGCACCGTGTACCTTGGCTTATTCTTTGACACGCTTATCCTCTTCGAGCGACCAGGGAGCCTTCTTCAGCTAGGGCGCCCTGCTGGGGTTTTCGTAGTCGCCGACGCTATCGGTCTCCTCGTCTTCATCGTCAACGTGCTCATCGTCGGTTGAGACGTACTCATCAACCAGGGGAGATTTCTTTCCATCTGGCGCAGGGTTCTCGTCCACCCTCAACACCGTCATTTTGATTTTGAACTTTGAAGGCAGCTGGGTCGTCCTCCGAAAACTGGGGCTCCTTTAATCTACTGCAAAGAATTAAGCGAATCGAGCGAAGTCATCAAATTAAGCGAGCCGATTGCAGCAATTTCACCCCAACCAATCCAATCTAAACCAATAAAGTAAAATCTAATAGTAATCTAGACAGATAATTAGAATCTTGATCTAATCCAATCAAATACAATTAGTACTGATATGAATAGGACCCTAGATTGCAGGCATTCGTCGTAGTAGCAAATCAACTCCGGTGGGGTGGGCAGTGGAGGCCGTGGCAGGGGTGGAGAGGTGAGAAGCCACATAATCGTTACAGTGACCGTGTGGTGGACTGCTCCCATGGTTGTAAGGTTTATGGTATGTGAAAGTCGCCTAGAAGGGGGTGAATAGGTGAAACCGGAAAATTATAAACTTTGAACACACACTTCACCCGAGGTTAGGGTTAGAAATAAATAATCTTGAATTCAGAGTGTGGAAGATAGTTCCTCTTCCTATGAGTTGCTCAATCAGTGCGGATAACTTTGGGAGCAAACTCAAAACAATATGAGCAAGGGAACTTTTAGATAGAGGGGTGGGAGAAACAAATCGAGTGATGAAGATCAACACAAATGAACACGGTGATTTGTTTCCTGAGGTTTGGTTTCAAAGAACCTACTCCCCGTTGAGGAGGCCACAAAGGCCGGGTCTATTCCAACCCTTTCCCTCTCTCAATCAGTCACTTAGACCGGTCGAGTGCTTCTTCTTAATCACACGGGTCACTAAGACCCTGCAAGGACCACCACACAGTTAGGTGTCTCTTGCTAGCTTTACAAAGCACTTAGAAAGATTAGACTGAGAAGAATTAAGAAAGCAATTCAAGCAATAAGAGCAACAAAAGAAACACAAAACACCCTCTCTCAAGTTACTAAGCACTTGATTTGATTTTGGAGCTTGGAGAGGATTTGATCCTTTGATTGTGTCTTGGAGTGTATGCCTTTGCTCTAGTATTGAATGTGGAGGTAGGAAAGCTTGGATGGCTTCAATAGAGGTGGTTGGGGGTATTTATAGCCTCCAACCACTTCCTAGTTGTTGGCTCACTTGCTGTCGATGGGCACACCAGACATGGCACCGGCCGGTGCATGTCACATCAGTCGACCGTTGGAGTTTGGAAATGTTGACCATTGAACTCATTTGTCCTCTTGCGGCACCAGACAGTCCGGTGGCACACCAGATAGTCTGCTGCGTTCTGACTTTGCAGTCTGACTTCTGCTCTGCTGATTGCGCTGCAGTCAGCGCAGTCGACCGTTGGGCGATCTTGACCGTTGCTCCATTGGCTCACCGGACAACCCGGTGAATTTTAGTGGAGTGGCTCGCAGAAAAACTCAAGAGCGGCCAGTTCGCGAGGTGCTTCGGCCTAGGCACCGGACAATGTCCAGTGCGCCATTGGCTGCACCAAAGCTTGTATGCTCCAAACTTTTTAGAATTCCCCAACTCATTTTTGTTATATGTTAATGTGAATTTTATGCACCTGATAAAAACATTCTCTAAATAAAGTAGTTAGTCCATGTGGTTTGTGATGGACGTCAAACACCAAAATCGATTATAGGAAATATTGAGGCCATTTCCCTTTCAGTACGCTTCAAACGTAGTCCAACACGGGCCGCACATTGTTCCCAACGGGCCGTTTTGCACCCTCGTCAAAAGTGTTGGGCTGCTGCCGTACGCTACATATAGACAAAGTTTATTTTACCATTCTAAATTATCACAAAAAAATCAACTTTTACTTCGCCGGCTATGAAACTGAACACAATTTCTCCCTTATTTTTCCAAAACAAATTATTTGTCGGTTTCCTTCCATTGTTTTCTCCTTTATATATTTATTTCGACTAAAACTTTCAAAATTAATCATAAAAATTATATATATATATATATAATAAAACTAGTTTTATTGAACTTCGCATAAATAAGTGTAGACAGAAAACTAATTTTATACTATGCTTTACCACACAGTGAAACATGGGACGCGTGTTGTTAGCCAATGGCCCATTTTTTTTGTTTGTGATCCTCGTCAAAGTGCTGGACGGCTGCCGAATACGCCTCATATAGATAAAGTCTATTTTGCCATCATAAATTATCACAAAAATCAACTTTATACTTCGTTGACTGTCCAATGCAGTTATGCGGGTTTACGGGCATAGATAAAACTTTTATATACCAGAAAAATCTATTGGTTGAGAATCAAACCTGCACCCATGGCTGCGAATACAAACTCACAGCCAAACTTGCACCATAAAAGGTTTTTATCCCGAACAAGCGGATAAAATATGCTTGTTGTCATCCCTAACCACGACCAGATCACAAATCAGGATCACACTACAATAATGATTCTCGATAATTGGGTTTTCAGACTTGCTATCCAAACTAGTGATCGGGTAATTCAGATTCGGGTAGATAGGTTTTGGAGAATGGGTAGCAGGTTTTTCCTAGCCCTAGCATGATCAATAATGTATAGTCTACAATTTAATTGTTGATGATGTAAAATGTGGTATCTAAACCAGGCACATCTGAGGCCACAAAAACATGAACTACAACATATTATAATATTTATTAGTGTTGAGATTTAAAAATAAACAACACATAGTAGTTGACAGCGTTGCTACAATAGTACAGCCTATAAAGAATTGTAGCATTATAATACCTGCTAGATTAATATTTTAGTCACACAGACTCTGGTGACTGTGATTTTCCTTCCATTAAGAACTTCTCATCTGGTCACCCATCTCAAATTGCTCCAAGTTGAGCACGCTTAACTTTAAGTTCTTTTGCTCCAAGTTGAGCACGCTTAACTTTGAAGTTCTTTCAAACCAGGCTTCCAAAAAGAAAGGCGAACCATATTTGTATGGATACACCGTTAATCCTATAAAACCTGGCCCAAGATACCATAGTCTGCTGAGACCAGAATACCACAGTATCTAGCTATCTTGGTCCCACCTTTCTGTTGCCCTATGTGACACAGTAGGTAGGAACAGTTGCCACCAACATAAATATCTGCTCATGAATAGACCAGAAATAATTCATGGCACTTTGCTCAATAATACAATTCCCCAAATATTCAAATTTCAGAATATTCCAGGAATATCCCTTTTTCCTTTTCTTTTTTTAATTCCTATGATGATAAAATCCAAAACTCCTCCATCCAAACTCAGATTTCAATAATTCTTGTTTCTAAATTCTTATCAAATTGTTCCCTATCCAACCATGTCACCCTTTAAGCATGGTTCATATTACAGAAAACTCCAAAAATATTCTTGTCCCATATTCTGCCTATAATTTCCCTATTCGAACTGAGTCAAACGATTCCTTCGCCACTATTCTCACAAAAAGTGAACTCTACCATACTAAACCACATGTACCCAACTATAAATACACCCAGTTACCCTCTCCCTCTCCACACCCTCAACACTCTGAGCCAAGGCAAACCCCCACCCACTCAATACCCTGCTCTGGTGGCTACACGCCTAGTGTCGCTTCGCCTCCAATCCACCCTTCTAGTAAGCACCTCCACTCCACCACTAGTAATATCACAACACCACATGACACAAATTCTGCTCAAGACTCTACCCATCCATATATCGCCATTCTAACCGTTATACTAGATATTTGTTGATATACTTGATGGTCTGTATGTTTATTTGTTCATGCTACATAGTTATCGGAGTGTTCGTGTCATCTCGTGAAGGCTAGTTCTACATGTCTACGCCAAACGGTGGAGACATAAGCTAGTTCCATGAGCTCTCACTCTTTCGCCGATTAAAGCACGACAAGCTCACCGGATCCCTTTGATGCATAAATTACCTATGCTTTTCAAACACAACCCTCAAAATGTTATTTCATGCATTATATGATTTTGTTGCTAAGAGACATGTTAATATGGCCACCTAGCCTTAGAACTTTGCCACAATTCGTCTTTATAATCATTGACATTTTTGTTACAAAATGATTTGAGAAAATGGTACGAGTTTTCAAAAGATTTTTTCCAAAATCTGTATGATGAAGGGTTATCACCCTTATCACCTTTGAGCGGGATGATCAAGGACTCCCCGGTTTGGGGAGGGCCTTAAGGTGATGGCTCAGCCGGGTTAGGTGTGAGCATGAAGGATTGTCCCTCTCGTATAAGGACCGGTTTTTCATCACTCCTTACCTATACTCTTATCAAGTACAACCACTCGAGACTATATGGGAAGTCACATGATCTGAACTTGCTCGGTCTGAACCCTAGGGTTATGGTGGCTGGGGAGCACTTGAAGGACAAGGAGGGTGATTAATTCCATCCTGGTTTGGGCGAGAAGGTGGCCTTGTTCCTTTTGGTATAACCACCAAGCTAAAGTCATGCAAGGGAGGAGAGATTTTTGGTTTTGGGTCTCATTGGCCATGAGATCGCAGAGTCGGACTAGTGGGTAAAGTGTACACCTCTACGCAGAGTCAAAAACCTATTCGAATAGTCCATGTCCACGGATATAGATAAGTTTTGGCATGGATTTGACAATTAGTGTTTTGTTTTCCAAAAGGTTTTTGAAAACTGGTTTTAAAAGGTCGGGCGGTTGAGCCGTGAGCTATGGTGGACGGAAAGTCTAGTAGTTGCTTTTGAAAATGAAAACGGGTGGGAAACTACCGAGATTCCTGGATAGTTTAGTCCAGGGGATTTTGTTCGATATTGAAAAACTTTCTGCTCCTTTGGGAGATGATGCGCTTTAAAAAAGATAAATGTTTTACAAAATAGCCATGCATCAAAAATTGCTCTTTCTGCAAAAATATCCTGAGCTCCACGTACTCCATGCATTATATCTGATTTGCCCGTTCCGTGGGTGGAGGTGGACTGCTGGGTATGTAAGTACTCACTCTTGCTTATTTGTTGTTTTTCAGAGAAGGGGATCGCTGATCGGGTAAGAGTTACGCCTGTTTCCAACCATGTCTGTGGCTGTTGGACCACTGATTTGCTTCGTTGCGTATATCGGCTGCTTCAGTCCCACTCTGATGATATTTCCCGAGTTGTGGACCAACTCTTGAAGTTGATCGTCACCTTTATAGGTTTCTATCATTTAATCAGATCTAAAACCATCTCATGTATAAATGTGTATACTAGCCTCCTAGGACTAGTATTTGAATCACATTTGAGTCTTAGAGGATTGGGTTGCTTTACCGGTGCACCACCGGACCACCAATGTTCCTGGTCTGGTGAATTATAAAATAATTTCTAAGACCATGTCGTTCAGCCGTATAGGCGATCCAGTGCACACGGACTCGGTCTAGTGCACCAGGCTGCCTAAGCCTTCAATTGGGCCCTCTACCCAGCCTGTCTGGTGCACCACCGGACCACTCATATTCACGGTCTGGTGCACCCAGATAGGCTACATTTATGGCTTTCTTCTCTAATTTTTCTTCTTTTGACTTCAACTCTTTGGGGGTACTTTCCCGTGACTTAGACACACATGATTAAAGTATAATCCAATTGACTAAGTCCAAGAAAGTTACCGCTTTCTCAATCTCTCTCCAGAATTTCTGTTTCTCCTCAAATAGAGCCTCGCATGACACTTTCTCTACAAATCGAGTCAGAGAGCAAACCAAAATGCCATATACATAGTAAAATGTGTATGCATCATAGTTAAGCACTCAAACCTTGCATATATAACCTTTTTCACCGTTTTGCGCCTTTTGGCATGTTTGAGCACAGGATTGGACTCCAAAGCATCAAGTTGCCACAATTTGATCTCTAAAGCTATCCATGACCTCCAACACCCCACAATGGTCACACAGAACATTTCCAATCACAAGAATGACCCAAGCTAATGGTTAGAGTGAACTTAGCTCTTTTGGGTCACTTCCAGGTTCTGACTTTGATACTCCTCTTTCTTGTGACCATGTATAAATCTATGAGATATGATCTTGAGCCTTGTAACTTGAACCATAATCCATAAGAATTATCTCAATGGTTCCAAGTCACGTCCTTATGTAGCAATCCTTAATGCACATGACTTTCCTCAGCTA
Organism: Zea luxurians; assembly: GCA_029449295.1. Taxonomy (NCBI): domain Eukaryota; kingdom Viridiplantae; phylum Streptophyta; class Magnoliopsida; order Poales; family Poaceae; genus Zea; species Zea luxurians. The sequence goes on from JAOPSE010000005.1 coordinate 65,855,352, forward strand.
AATAACCTTGACTTATGCAGAGCATCTTCTTCACTTTGACTTTAGGTACCACAATCACCTTGACCTTCTCCCTTGATCTAGTACCTTGAAGATCTTGTGCCTCCATCCTTGGTTCAAAACAGTTGAGTCCAAGTCATGCACATTAATTCTTACATAATCAATGTCCATCTTTCACTTAGATTGTGATGTTCATTGTCCAAAGTCATCTCAACCCTTGTACCATCACACTTGATCTCCTATGTTCAACCCTATGAGCTTTGCGTTAAGCACCTGTTCAACACTTGTCAGTCCTTTAATCGGGTTGTCATCCGAACCACCAAAACCCATAAGGGAGCTTTCACCTTCTCCAACCAAGGCTGAAGGAAACCATATTGGACAATACCATGCAAGTATAAAGTAGAATATCTAGATGGATTCAATAAGAAACATTGACAATATAGCATAGGTAAACGTTCGACAAAAATACCATAACTATTGGATTTCATGATGAATAATACTTAATACCTCCAAAGAATAATCTGAAGCATAAACCTACAGTGCCAACTACATAAAACACAACGACTCACATCATACCATTTAAAATTAAAATAAATAAAAATAGTTAGATTCTAAGAATAACAGGAGGATTCAAAGGCAACATTAAAGAAACAAGGTAAAAGAAGGCAAATTAAAAGAAGTGACGACACACATAACTGAATGAGACAACAGATGTATTGAGTAAAGACATGTGAGAATGACCTGATTCATGTCCCCATCATGAAGATGAGTGTAATATCCCAAAAAAAAGTTGCCAAAGGTTGATCTTCGGTGCGTGGATGTGGGAAAAGGGTTGTGGGCCGTTGGATGCTAAGTCGGAGTCATCTCTGGTGTCGCTTCTTTTCTCCCGAAAAGAAAACCCTAGTGGTGGCCTTTTCCCCCTTTTGCCCCTACTTGGCCGCCACCCCTTCCCCCCCTCCCTCCTTTCCCCTTGGGCTGGCCATCCTCTCCTCCCATGGCAGCCCCTCTCCACGGCTTCCTCCTCCCTCTAGATCTCTCCCCGCGCAGCAAGGATCGAGAAGAGGAGGAGCACGTTGAATTGAAGGGGAAGAACGGATCAAGGAGATGTTCTTCCCCATCTCTTCTTGCAGAATTTCTTGGGGAAACCCTAGGTATGGATGAGATCCTTGTTCCTCCCTGTAATTATATGCTTTTGGAGGTTGTGGATCATGGGAATTAAAGGATTAGAGGTTGGATTTGATGTGGGGTTAGGTTTTGATCTCGAATTTAGTTTTCTGCAGAATGGCAGATTCAACAGTTTCTGTTCATGCCAGTTTTCTGTGGTCTTAGTGGCCTCAAAAAAATAAAAAGTCTATATATGAGTCGTAGATAATTTATGGATCTTTCCGTGGCCGTGAAGAACACCTCAATCAGACATCAGAACAGAAAGTTATGGAAGTTTGATTATAGCAGTTTTTCAGTCTTATAATTCTGTGCAGAATCTGTTCTCTTAAGAGTTAGGCAATTTTATCTACAGAATTAAACTGTGAGTTGGTAAAAGAAGTTGTAGATAATTTCATAAGCTTTCCAGATTGTTAAAGAGTGCATTCATATGATTTGTGAAACTCCAGTTATGTTTGTTTTACTGTGGCTGTTCCTGTTTACCTGACAAAAATGAGTGGGTCTGTTCACTGGTGGGTTTCATCTAGTAAATGACCGAATTGGCTCTTCCAACTATGGAGACTTTTGTAGAGGGATAAAAGTTATTACTTCCAGCAGAATTTCATAATTTTTGGTTCAGTGGTTTGGGAGATATCGAATTTTAAAGTTAACCATACTGCTGTCTAAAACAGATTCAGTCAGTTATCTTGTCAGATGTTTTAGAACTTGTAGATGGCAGAATTTAATTATCTATTGAATACTGAAGTTGTAGAGTATTTTGTGTGTATACTCCTAGAGTATTTGTTTGATATCACCGCTGTTTAATTTTAAAGATACAAAATTAACAAACAGTGTTGCTGTTGTATGGCATGTGGTTCAGGGTGGGAGTCTTTCCACTGGGTCTTGGTTTCAAGTGTAGGAGTGTTTTGTTGATTGATGGCAAATGTTTGTGAAATATTTGTACTAAGTTTTATGCCCGCTAGCAGGTGGCTACACTCCAGATCATGTCTAGTATATTTCTTCTTCTTTGATGAAGGCAAGTGAATGTAGCGGTGGTTGCTTCCGTTCTGACCTGTTATTTCTATTGCCTACACTCTAATATTCAGAAGTATTAGATTCTTTCATAATTGGACACTATGGTGATGCTTTACTTGCTTGCATTATACTGATGCTCAATCATATATTGATGATGATTATGATTCGAGTATGATTCATGAGATTAATTCACACCCGTGAAGGTAAATGAAGTATTATTTGAGGTTGGTATTGTATCTAAAGGTAAATAAAGTATTATTTGAGGTTTGTATTGTATCTGAAGGAAGTGAAGTTTATTGATAAATGCAGCATGCCATATACATTGCATGACTCATTTGCATCTGAAGTTTTGTTGTGACCTATGGTCCGACCGTACCGGTACAATTTAGCATCGTACGTTGCCCGAGGAAGGGTACGATGCGGCTTCATACCCTTAGAGGTATGAAGGCAGAGGACATATGCATTGCATTCATATGCATTCATTGAAGTGATATTTGCAGATGATATGGTTTTATACCCCCAGAGGTATGAAGATAGAGTACCTACACATTGCATTCCTATGCATACATTGAAGTGATATTTGCAGGTATTGTTGACGCAGGGAAGTGTTATAGAACCTATTGTGGTTGTTCGAGGAAATGAGATGGTATTGGTTATAGTGGGACTACTGAGTTCTATATCTACAAGTATTTCTGATTTTAATTGTGACTCTTTTAAATTGTTGATGAATTCAATTTGTGGTTTAAATATCTCGTCAAAATAATTCGCTTGCTGAGATGTTTCATCTCACTCTTGCATTACTCAATGCAGGTGCTTGTTGCTCATCAAGGGAAGTGAGAAGTAGTAGCACATTCACCTTCACTCTTATAATAACGCTGCTTAGGCGCAGTCATGATTTAATTAGAAGCTTCTTGTCAAAGGATGTTTGTTTCTAACTAGTTGTTCGCACTAGTTAATTTAGCTCATACCGTTATGGTTGTCTTCCCATTGCTAGTAGACTATTAATGTCTATTATGTTTTCTTATCATGATATCTATTTATACTTTGTTGCTTCCCCATTGATGCAATTTTCAAAGGAGATGCTGTCGAAATTTTATATACGAATGTTAGATGTGTAGTTTAGTAGCATTCTGGGGTGCTTGTGGACCCTGGGGTGTTACAGTTGGTATCAAAGCATAGGCTTTAGATTCTTGGCAATTTGAAGATAAATTTGACACACTCGCACATATAGGAAGGGTATGGGTTTAAATATCTTTGATATATGTTAGTGTCTTTGAAGTGCAGATGACAATAACCTCACCCCTCCCTATTCCTTTACAGTGATGTGGTAAGTTGTTTATGGCTTAATGCTTGATATAATTTATTTCTGAAATTTTGATATTGTTTTATTAATGCGGTAGATATCGCTGGTCATTTGTGAGAATGAAGTTGTTATTATGCTTGTGATATACAAGTATGCCTATGTTGTTTTCACCATGTTTTTCATGGTTGACTTTTATTACAATAATATTGTTATATATGCTTGATTGTGGATGTTTCTAAGAGGAGTGTGAATTGCGTGTTTTGGGGTACAAGGTAATCATCAATTTGAATTTAAGTTGTTGAGCGGTTGGTGGATAGCTCCAACTATCATTGCAAAGAATGATTGTTTATGTTGAGAAACCAGTTCTGAAAGAAATGAATATTGGTACTTTATATGGATTTTTGGGGGAAGTCTTTTCATAGCCAGAATGGCTTACATGTCTCTCTCCTATTGTGTGTTTTAGTTGCCACAAAGCCTAGATGTGGTTTAAAGTGGTTGCCTGTTAGTCATACTAATTGTAGAATAAATCTTTGATTCTCTTGATCCATTGATTATGTATTGATACATTGAGGATCTGATGGTTCCCTTTTTGATGCATGCTTGTGGAGCCATTTTTTTAGACCACCTATCTATTGGTTTGAAGGAAGTCATTGCCTAGCCTAGAGTTGGTTGGGTGTGGCTAGTCACCTACTCCTAGATGATGTGGTTTTTACATCAGCTTAATATGTTTGTCAAATGTGTGAAGGATTAGGGGTTATTATTGACTTTGTATGTCTGGTACTTTGAGTGCATCGTATGATAGAATGAAATGTAAGTTTCTGAACTACAGTAGATGAAGACTTATGTTATGTGTAGGTTAACCTTACTAGTTTAGATATTTTTTCCTAGTTGAGTTGTTGGATGGAGTATAGTGACATTGGTTAACCAAGTATTGTGTTGTTGTGCTGTCAGTGCTCTTTGTGGAGCTTTTGCCATTTCTTCGATGAAATGTGCCGCGCAGAATGTTATTGGCTTCTTGTTGGCTTTATTGCTCCATTAGTTCTATAGATTTTCTCCCTTTTGTGGGGTGCAAAGAATGTTAGATTACATGATTATCTTTTCATTATGGCAAGAACAAGGTTTAGGAAGATTAGGAGTTTCGTTTCAATAGAACTACTTGTTTTGTGGTGCTGTGAGGTGAGGTGTTTGATCTTCTTATACATTCATCTGGTGTGGATATTTCACCATTAAATTAAAGTGAATTATTGAAGTTGGTAAAGGTTGTGCTTAGTTCATATTACCCCTTCATAAAAGAGTGTCATTTTAAGACATTGATGCGGATGTATGTCTGCATCCAAATTTGATGTTGTGAAATCGTAGTGTTGATTGCATCTATGACTTGGTTTGAGCTTCATTACATATTGGTTCATGCTTGATGTCAGGTGGTGTAGTTTCCATAGACATTTAGTCCGAGGTAGAAGTTATTGTGTTAATTAAGACCAATAATGACCCATGTTTTGGAATGGTGGTGCTATATGGGGTACCTTGGATGTTTTCTTTTGAGTGGATGAATTCGAGGACGAATTCTTTTTAAGGGGGGTAGAGTGTAATATCCCAAAAAAAAGTTGCCAAAGGTTGATCTTCGGTGCGTGGATGTGGGAAAAGGGTTGTGGGCCGTTGGATGCTAAGTCGGAGTCATCTGTGGTGTCGCTTCTTTTCTCCCGAAAAGAAAACCCTAGTGGTGGCCTTTTCCCCCTTTTGCCCCTACTTGGACGCCACCCCTTCCCCCCTCCCTCCTTTCCCCTTGGGCTGGCCATCCTCTCCTCCCATGGCAGCCCCTCTCCACGGCTTCCTCCTCCCTCTAGATCTCCCCCCGCGCAGCAAGGATCGAGAAGAGGAGCACGTTGAATTGAAGGGGAAGAACGGATCAAGGAGATGTTCTTCCCCATCTCTTCTTGCAGAATTTCTTGGGGAAACCCTAGGTATGGATGAGATCCTTGTTCCTCCCTGTAATTATATGCTTTTGGAGGTTGTGGATCATGGGAATTAAAGGATTAGAGGTTGGATTTGATGTGGGGTTAGGTTTTGATCTCGAATTTAGTTTTCTGCAGAATGGCAGATTCAACAGTTTCTGTTCATGCCAGTTTTCTGTGGTCTTAGTGGCCTCAAAAAAATAAAAAGTCTATATATGAGTCGTAGATAATTTATGGATCTTTCCGTGGCCGTGAAGAACACCTCAATCAGACATCAGAACAGAAAGTTATGGAAGTTTGATTATAGCAGTTTTTCAGTCTCATAATTCTGTGCAGAATCTGTTCTCTTAAGAGTTAGGCAATTTTATCTACAGAATTAAACTGTGAGTTGGTAAAAGAAGTTGTAGATAATTTCATAAGCTTTCCAGATTGTTAAAGAGTGCATTCATATGATTTGTGAAACTCTAGTTATGTTTGTTTTACTGTGGCTGTTCCTGTTTACCTGACAAAAATGAGTGGGTCTGTTCACTGGTGGGTTTCATCTAGTAAATGACCGAATTGGCTCTTCCAACTATGGAGACTTTTGTAGAGGATAAAAGTTATTACTTCCAGCAGAATTTCATAATTTTTGGTTCAGTGGTTTGGGAGATATCGAATTTTAAAGTTAACCATACTGCTGTCTAAAACAAATTCAGTCAGTTATCTTGTCAGATGTTTTAGAACTTGTAGATGGCAGAATTTAATTATCTATTGAATACTGAAGTTGTAGAGTATTTTGTGTATATACTCCTAGAGTATTTGTTTGATATCACCGCTGTTTTAATTTTAAAGATACAAAATTAACAAACAGCGTTGCTGTTGTATGGCATGTGGTTCAGGGTGGGAGTCTTTCCACTGGGTCTTGGTTTCAAGTGTAGGAGTGTTTGGTTGATTGATGGCAAATGTTTGTGAAATATTTGTACTAAGTTTTATGCCCGCTAGCAGGTGGCTACACTCCAGATCATGTCTAGTATATTTCTTCTTCTTCGATGAAGGCAAGTGAATGTAGCGGTGGTTGCTTCCGTTCTGACCTGTTATTTCTATTGCCTACACTCTAATATTCAGAAGTATTGGATTCTTTCATAATTGGACACTATGGTGATGCTTTACTTGCTTGCATTATACTGATGCTCAATCATATATTGATGATGATTATGATTCGAGTATGATTCATGAGATTAATTCACACCCGTGAAGGTAAATGAAGTATTATTTGAGGTTGGTATTGTATCTAAAGGTAAATAAAGTATTATTTGAGGTTTGTATTGTATCTGAAGGAAGTGAAGTTTATTGATAAATGCAGCATGCCATATACATTGCATGACTCATTTGCATCTGAAGTTTTGTTGTGACCTATGGTCCGACCGTACCGGTACAATTTAACATCGTACGTTGCCCGAGGAGGGGTACGATGCGGCTTCATACCCTTAGAGGTATGAAGGCAGAGGACATATGCATTGCATTCATATGCATTCATTGAAGTGATATTTGCAGATGATGTGGTTTTATACCCCCAGAGGTATGAAGATAGAGTACCTACACATTGCATTCCTATGCATACATTGAAGTGATATTTGCAGGTATTGTTGACGCAGGGAAGTGTTATAGAACCTATTGTGGTTGTTCGAGGAAATGAGATGGTATTGGTTATAGTGGGACTACTGAGTTCTATATCTACAAGTATTTCTGATTTTAATTGTGACTCTTTTAAAATGTTGATGAATTCAATTTGTGGTTTAAATATCTCGTCAAAATAATTCGCTTGCTGAGATGTTTCATCTCACTCTTGCATTACTCAATGCAGGTGCTTGTTGCTCATCATGGGAAGTGGGAAGTAGCAGCACATCCACCTTCACTCTTATAATAACGCTGCTTAGGCGCAGTCATGATTTAATTAGAAGCTTCTTGTCAAAGGATGTTTGTTTCTAACTAGTTGTGCGCACTAGTTAATTTAGCTCATGCCGTTATGGTTGTCTTCCCATTGCTAGCAGACTATTAATGTCTATTATGTTTTCTTATCATGATATCTATTTATACTTTGTTGCTTCCCTGTTGATGCAATTTTCAAAGGAGATGCTGTCGAAATTTTATATACGAATGTTAGATGTGTAGTTTAGTAGCATTCTGGGGTGTTTGTGGACCCCGGGGTGTTACAATGAGCATGGTCTGCGCTACATCTGGTGGAGTTATTCTGTCGAGGGCACAACATCCCCGAGCCAGAGGGTGTAGAATCGCTCAGCGGTGCCCATGCTTTGCGACTGTGTTTGCGATCGTGTTTCCAATACACTAATCATGCTAGAATGTTCCACAAAAGTAGAAGAATAAAAACCAGATCACTGAAAATTATGGCAACATTATATATTGCCAATATAATTTTACCTTCTTAAACAATCATGCCTACTTTTCAAATAGAAGCGAAAATAACTCTGATCACAAGACAAAGGGAAGCATCTAGGTAATCATTTTAGGTATATAACAAAAATAATGTTCTAAAAACATTAAAAATATTTAGAATTCTAAAGTGTCAATAATATCTATACTCCTTATGTCTAGACATTTAACTTTATCTAGATGCAATTTCAAAATCATATACATAGCAGTAGCACAAAAAATAGATACACAACAATAGTACAAAAAGGGGTAATCGCATTTGGATGACAATGGTTGTTTGGTGTGTATATCACCTTGTATTAGGTTGCATCTCTTTTTTTATACATGTCTTTGAAAGGGAAATAGGGTTAACCATTTCCTATAATTAATTTTGGTGGTTGACGACCAACACAAACACATGGACTAACTAGTTTTGTCTAGAATTCATCTATTACAGGTACATAAGGTTCAACACAAACCAAGAAAGAAATCAAGTTAGAGACACAATTTAATTGGAGCAAAAGGACTTGAGAGTGTTGGAAAATGGTGCACCGGACACTGTCCGGTACGCTAGCTAGAAGCCCTTCAAACCTGCCACTCTCAGGTTTCTGCCAGGAGTGCTTCGCTATAATTCACCGGACTGTCCGGTGTGCCACTGGAGTGTCCGGTGTGCCAGCGGAGCAATGGCTCCTTGCTCAATCAACGGTCGACTATGGAGATGTCAGAGCAGAATAGTGCAACGCAGAAGTCAGAACAGCAAAGTTAGAGGGCACCGGACTGTCTAGTGTGGCACCGGACTGTCCGGTGCAGCTAGAAGACAAACGTCTCCAACAGTCAGCTGCTCAGAACCCTAACGGTTGTGCTGACGTGGTGCACCAAACAATGCATAGTGACTGTCTAGTGGCGCACCGGACTGTCCGGTGCGCCCGTTGCCAGCATAAATTAGCCAACGGCTAGAAGTGGTTTGGAGACTATAAATACCCCCAGCCACCTGGTTCACTTTCATCCAAGCCTTCTAAAATCTTCATTCATTGCAAGAGCAAAAGCCCAACACTCTAAGACACAATCGAAGCAATCAATCCACTCAAAGTCTCCAAATCAACTCTAGCGCATTGGGACTTGTGAGAGGATCAATTGTGTTCTTTTGTTGCTCATTTCGCTTGGTTTGTCCTTTTTCTTTTTACCTTCTTATTCTCAAGAGACTTTTAATCGAAGCAAGAGACACCTAAGTGTGTGGTGGTCCTTACGGGGTCTAAGTGACCCATGAGATTAAGGAAAAGGCTCACTCGGTCTAAGTGATCGTTTGAGAGAGGGAAAGGGTTGAAATAGACCCGGTCTTTGTGACCTCCTCAACGGAGACTAGGTTCTTTGGAACCAAACCTCGGTAAAACAAATCATTGTGTTCACTCGCTTTGATTCTTGTTTGATTTGTTTTCCCTCTCTAACGTTTCCTTGCTAGTATTAATTTAAGTTGTCTCCCTTACGTCATCCGCATTCCTTGAGCAACTCTTAGCAAGAAAAACATTCTTTTGACTTGACTTTAACTCTAACGCTAACCCCGGCTTAAGCGTGTGTTTAAAATTTATAAATTTCAGGTTTTGCCTATTCACCCCTCTCTAGGCGACTTTCAATTGGTATTGGAGTCAGTGCTTCATTAAGAGCCTAACCAACTCGAAGTGATGTCTAGAGTTCACGCCAAGAAGGAGGTCATGACCGGCGAAAAGCCCACGAGCTCGAGGAGGACTCTCTCAAGGGAGTCTGGCAACAAGTATGAGGAGGAATCCTCTTCCTCCATAAATTCACATTGGAGAGGTGACAAGAAGAAGATGAAGAAGGTGGTCTACTACGAGACTGACTCTTCGTCACCCTCCACCTCTAGCACCGAGTCATCAACTACTTCTAAGCACCATGAGCGCAAGAAGTATAGTAAGATGCCCCTACGCTATCCCCGTATTTCAAAGCGCGCTCCATTACTTTCCGTACCCCTAGGCAAACCACCATATTTTGATGGTGAAGATTATTGTATGTGGAGTGATAAAATGAGGCACCATCTAACCTCACTCCACGAAAGTATTTGGGATATTGTTGAGTTTAGAGCGCAGGCACCAAAGGTGGGGGAAAAGGACTACAACTCGGATGAGGTTGCCCAAATACAACACTTTAACTCCCAAGCAACTTCTATACTCCTCGCCTCTTTATGTCGAGAAGAGTACAACAAAGTGCAAGGGTTAAAGAACGCCAAAGAAATTTGGGACGTCCTCAAAACGGCGCACGAAGGGGACGAGGTGACCAAGATCACCAAGCGGGAGACGATCGAGGGAGAGTTCGATCGATTCGTCCTCAACAAAGGGGAAGAGCCGCAAGCCATGTACAACCGTCTCAATATGATGGTCAACCAAGTGCGCAACCTCGAGAGCTAAAAATGGGATGACCATGAAATGGTCAAGGTTATTCTTAGATCCCTCGTATTTCGTAATCCTACTCAAGTTCAATTAATACGTGGGGATCCTAGATATAAACAGATGTCTCCAGAGGAGGTAATTGGCAAGTTTGTTAGCTTTGAACTCATGATCAAAGACTCCAAACACATTGTCAACTTGGAGCAAGGCGCCACCTCCACACCCGAAGTGCAACCCGTCGCATTCAAAGCGACGGAAGAAAAGGAGGAGTCTACACCAAGTAGGCTTCCAATCGATGCCTCCAAGCTCGACATTGAGGAGATGGCGCTCATCATCAAGAACTTTCGCCAAATCCTCAAGCAAAGGAGGGGGAAGGATTACAAGCTATGCTCCAAGAGGGTGTGTGTTGGGAGGCTTCCTTTTCCGAAGGTCCTCAAAAACTTAACTAACATGTTTTTCAGTGTAACCTAGACTGTCACAGGAGGCTTCGACTTTGAGATGAAGGCGTGCATGGTATGAAGGTGCGGTCTAAAGGAAGGATAAGCTAGCTCCGAAGTTGTGGCCGAAGGAGCTTCGACTTAGCACGATGATGATGGTGAAAGATGAAACCGACCTAAAGGAGAAAAGATTGCTTACTCCTCGATAGCTTGCCTTATGGTTAACAGGAAATGTCAGGGACATGAATTTAATTTTGTCCAGGATGCATCCTGTGCCTATAAATAGATGAACAGTAACACCGTACTGTTCACGCTGAATTGTAATCACTATCGCGTCACTCTTGCTTTTCTACCTTCTATCAAGCCAAAGGTATAAATGTAATATAGATATCATTGATGCTTATTCATGTTTATAAAATATGAATATAAATAATCTAATGATTTGTGATGATTGTTCACATTCTTTTGTGTTTCATATGTCTCTATTTGCATTTTGTTCGATGAAATGATGAAGATATGCCCTTCATGACCTTCGTCTGAAGATCGTTATATACCGGGGGAGATAATGCTTCGAAGGACGAAGGTCTCTAATCGTTAACAATTGTGTTGCTTTGTTCTTGATGTATAGCATCCAAGAACAAGGACCAACATTGGTGCCCACCTCCGGTGAACTCATTTGACCACCTTTGGCAAGCATCGACCTTCGCATGCCGCCAAAGAAGACAGCAGCGCCAGGGGCTGCATTGCAGCCACTGGACACTAATCAGGAGACACTACGTGAAGCTAGGAGCCAAAAGAGGAAGGCTACTAGCCCAACACCTCAAGAGGAGGAGCTGGACCAAGAAATCAGGGATCTGGAAGCTATCCACCAACAGGTCCAAAAGAAGAGAGAGAAGATGATTCGGCTCGGTAACCTTTAGAGGAAGATTGATGAGGCCACCGAGGAAATGCGTCACCTCATCTAGGACGACCAAGACCGAAGGCCCCAACACAAGGAGCTTCATCAAGAAAATTCATACAATGATGATGAATGGTACGGTGACTTTCATCATGGCAATTTTGCTTTTGACGATGCTTCTCCCTTAGCAGTAGAATTGCAGGCTACCCCGTGGCCCCCTGTCATATAAGCCACCTCAGCTTCCTATATACGATGGGCACTCAGACCCGAAGCAGTTCCTGATGAGCTACGAAGCAACCATATCTTCATATGGGGGCAATACTGCAGTCATGGCGAAATCCTTCACCATGGCAGTCAAAAGCATAGCGCAAACTTTGTACTCTTCTCTTCGGCCAGGGACAATTACGTCTTTGAAAGGGAAATGTGCCCTTGGGCCATTTCTATAATGTTTTGGTGATTAAGTGCCCAACACAAATTCTCTAAGTTTTGAATGTGCCAAAGATTGAAGAAGTGCAAATCATGTAACAAGGTACGTTTCTAGACTTAGTACATTGTTTTGAGTACTAACATATATTGTCTAAGTGCTAGAAATAGGAGAAAAGGAATTGGAAAAGAGTTGGCTGTGTACAGCCAACTGCTCGGTCTGGGTGCACCGGACTGTCCGGTGGTGCACCGGACAGTGTCCGGTGCGCCAGGCGAGTCCAAGGTGAACTGGCCGCTCTCGGGACTCGACGACGGCGTACGGCTATAATTCACCGAATTGTCTGGTGGTGCACCGGACTGTCCGGTGAGTCATCCGCGGTGAAGTCTTCGCTCTCGGGAAAAGGATCACCGGCGTATGGCTAAAATTCACCGGACTGTCCGGTGGTGCACCGGACTGTCCGGTGAGCCAACGGTCGACTGCGCAACGGTCAGCCGTGCAATCCACAGGCGACGCGTGGCTCGCGCTAACGGTCGGCAGGGGGCATCGGTTTGTCCAGTGTGCACCGGACAGTGTCCGGTGCGCCAACTACCACGGCGCTGCAACGGTCATCTGCGCCAGAAAAGGAAACAGATCTGCACTGGACTGTCTACAGTGACTGTCCAATGGCGCACCGGACTGTCCGGTGTGCCACCCGACAGAAGGCAAGGTTAGCCTTCCAAGATTGCCTCCAACGGCTCCTAGCTGCCTTGGGGCTATAAAAGGGACCCCTAGGCGCATGGAGGAGTCACCCAAGCACACTATAAGCATTCCAAGACTTCTAGTCCTCACTTTCACGCAATCGTTCATCGTTCTTGAGATTGGAGCACTTTTCAAGTTGTAAACTCTTTGCGCGTGTTTTGTGTGCTCATCTTCTCACTTGTGTGCGTGTTTGCGGTGTGGATTTAATTCTAGTGTGCGTTGCTCTTCCCAACCTTACTCCGTGCTTTCTTTGTGAACAATCTTGTAAGGGCAAGAGGCTCCAACTTGTGGAGATTCCTCACAAACAGGAAGAAAACTATAAGGAAAAACACTGTGGTATTCAAGTTGATCATTGGATCACTTGAAAGGGGTTGATTGCAACCCTCGCCCATTGGGACGCCACAACATGGAAGTAGGCAAGTGGTATACTTGGCCAAACCACGGGATAAAACACTGTGTCTCTTGTGTTGTCTTTCTCTGTGATTATTGTGATTCGCAAGAGCTCGCTCTATAGCCACTTGGTTCTATTGCACTAACATCTTTATAACCAAGCTTGTGGCTATTTAGTGTTGAATTTTATAGGATCACCTATTCACCCCCCTCTAGGTGCTCTCAATTGGTATCAGAGTTGTTCTCTTCACATAAGGGACTAATCGCCCAAAGAGATGGATCCTAAGGGAAAGGGGATGGTGGTCAATGATAAAGAGAAGGAGTCCATCTTCAACGAGCCAAGGGACGACAAGCCCACTGACTCTGGCTCGAGTCACAAGAAGAAGGATGGGAAGAAGAAGAGACGTATCAAGAAGATCGTCTACTATGACAGCGACGAATCTTCTTCTTCACCAAGAGACGACGACAACGAGAAAAAGAACCGGTTAATTCAAATTATTCATTTGATTATTCTCGTATTCCTTTTAATTCCAATGCTCATTTGGTTTCAATTCCTCTTGGTAAACCTCCACACTTTGATGGAGAGGACTACACTTTTTGGAGTCACAAAATGCATAGTCACTTATTTTCTCTACATCCTAGTATATGGGAGATAGTTGAAAATGGAATGCATTTTGATAGTACCGATAACCCTGTGTTTATCAATGAGCAAATTCATAAGATTGCACAAGCTACCACTGTTTTGCTAGCATCCTTATGCAGGGACGAGTACAACAAGGTGAGTGGCTTGGACAGCGCCAAGCAAATCTAGGACACCCTCAAAATATCACATGAGGGAAACGACGCCACCATGATCACCAAAATGGAGTTGGTGGAAGGCGAGCTGGGAAGGTTCGCGATGATCAGGGGAGAGGAGCCAACACAAACGTACAACAGGCTCAAGACCCTAGTCAACAAGATTAGGAGCTATGGAAGCACAAGATGGACGGACCACGACGTCGTCCGACTTATGCTCAGGTCTTTTACTGTTATTGACCCTCATCTTGTGAACCTCATCCGTGAAAACCCAGGTACACAAAGATGACGCCCGAGGAGATACTCGGAAAATTTGTAAGCGGGCGCATGATGGTCAAGGAGGCAAGGTATGTTGATGATGCATTAAACAGCATAATGCCCATCTACGAGCCATAGCCCATTGCACTCAAGGCAACAAGCAGCAAGGAGGCGCTACCTAGCAAGGTGGCACAAGTAGAGGCTGCCGGGCTCAACAAGGATGAAATGGCGTTCATCATCAAGCGCTTCAAGACCGCTCTTAAAGGACGCAAGGAGTACCCCAACAAGAACAAAACAAGGGTAAAGCGCTCCTGCTTCAAGTGCGGTAAGACTGGTCACTTTATAGCAAATTGTCCCGATAATGCTAATGATCAGGAACAAGAAAAGAGCGGGAAGAAGGAGAAGAAAAAGAACTACAGGAAGGCAAAGGGCGAGGCACACCTCGGAAAGGAATGGGACTCGGACTGCTCTTCTTTCGACTCCGACGACGAAGGACTCGCTGCCTCGGCCTTCAACAAGTCCTCTCTCTTCCCCAACGAACGACACACTTGCCTCATGGCCAAGGAAAGGAAGGTAAGTGTTCGAGATACCCCTAAGTATACTACTTCAAGTGATGATGATTCTAGTGATGATAAAGTAGATTATACTAATTTATTTAAGGGTTTAGATAGAACTAAAGTAGATAAAATCAATGAGTTAATTGACGCTTTAAATGAAAAAGATAGACTCTTAGAAAAGCAATAGGATATTTTGTATGAAGAGCATGATAAATTTGTTAGTGTTCAAAAATCCCTTGCGTTAGAGATTAAAAGGAATGAAATGCTTTCTTCTGAGCTAACTGCTTATCATGAGTCCATCTCTAATTTAAAGATTTTGAATGATGATTTAAATGCTAAGCTAGAGGTAGCTAATAAATCTAGTTCATGTGTAGAACATGTTGTAATTTGCAATAGATGCAAGGATTTTGATGTTAATGCTTGTAATGAACATCTTATTGCTATTACAAAATTGAATGATGAAATGGCAAGTCTTAATGCTCAACTTAAGACTTGCAAAAATGATTTTGATAAGCTAAAATTTGCTAGGGATGCCTACACCATTGGTAGACATCCCTCAATTAAGGATGGACTTGGCTTTCGAAAGGAAGCCAAGAACTTAACAAGCCAAAGGGCTCCCATTCCCATCAAGGAGAAAGGGAAAGCCCCTATGGCTAGTAGTAATGAAAAGAATCATGCTTTCATTTATGATAGAAAATTTTCTAGGAATGCTCATTTTAATAGAAGTTATGTTGATTATAATTATTCACATACTATGTTTGCCTCTAGCTCTACTTTTGTGCATGGTAGAAGTAGGCCTAGGAAAAATAATATTGTGCATCATGTGCCTAGGAAAGTGTGTAATAAATCTACTACTATTTACCATGCTTGCAATACCTCATTTGTGCTTATGTGTAAGAATGCAAAAGTAGTTGCTAGAAAGTTGGGATCCAAATGCAAGGGAGACAAGACTTGTATTTGGGTCCCAAAGGCTATTGTGACTAACCTTTAGGACCCAACAAGAGTTGGGTACCTAAAACCCAAGTGTAAATTGCCTTGCAGGTTTATGCATCCGGGGGCTCAAGCTAGATTATCGACAGCGGATGCACAAACCACATGACGGGGGAGAAGAAGATGTTCACCTCCTACGTCAAGAACAAGGATTCCTAAGATTTGATCATCTTTGGAGATGGAAACCAAGGCAAGTTTAAAGGACTAGGAAAAATAGCTATTTCATCCGAGCATTCTATCTCAAATGTGTTCTTAGTTGAATCGCTCGGGTACAACTTATTGTCTGTAAGTCAATTATGTAACATGGGTTATAATTGTCTATTTACCAATGTAGATGTGTCTGTATTTAGAAGGAGTGATGGTTCACTAGCTTTTAAGGGTGTATTAGACGGCAAACTCTACTTAGTGGATTTTTCAAAAGAGGAGGCCGATCTAAATGCATGCTTAATAGCTAAGACTAGTATGGGCTAGCTGTGGCATCGCCGTCTAGCACATGTTGGGATGAAGAACCTTCACAAACTTATAAAGGGAGAATATGTGTTATGACTAACAAATGTCTGTTTCGAGAAAGATAGACCTTGTGCAGCTTGCCAGGCAGGGAAACAGGTGGGAAGCGCTCATCACAACAAGAATGTGATGACAACATCAAGACCACTGGAGCTTCTCCACATGGACCTCTTCGGACCCGTCGCCTACCTTAGCATTGGGGGAAGTAAGTATGGTCTAGTAATTGTTGATGATTTTTCTCGCTTCACTTGGGTGTTCTTTTTGAAGGATAAATCAGAAACCCAAGGGACCCTCAAGCGCTTTCTAAGGAGGGCTCAAAATGAATTTGAGCTCAAGGTGAAAAAGATAAGAAGCGACAACGGTCCGAGTTCAAGAATCTACAAGTGGAGGAGTATCTTGAGGAGGAAGGCATCAAGCATGAGCTTTCCGCTCCCTACACACCACAGCAAAATGGTGTGGTAGAGAGGAAGAACAGGACGCTCATCGACATGGCGAGGACAATGCTTGGAGAGTTCAAGACGCCTAAGCGGTTTTGGTCGGAAGCTATGAACACAGCTTGCCACGCCATAAACCAGGTCTACCTTCATCACCTCCTCAAGAAGACTTCGTATGAACTTCTTATTGGTAACAAACCCAACGTCTCATACTTTCATGTATTTGGGAGCAAATGTTACATTCTAGTGAAGAAAGGTAGAAATTCTAAATTTGCTCTCAAGGCAGTCGAAGGGTTTTTACTAGGGTATGACTCAAATACAAGGGCGTATAGAGTCTTCAACAAATCATCGGGTTTGGTTGAAGTCTCTAGCGATGTTGTATTTGATGAGACTAATGGCTCTCCAAGAGAACAAGTTGATCTTGATGATGTAGATGAAGATGATGTTCCAACGGCTGCAATACGCACAATGGCAATAGGTGACGTGCGACCACAGGAACAACAAGAGCAAGATCAGCCTTCTTGCTCAACAATGGTGCACCCCCAACTCAAGATGATGGACAGGTTCCACAAGAAGAGGCGTATGATCATGGGGGAGCACAAGAAGACCAAGTTATGGAGGAAGAAGCACCATGGGCCCCTCCAACTCAAGTCTGAGCGACGATTCAATGGAATCATCCCATCGACCAGATTCTGGGTGATATAAGCAAGGGAGTAACTACTCGCTCAAGACTAGCTAACTTTTGTGAGCATTACTCGTTTGTGTCTTCTATTGAGCCTTTTAGGGTAGAAGAGGCCTTGCAAGATCCGGACTGGGTGTTGGCCATGCAGGAAGAGCTCAACAACTTCAAGAGGAATGAAGTTTGGAGCCTGGTGCCACGTCCCAAGCAAAATGTTATGGGAACCAAATGGGTGTTCCGCAACAAGCAAGACGAGCACAGGGTGGTGATAAGAAACAAGGCTCGACTTGTGGCAAAAGGTTATGCCCAAGTCGTAGGTTTGGATTTCGAGGAGACTTTTGCTCCTGTGGCTAGGCTAGAGTCTATTCGCATTCTATTAGCCTATGCCGCTCACCACTCTTTCAGGTTGTTTCAAATGGATATGAAGAGCGCTTTCCTCAACGGGCCGATCAAGGAGGAGGTGTACGTGGAACAACCCCCTGGCTTTGAGGATGAAAGATACCCCGACCATGTGTGTAAGCTCTCTAAGGCACTCTATGGACTTAAGCAAGCCCCAAGAGCATGGTATGAATGCCTTAGAGATTTCTTAATTGCTAATTCTTTCAAGGTTGGGAAAGCCGATCCCACTCTTTTCACTAAGACTTGTGACGGTGATCTTTTTGTGTGCCAAATTCATGTCGATGACATAATATTTGGTTCTGCTAATCAAAAGTCTTGTGAGGAGTTTAGCAGGGTGATGACTCAAAAGTTTGAGATGTCGATGATGGGTGAGTTGAACTACTTCCTTGGGTTCCAAGTGAAGCAACTCAAGGATGGCACCTTCATCTCCCAAACAAAGTACACTCAAGACCTTCTCAAGCGGTTTGGGATGAAGGACGCCAAGCCCGTGAAGACGCTAATGGGAACCGACGGACATGTTGACCTCAACAAAGGAGGTAAGTCCGTTGATCAAAAGGCATACCAGTCTATGATAGGGTCATTACTTTATTTATGTGCTAGTAGACCGGATATTATGCTTAGCGTATGCATGTGTGCTAGATATCAATCCGACCCAAGGGAATGTCACCATATGGCCGTTAAGCGGATTCTTAGATATTTAGTTGCTACGCCTTGCTTCAGGATCTAGTATCCAAAGGGGTCTACCTTTGACTTAATTGGATATTCAGACACCGATTATGCTGGATGCAAGGTTGATAGGAAGAGTACATCAGGGACGTGCCAATTCCTGGGAAGGTCCCTGGTGTCTTGGAGTTCAAAGAAACAAACCTCCGTTGCCCTATCCACCGCTGAGGCCGAGAATGTTGCCGCAGGACAGTGTTGCGTGCAACTACTTTGGATGAGGCAAACCCTCCGGGACTTCGGCTACAATCTGAGCAAAGTCCCACTCCTATGTGAAAATGAGAGTGCAATGCGCATGGTGGATAATCCTGTTGAACACAGCCGCACTAAGCACATAGACATCCGGCATCACTTTCAGAGAGACCACCAGCAAAAGGGAGATATCGAGGTGTTCCATATTAGCACCGAGAACCAGCTAGCCGATATCTTTACCAAGTCGTTAGATGAGAAAACCTTTTGCAGGCTACGTAGTGAGCTAAATGTCTTAGATTCGCGTAACTTGGATTGATCTATAGCATACATGTGTTTTATGCCTTTGATCATGTTACTTATACATTTATGCAATTTGTTGCTTATTTATGGTGCTCAAGTTGTGCAAGGGATCCCCGGACCTCACAAGTCCATGTGTGAATGATGCACATATTTAGGGGGGAAGTGCTACAACTTGACCCTTTGAGACTAACCTTTGTGTTTGAGTGTTCTTGATGTAGTCTAAAAGGTGCATTGAAAGGGAAAATGGACTTGGATGCTGCAAAGACTTCCACTGCACTCAGGTATTGGTGTATTTCGTTCCAAGTTCATCTTTGTGCTCTTATTTCCTTTTTGCTCTTAATATTTTTGGTGAGGCAATGGGGTTAAAGGGCCAAAAATGATCTCGTTTTGGTGCTTAATGCCAAAGGGGGAGAAATTAAGGCCAAAGCAAATGGATCAGCTACCACTTGAGTATTTTGAAAACAATAGAGTTAGAACTTTTGATTTGTCAAAATACTCTTATTGTCAAAATTTGGTCTCTTGTGGGGAGAATTTATGATTATGGGAAAAAGGGGGAGTTTTTGGCACTTGATCAATTTCACTCTTGTATTTTCTCTCTTTATGCCCAAACAAGTGAGTTTGAAATAGAGATAAGGAAAATGCATTTGATTTGCAAAAACAAACCAAGTGGTGGCAAAGAATGATCCAAATATGCCAAATTAGAGTAAAAAACAATTTGGTTCTCTTTTGTATTGGTATTGCACTTATTTTGATTGCTTTGATAAGTGTTGGCATAAATCACCAAAAAAGGGGGAGATTAAAAGGGAAATGTGCCCTTGGGCCATTTCTATAATGTTTTGGTGATTAAGTGCCCAACACACATTCTCTAAGTTTTGAATGTGCCAAAGATTGAAGAAGTGCAAATCATGTAACAAGGTACGTTTCTAGACTTAGTACATTGTTTTGAGTACTAACATATATTGTCTAAGTGCTAGAAACAGGAGAAAAGGAATTGGAAAAGAGTTGGCTGTGTGCTCGGTCTAGGTGCACCGGACTGTCCGGTGGTGCACCAGACAGTGTCCGGTGCGCCAGGCGAGTCCAAGGTGAACTGGCTGCTCTCAGGACTCGACGGCGGCATACGGCTATAATTCACCGGACTGTTCGGTGGTGCACCGGACTGTCCGGTGAGTCGTCCGCGGCGAAGTCTTCGCTCTCGGGAAAAGGATGAGCGGCATACTACTAAAATTCACCGGACTGTCCAGTGGTGCACCGGACTGTCCGATGAGCCAACGGTCGACTGTGCAACGATCTGCCGTGAAATCTGTGGGTGACGCGTGGCCCGCTCCAACGGTCGGCAGGGGCATCGGACTATCTGGTGTGCACCGGACAGTGTCCGGTGCGCCAACTACCACAAATCTACAACGGTCAACAACACCAAAATAGGAAGGAGATCCGCACTGCACTGTCTACAGTGGCTGTCCGGTGGCGCACTGGACTGTCCGATGCGCCACCCGACAGAAGGCAATCTTAGCCTTCCTTGTTGGTCTCCAACGACTTCTAGCTACCTTGGGGCTATAAAAGGGACCCCTAGGCACATGGAGGAGTCACCCAAGCACACTCTAAGCATTCCAAGACTTCTAGTCCTCACTTTCACACAATCGTTCATCTTCTTGAGATTAGAGCACTTTTCGAGTTGTAAACTCTTTGCACGTGTTTTGTGTGCTCATCTTCTCACTTGTGTGCGTGTTTGCGGTGTGGATTTAATTCTAGTGTGCGTTGCTCTTTCCAACCTTACTCCGTGCTTTCTTTGTGAACAATCTTGTAAGGGCGAGAGGCTCCAACTTGTGGAGATTCCTCGCAAACGGGAAGAAAACTATAAGGAAGAACACCGTGGTATTCAAGTTGATTATTGGATCACTTGAAAGGGGTTGATTGCAACCCTCGTCCATTGGGACGCCATAACGTAGAAGTAGGCAAGTGGTATACTTGGCCAAACCACGGGATAAAACACTATGTCTCTTGTGTTGTCTTTCTCTGTGATTATTGTGATTTGCAAGAGCTCGCTCTATAGTCACTTGGTTCTATTGCACTAACATCTTTATAACCAAGCTTGTGGATATTTAGTGTTGAATTTTATAGGATCACTTATTCACGCCCCCTCTAGGTGCTCTCAGTCTTGGCAGAAGCTAAAGGACATGCTGGTCACTAGCTTTCAGGGCTTCCAAACGAAGCCAGTCACCGCTCAAGCTCTGTTCCAGTGCACATAGGATAAGGAAGAGTACCTCTAGGCGTATGTCCGAAGGTTCCTGCGACTGAGAGCCCAGGTGCCTACAGTGCCCAATGAGATTGTCATTGAGTCCATGATCAAGGGGCTAAGACCAGGACCAATGACACAATATTTTGCAAGGAAGCTGCCGCAAACCTTGGAGAAGCTTCTCCGGAAAATGGATGAATACATCAGAGCGGATAATAATTTCTAGCAAAGAAGGGAAGAAGCTTACCGATACTTTGAGATGGTAAGGGGCTTCGGAGGAAGATTCCACCCCAGGCATTTCAGGTCAATCCATAATGCTATCCCAAGTGATGATAGGGGAAGCCAACCCCAAAGGCAATTGCACAGCTCCCAATCATCAGTGCGGCAACAAAGTTTCTTCAGGCCACTAGCTCCAAGAGGCAGAGGGGGCAGAAGCTTCGAAGGAAGATACGGAGATCAACCCAGGAGACTGTTTTGTTTGTTCTATGGTGAAGACAAAGGCAACACCACAAGAACGTGCCAAGTCATGATTCAGAAACAGAAAGAGATTGCCAAAGCTAAAGCACGACAGAATCAGCCGAAGCAAGTCCTATATACTGCTTCATGCTATTCTCCCTACATCCCAGAGTACGTAGGTAATCAACAGCCTACGACCTCTGTTGCTTCGACAAGTCACTCTCAAGCTTCTTGGGCCCAGCTCCCACCACCACCACCGCTAGCACCTACTCTGCCCCGAAGCCAGCAGCCAGAAGGGCACCAACACGCTCAGCAGCAACGCGATTTTAGGGAGGAGTCCGAAGCTCGTACAGTCAATAGCACTGTGTCCAAATCCAAGCACATCTACTTAAGAATATCCTACCTCTAGTGCATCTTTGTTTTTTCTTCCTTTTTGTATGAAAAACAATTTGCGAAGGATTAAATTCCAATTTCATGTAATAATATTGTACTCATATCATCGAGTGGGATGCTTCCTCTTAACAAGATTACGAAGCTACAAAAGTCGTTTCTAAGGCAGCAGAGTAAGTTCCGAAGCTACAAAAGTCGTTCCTAAGGGAGCGCAGAGTAAGTTCCGAAGCTATAAAAGTCGTTACTAAGGGAGCACAGAGTAAGTTCCGAAGCTCAAAAGTCGTTCCTAAGGGAATGCTGAGCCAAAATACCACCAAAATAGAAGGTGAAGAAGCTCCAAAGTCGTCCTAAGGGGATGCAGAGCTTAAATGCCACCGAAATAGAAGGTGAAGAAGTTTTAAAGTCATTCCTAAGAGGATGCAGAGCTTAAATATCACCAAAATATAAGGTGAAGAGACTCAAAAGACGTCCCTAAGGGGATGCAGAGTCAGGGTATTTATGTGTGGACATGTCTTTGACATAAACATCATGCTGCATCATATCATCACATCATTCACCATAGCATTACATCATACATCATGTCGCGTTAGCAACAAAATTGAGAAGAAGGAAAGTTGTTTTTTCAAAATATATGATGAATGAAACAATGTGCCAGAGCACAAAGAAACCCTTCGGCAATTACAATCTTATACGCCAGGAATTTTTTTTTGTCGACAACAATATCATGCAACAGCTGTGCTATAGAAGGGTTTTTCTTTACGAAGCATGAAAAGAAGGGAAGGTGTTTCTTCGCCGAAGGCTCAAAATGGTACGTACGCAAATTTCATGCATCACAAAGAAATATATTACATTAATATACGCATAGATATACAATGTTTAACTTGTACAAATATTACATCACACAAATGTTACACTTCTTAGCTACACAAAAGATCTAGTCTTCCTTCAAAATTTTCTCAGCAGCTTCGTTCAGAAGTTTGTTGACAGCTTCGTCAACAGCTTCTTCAGCAATTCTTATAGTTTCTAGCGCCGCCTTCATGGTTGGATCAGCTTCGGGATCATATGGCTCAGGTGGCGGTGAAAGTTCAGCTACAGTAGAAGTAATAAGTTGTTAATCCAAAGCCAGAAAAATACTAAAGCTATGAAATAATTACAATATCTATGTGCCTTGCGCGCTCGGCAGCCTCTTCGGCTCACTTGGCTTCCTCCCGGGCTTCATGGGTTTCTTTCTCATTCTTCTTTATAGCTTCGTCGGCTAGTTCTCGGTCGCCTTTCATCCAAATGTTGGAGTAAAATTTTCCGCCAATCAGAGTCGCCTCAGCCGAAGGATCCTTTGTGTTCTCCACAGTGAAGATAGCCTCCGTCTAGGTTGCAGCTTTAACATGTTCGCAGCCAGATTTTTCCAAAATTGATGCAACCCCTCTGGCACCGGCAAAGGCATATAAATCACCACGGTCACTAAGGATCTCTTCAAAAGCTTCAGCTTCTTCACCGATCCATTCGATGATTCCTTCAGGATCGCCTCTAATAAATTTTTGCTCGGATGAGTAAGCACCCACCTTTGCAAAACTATCTTTCAACTTCTCGGCACAATCCAAGGATTTTTCGTAATATCTTTCCTTCGACTCCTGAAGCTCATCTATATTCTTTTGCAATCTTGCACTAGTCCACTCGCTTATTTCCTATTTTGCTTTAGCCACTTCAAAATCTTCATTCTTCTCAACAAGTTTTTTCTTTAAGTTTTCAATTTCGGCTCTATGAGCTTCGGACTGCGTGGCAAGATTGACTTCACTAGCCTTGACTCTATCTACTAAGGAAAGCAGAATTTTATCCTTCTCCGTAGCTTCATTTCTCAGTTTGTTAACCTCTAACCGTAGGTTACCAAGGGCTATCTGGCAGCTTTCATCCTCAGCATTCTTCTGTGCTCTCAAAGCGTTGCTCAGAATTAAGCCCTACAAAAAAGGGGGGAGACAAAGGATCAGCACAAGAATAGGAGACACAAAAAATAATCTACATATAAGTCCATAACTTTTGTACCTTCAGACTATTGTATGCAAGACTGTCTGCAAGGTCATCCTTTAACATAGCAGAAAGTCCAAGTTCAAGCTTCAGAGATCCTATGTTTTTTGCCATCTCCTGGCAAACAGATATTTCCTTGTTGTCCGGGAGGCAGTATAGAAAGTCATCTTCGTTGGTGCCATTATACACTAAGGCCCCTTTCGGTTACTTCAGTTCCAGGGCATAGTGTCTGGCTTCTGCAATTTCCTCTTCCGACAACCTTTTACCCAAAGTGTGTCGAATAATAAAGTCAAGCTCTTCAGTAGACACTTCGGGAGTAGAAGATTCAACTTTATCGGGCGCACCTTTTTTCTCCAGAACCAGACCAACGTCTGAAGGACCTTGTTCAAAACTCTGCCTAGTTCCAACAGGCTCTGTTTCAATGGGCACTGAGGGCCCAGCTTCGACTTCAGCATGAGTTGCAGCAGCTTCGGCAGTTTCTCTTACAGGAGCAGGAATTGACGCCCTTGTCAACTCTAAGACAGTGTCCAGCACACTAGCCATCCTCCTCCTCTTGGGAGTTATTGCAGGAGCTCTGGGCACCTTCGGCAACTCCGGCTCTAGTAGCGGGCTCAGGTTTTTTTTGTAATCCTACCGATTCTCCTAGCTCTGGCACTTCGACCGCTTTTTCAGTGGCTTCGGCAGAATGCTTTGGCGCTCTGGCCGATTCAATTTTTTCCTGCCCTATTATTTCTGACACTTCAGCCGATTCTCCCTTAGAGCCAGTAGGAGCTAGGTACCCTGGCTCAGCAGTGGAAGATGTCTCTTCAGCAAGCTTCGGCACCATGGCCGTTTCAATATATCTAGGCCGGTGTGTCAATCTTCTTGCCCTTCAGCGCAACAGAAATGGCCGAAGTAGCAGCTTTTCTTTTCTTTCCCTGCTTTCGTGAGGGATAGCTATAATCTGGGTATATGAAGCGTCTCGATCCTTTGGGACTCAAATGTGATACAATTACTAGTCCCAGGAGGCTAGTAACCACATTCCTTAATTCAAATAGCATAGAGATTGAATAAAAGTTATTACAATACCAGAGTACAAGCTCGAGAGAGCCAGAAATACAAAGCGCAGTAGAAGATAAACTAGCCCAAGCCACAGGAAGAACTGGGTGCAGACACAGGCCCCCTCAATCAAGCATAGCAGAAAAGAAGTCTTCCACTGCTGAAAAACATAAATAAATCTGGGTGAATACACTAGGTATTCCGCAAGCCCATCCCGCTCCCGTAAAGAGAAAGGCACCTATATAATACATGCTTTGTATGGTGGAGTTGAAGTCACTCTTCTTTTTCTCAGAGAAAGGCAGTACTTTGAGGGCTTTTCCGAAACAAGTAAAAATAACACATTACTCAACCACCACTGAGCTTCCCGCTCCCGTGGCATCGTTTTCATTTCCAAAAACACACTCACACACACATTTCCCATGTTCATGGAGGTTGTAAAACACTAATTGTCATACCACACCAGACTCATCCATTCCAGTGGACACGGACTATTCGAATAGGTTTGAACTCTGCATAGAGGGGTACACTTTTCCCACTAGTCCGGCTCTGCGATCTCATGGCCAATGAGATCCGAATCCGGATCTCTTTCTTTCCTCGCACGTCCTAACCTTAATGGTTATACCAAAAGGAGTTAGGCCACCGCCATGTCCAAACTGGACAAAACATTCCCCCTCCTTATCCTCCAAGTGCTCCCTAGCCTTCATAACCCTGGGGTTTGGACCGTACAAGTTTAGATTGAGTGACTGCCCATACAGTCTCGAGTGGTTGTACTTATCATGAGTACAGGTAGTGAAAGATGACAAACCGGTCCTTATATGAGGGGACAATCCTTCTGCTCACACCTAAACCAGTTGAGCCATCACCTTAGGCCCTCCCCTAAACCAGGGAGTCCCTGACCATCCCACTCACAAGGTGATGAGGGTGAATACCCTTCATCATACACTTTTTGAAAACATCGCTTAGTCAAACACTACCCTTTTCCCATCCCACATTTTGTACTCAAAAGATGTTTGTTAATGCGGGCTATCTCTCTGCTCACAATGCAAATGTTCCATCCCTTAATCCTGGCTTAGGTAGTGGTAGAAAGAATAGGTAAATTATGCATCAAGGGAAGAATGGACTTGCCTTTGTCGAAGCTTTCCTGGCACAAAAGATTTATTTTAGAGTGGTCAGGTTCCTACCCTTCTTCTGGAGCTACAAATTCCAGAGGATCGGATCCTTCTTCCGCTAGCAAACATGGATAAGGAACAATACATCAATCATGGTGACTTGGTGGGGTGTGCCAATTGTTAGCCATTATTATTTTTGTGCCCTACAATTTATTTAGACTATTTTTGGTGCATAAAATATCAATATATGAATATATATATGAAAATAGGAAAAAGAAATGGAAAAAAAGGAAAAAGAAAAGGAATTCTCGGCTAACTGGGCTGGGGGGATTTTAGCCCAACGAGCGCGGGCGCGGGCAGGCGGCCCAGCCGGCCCACGAAGGAGCGGAGTGGCTCGAGCGGACACCATGGGTGTGGGCCCACGCGTCAGTGAGAGGAGGGGGTAACGGCATGGAGCAGGCGACGGAGGTGGGGTGAACCGGTCGGGCTCGACCGCCGGTGAGGTCCGTGGCGGTTCTTCGCCGGGAGCCCGATTTTGTGACGGCGGAGCGGTGGCGAGGCACAGGCGGGGGTAGGGGATTATGGTGGAGGGGCCAATTTGGCCGGAGGGTGCCTGGGGTGGCCGATCCACGGTGCGGTGGCGGGCGCTCACAGCGGTGAGGTCGCCGGTGAGGCTGCCGAGCGCAATAAGAGGCGGGGATGGGTGCATTGTGTTTGTGAGGGAATGGCGAAGCTCAAGAACTATATGAATTAGACTAGAACTTAACAGAGGGAGGAGGGCGAGGCTCACCAGAGCAGGGGAAGGACGCGGCGGGGCTGGCTCAATCGAGCTCGGGGAAGGAGGAAGAGGGTGGCTAAGGCTGGTGTGAGGAATTGGGGAGCTCGGGGTGGTCCTTTTATAGGCGCCCGGGGCGGGGAAGGGGCAAGAGGTGGCGTGCACCGGCGAGCTCGCCACGGCGGGGATGGTGGCGCACAGTGGCGACGATGAGATGGCTCGGGCAGGGGGGGTGACGGGATGGCTCGGCTGGCACAAGGGGACAGAGTCGCAAGGTGCCAACCGGGCAGGCGAGCGAGTAATGGCGAGACGACAGGGCAGTGGCGACCGGTGGCGATTGCGTTGCTAGCCTCGGTCACAGGCGCGAGGAAGGCGCTGATGGGTGGGGTCCGCTTGCCAGGGAGAGAGATCGCGAGGGAGGGGAGTGCGGGCTGACGGGTGGGGCCGAGCCGATAGCGGGAGAGCGACGAGAGAGGGAGAGGGGGCAGCTGACAGGTGGGGGCGGGATGTCAGTGGCGGGCGCAGGCGCGCGGCGATGGGCCGCTTGGGCCATGAAAGGGAGGGGAGCGTGGGCGCGCGCGCGAGAGAGAAAGGAGGCCTAGGCCGGAAGCAGCCTAGCCGAGGGGGTTTCCTTTTCCTTTTTTTCTATTTCTTATTTCTATTTTCTATTTCTATTTTTTTCATCTCCTTTTCTTTTGAACAAATAATTAGCTAAATAATCTTGGTTGCTAGAAAAAAATAATAATCTATGTGAGGTGCTTCTAACAATCAAAGTGTATGCATATGATGAGATTACCTATGGGGTGGAGTTTAGGGATAGATTAAAAGGGGGTTTAGGAGATTAGGGTTCCAAACCTCAGGTTGAAATTTTGGGATGTTACAAACCTATCCCACTTAAAGGAATCTCGCCCTCGAGATTCAGACTGGGCTCGAGAAAAGGTAAGGGTATTCCCTCCTCAAAGAGTCCTCACTTTCCCAGGTAGCTTCCTCTTCTCCTTTTCTGCTCCACTGAACTTTATAGAGTCTCACTTCTGAGTTGCGAGTCTTTCGGACTACTGAGTCAAGAATCTTTATTGGCTTTTCTCGGTACTAAAGATCTTTCTGAATCTGGATTGTCTCTTCTTCGATGTGGCTTTCTGGTACTTGTAGGCATTTGCGGAGCTAGGACACATGAAACACATTGTGGATATCAGACATGGATTCTGGTAATTCAAGACGGTATGCTACGGGTCCCACTCTGCCAATGATGGGATAGGGGCCGACAAATCACGGTGCTAGCTTTCCTTTCACTTGGAACCTTTTGACACCACGCATTGGAGAGACCTTGAGGTATACAAAGTCTCCTTCCTCAAATCTGAGTTCTCTTCGCCTGTTGTCCGTATAACTTTTCTGCCAACCCTGAGCTTCAAGTAATCTTTTGCGGATTAGGGCAACTTTCTCTTCAGCCTCTTTAACAAAGGCAGGTCCTTCCAGTGTCTTTTCTCCTACGTTGGACCACATTAGGGAGTCTAGCACTTTCGTCCATACAATGCTTCGAACGGTGACATCTTGATACTGGCCTGATGGCTGTTGTTATATGAGAACTCTACATAAGGCAAACTGGACTCCTAGTTTCTGTCGAACGTTAACACACAGGCTCTTAATAAATCTTCGAGGACCTTGTTGACCCTTTCTGTCTGACCATCTGACTGAGGGTGATAGGCGATGCTGAAGTCTAGCTTGGTGCCCATAGCTTGCTGAAGGCTTATCCAAAATTTGGAGGTGAACTGGGTTCCCCTGTCTGACACTATCTTCCTTGGAATGCCATGGAGTCTGATTATCTCTTTAAGATAAATCCGGGCAAGGGTGGCTCCTCCAAAGGTGGTTTTCACTGGGATGAAGTGGGCTACCTTGTTAAGATGGTCTATTATCACCCAAATAGAGTCGTTCCCTTTTTGCGTCCGGGGCAGTCCGGTTACAAAATCCATGCCTATTTCCTCCCACTTCTATTCAGGCACTGGAAGGGGTTGCAATAGGCTTGCAGGCTTATGGTGCTCGGCTTTAGTTTGTTAACAAGTGTCACACGTGGCCACATACTATGCTATCTCTTTCTTCATCCCTCTCCACCAGTATCTGGTTTTGAGGTCTAGGTACATGTTGGGGGCCTTCGTCCTCCGAAGGTCCTCAAAAACATGATTTGACAATGTTTTCCAAGTGGATTATGTGAACAAGTATCTTCGGACTCAGAATTATGAACATGAAGCACGGTCAGGACGAAGCCTGAACCAGACGAAGGACGAGCTGATTACCAAGCTCCACGAAGGATGGTGCACAGCCGAAGCTGTGCGCAGGGAAGCTTCATCGCGATAGCAGAGAGGGGAACCGACTTAAAGATGAAAAGACTACGTGGGCCTTGACAGATTTCCATAAGTCATTGACAAATGTAATGGACATGGATGTAATTTTACGTGGACTGCGTCCCGCGTCTATAAATAGATGAACAGTACTCCCGTACTGTTCACGCTGACTTGGCATTTGCTTTTGCGTCACGCTTGTACTTTTTACCTTCTCTCAGGACCGAAGGTACATTTGTAATTTGAAATCATTTCTATTTTTCCATGTTAATAAAATAGAAATGATTCTATGATGATGTTTATATTTTATTTCATGCTTTATATGAATCCTTCGTCATTACTTGTTATATTTACGAAGGTATGTCTCTTGTGACCTTCGTCCGAAACTCATTGTTTCCCGAAGAGGAATAATGTTTAGAAGGACGAAGGACTTTAACACTTAACACTTTTTATGTTGCCTTGTTCTTAACTCTTAGCATTTGAGAACAAGTCCCCAACATTGGCGCCCACCTCCGGTGAACTCACTTCCACTTCGAGTTTTTTGAACACCTTCGGAAGCTATAGACCTTCGCTATGGCGCCGAAGAAAGCTTCAGCGACTGGGGCTGCAACACTGCAACCGCTGGACCCCAACCAGGAGACCGTCTCTCTTCGGGAGGCCCGAAGCCAGAAGAGGAAGGCCGTCAGCCCGACGCTTCAGGAGGATGAACTAGACCAAGAGATCAGGGATATGGAGATGCTTCATCAACAAGTGCAGAGGAAAAAGGAAAAGATGGCCAGGCTAGCTGAGCTGCAAAGGCAGATAGACGAAGCTTCTGAAGAAGTTCGTCATCTTACCCACGATGAGCAGAACCGAAGGCCTCAACAAAAAGACCTTCATCAGGAGGGCTTCTTCAACGAAGATGACTGGTATGACAATTTCCATCATGGAAATTTTGTTTTCGATGATGCCTCTCCTCTGTCCGCTGAGCTGCAGGCTACACCCTGGCCTCCATCCTATAAGCCACCCCAGCTTCCCATGTTCGACGGCCACTCAGACCCGAAGCAGTTCTTGATGAGCTACGAAGCAACAGTGTCTTCGTATGGGGGCAATGCTGCAGTCATGGCAAAGTCTTTCGTTATGGCCGTCAGGAGTGTTGCTCAGACCTGGTATTCCTCCCTTCGACCAGGAACGATCACCTCATGGCAGAAGCTGAAGGATATGTTGTTAACCAGCTTTCAAGGATTTCAGACGAAGCCGGTCACTGCTCAAGCCTTGTTCCAGTGCACTCAGGATCATGAAGAATACCTTCAGGCGTATGTCAGAAGGTTCTTGCGTTTGAGGGCGCAGGCACCAACGGTGCCCAATGAAATTGTCATCGAAGCCATGATCAAGGGGCTTCGTCCTGGACCTGCAGCTCAATACTTTGCTAGGAAGCCTCCTCAGACTCTGGAGAAGCTGCTCCAAAAGATGGACGAGTACATTCGTGCCGATAATGACTTTCGCCAAAGAAGGGAGGAGGCCTTCAGATTTTCTGAGATGACCAGGGGCTTCGGAGGAAGATTCTATCCGAGGCATGTCAGGTCCATCCACAACTCCACTCAAAATGATGATAAGGGGAGTCAGCAGAACAGACCGCAGTGCTCCTCACAGGCTTCAGGGCAACAGCAAACTTTCTTCCGGCCACCAGCTCCAAGAGGCAGAGGCGCCAGGGGCTTCGGCGGAAGATTTGGAGATCAACCAAGGAGGGTATTTTGCTTATTTTGTGGTGAAAACAAGGGCCATACCACCAGGATGTGCCATGTCACCATCCAGAAACAAAAGGAGCTAGCAGAAGCTGCAGCGCAACAGGGCCAGCCGAAGCAGGTCATGCATACTGCTTCGTACCATCAGCCTTACATCCCGGAATACGTGGGCAACCACCCTGCAGTTTCCATAGCTTCGGCGAGTCAACCTCAAGCTTCATGGCAACAGCCCCCGCCTCCACCTCCGCTGCAACAAGGCCAACAGCCAGAAGGGAGCCAATATGTTCCGCACCAAAGGGATCTCAGAGAGCAATCTGAAGCTCGCACAGTCAATAGTATTGTGCCAGAGTCGAAGCACATTTATTGACATATATCCTACTTTGATAGCAGTCTTTTCCGTTTAAGTTCTATTTTCTGTGTAATAAAGAACATTTCAGTTTTCATATAATAATTTCATGGTTGGTTATGAGGAAAACCTATCTTCTCCACAGGCTTAAGTTGCTGAAGCTTAAAAATTTGCGGTAACGAGGACCTTCGAATTATTAAAAATCCTTCGAAGCAACAAAAAGTCGTTCTAAGGAACGCAGAGTAAGTTGCCGAAGTTACAAAAAGCCGTTCCAAAGGGAGCGCAGTGTAAGTTTTTTTGCTCCAAAGACGTTCCTAAGGGAATGCAGAGCATACAGCAAAAAGTCAACGCTGATACCGCCTAAGTAAAAGGCGAAGAAGCTCCAAAGACGTTCCTAAGGGAATGCAGAGCTTATACCGCCTAAGTAAAAGGCGAAGAAGCTCCAAAGACGTTCCTAAGGGAATGCAGAGCTTACAAATATATTTTGTGTGTATCTTCGGAACAAATGTCATTTGCATAACATAACATCATCACATCATTTTGCATAGCATAAGCATCATACATCATGTTGCATTTGGCAAAAGAAGGGGACACAGTATCAACCTTCGAAAGGACGCTTTGAGAAAGTGAAAAATTGTGTAAAGTCACGAGGGAATACGATGATAATCTTCGGAATACAACTTCGGAGAATGTTTTTACGAAGCATGGACGAGCTTCATCAAAGCAATATCGAAATTGTATAGCTTCGGAGAATGTTTTCACGAAGCATGGACGTGATTCATCAGAATAGTTTTAACGGAGAATGTCTTCTTCACGAAGCATGAAAAGAAGGGAAGGTGTTTTTTCGCCGAAGGCTCAAAAATGGTATATATGTAGAATTTCA
Organism: Zea luxurians; assembly: GCA_029449295.1. NCBI lineage: Eukaryota > Viridiplantae > Streptophyta > Magnoliopsida > Poales > Poaceae > Zea > Zea luxurians. The sequence goes on from JAOPSE010000005.1 coordinate 65,887,611, forward strand.
TGCATCGTAAAGAATTGAATAATGAAAAGAGACTTGTATATTACATTCAAATGTACAAAATATTACATAGATCACACTTCAATTTTTTTTAACACCTAGTCTTCTCTTAATACTACTTCGGTGGCCTCATTTAGAAGTTGTTCAACAACTTTATCCATGATAGCTTCGGCCATTTGTTTGATTTCGTCATCCTCTTTTGTGTGGGGGTCAACAGTCGATCCAGCAGGTTCTGAGGAAGCAGAATATTTTTGCATTACTATTACAAACCGCGAGCAAAGTTTGAAATAAAAATTACAACACAACAAGAGCGACTAATTAATACCTTTTTGCCCTTCGGCAACTTCTGTCACTTTCCTAGCATCATGGATGCCTTTTTCACTCCTTTGAATGATTTCTTGCGCCATTTCTCGGCCGCCGTTGTCCCAGATATCAGTAAAGAATTTGCCGCCAACCATGCTTGCTTCGGCCGAGGGGTCTTTGATGTCTTCGGACGATAAGGCAGCTTCGGACTGAGCTAAAGATTTTACATGCCCGCAACCTTTCTTCTCCAAGACAGTAGCGACTCCCCTGGCGCCAGAAAAAGCGCAGATGTCGCCGCGGCTACTCAGGATTTCCTCGAAGGCCTCTGCTTCGTGACTGATCCATTCCAGTGGACCTTTGGGATTGCCTCTTGAGAAATTCTCTTCACTGGAAAATGCGCCCACGCTGGCGAAGCTGGTTTTAATTTTCCTCACGCATTCCATGGATTTTTCGTAGCATTTTTTCTTAGAAGACCGAAGCTCTTCCACGGTTGCTTCCAAATGATCAGCCCATTGGTCGCTACATTCCCGTCTTGTTTCTTCAAGTATGCGTTCTTCTTTCGCCCGGGCCAGTTGCTTCTGAAGATCTTTAATCTCGCGTCTGTGAGCTTCGGCCTGAACCTTCGCAGCAGTTTCGTCCTTTTTTACCTTGTCTACTAATGTAAGCAGAATTTTGTCTTTGTCTAGAGCTTCGTTTCTCAGTTTAATAACTTCTGAACGTAAATTGTTGAACGCAATTTCGTAGCTTTCATCTTCGGCGCTCTTTTGTGCTCTTAATGCGTTGCTTAGGATTAAACCCTATACGAAAAAGAATCTATATAAGAATAAAAGAATGAATTACGTAATAAAAATTTTTTTCAAGCGTCTAATTCCCATACCTTTAAGCTATTGTACGCAAGACTGTCCGCGAGATCTTCCTTCGTCATAGCACATAATCCAGCTTCGAGCTTCGGGAAACCCATACTTCTAGCCATCTCCCGGCACACAGATAATTCTTTGTTATCAGGGAGGCAGTATAGGAAGTCATCTTCATTTGTCCCATTGAACACTACTGCCCCCTTCGGATACTTTAACTCTCTAGCATAGTGATTCGCTTCATAAGTCTCTTCTTCAGATAATTTCTTCCCCGAAGCATGTCGCACGATGTAATTGCATGTGCTGGAAGGAGCTTCGGGGGCGGCAGTGTCAATTTCTTTAACCAAAGCTGGTTCTGATATTTTCTCGGTCTCCAAAGATTGTTCCTTGGTGGGCTCTGAAAGCCCAGCTTCAGTTTCAGCTTGTTGTTTCGAAGTTTCGGTAGACGCTTCAGCAAGTTCAACAGTCTTCTTTGGAGTTGTGCTTGAAGACTTAATTGTCTCCAAGACATCTAGTACGTTCACCATTCTTTTTCTTTTTGGGGTCACCAATGAGCCCTTTTGGTTTTTTATTGTTTCGACATTTGCTGAAGGACTTAAGATTTCCGATGCTTTTGGCCCTTCAATCTTCGGATTTTCTACTTTTTCTGCCGAAGGCGCTTCAGTTTTCTCTTCTATCTTCGGCACTGGAGCTGGTTCTGTAGCTTCAGAGGCCAAAGAGACTTCACCAATAAATTTTGGCACTGTGGCCGGCTCAATAAAGCGCGCTCGGTGGGTGAGCACCTTCATCTTTTTCCTTTGCGGCGCTGGCTCGCTAGTGGCACTCGTGGTAGCTTCTGTCGCCGGAGAAGTAATTTTTCTTTTGCGACCCAGTACCGGATAGTGATAGTCAGGGTAGACAAACCCGACTGCGTCAAATACCCGGTTGAGCCTTTTCTTCTTTCGGCCTCCGAAGGCTGCTGATAACGCAGTATTCTCGGCCTTCGAATATGCCCCAAGCAGTTCGTCACTTAATGTTTCAATGCTTTTCAACCAGTCATCATCAGGTTCAACAAACTTATCCGCATATTTGAATGTGTATTTCAGTCTGACCAGTCCGCCTTCGTCGGACTCTTTGATGGTCTCCTTCGGCATTTCCCACTTACCTGCAAGTGGCCACACCCTGAAGGCAATATGCTCTTGGACCAAGTCCCTTGTCCCAATGAAAGAGCAGATTACGCCGAAGGCTCTCTGGCATTCCTCGGCTGCTTCATCCATTTCAACCTTCGGCCTTCGAAGTCCGAAGCGTTGCCAGATGGGGCGCATAATGATATTCTTGACATCTTCTTGCGCTGCTAAGTCATTCTTTACATAAAACCACTCTGTCATCCAGGCTCCGGGCCACCTCTTCCGAAAAGTTGGCACAGGGCGGCTTGACCCAGAGCGGGCACCGAAGCTGTAACACCCAAAGTTGTTGTGATATTGTTCTTTCCCCCAGGGCTTCGTCTCGTATAACAACTCATGAATGTTGCAAAAGCTTTTAGCATTTGGTTCTAAACCTTGGCTTCTTGCAGCCCAGACAAACATTCCCATTCTTATGATAGCTTCGGGAGTAATTTGATGAAGGTAGACTTGAAATGTTTTCAGTACTTCAACAACAAAGTTGCTTAGGGGGAATCGAAGCCCAGCCTTGAGAAAGCTTCGGTAGATTACGACTTCATCTTCTTCGGGGGTGGGAGAAGTCTTTTCTCCAGCATCAGCCCTCACAATAGATATATCTCGAAAATACCGCCCCCTCATATTATCAATATGACTTTGCTTAATAGTGGTTTTCCCGAAAACCGTGTGACTTGGCCGCCATGGTCGATCTTCGGACTCTTCCCCACCACTTTCTACATCGTAACTATCGTTGTCACCAGTATCTTCGGACAAACCCTCAAGAATCTCTTTGGTGATTTTCTCCGTATTGGTCTCCGCCATCGCTATAAGGAACCCCAAGTTCTTCTCTTCGTCGAGGCTCAGCTTTGTCTCGGCAGGGATCTTCTTACCTTCAGACATCTTCGGAAACGCTAAAAAACTGTTTTTAAGGCCGAAGCTTCAAAATCAAAAAGATCAGCAAATCTTAGTGCACAAGAGCTAAAAATTTAGTGGGCCGAAGCAGATGGCAAGTGTGCGTACCAAATAAGTTTGCGGTATGATCTTATTTATACCCCCAGGGCGTTGAAAATTGAAAGACCCCACTTGTCAGTGAATGTTGCTATTCTAGCAAAGGGAAGGTGTTTTTTCGGACCTTCGGCTCAAGGCCTTCGTCCATATCGCAATCTGAATTTATCATTAACAAATTAATATTGCGAGGGGCTACTGTTGGGGGCCTTCGTCCTCCGAAGGTCCTCAAAAACATGATTTGACAATGTTTTCCAAGTGGATTATGTGAACAGGTATCTTCGGACTCAGAATTATGAACATGAAGCACGGTCAGGACGAAGCCTGAACCAGACGAAGGACGAGCTGATTACCAAGCTCCACGAAGGATGGTGCACAGCCGAAGCTGTGCGCAGGGAAGCTTCGTCGCGATAGCAGAGAGGGGAACTGACTTAAAGATGAAAAGACTACGTGGGCCTTGACAGATTTCCATAAGTCATTGACAAATGTAATGGACATGGATGTAATTTTACGTGGACTGCGTCCCGCGTCTATAAATAGATGAACAGTACTCCCGTACTGTTCACGCTGACTTGGCATTTGCTTTTGCGTCACGCTTGTACTTTTTACCTTCTCTCAGGACCGAAGGTACATTTGTAATTTGAAATCATTTCTATTTTTCCATGTTAATAAAATAGAAATGATTCTATGATGATGTTTATATTTTATTTCATGCTTTATATGAATCCTTCGTCATTACTTGTTATATTTACGAAGGTATGTCTCTTGTGACCTTCGTCCGAAACTCATTGTTTCCCGAAGAGGAATAATGTTTAGAAGGACGAAGGACTTTAACACTTAACATTTTTATGTTGCCTTGTTCTTAACTCTTAGCATTTGAGAACAAGTCCCCAACAGTACATCTTGGTGGTTCCTAGGTGGATGGAGTAGGCTGAGTTGTGAGCTTCATTGAGAAGGACTTCTCGTGCCTCTCCTTTTGGTACACACAGACGGTTCTTGAACCAAAGGACTCCTTCTTCATCTGTCCTAAGGTTCGAAAGTTGTTCTTTGCGAGCTTTTTCCATAAATCTTGTTGTTTCCGTGTCTAGGCGTTGAGCCTTGCATATGAGGTCTTCTAGCATTGGTTTGACTTCTAGACTACCGTTGTTTCCCAGACATGCATTCAGCTGAGCTGATTCCTTCTTCTAATCTTCTAAAAAGTTGGTCCCCTTTATCCTAAAAGGTTTTCGGTTAAGGGCGTCAGCTACCACGTTGGCCTTTACGGGGTGGTAATGGATCTCAAGGTCATAATCTTTGATCAGTTCCAGCCATCTTCTCTGACAGAGGTTGAGGTCTGGTTGAGTGAATATATACTTCAGACTCTTGTGATCGGTGAAGATGTGACATTTGTTCCCAATTAGGTAGTGCCTCCATATTTTCAGGGCATGCAGTATGGCTGCCAATTCCAAATTATGGGTGGGATAATTCTGCTCATGCGGCTTGAGTAAGCGTGATGCATAAGCAATGACTTTCTCATTCTGCATCAGAACACTCCCTAAGCCTTGCCTTGAAGCATCACAGAAGACGACGAAATCCTGATGTATATATGGTAGTGTCAAAATGGGCGCGGTCGTGAGCTTCTTCTGTATGATCTAGAAACTTTCCTCACACTTGGGGTCCACACAAACTTATTGTCTTTCTTGAGGAGCTCGGTCATAGGTCTTGCTATGCTGGAGAATCCCTTGATAAAGCGGCGGTAATATCCTGCCATTCCTAGAAAGCTTTGAACTTCACTAACGTTGGATGGCTGCTTCCATTTTAATACTGCTTCTACCTTGGACGGGTCTACTTCTATTCCTTCTGCAGTCAAGATATGCCCGAGGAAGGCTATCTTTTCTAGCCAAAATTCACATTTGCTGAGCTTAGCATAGAGTTGATGTGCTCTAAGTCTTCCGAGGACGATCTGGAGGTGATGCTCGTGATCTTCATGATTCTTGGAGTAGATAAGGATGTCGTCAATGAAGACAATGACAAACTTATCCAGTTCTTCCATAAATACCTTATTCATGAGGTTCATGAAAAAGGCGGGTGCGTTCGTTAGTCCGAAAGGCATTACTGTGAACTCATACTGTCTGTACCGGGTGACAAATGCAGTCTTCTGAATATCTGCTTCCTTGGTTCTCAGCTGGTGATAACCAGACCTCAGTCTATCTTGGAGAAATATTTGGCCCCTTGAAGCTGGTCAAAGAGGTCGTCGATCCAAGGGAGTGGATACTTGTTTTTTATTGTAACTTCATTTAAAGATCGGTAATCAATACACATCCTCATACTTCCATCCTTTTTGGTGACAAAAAGGACTGGTGCTCCCCAAGGGGATGAGCTAGGACGGATGTACCCTTTTTGTTGAAGCTCTACGATTTGGAGCTTTAATTCTGCTAACTCAGTAGGAGCCATGTGGTATGGTCTCTTTGCGATGGGCGCCGTGCCAGGGATCAGATCTATGTAGAACTCCACTTCTCTTTCTGGCGGCATTCCTAGCAATTCTTCTGGGAATACATCCATGAATTCTTCTACCACTGATATGCTTTATGTTGCTAGATTAAACACCATTGGGTCACTGGTGGGTGGCTGAGCCTGACAAGAAACTGACTTTCCTTGGTGGCCCATGAGAAGGACAGTCTTTGTTGGGACCATGCTTCGTCGCCGAAGGTCCTACAGGAAGAAACAGCTTCGGCGAAAGCTGCTTATACGAGATGCCGAAGCTACCACTTATGAAGCTTCGGTGTTATAGCGTAACCAAAGGTGAAGGATCGAACCGACTTAAAGATAGAATGACCTTTTAGTCCATAAGGGTCTGAGTCATTGTTGTAAACTTTTATAAAGGGCATGAATGTAATTCTACATGGGCTGCGTCCCTTGCCTATAAATAGATGAACAGTACTCCCGTACTGTTCACGCTGATTTGGCATTTGCATTCGCGTCACGCTTGTACTCTTACCTTCTCTCAAGCCAAAGGTACATTTGTAATTTATTATCATTTCTATTTTTACATGATAATAAAATAGAAATGAGTTAATAATAATGTTTAAGTGTTTATATTATGTTTCACACTTTATATGAGTCCTTCTTCATTATTTGTTGAACTTATGAAGGTATGTCTTTCATAACCTTCGTCCAAAGCTCATTATATCCCAAAGGGAGATAATGCCTCGAAGGACGAAGAACTTTAACATTTAACACTTTTTATATTGCCTTGTTCTTAACTCTTAGCATTTGAGAACAAGTCCCCAACATTGGCGCCCACCTCCGGTGAACTCACTTCCACTTTCTGAGCTAATGGCTTCATTCAACAACCAAGCTGGAGCTGCTTCGGCTACGAAGCTGGTGCTCCCGATAACAGGTGGATCATGCTCAGAACCAGCCAACAAGAAGCAGAAGAAGGAGGCACAGAGAAGGGTACAGCATGTCAGGGTGCAGGGACCCTTCATCAAATCAAGATGGTCTCACATTCCAATTACCTTTTCTCAAGAGGATCTTCAGCTCAAGGATTACCCACACAATGATGCTATGGTTATCTCTTGTGTGATCAAAGGATTTATAACCTTCGGATTTATCAACAACACGAGGACTGAACAAGTTGTGTTCGATACTGTTGACATGGAATACCCTTACAATGCAATCATTGGTCGTTGTACTCTCAATGCCTTTGAAGCAATTCTTCATCCTGCTTAACTTTGCATGAAGATACCTTCGGACCAAGGACCCTTTGCTATTCATGGAAGCCAGGAAGCTGCTAGAAGGGCTGAAGGAAACTGGACTGACTCAAAAGAAATCCATAACATAGATGGAGCTGAAGCTTGTGAGCAATACAAGTTCAGAAGGGAGAAAGCTGCTTCGGCAGATCAGCCGAAGTCCATGCTCTTATGCGAGGACATAGCAGAGCGGAAGGTGCTATTGGGATCTCAACTATCCGAAGAGCAGGAGAAAGCCTTGATAAGGTTTCTGTTCAACAACAAAGATGTTTTTGCATGGTCAGCTAATGATCTTTGCGGAGTCAATAGGGATGTTATTGAACATTCGCTCAATGTTGATCCATCCTTCAGACCCAGAAAGCAGAGGCTTCGGAAGATGTCTGATGACAAGGCCGAAGGTGCTCGGAATGAAGTGAAAAGACTCCTCATCGCAAGAGTTATCAGAGAAGTAAAATACCTAGAATGGCTGGCTAACACTATTATGGTAAAAAAGGCTAATGGTAAATGGAGAATGTGTATCGATTTTACTGATCTCAATAAGGCCTGTCCGAAGGACGAATTTCCATTGCCAAGGATAGATTCCCTAGTTGATGGAGCAGCTTCATCAGAGCTTATGAGTCTGCTAGATTGTTATTCAGGCTATCATCAAATTTGGATGAAGAAGGAGGATGAGCCGAAGACCAGCTTCATAACCCCTAGTGGAACATATTGTTACCTTCGGATGCCTGAGGGGCTCAAGAATGCTGGAGGAAGCTTCAGCAGAATGACAGCAAAGGTCCTTCAGTCTCAGATAGGCAGAAATGTGCTAACTTATGTTGATGGTATCATTATAAAAAGCACGAAGCAAGAAAATCACATTACTGATCTGCAGGAGACCTTCGCTAATTTTAGACAGGCCGGTCTAAAGCTGAATCCAGAAAAGTGTGTTTTCAGAGTAAAGAAGGGGAAATTCCTTGGTTGTCTAGTTTCAACAAAAGGAATTGAGGCTAATCCAAATAAAATCGAAGCTATTCTTCGAATGGAACCACCAAGCACAAAGAAGGGGGCTCAACGATTGACAGGAAGATTGGCGTCTCTCAATAGATTCATATCTAGATCAACAGAGAGAAATTTACCATTCTTCGAAGTGCTGAAGTCAGCTGAAGTTTTTCAATGGGGACCAGTTTAGCAGAGAGCCTTCAAAGAGCTCAAGCAATATTTGATAGACCTAACGACGTTAACTCCACCAACGCCAGGGGCTCCTCTGTTGATATATGTGGCAGCTTCGCACTCAGCGGTGAGTGCAGCACTTGTCCAGGAGAAGCTGGAAGGCCAAATCAAAAAGCAAGCCCCAATATACTTTGTACCCGAAGTTCTTAGTTTATCAAAGAAAAATTATACAGAATTGGAGAAGGTGCTATATGCTGTTTTGGTGGCCTCCAGGAAGCTTCGGCATTATTTTCAAGCATACAATATAGTTGTTCCTTCTTCACAACCGTTGAAGGATATTATGAGAAATAGAGAAGCTACAGGAAGGATTGGAAAATGGGCTGTGGAACTCAATGAATTTTGCATTGATTATGTGCATAGATCTTCGATTCAGTCCCAAGTGTTGGCAGACTTTATTGCTGACTGGACGCCAGGGGCTCAGGAAGAAGAAACGAGTAAAGATGCCGAAGCTTGGATAGTATTCTGCGATGGTTCTTGGGGAACCTTCGGGGCAGGAGCAGCCGCTGTGTTGGTCGCACCCTCCAAAGTTAAAACTTGCTACGCAGCAAGACTTGATTTCAGCTGCACAAATAACATTGCTGAGTACGAAGCTTTACTTTTGGGTCTTCGAAAGTTAAAGGCAATGGGGATTAGAAGGGCAGTTCTTAAAACTGATTCCCAGGTTATTTCTGGTCATATTGACAAGAGTTGTAAGGCTAGAGACCCGAAACTTGAGAAATATTTAGACACGGTACGAAGGATTGAAGCTTCCTTTGAAGGGTTTTCTGTCAAAAATATTCCTCGAGGAGAAAATGAACATGCTGATTTGCTAGCCAAGTCAGTAGCACAGGGGCTGCCCCTACCTTCGGAAGTATTTTTTGAAACAATAAAAGTACCTTCGGTTGAACTCCTTGAAAGAGCAGTCCTCAATATATCTCTGTTTATAGTGAAGACTGGAGAACTGAGATCATCTCTTTCCTTCAAGGTAACTTTCTTTCAGATGACGAAGCTTATAACAGGAGGATAGAGGCAAGAGCTCGACCATATGTTATAATAGAAGGGGAGCTGTACAAGCATGGAGTCTGTGCTCCATTACTCAAGTGTTTATCCAGAGCCGAAGGTATAGAATTGATGAAGGAAATACACGCAGGCCTGTGTGGATCTCACATTGGATCTAGGCCTTTGCTTGGAAAAGTTTTTCGCCAAGGATTTTATTGGCCAAAGGCAGCTTCGGATGCAGCAGAATTAGTCCAAAAATGCGAAGGTTGTCAGAAATGTGTAAGAGATCAAAAACAACCTTCGTCTCTAACCCAGTTAATACAACCCACTTGGCCGTTGCAAAGGTGGGGCCTTGATTTGTTAGGTCCGTTACCACCAGCACAAGGTAACTTAAGATATGTTGTAGTGGCAGTGGAATATTTTTCTAAATGGATTGAGGGAAAGCCTTTAGCCACAATAACTTCGGCCACTATTCAAAAGTTTTTCTGGCAAAATATTGTCTGTCGTTTCGGGGTGCCGAAGGCCATCACTGTGGACAATGGAACGTAGTTTGATTCCAAAGCATTCAGAGAATTTTGTGAACAAATTGGCACGAAGATCCATTTTGCATCAGTTCGGCATCCGGAGTCAAATGGACTTGTTGAAAGGGCTAATGGCATTATAATGACAGGAATAATGAAGTTAATCTTCAATCAGCCTAGGGGAAAGTGGCCAGACCAATTAATCAAAGTGGTGTGGAGCCACAACACAACAATATCAAGATCAACAGGCTTTACCACATTCAAATTATTGTTTGGTGACGAAGCAATAACTCCGGAAGAAGCCAAAACAGGATCAATAAGAATAGTAGCTTCGGCAGAAGGAGAAGCCGAAGCTGATTACTCTGTGGAAAAAGATGCTATAGAAGGGATCAGGCTTCAAGCTGTGAAAAACATCAATAAATATCAAGCCGAAACAATAAAATGGTGTGATAGAAAGGTTCGACTAAAGAATATTGAACCATGACACTTGGTGCTTCGGAGAGTGGCCAACCCAGAGACAGTAGGCAAGCTACAGTTGAAGTGGGAAGGACCTTTTCTGGTAGTATCTTCATCAAGACCCGGTTCCTACAGATTGAAGGATATGGACGGCAACGATATTCCTAGATCATGGAATGCGGACAAGCTTCGGCGATATTATGTGTAGCTTGATGTAATTTTTTCTATTCTTTCTTGTGGCACCCTTTTCCTTTCCAAAGGGGGAGAAAGGTTTTCAATGGGGCCACAACTTGTAATTTTTTCTTTTCCTTATTTCAATTCTATAAGAATGATATCCCCCAAAGATGTAAATGTAAAAACTGATAATGCACTATCGAGTGCAAAGGAAAAAGAAAAGAAAACAGGGAGAAGCTCAAAAGTCGTTCCTAAGGGAATGCAGAGCTTACAGCGAAAAATAAACGCTGATTCCGCTGAAAGTAAAAGGCGAAGAAGCTCCTAAGGGAGGCTTACAGCGAAAAATAAACGCTGATTCCGCTGAAAGTAAAAGGCGAAGAAGCTCCTAAGGGAGGCTTACAGCGAAAAATAAATGGTGATTCCACTGAAAGTAAAAGGCGAAGAAGCTCCTAAGGGAGGCTTACAGCGAAAAGTCAGCGCTGATTATGGTTCAGAATATACATTTGGATATCCATTTGCATAATACATTACATCATGACATTTGCATTCATAAACATTCATTTAGACATATATAGGATCATTATCATCGCACCATACAGAAAAGGCAGATGCTTCGGCTATAAGGAAAAACTTCGGAGAAAGGAAAAATTTTCATGCTTCGTTATGTACGAAAAGAAGGGAAGGTGTTTTTCGCCTTCGGCTCAAAAAATGAAATTTCGTCCACATCAAAGCAGATCGTATACAGATAAAGGGGAAAAAGATATATTACAAGGTATGTGCAAATTTACATAAGTTTTCCTACAACTATATTACAAAGGTTTCTCCAGAATTTTTTACAGAAAAGTCTTTTGCAGCAATTGTCAAGCTTCGGATCATCATTCCTCAGCTTCGTCATCCTGTATATATTAAAACAGAATAAGAAAGGTGTAGAATTCAAGGAGAAGGTAAAAGTAACAAGTATAAGTTTCTCACTGGCTTAAGGTGGCTCCGAGCTTCGTCACCAGCCATTTTTCGCCCGCCGTTTATCCAAATTTGGGTCATAAATCTGTTTCCTATGCTTCGGGCTAAGCTTGGGATGTCAATCAAATCTGCCGGTGACAAGCTGAAGTTTGGTCTATTTACAATTTTTCCATGTGTGCAGCCAGCCTTCAGGAAAGCGGTAGCTATGCCTCGAGAAGCTAGCAAGGCGCAGAAATCAGCATGCCCAGCAATAACTTCGTCAAGTGCATCAACTTCGCCCTCGATGTACTCCAAGGTTCTTGGCAGATTGTCAGCTGAAGGTGTAAACTTATCAGAGCTGGCTCCAATCGAGTGAAACACATCCTTCAGCCACTGCACACATCGACTCCTGAAATCTAAGCATTTCTCCTGAAGCTCCTTCAATGATTTTTGCAAATTTGAATTCTTCTCGATTTCAGTCTTGAGATTTGTTTCGAGATTTTTCTTTCCAGCTCAGACTCCTCCGATTTTGTAAGTAATTCATTGTTTAATTTGTTATTTTCAACTTGGGCTTCAGCCAGTGAACCCTCCATAGAATGAATGACGAAGTCTTTCTTTTCCAAGGCAGCTTCGTGATCTTTAACTTTGATTTCAAGATCTTGAATGACGGAGTCTTTTTCCTTCAGAGTAGCTTCGTAATTTCTGACTTTGTTTTCTAGATCTTTGATGGTAGCTTCGTTTTTCTCATCTTCAAGATCTTGTTGCATTCTTAGCACTTTACTTAGAAGTATACTCTGCCAAAACAACCTTCGTCAGAAAACATCTCAGAAAACATCTTAGTTTTACCTTGAAATAAAAAAGTCGAGATTGTACCTTGAAATTAGCATAGAGCAGGCTACCAGCAATATGCTGTCGCTGATACCTGCAGAGGTCTGCTTCTATCTTAGGCAGGCCAACGCTTTTGGAGAAGGTCCTAACAACCTTGGCCTCGGTCCAATTCCGAAGGCATCTTAGCTTCCCTTCATTGACCCCACCAAATAGCAGAGACCCTGGTTTGTATCCACAGGATATAGCATATTTCTTTAGCTCTTCTTTTTCAGTGTCAGTTAACTCTTGTCCAAGTATATCTTGAAAATTAAAATCTCCTTCTTCCAAAATATCTTCAATCTGCTCTTTTCCTTTTTCAGTCGCCGCGTTTACTGCAACTGCAGCAGCTTCTTCTTCAGCCATTCTCAGAAGTATATTGTCAATGTCATCAAGTGTGGTTTTCAGGTTAGGATCTTCAGTGGCCCTGATTTCGACCCCGGTGGCTTCGGCTTTTGTGGTTGCTCCAGTAGCTTCGGTTCCGGTGGTTTCGGCTCCGGTGGTTTCAGCAAAGACAATTTTTGACGCCGATGTCGGTGGCGATGTCTGATGAATGACATCTGCCACTTGGATAATTCTTCGTTTTTTCGGTCTTGCGGGACTTTCTACTGCCGAAGCTTCTTTGTCCTTCTGAAAAAACTTCGTCAGTTCTAGCACCAGCGGACTTAGCTTGACAGGCAGAGGTTCAGTCATTACCTTCAGAATCTCTTCCACTTCGGCAGCAGAGGGTATTGCAGGAGCTTCTTCTTCTTGGGCCGATCTCTTTGGTTTTGGAGATGTAGGTTTTGGAGACGTAGCTTTTCTTTTTCTTGGAGCAGCTACCTTCGGCTCAGGTATCAGTTTTCCATAAATTTCTTTTTCTTTGTCCAGGGCGCTAGCAATCCTCTTCCTCTTCGGGCTTCGGCGGTTCCGCCCAGTTGCTCATAATTAGGGTAATCAAAATTCAAGGCATCTAGCACACGATTCAATCTTCGCTTCGGACGAGTGCCGAAGGCTGCAGTCATCAACTCATCTTCTTTCTTAGAATAATTTCCGAGGATGTCGTTGCACATAATCTCGACTGTGTCCAACCACTCTTGGCAAGGTTTTTTAAAGTGTTTCTTAAACTTGTAATAGTAAGGCAATCGAACAAGTTCTCCCTCTTTCTTTTCTCCCTCTAGCTTCGGCATCTCCCACTTCCTCATTGTTGGGAACACTCTAAAAGCCAGAAATTCCTACACCAAGTCTCTAGTGCCAATATGATCTGAAATCACGCGAAATTCAGCTAAAGCAATCTGGCTCGGGCTTCCCCTTGTCATGTTGCATCGGGGCCTCGTCTCTCCGAAGGTTAGCTCTAGCGGACTCTGGACCAATTCATCTTCATTTTTGTCAACTTTAATATAAAACCATTCAGATTTCCACCCGGCTGGCCATTTGCTTCGGTAGCTTATCACTAGAAACTTCGTAGTCTTCCGATAAGCAAAGTTGTAACAACCAAAATTCTCATGAAGACCATCTCCTCTGGCTTTAATCTGGTAGTGTAATTCATGAACTCGGCAGAAACCCTCACCGAATGGTTCCACTCCCTGGCTACGAAGGGCCCAAATATAAACGCTTAATCCAACGATAGCATTAGGGGTCAGCTGATGAAGGTAAACCCCAAACTTCTTCAAAACTTCAGCAATCATCCCATTTAAAGGAAATCTTAATCCTGCTTTAAAGAAGCTTTTGAACACAACCACCTCATTCTTTTCCGGCTTCGGAGTAATCTCCTCTCCGCCAAAACGAACCAGCTTCTTTTTTGTTTCACTGAAATAGCCCAGCTTCACCATTTTGGGAAAATCAGCTTCAGAGATGGTGGACTTTCCAAAGTCCAGATGACTAGGTTTACTTGGTGCCCCATAATTGTACTCATCGTCAGAACCAGTTTCTTCAACATCAGCTTGTATTGCTTCGGCAACAGGTGTGTCCTCTAATGAAACCAGCCCTGAACGCCTCATAGCTTTGGAAATCGGAAGAGTTTCAGTAGCTTCGGCCTCGCCTCCCTCACGCTCAACCCTAGCAGTGGAGCGTAATCTGGCCATTTGATTTTAAATTTTCTTGAAAAATTCCTTGGAAATTAATAACCTTTCTTTTCCGAAGCTCTTCTCATGATGAAGCAGATTCCAAACTGCAGCTTCGTTCAAATGCAAAAGTCAAGCTTCGGCTAGGGTTAAATTTTTGGCAGCGAAACAGTGTAATAGCAATGAATGCTGTGGTAACTTCACACCTACCTGTCTGTTTATATAGTGCTGCAGGTAAGAAGGTGAATCGTCAAGGTTTTTACACCGGGCAAACAGTCACTTGCACCCGCTGCATGGTGGGACCGCTCCGCACTCGGAAACTGTATCGTTTCTCGACAACGAGCTCAGGGAAGGTGTTTTTTCGGACCTTCGGCTTCCCGAAGCCTAAGAGACTTTTTTCACGGATCAAGCTTGTTACGAAAAATGATCTAGCACCGCGAACGGGCTACTGTTGGGACCATGCTTCGTCGTTGAAGGTCCTGCAGGAAGAAACAACTTCGGCGAAAGCTGCTTATACGAGATGCCGAAGCTACCACTTATGAAGCTTCGGTGTTATAGCGTAACCGAAGGTGAAGGATCGAACCGACTTAAAGATAGAATGACCTTTTAGTCCATAAGGGTCTGAGTCATTGTTGTAAACTTTTATAAAGGGCATGAATGTAATTCTACATGGGCTGCGTCCCTTGCCTATAAATAGATGAACAGTACTCCCATACTGTTCACGCTGATTTGGCATTTGCATTCACGTCACACTTGTACTCTTACCTTCTCTCAAGCCAAAGGTACATTTGTAATTTATTATCATTTCTATTTTTACATGATAATAAAATAGAAATGAGTTAATAATAATGTTTAAGTGTTTATATTATGTTTCACACTTTATATGAGTCCTTCTTCATTATTTGTTGAACTTACGAAGGTATGTCTTTCATAACCTTCGTCCAAAGCTCATTATATCCCAAAGGGAGATAATGCCTCGAAGGACGAAGGACTTTAACATTTAACACTTTTTATGTTGCCTTGTTCTTAACTCTTAGCATTTGAGAACAAGTCCCCAACAGTCTTGTTTGCAACTTATGATGCCTTTGTGCTTGGTTAACCAATCCATTCCTAAGATCACATCAATCCCTTGTGATGGCAAGACGGTTAAGTCTGTCAAGAACACTACCCCACTTAAAAGAATTCTGACTTGGGAGCATTTGAGCTGGCATAGAAGGTCTGACCCTGGGGTTTGGGTGACCAAAGGAATTTTTAGGTGGGTAGAGTGGATGCCATTCTTTTCCACAAAACTAGTGGCTATAAAAGAATGGGATGCTCCTGAATCAAAAAGTTCAGTAGTGGGAGTAAATTCAACAAGGAACTCACCGAGCACTACTCTTGGAGCTTGCTGAGCCTCCTGAGCATCGACATGGTTTACTCGTGCCCTTCCCTGATACTGGGTCTTGTTCTGCTGGCTGATGGAGGAGGGCGCCTTGGGGGTGGGTGTTGAGGTATTCTTGGGGCCATTCACCGAGTTGGCATAAGGAGGTCCTGATGCCTTCAAATGGGGCAGTTGTTCTTGAAGTGACTGGGGTCTCCGCAGTGCCAACAGGCATTTGCTGGTGGTTGGTTGCTTGCAACCGAGGGGGCCTGAAAGGAGCTCTGACTCTGCTGACTGAAACGCGACGGAGTTGGTCCAGCTGGTCTAGTGAAGCTTGGTCCCTTGGGTGGAAACCCAAAGGATCAAGTTCTCTGGTGCCAGTCTTGCTGCTGAGCTTAGAGGACTTGGAATTTCCTCTTGAGGTGATCTTTTTCCTCTTCCCTTGCCCTTTCCACTTGTATGGCTTTGTTTGAGAGGTGCGAGAAGCTGAGGAAATCTTGGCTGGCTAGGATGGTCTTGAGTTCTGGTCTGAGCCCTTTCAAAAAGCGGGCCATCTTCTTGGTTTCTGTGCTGACGTCATCAGGCGCATAGCGGGCCAATTCTGTGAATTTGTGCACGTACTCATTGACAGATCTTCCACCTTGAGTTAATTCCTAGAATTCATCTTCCTTGAGCTGAACGATCCCTTGTGGCACATGGTGCTCTCAGAAAGTAGTTTCAAACTCTGTCCAGGTAGCATCTCTAACGGCAGCGCTGAAGGTATCCCACCATGCTAGGGCCATCCCGAAAAGTTGATGAGCAGCCAATTGAACATGCTGGTTCTCTGGGCATCCGATGGCTTCTAACTTCCTTTTAATCGTGCGCAGCCAGTCATTAGCATCGAGGGGTTGCTGGATCCAGCGAATGTGGGAGGCTTGAGCCTCAGAAAATCTCCCATCCTGTCCTGTGGTCTTCCACCATTCGGGCGTTGATTCTCTAGACTTCTAGTGAGGACCTCAATGAGTCGGGTTTGGTTGGCTAGAACTTGGGCTAAATCTAATGGTAGCTCCGGAGGTGCGGGGAGGTGGGTCTCACTCCCTTCTCCACCGGCTTCTCCTTCAGCTCCTAGGGGAAACCTTGCTCCAATCCCGGAGGCGGTAGGCGTGGTTTTATTCGAAGCCATCTGCCAGGGGGAGAGAGTTACTACTATGCATATGCCGATTTTTTTCAACCAAGTTATTTTATTCATTACACAAGTTCATTACAAGCATACAATTACCAAAAGTCGCACTACACGAGAGCGCTTTCTAAGGTACTTCCGAACTCCTTTTCTAAAGTGTCCCCAAATTCCTTAAGAAGGTCATCAAGGCTAGCTAGGGACATATCCTCGACGTCGGACAAATTCTCTATCCTAGAGGGAGGTAGTGCTAGAGGGGCTTTCTTCTTCCGCTCAGTCTAGCATCCTTGGCTCTTGGTCTTCTTTTTGATTTTCTTCGTGGGTGCGAGCTTCTTTAGCTTCTTATCGTTATCCATCTTCAGGGTTCGGTAGGCTTCACGAGTGTTGGCCTCTTCTCCTTCTGCTATATCAAGACTCTCTTGGAGGGACGCCTTCTCCTTTTTAAACCAGTTGAGCTATCACCTTAGGCCCTCCCCTAAACCAGGGAGTCCCTGATCATCCCACTCACAAGGTGATGAGGGTGAATACCCTTCATCATACACTTTTTGAAAACTCGCTTAGTCAAACACTGCCCTTTTCCCATCCCACATTTTGTACTCAAAAGATGTTTGTTAATGCGGGCTATCTCTCTACTCACAATGCAAATGTTCTGTGACGGAACCTCCCAAGTCATTAGGCCCACCTACAGTTGTCCTTGTCCAACGGACCTCAGACAACCCTGCAGATGCCCCTGAATCACTTGACAAGTTTGGTATCTGCTTTTCTTACCTTTCCCAAGAGCGTTTCACCCGTCACGCAGATATTACAAACATCGAAGATACAAAAATGCGGAAGCAGTTACATAAACTTACCTTTATTTAAAAGTAAGATAGGGTTAAATATTTATAGACAAGAGTATAATATACGAGTGCAGAGTATCATTATTACAAACTATGGGAGGCAAAACCCCTCCCGATAAGTTCACACAAAAGTTTCTATGGAGGATCCTTTCCTCCCGCAGCTTCACTCCTGGTGCTCTTCCTTTGGTACCACCTTAGAACAGAAGCAACAAAAGTTGGTTGCTTCCTCACCTAAAAACAACATGGGACAAAGCCCTGAGTATGGAATTACTCAGCAAGTCTTACCCGACTAAAGAAAAGACTCTCAAGGGTATGCTAGCTTTAAGGGAGTCAAGGTAAGGCTTAACAATAATCAAAGACTCTATTTGCAGAAATGCTTACTAAGAGTGGATCCTTAAAAATCCAAGTTTTACTTGTCAGGTTAAGTAAGATTACTTGTATCTAGAGTTCTTGCTACCCTAGTTCAAACACTTGACCTGCACTAGCAAATTTCTTAACAACCCTTCATCTTTACTGGAGTTCTACGTATAGGTCAGTGACCAAGTCTTCATAACCACGAAGGTACGGTGATCCGAATCGATTATACTCAGCTGAGGATCTCCAATCACACGACATATGTAGCACTTAACCCTTGCATATGTCAACTCGCCACCGGGGTTCTTAAGACCAGATCAGGTTCACTCCAACCGAGAGCACAGATACACTACTGTCCAGCCTCTTGCCACGGAGGGTACACGCTACTCTTGCCATCTCTCCACTCCCATTGCATGGTATCTTATTCTGGTATTAGTCTGCCTGAGGCAAAGCTTACCCATGATGAGGCATGTGACCATTTAAAGGGTCCTCGGTCATCAAGCCTACATCGACACGGTCTTTAATCGACTCAGACGGAGACACTACATCGAGACTCTCTTCTCGTGCAAGTCACCCGCCCGGTCTCAGCTTAATCATTTCAAACCCCAAAGTTCGGTACCTGGCAGAGGTACATCTTTTCCGATGTTGAACCCATCATGGCCATGATGGATCCACCATCAAGTTTTCTTTTCAAAAACATCCCTCCACTTTGCAACATCATCTTTTATAAAAACAAAACATTTTGTTTTGCTAAAGCAAGACTAAGCATAGGAAAAACCTTTTGTAAAACAGGGATTCCAAGGAAGGTAATCAAATTCAAGGAAGGAAATGCATGAATTGTTTTAGCAATCAACTCCTATTACCTAATGCATCAAGCAAGTGAGAAAGAGTTTAAAAGAATCAAGGAGGTGGCAAATGCACTGGGGCTTGCCTTAGTTTACAGGTGAATCAAGCTCGGTCCCGTAGATGTCAAAATAGAAACAGCTGCCTGCCTGATGTTCCTCAGGTGGTGGTGGTGAAGTCTTTCTTTCTTCTACTTCAACTTCCTCCTCGTTTTCTAGATATAATCATATATAGTAATGAATGCTTATGTAATGCTCATGAGAGTGCAAAGATAATAAAAGTTTATTATCTAAAATCTTGAATACAATTTTCCTTCACGGTACTCTAGAGAATTAGGGTTTCTAGAGTCAATATAGGAATTCAAAGGGCAGGGGGTAGGGTTTTGGGTTCTAAGTATCAAACATGGCCCAAATCATACCAAACTCTATCCAAGGCTTCTAAATATTATATAAGGGTCATCTAAAAAGTTTGGGGATTTTTGGAATTATTAATGATTTTCTAAAATCCAGAAACAAGGTTTTAGACTGTTTTAAATACTCAATAATTCTTATTTGAACTAAAAATCCTGAAACTATTTTTATTAAATTCTATGGAAAATCAGGAATCTAGCAAAATTGGTTTGGCATTTTTACCATTTTTCTACAATTTTCTAGAATTGTTTTAGCTCTGGGAGAAAAGAAAAGGAAAACTGTGAATAGTGCTGGGCTGAAAGCAGCCCAAGACGGCCCACAGCTAGCAGAAACGCGCCCGCGCGCGCCTGCGTAGCGGACTTTGCACGAAGGCCCCGGTCTTTTTGAATAATCCGAAAGAGTCCAAAGCACTATTTGAAATAGTCGCTGACATTTACCAATAAACCCTTACACTTTCTTCCCTTCACAACTTGAAGTCCCCGACGTCGAGCGGCGGTGCGCAGCGCTCTAACGAGCCCGTATACCGGCCGACTCACGCAGTGATAAGCGCCATACTTCGGTCGATAACGAATTAAAGGTCTAATGAACGTTTCCCCCCACTTAATTTCACTAACAGCACATAGAAACGCCCTGACCATGGTGACCGCGGGTAAGGCGGACAACCACAAGCGTTCCCGGCGATCTAGGGTGACTTAGCTTAATTGGGTTGGTCGAGGAGCATCAGGGAAGCATACGAATACTAAAATAGGACAGCAGAGAGCATGAACAGACCTAGAAGTGGCTGACCACGGCGAGATCAATTCACTCGGTGTTCTTGAAGGTTTTGGGGCAAATTCGAAATTGGAGCTTGCTGGTGATCGACTGAGGGCAATACTTGGTGGCTGGGTGTGTAATGATCCTACGGAGCTTATGGTGGCCTTAATTTATACTGGGCAAGAGCGGTGGCCGGGAATTCGAGCGACGACGCGTGGCGGTCGGAGAAGGAGAGAAGCACTGGTGCAAGTGCTTAGTGGTTTTCACCGTGGCGCTTCTTCCTCTGGCGATCACTGGATCCCCTAACATGACTAATCGCGACGTGGTAAAGAGCTTGGACACGCGGCGCACGGCAGTGATCGACCAATGGCGGCGAGCTCTTATCCGATCGACCGATGAGCAAGGGGGTACGGCGGGCTTAGCCGCAACCAAGGTCAAGTTGATCCTATGCCAAGATTTTTACCTCCTGGTAGTTATCCCCCGACCATGGTGCACGAATTGCGATGATCAATCAACAATCACGGTGAAGGATCACCGGCGACGAGGGGAAATGCACCCGTGATCTGATTCAGTTTGGGGGTATACTGTACCATGGTGAGCTTGGTTCAGACAGCTGACAAAGCGATTTGCAGGGAGATTTGCTCCCAATTTCAGGTAGTAACATGATCACCACTCTTTAGCAAAGTTATAGCTCAATGAACCAGCTACCATCTTGTCATAGCAACCCAAGCCAAATTCTTACTCGATCATGATTGAATTTGAGCCCTAAGTTTACGCAGTTCCACTATTAGTCTAAAGTTCAAACTTCAAACATCATGACAGCCCAACTTTAGGCTCATTTATCTTCAAAATTTTCATAACAACCATGCTTACTCCCTTAAGCAAAGTTATTCTCTTTGATAGACTTCAATATTGATGTGGTGATCTAGGGCAAAATCCCTTTGGTTTGGAAGTTACCAGGCTTCCAAGATGACCCCATTACACTGAAAATCAGACTCAGCCATATGGTTATAAATGGGGTGTTTTTGCAAATAGGCCCAAAATCTAGGGTTTGAGTTGCAAATCTTCACAATTTTGAACCTTAGGACTTAAGACACCTAAACTTCATGGTTTTTGCATTTTAGTCCAAAAGTGCATTAATTTTGCACTTAAACCCCTAGGGTTTAGGTTTAGGGCTTTCTAGGGTTCTTTTTGCAGTTTTTGATACCTCTAGGGTTTGGATATCCCATAAGTATATTCAAGGTGATATTTTATGGTCATCTCTAATAAGTTTTGAAGTTTTCTTTTGTTTAAATCTTGTTTGTTCTATTTCATCCACTCTAGGGTTCAGTTCCCTACTCTAGGGTTTTATTTGCAAAAGGTTATATCAATACAACTTGTTTGAAATTTTTGCCTAGTGAATGCACTCTAGGTGTGTCAAACATCTGAAATGCCAATGCTTATGATGTTATGCTCAAGTTTTAGTGACAGTAACACCAGGGGTGTTGCATCCTTCCCCCCATAAAAGAATCTCGTCCCGAGATTAAAAGGTCCTACGGTAAGTAATGGAAAAGGAAATGCTTCACTCTTTTATTTCCTTATTCTTGGTACAAGGCAGGGGTGGTTTGGGGCTCACTCCTTTATTACAACAATTATATACATATCACAATTTACATGAGGCTAGAAAGCCTAGGAAATTCTTTTCTAAAAAGTCTCGAGTTTCCCATGTAGCCTCATCTTCTGAATGCTGGTTCCACTGTATCTTGTAAAACTTGAGAGTTCTTCTTCGGGTAATTCTGTCCTTTTGATCCAAGACTCGAATAGGGTGTTCTGAATATGTCAAGTCTGATTCTAGGGCAACATCCGTTACTTCAATGGTTCGATCAGGAACCCGAAGACACTTCTTCAGTTGAGACACGTGGAACACATTTTGTATAGCAGACAAGGTTTTGGGTAGTTGAAGTCGGTATGCCACTGGTCCACATTGTTCAAGAATAAGTAAAGGACCAATGTACCGGGGTGCAAGCTTCCCTTTTACCCCGAAACGTGTTACACCTTTTATTGGGGAGACCTTCAGATAGACATAATCTCCTACCAGAAAATACAAGGGCATTCGTCGTTTGTCTGCATAACTTGTTTGTCGAGCTTGAGCTTTCTTCAAATTATGAATTATTCGCCGAACTTTTTCTAAGGTCTCTTTTACCATATCAAGCCTGAAGAAGTACCTTTCCCCTGGTTCAGACCAATTTAACGGAGTACGACATCATCGTCCATATAAAGCTTTGAAGGGTGCCATCTTAATGCTTTCTTGATAGCTATTATTATATGAGAACTCCGCTAATGGTAAACAATCATCCCATTTTTGTGGGAATTCCAGAACACATGCCCGTAGCATATCTTCAAGTATTTGATTCACTCTCTCAGTTTGCCCACTAGTTTGAGGATGATAGGCCGAACTGTGGATCAACTTAGTACCCAAGGATTTGTGAAGCTCTTCCCAGAACTTGGATATAAATTGAGGTCCACGATCCGACACTATAGTCTTTGGAATACCATGCAAACTAAGAATGCGAGCAATGTACAGTTTCGCATATGTGAGAACCGGGTAATATGTTTTGACTAGCAGAAAATGAGCAATTTTCGTAAGCCGATCAACAATAACCCAGATGGAATCATATCCTTTTGCTGTTCTGGGCAATCCCATAATAAAGTTCATACTAATATCTTCCCATTTCCATGTTGGTATTGGTAGATGTTGGCGACTTGTTCTCAGGTACTATGAGCTAAGAACAAGGCAACACAGAAAACGTTAAACGTTAAAGCCCTTCGTCCTTCGAAGCATTATTTCCCTCGGGATATAATGATTTTCGGATGAAGGTAATGAAGGACATATCTTCATCAACCATAACATATAAGGATGAAGAAAGAATCATATAAAGCATAAACAATAATGTAAGCAATCATATATTATCATTATCTCCTTTTTATTTTTATTACTATGGAAAAATAGAAACAATACCGACTTACAAGTGTACCTTCATCTTGAAAGAAGGTAAAAAGTACCAGCGTGACGCAGGGATCGATATCAAGTCAACGTGAACAGTATGGAGTTACTGTTCATCTATTTATAGGCACGGGACGCAGCCCATGTAAAATTACATTCATGTCCTTTACATTTGCTAATAACTCCATAGTAGCCTATCGAGGTCTAAATAGCCTTTTCATCTTTAAGTCGGTTTCTCTTTTCTGATATCATGCCGAAGCTCTCATGCGCACAACTTCGGCTTTGCACTATCCTTCATACTCCTTCTCGGGCTTCTTCACACTGTGGTTTCAACTTGAGTTTGAAGGTACCTGTTCATGCATTATACTTCCAGAAACATTGTTAAATCATGTTTTTGAGGACCTTCGGAAGCCGAAGGCCCCCAACAGTAGCCCCTCGTAATATTAATTTGTTAGAATGATAAATTCAGATTGTGACAAGGACGAAGGCCCTGAGTCGAAGGTCCGAAAAAACACCTTCCCTTTGCTAGAATAGCAACAGCCACTGACAAGCGGGCCCTCCAGCACGCAACGCACCAGGTGTATAAATAAGAGCACACGACGAGCTTATTTGGCACACTTTTTCGCCATCTGCTCTTACTTACTCAATTTTTAGCTCTTGCGCATCAACACTTGCTTAGCTTTTTTAAAAAAATTTTAAGCTTTGGCTTTGAGAGCACTCTTCTCAGCACTTTCGAAGATGTCTGAGGATAAGAAAGCTATCGCTGAACCGAAGCTGAGCCTTTCTAAGGAGATGAATCTTGGCTTTATTGAATCGATAGCAAGGACCAATGCAGAGAAGATTGCTAGGGAAACTTTGGAGGGTTTATCTGAATACACTAGTGATAGTGACAGCTATGATGTAGAGAGCGGCGGGGAAGACTCCGAAGATCGACCCTGGCGACCGAGCCATGCAGTTTTTGGAAAATCAACTATTAAACAAAGCCATCTTGATAACATGAGGGGGAGATACTTTCAGGATATGTCTGTTGTGAGGGCTGACGACGGAGAGAAGACTTGTCCTACTCCAAAGGAGAATGAAGTCGTGATCTTCCGAAGCTTTTTGAAGGTTGGGCTTCGACTTCCTCTGAGCAGCTTGGTAGTCGAGGTTTTGAAGATATTTCAGATTTACCTTCACCAGATTACCCCCGAAGCTATTATAAGAATGGGAATCTTCGTGTGGGCTTTAAGGAGTCAGGGCTTGGAGCCAAATGCAAAAAGTTTCTGTAGTATGCATGAACTGTTATATGAGACGAAGCCCTGAGACTAGACGAAAGAATGGTTTTATGTAAAAAAATTTTGGCTGCTATAACTTCGTTGCTCGTTCTGGCTCAAGCTCCCCAGTACCGACTTTTCGGAAGAGATGGCCCGGAGACTAGACGAAAGAATGGTTTTATGTAAAAAATGATTTAGATACACGAGAAGACATTAAAGATATAATCATGCGCCCTATCTGGCAATGCTTCGGGCTCCAGAAACTGAAGGTAGAAATTGACGAAGCGGTCGAAGAATGTCACAAGGCCTTCGGCTTAGTCTGCTCTTTCATCGGGACAAGGGACTTAGTTCAAGAGCACGTGGCCTACAGGATATGGCCATTGTTAGCCGACTGGGAAATGCCAAAAGAATCCATCAGCAATCCCCACGAAGGTGGTTTGGTTCGACTAAAATATACCTTCAGGTTTAGAGACCAGTTTATTGAGCTAGATGACGACTGGCTGAAAAGCGTTGAAGCTACAAGCGATGATCTGCTTGGGCTGTACTCTAGAGCGGAAGATAACGCATTATCTGCGGCCTTTGGGAACTGGAAAAAGAAGAGACTAAACAGAGTTTTTGATGCCATTGGGTTCATGTATCCTGACTACCGTTACCCGCCCCATGGTCAAAAAAGAAAAAGTGGAGGTTTCGGGAGAGATGATGCTTCAGCTGCTCCGAGCGAACCCGCGCCAAAGAGGAAAAAGGTGAAGGTCCTTACTCATCGACCACGCTATATTGAACCGGCCATAGTGCCTGAATTTGGTGGTGAGACCTCTTCGGTGACCGAAGGCAAGAAACCTGCGGTTACGCAGAAAATTGAACTGTCCATGTCGCCGAAGGCATCATCAGCCAAATCAGATGAGCCGAAGGCTATTAACATTGAAGAGATGAAGGTTGAGAAAACGAGAATATTGAAAGTAATGAGTCCTTCAGTAGAAGTGACGATGCCAAAGGCACAAAAGGATCTCTCGACGACCCCCAAGAGGAAGAGAATGGTCAACGTATTAGATGTGCTAGAAACAATAAAAACTTCAAGCTCTAACCCGAAGAAAGCTACCGAAGCTTCGGAAACATGCATTGAGGCCGAAGCTGCCAAGGTCCAAGTCAAGACCGAAGCTGGGCCTTCAGAGCCCGCCAAGGAGAAATCCTTGGAAATCGGAGAAAAGACAGAGAAGGAAGCCGCAGAAGCAATTTTGACTGGAAAAAACCGCCATTCCTATTCCCGAAGCATCATCTGAAGCTACAGATTATATTATATGACATGCTTCGGGAAAAAGATTATCTGAAAAAGAAAAGCAAGAGGCTCAATTCTATGCCCAAAGATTGAAATATCCAAAGGGGGCCTTGGTATTCAACGGCAGCGGGGAAGAAGGCTTCTTGTATTGTCCAGATAGTAAAGAGATTTCTGTCTGCCGAGAGATGGGCAAGAGCTTCGGTTTCCCTACACTAGAAGATGGGCTCTCAATGTTGTCAAAAGATGAGTTGGCCGACAGCTTAGCATACAATAGTTTAAAAGTGAGAAAATTAGATTTTTGTATTTAAAAACACAATTTTCCATTTTCTTACACTTAATACCGTATTTTTGCAGGGCCTTATTCTTAGCAACGCCCTGAGGGCACAAAAAGGTGCCGAAGATGAAGGGTATACCATAGACTTGAACAACCTTCGTTCCGAAGTGATTGAACTAAGGAATGAAGGTCTTGAAAAAGACAAAATATTACACTCATTGTTGAACAAAATAAGAGAAGATGAAGCTGCTTCCAAAGCCCAAGCTAAAGCTCAAAAATACGAAATCGAAGATCTCCGGAAACAGCTATTCGAAGCTAAAGAAAAATGCGGTGTTGCAGATGCTGAACGAGATATTAGTGTATATTGGAGGAACCACTTACAAAAAATAGTTGATGAACTTCGTGCAGCCAAGGAGAGATGCTATGAAAAGTCTATAGAGTGTGTCAAGAAAATAAAAACTAGTTTTGCCAATGTTGGCGCATTTTCTAACGAAGACAACTTCGTAAGGGGTGATCCTGAAGGACCAATTGATTGGATCAATAACGAAGCTGAAGCTTTTGAAGAAGTTTTGAGTGGTCGCGGGGATATCTGCGCTTTCTCGGGTGCCAGGGGAATCGCAGCTATTTTAGAGAAATCAGGCTGCGACCATGTGAAAGCTTTGGCTCAAGCCGAAGCTACTTTATCTATTGAAGATACAAAAGATCCCTTGGCCGAAGCAAGCTTAATTGGCGGAAAATTCTTTACTGACATCTGGGAGAATGGCGGCCGAGGGATGGCGCATGAGATGATAAAAAAGAGTGAAAAAGATTCCCACGATTCAAAAGAAGCGACGAAGGCAACTGAGAAAGCGGCGGAACTTGAGAGGCGAATAGGTATTATTTAATAACTTTTTGACTTTATTTACTGATTTTGCAACTTCGGACTTATTTACGTTTTATATCGCAGCTGAACTATTTCCTCCTCCGGAGCCCCTCGAGTTAACGGCCAACCCCGAAGCAGAAAAAGAAGATGAAGTTACTAAAGTGGCCGAAGCTATTCTGGACGAAGCTGTTAATCGACTGCTGAATGAAGCTGCAGAAGCAGTTTTAAAAGAAGAATAGCTTCTATTGTAAAAACATTTGTAATATAATATTTGCTTAACAAAGTGCGTAGTATTTTTATAATTTTGAATGCAATATTTGAACTGTTTGTAACTGAATTCTTTACGACGCATGAAACCTTACATACATACCGTTTTTGAGCCTTCAGCGAAAAAACACCTTCCCTTCTTTTCATGCGTTGTGAAGAACATCCATATTTCATAAAAACATCCGGTCTTCGTAAAATCATAATGCTTCGTAAGCGATAGATCACCTTTTCATTTTAGAGTTTGATGAAGCTATACTTCTTCAATACTTATGCTGTGCCTTGGCACTACTTTTTTGAATCAACCCCCAAAGATCAACATTGAATCCCCTTCTCGCGCCATTGATGCAAGATGATGTATGATGTTATGCTATGCAAAATGATGTAATGATGTTATGCTATGTAGAATGGTATTTGTGCCGAAAATACACTCCCATTCTCTCAATGAAGCACACAATCTTTTTGTCGTTTACTTTTCAGCTTCACCGCTTATTTTTCGGTGTATCAGCGCTGACTTTTCGCTGTAAGCCTCCCTTAGGAGCTTCTTCGCCTTTTACTTCAGCGGAATCAGCGTTTATTTTTCGCTGTAAGCCTCCCTTAAGAGCTTCTTCGCCTTTTACTTCAGCGGAATCAGCGTTTATTTTTCGCTGTAAGCCTCCCTTAGGAGCTTCTTCGCCTTTTACTTTAGCGGAATCAGCGTTTATTTTTCGCTGTAAGCTCTGCATTCCCTTTGGAACGACTTTTGAGCAGAAAACTTACACTGCGCTCCCTTAGGAACGACTTTTTGTTGCTTCGGGAGACTTACAGTGCATTCGTTAGAACAACTTTCTATTGCTTCGGCAAAACTTGTAATGTGATTATGAACCCCGCTCCCTCTTGAGAGCAACTTTCGTGCTTCGCCAATTTTTTGGATTTCGTGAGTCTGTAAAAGAGATATATTTCCACTATGACCAAAACGAAGCTATTACAAGGAATTGAAAACGACAGGAAAAAATTTAAGCCTTTAATGATTGTTCTCTATTAAAAAAGAAAAATGATAACGAATGCTAGAACTATTTCAGAAGTAGGATGTCTTCTAGTAGATGTGCTTCGATTCTGGCACAGTGCTGTTGACTGTGCGAGCTTCGGACTCCTCTCTGAAGTCTCGTTGCTGATGAATGTGCTGGCTCCCTTTTGGTTGCTGGCCTCGTTGCAATGGTGGCGGGGGCGGGGGCTGTTGCCATGATGGCTGAGGTTGGCTTGCCGAAGCAACAGAGGCTGCAGGATGGTTACCCACGTACTCTGGAATGTACGGCGAGTGGTACGAAGCAGTATGCATAACTTGCTTCGGCTGACTCTGTTGGGCTGTAGCTTCTGCTATCTCTTTCTGTTTCTGGATGGTGACGTGGCACATCCTGGTAGTGTGGCCCTTGTCCTCACCGCAGAATAGACAATAAATTTTCCTAGGCTGATCCCCGAACCTTCCTCTGAAGCCCCTGGCGCCTCTGCCCCTTGGAGCTGGGGGCCGAGGATAGCTTTGTTGCTGCCCCGAAGCCTGGGAAGAATATTGCGGCCTCTGTTGTTGACTTCCCCTGTCATCATTCTGAGTGGAATGAATTGATCTGATGTGCCTAGGGTGGATCCTCCCTCTGAAGCCCCTGGCCATTTCGGAGAACCTATAAGCTTCCTCCCTTCTCTATCGAAAATCATTGTTAGCGCGGATGTATTCATCCATTTTCTGAAGCAGTTTCTCCAGGGTTTGAGGGGGTTTCCTGGCAAAGTACTGGGCTGAAGGTCCTGGCCGAAGCCCCTTAATCATGGCCTCAATGACAATTTCATTGGGCACTGTTGGCGCTTGTGCCCTCAGACGCAAGAACCTTCGGACATACGCCTGGAGGTATTCCTCTTGGTCTTGCGTGCACTGGAACAAGGCTTGAGCGGTAACCGGCTTTGTCTGAAACCCTTGAAAACTGGTGATCAGCATGTCCTTCAGCTTCTGCCATGATGTGATTGTTCCTGGCCGAAGAGAGGAGTACCAGGTTTGTGCAACATTTTTGACTGCCATGACAAAGGATTTTGCCATGACAGTAGTGTTGCCACCATACAAAGATATAGTTGCTTCGTAGCTCATTAGAAACTGCTTCGGATCTGAGTGTCCGTCATACATGGGGAGCTGGGGTGGCTTGTAGGACGGGGGCTAGGGCGTAGCCTGCAATTTTGCTGACAGAGGAGAAGCATCATCAAAAGCAAAATTTCCATGATGGAAATCCTCATACCAGTCATCCTCGTTGAAGAAGCCCTCTTGGTGCAATTCTCTGTGGTATGGCCTTCGATTCTGCTCATCTTGAGCAAGATGACGCACTTCTTCGGTAGCTTCGTCAATCTGCCTTTGCAAGTCAACTAACCGAGCCATCTTCTCCTTCTTCTTCTGGACCTGCTGATGGAGCATCTCCATATTCCTGATTTCCTGGTCCAACTCATCCTCTTGTGGTGTTGGACTAGTGGCCTTTCTCTTCTGGTTTCGGGCTTCCCGAAGGGAAAGGGTCTCCTGGTTTGGGTCTAGCGGCTGCAGAACGGCAGCCCCTGTCGCCGAAGCTTTCTTTGGTGGCATGACGAAGGTCGATGCTTGCTGAAGGTGGTCGAAAAAAGGGTTCACCGGAGGTGGGCGCCAATGTTGGCGACTTGTTCTCAGGTACTATGAGCTAAGAACAAGGCAACATAGAAAACGTTAAACGTTAAAGCCCTTCGTCCTTCGAAGCATTATTTCCCTCGGAATATAATGATTTTCGGACGAAGGTAATGAAGGACATATCTTCGTCAACCATAACATATAAGGACGAAGAAAGAATCATATAAAGCATAAACAATAATGTAAGTGATCATATATTATCATTATCTCCTTTTTATTTTTATTACTATGGAAAAATAGAAACAATATCGAGTTACAAGTGTACCTTCGTCTTGAAAGAAGGTAAAAAGTACCAGCGTGACGCAAGGATCAATATCAAGTCAACGTGAACAGTACGGAGTTACTGTTCATCTATTTATAGGCACTGGACGCAGCCCATGTAAAATTACATTCATGTCCTTTACATTTGCTAATAACTCTATAGTAGTCTATCGAGGTCTTAATAGCCTTTTCATCTTTAAGTCGGTTTCCCTTTTCTGATATCATGCCGAAGCTCTCCTACGCACAACTTCGGCTTCGCACTATCCTTCGTACTCCTTCTCGTGCTTCTTCACACTGTGGTTTCAACTTGAGTTCAAAGGTACCTGTTCATGCATTATACTTCCAGAAACATTGTTAAATCATGTTTTTGAGGACCTTCGGAAGCCGAAGGCCCCCAACAGTAGAGATTGTAATGGACCAGCAGTCTTCATTTGTATGGCTTTGACACGTCTGCAGGTGTCACATCTTGCCACATTGCGTGCGATTTCAATCTTCATCTTTGTCCTCCAATAATGTTGTTTTAGGTCATGATACATCTTAGTGCTTCCGGGATGAATAGAATAGCGACTAAGATGTGCTTCATCCAAAATTTGTTGGTGAATTTCTTCATTCTTTGGCACAACTATGCGGTTGTTGAACCATACAATGCCTTGATCATCTTTTCTAAAGCACTTGGCTTTTTCGGCTTCTATCTTCTCATGGATGTGCCTCATACCCTCATTATCTTTTTGAGCATCAATTATCCTTTGTAAAAGGACTGACTCAAGCTTTAGGTGATTTAGAGTTCCATGCTGAATCATTTCCAGTTCAAATTCTCCATTTCTTGGCATAGCGTAATGTCAGAAGTTTCCATTGTAAAACAATGGCAAAAAGTCTTGCGACTCAAGACATCTGCCACTACATTAGCTTTGCCTGGGTGATAATGAATCTCCAGTTCATAATCCTTAATAAGCTCGAGCCATCGCCTTTGTATCATATTCAACTCTAACTGGGTGAAGATATACTTCAAGCTTTTATGATCTGTATAAATGTGACAGATATTACCCAGCAGATAATGACGCCATATCTTCAGGGCATGAACCACTGTAGCTAGCTCCAGATCATGAGTTGGATAATGTTCCTCATGCCGGCGCAACTGCCTTGAAGCATAAGCTATCACTCGGCCTTCTTGCATTAAAACACAGCCGAGACCACTGCCTGATGCGTCACAATACACATCAAAGGGCTTTTCAATATCCAGTTGAGCCAATACCGGAGCAGTGGTTAATAATACCTTCAATTGTTCAAAGGCTTCATTACACTTTGAAGACCAATTACATTTAGTATCATTCTTCAATAAACTTGTGATTGGTTTCACAAGCTTGGAAAAATCTGGTATAAATCGGTGGTAATAGCCAGCCAGTCCAAGGAAACTTCGGACTTGATGTACAGTGGTTGGGGGTTTCCACTCCAAAATATCCTTGACTTTGCTAGGATCTACCGCAATCCCTTTGGCAAATAATACATGTCCCAGAAATTGAATTTCTTCCAGCTAGAATGCGCATTTACTGAACTTGGCATATAACTGATGTTCTCTCAAGCGCGTTAATACAATCTGCAAGTGCTGAGCATGCTCCTCTTCATTCTTGGAGTATATTAAAATATCGTCGATGAATACCACAACAAACTTGTCCAACTCAGGCATAAACACTGAGTTCATCAAATAAGTGAAGTGGGCAGGAGCATTCGTCAGTCCGAAATACATTACCAAATATTCAAATAACCCATACCGCGTAGTGAATGTGGTCTTTGGTATATCTTCGGGCTGGATAAAGATCTGATGATAGCCCGACCTGAGGTCAATCTTGGAGAATACCCTCGCTCCAGTCAGTTGATCAAATAGAATGTCAATCCGTGGAAGAGGGTACTTATTTTTTATAGTAACCTCATTAAGGGGTCTATAATCCACACACATTCAAAGTTTTTGGTCTTTCCTCTTGACGAAGATGGCTGGACAACCCCATGGTGACGAGCTTGGCCGGATAAATTCCTTCGCTAGTAGATCTTGCAATTGGTTCTTGAGTTCTGCCAGCTCATTCGGAGGCATTCGATACGACCTTCTAGAAATGGGAGCCGTACCGGGCTTCAATTCAATTACAAATTCTACATCTCTTTCTGGTGGCAATCCAGGCAAATCTTCGGGAAAGACGTCTAGGAACTCACATACTACCGGAATATCTTTGATCTCCGGTATGATGGCTTCATATACACTGCCAAATGGTTTAGCCGGAATGGCTATGGGGATAGTCAAGAGAACCTCTTCTTGTCCATAATTCAATTTGATAGTTCTCAATTCAGTATTGAGAATAGCTTTATGTTGGGCTAACCAATTCCTGCCCAAAATTACATCTATATCTTGGCCTTTCAGAACAATCATATTAGTATGAAAGTCTCGTCCAGCCAATGTTACGGGCACTTGGAAAGCCAATTCTTTAGTGAATATTTGTCCCCCAGGCGAATGAATTTTAAACCCTTCCCTTGATTCATGGCATAGAATGCAATGTTGCTCCACAAATCTCTTGCTTATGAAAGTATGCGAAGCACCAGAATAAAAAAGAATAATTGCAGGGTGATTGGCCACTAGGAACGTACCCATCATAACCAGTTCACTGTCCAGTGTTGTGGCCACTTGAGTATAATATATTCGTCCCGTTTTCCTTGTATTCTTGCCCGCGGTATTGGTTGCCGCATTTCCCTTCCCTTGAGAAGAATTCCCAGAACTTTGTTGATTACTTGAGCGATTCTGCTTCTCATATGGATAGTCCTTAATGAAGTGTTCGGACTTTCCATAGTTGAAACAGCCAGTTGAAGAGCTAGGGAGGGCCGGGAAACGAGTGCCAGGGGCACCCGGCTGATTTGTTTGAGCGGGGGCAGTGGCGGGGCAAATAAAAACCGGTTGCTTAAATGGGTAGGAGGGTGGGCGTGGGGAAGAGCGATTTAGATTGAAAGGTCGGATGACCAACCTTTGCCTTTTCTCGGGGCCCTGATTGGGCCTGTCACCTCCATAACCCTTGGATTTTCCGGATGCTGCATATTTAGCCTCAACCGCCAGCGCTGTGCTAACAGCCCTTCCGTAAGTAAGGTCGATGCAGGTGGCCATCTTTCTTTGCATTCGATCATTCAAGCCTATCATGAAGCAATTCTTTTTCTTCAAATCTATGTTGACTTGATCAATTGCATATTGGGATAAGTGATTGAATTTATTGAGATACTGGGTGACAGTATCTCCGCCTTGTTTCAACTTCATGAACTCTTCCTGCTTCATGTGGAGAACTCCTTCAGGGATATAGTGCTCTCTGAAGGCCAACTTGAACTCATCCCAAGTTACTTGATGACCAGCAGGTTGAATGGCTATAAAATTTCCCCACCAAGTGCTGGCAGGGCCACGCAATTGTTGGGCTACGAATAGGGGCTTCTGAGTTTCTAAACACCAAAGGAGCCCAAACATCTGTTCAATGACGCGGATCCATTCATCCGCTTCTAGAGGGTCCTCTGCTTTAACAAACAATGGAGGGCGCGTCTCGGAGAAATCCAGATAGGATGTTTCACGGGGGCCTTGTGGATATGCCCGCCCGCCTTGTTGTTGTATCTGTTAACTTGCCATTTCCCGTAGAAATCGGGTATTGTCTGCTGTAGCGTTAACCAAGGCAGCGATGGCCTCGGCTAAAGTGGGAGGTACTTGAGGTGGGTTTGGTGTTGCCTCCCTTCCACTAGAGGTCCCTGCACCATCCTGAGAACGAGTCTTGGAAGGCATCTGAGGCAACAAACATTAAAAAGAATATAATATGCCAAAGAAAACCATCCATTATACATTACTAAAAAAGGTAATGTTACAGACTCGAATTTTACAACAGGATTACACTTCCTATTATACATTACTACTACTTCTATACTATACTATTCTTGCTTCTTGTCACTCTTAGTAGCCTCACTATCGGAAGTAGGAGACCATTCATCCACCAACTTCATTGAGGGAGGGGGCCTGAACAAGTCCAGCTCACCACCAAGAGCTTCTCCCACTGTCCTGAAACGTCCGGCTTCCGTCCCGACAGGATCCGCAGGTACATTGGGATGCAGTTGCGAATAGAATACATGAACTTCTTCATGTAATGTATTACAATAAACCTGCAAGTTATCTACGGCTGAGCTAAGCTCCTCCACGCAGGCTCAAGCTTTTGCCTCCTTAGCCCAGGCAAGCGAACGAGAGTTAATCGCCCAATCGAGCGCTAGATCTTGTTCCGCGAGCTGGTCTTGCAGGTAGCAGATGCCTACTCTTAATTCATTTATTCTTTCTCCATCCGTGATCCATATGTCATTCCTGCGACGGAGTTCTATTCGAAGCTAATCCACTTGGGCTTCCAAATCTCCAATTGGATCGTTGCTCCCACTGCTGCTATCTTCATGCCATGGGGCAAGTTGATGACGGGGTACACTGATTGGTCCGGTCGACTTGCGCGCGGTCTTTCTCGTGCGCGGCGGCATTTCTTAAGGGGAAAAACTTATTAGTATAGTTTTTAGCATGATGCATGTGTAATTACAGAATCAACCTTAGTTGATTCAACCTTCTATACATTGCACTCTTCCTATCTGGTCTTTAAAATGAACTCTTCAGAGATACTTAGGTAAGAAGGGAAGAAATTTTCTAGATAAGTCTTAGAAAATTCTTTTTTAAGATGCCTCATAAGATCTGCAGAGATGGGCTTCGCTCCAATACCAGCTGTGACGGAACCTCCCAAGTCATTAGGCCCACCTACAGTTGTCCTTGTCCAACGGACCTCATACAACCCTGCAGGTGCCCCTAAATCACTTGACAAGTTCGGTATCTGCTTTTCTTATCTTTCCCAAGAGCGTTTCACCCGTCACGCAGACATTACAAACATCGGAGATACGAAAATACGGAAGCAGTTACATAAACTTATCTTTTATTTAAAAGTAAGACGGGGTTAAATATTTACAGACCAGAGTATAATATACGAGTGCAGAGTATTATTATTACAAACTATGGGAGGCAAAACCCCCTCCCGATAAGTTCACACAAAAGTTTCTATGGAGGATCCTTTCCTCCCGCAGCTTCACTCCTGGTGCTCTTCCTTTGGTACCACCTTAGAACAGAAGCAACAAAAGTTGGTTGCTTCCTCACCTAAAAACAACATGGGACAAAGCCCTGAGTATGGAATTACTCAGCAAGTCTTACCCGACTAAAGAAAAGACTCTCAAGGGTATGCTGGCTTTAAGGGAGTCAATGTAAGGCTTAACAATAATCAAAGACTCTATTTGCAGAAATGCTTACTAAGAGTGGATCCTTAAAAATCCAAGTTTTACTTGTCAAGTTAAGTAAGATTACCTGTATCTAGAGTTCTTGCTACCCTAGTTCAAACACTTGACCTGCACTAGCCAATTTCTTAACAACCCTTCATCTTTACTGGAGTTCTACGTATAGGTCAGTGACCAAGTCTTCATAACCGCGAAGGTATGGCGATCCGAATCGATTATACTTAGCTGAGGATCTCCGATCACACGACATATGTAGCACTTAACCCTTGCATATGTCAACTCGCCACCGGGGTTCTTAAGACCAGATCAGGTTCACGCCAACCGAGAGCACAGATACACCACCATCCAGCCTCTTGCCACGGAGGGTACACGCTACTCTCGCCATCTCTCCACTCCCATTGTGTGGTATCTTATTCTGATATTAGTCTGCCTGAGGCAAAGCTTACCCATGACGAGGCATGTGATCAGTTAAAGGATCCTCGGTCATCAAGCCTACATCGACACGGTCCTTAATCGACTTAGACGGAGACACTACACCAAGACTCTCTTCTCGTGCAAGTCACCCGCCCGATCTCAGCTTAATCATTTCAAACCCTAAAGTTTGGTACCTGGCAGAGGTACATCTTTTCCGATGTTGAACCCATCATGGCCATGATGGATCCACCATCAAGTTTTCTTTTCAAAAACATCCCTCCCACTTTGCAACATCATCTTTTGTAAAAACAAAACATTTTGTTTTGCTAAAGCAAGACTAAGCATAGGAAAAACCTTTTGTAAAACAGGGATTCCAAGAAAGGTAATCAAATTCAAGGAAGGAAATGCATGAATTGTTTTAGCAATCAACTCCTATTACCTAATGCATCAAGCAAGTGAGAAAGAGTTCAAAAGAATCAAGGAGGTGGCAAATGCACTGGGGCTTGCCTTAGTTTACAGGTGAATCAGGCTCGGTCCCGCAGATGTCAAAATAGAAATAGCTGCCTGCCTGATGTTCCTCAGGTGGTGGTGGTGAAGTCTTTCTTTCTTCTACTTCAACTTCCTCCTCGTTTTATAGATATAATCATACATATTAATGAATGCTTATGTAATGCTCATGAGAGTGCAAAGGTAATAAAAGTTTATTATCTAAAATCTTGAATACAATTTTCCTTCACGACACTCTAGAGAATTAGGGTTTCTAGAGCCAATGTAGGAATTCAAAGGGCAGGGGGTAGGGTTTTGGGTTCTAAGTATCAAACATGGCCCAAATCATACCAAACTCTATCCAAGGCTTCTAAATATTATATAAGGGTCATCTAAAAAGTTTGGGGATTTTTGGAATTATTAATGATTTTCTAAAATCCAGAAACAAGGTTTTAGACTTTTAAATACTCAATAATTTCTTATTTGAACTAAAAATCCTAAAACTATTTTTATTAAATTCTATGGAAAATCAGGAATCTAGCAAAATTGGTTTAGCATTTTTACCATTTTTCTACAATTTTCTAGAATTGTTTTAGCTCTGGTAGAAAAAGAAAAGGAAAAACTGTGAATAGTGTTGGGCTGAAAGCAGCCTAAGACGGCCCACATCCAGCAGAAACGTGCCCCCGCGCGTGCCTGCGCAGCAGACTTTGCACGAAGGCCCCGGTCTTCTTGAATAATCCGAAAGAGTCCAAAGCACTATTTGAAACAGTCCTTCACATTTACCAATAAACCCTTACACTTTCTTCCCTTCACAACTTGAAGTCCCCGACGTCGAGTGGCGGTGCGCAGTGCTCCGACGAGCCCGTATACCGGCCGACTCACGCAGTGACTAGCGCCATACTTCGGCCAAGACCAAATTCAAGGTCTAATGAACGTTTCCCCCCACTTAATTTCACTAACGGCACACAGAAACACCCTGACCATGGTGACCGCGGGTAAGGCGGACAACCACAAGCGTTCCCGGCGATCTAGGGTGACTTAGCTTAATTGGGTTGGTCGAGGAGCATCAGGGAAGCATACGAATACTAAAACAGGGCAGCAGAGAGCATGAATAGACTTGGAAGTGGCTGGCCACGGCGAGATCAATTCACTCGATGTTCTTGAAGGTTTTGGGGCAAATCCGAAATTGGAGCTTGCTGGTGATCGACTGAGGGCAATACTTGGTGGCTAGGTGCGTAATGATCCTACGGAGCTTATGGTGGCCTTAATTTATACTGGGCAAGAGCGGTGGCTGGGAATTCGAGCAACGACGCGCGGCTGTCGGAGAAGGAGAGAAGCACTAGTGCAAGTGCTTAGTGGTTTTCACCGTGGTGCTTCCTCCGGCGATCACCGGATCCCCTAACATGACTAATCGTGACGTGGTAAAGAGCTTGGACACGCGGCGCACGGCAGTGATCGACCAACGGTGGTGAGCTCTTATCCGATCGACCGATGAGCAAGGGGGTACGGCGGGCTTAGCCGCAACCGAGCTCAAGTTGATCCTATGCCAAGATTTTTACCTCCCCGTAGTTATCCCCCGACCATGGTGAACGAATCGCAATGATCAATCAACAATCACGACGAAGGATCACCGGCGACAAGGGGAAATGCACCCATGATCTGATTCAGTTTGGGGGTATACTGTACCATGGTGATCTTGGTTCAGACAGCTGACAAAGCGATTTGCAGGGAGATTTCCTCCCAATTTCAGGTAGTAACATGATCACCACTCTTTAGCAAAGTTATATTTCAATGAACCAGCTACCATCTTGTCATAGCAACCCAAGCCAAATTCTTATTCGATCATGATTGAATTTGAGCCCTAAGTTTACGCAGTTCCACTGTTAGTCTGAAGTTCAGACTTCAAACATCCTGACAGCCCAACTTCAGGCTCATTTATCTTCAAAATTTTCATAACAACCATGCTTACTCCCTTAAGCAAAGTTATTCTCCTTTGATAGATCTTCAATATTGATGTGGTGATCTAGGGCAAAATCCCTTTTGTTTGGAAGTTACCAGGCTTCCAAGATGACCCCATTACACTGAAAATCAGACTCAGCCATATGGTTATAAATGGGGTGTTTTTGCAAATAGGCCCAAAATCTAGGGTTTGAGTTGCAAATCTTCACAATTTTGAACCTTAGGACTTAAGACACCTAAACTTCATGGTTTTTGCATTTTAGTCCAAAAGTGCATTAATTTTGCACTTAAACCCCTAGGGTTTAGGTTTAGGGCTTTCTAGGGTTCTTTTTGCAGTTTTTGATACCTCTAGGGTTTGGAAATCCCATAAGTATATTCAAGGTGATATTTTATGGTCATCTCTAATAAGTTTTGAAGTTTTCTTTTGTTTAAATCTTGTTTGTTCTATTTCACCCACTCTAGGGTTCAGTTCCCTACTCTAGGGTTTTATTTGCAAAAGGTCATATCAATACAACTTGTTTGAAATTTTTGCCTAGTGAATGCACTCTAGGTGTGTCAAACATATGAAATGCCAATGCTTATGATGTTATGCTCAAGTTTTAGTGACAGTAACACCAGGGGTGTTACATGTTCCATCCCTTAATCCTGGCTTAGGTGGTGGTAGAAAGAATAGGTAAATTATGCATCAAGGAAAGAATGGTCTTGCCTTCGTAGAAACTTTCCTGGCACAAAAGATTTATTTTAGAGGGGTCGGGTTCCTGCCCTTCTTTCGGAGCTACAAATTCCGGAGGATCGGATCCCTCTTTCGCTAGCAAACATGGATAAGGAACAATACATCAATCATGGTGACTTGGTGGGGTGTGCCAATTGTTAGCCATTATTATTTTTGTGCCCTACAATTTATTTAGACTATTTTTGGTGCATAAAATATCAATATATGAATATATATATATATGAAAATAGGAAAAAGAAATGGAAAAAAGGAAAAAGGAAAGGAATTCTCGGCTAACTGGGCCAAGGGGATTTTGGCCCAGCAAGCGCGGGCGCGGGCAGGCAACCCAGCCGGCCCACGGAGCAGCGGAGCGGCGTGGGCGGACGCCGTGGGTGTGGGCCCATGCGTCAGCGAGAGGAGGGGGTAACGGCGTGGAGCGGGCGATGGAAGGGGGGCGAACCGGTCGGGCTCGACCGCCGGTGAGGTTCGCGGCGGTTCTTCGCCGGGAGCGCGGTTTTGCGATGGTGGAGCGGTGGCGAGGCACGGGCAGGGGTAGGGGATTATGGTGGAGGGGCCAATTTGGCCAAAGGGTGCTTGGGGTGGCCGGTCCACGGTGCGGTGGTGGGCGCTCGCGGCGGTGAGGTCGCCGACGAGGCTGCCGAGCGCAATAGGAAGGCGAGGATGGGTGCATTGTGTTTGTGAGGGAATGGCGAAGCTCAAGAACTATATGAATTAGACTAGAACTTAGCAGAGGGAGGAGGGCAAGGCTCACCGAAACAGGGGAAGGAGCGGCGGCGCTGGCTCAATTGAGCTCGAGGAAGGAGGAAGAGGGTGGCCGAGGCTGGTGTGAGGAATTGGGGAGCTCGAGGTGGTCCTTTTATAGGCGCCCGGGGCAGGGAAGGGGCGAGAGGTGGTGTGAACCGGCGATCTTGCCACGGCGGGGATGGTGACGCACAGTGGCGACGACGAGACGGCTCGGGCAGGGGGGTGACGGGATGGCTCGGCTAGCGCAAGGGGATAGAGGCGCAAGGCGCCAACCGGACATGCGAGCGATTAATGGCGAGACGACAGGGCGGTGGTGACCGGCGGCGATCGCGTTGCTAGCCCCGGTCACGCGAGAGAGAAAGGAGGCCTAGGCCGGAAGCGGCCTAGCCGAGGGGGGTTTCCTTTTTTTCTATTTCTTATTTCTATTTTCTATTTCTATTTCTTTCATCTCCTTTTCTTTTGAACAAATAATTAGCTAAATAATCTTGGGTGCTAGAAAAAAAATAATAATCTATGTGAGGTGCTTCTAACAATCAAAGTGTATGCATATGATGAGATGACCTATGGGGTGGAGTTTAGGGAGAGATAAAAAGGGGGGTTAGGAGATTAGGGTTCCAAACCTCGGGTTGAAATTTTGGGATGTTACAGTATACAAAACCAATAACGTCAAAAACTCTATTTAACCTTTTCTTGCCTCGTCCTTCGAAGGCCAAGGTCATTGCATCATCTTTGGCCCTTGTATAGGCCCCAAGCAACTCGTCACTGGTTGCCTCAATACAGTTCAGCCACTCATCGTTCAGCTCATCAAACTCACCTCTGTATCTGAAGGTATATTTCAGATAAACCAAACCGCCTTGACTAGACCCGGTAGCAGCTTCCTTCGGCATCTCTCAGTCGCTCACGAGAGGCCATAATCTGTAGGCAATGTGCTCTTGTACCAAGTCTCTTGTGCCAATAAAAGTGCACACAGTGTTAAAACTCCTCTGGCATGTTTCTATTTCATTTCCAAGAGCAGTGGCTGGCCTTCTAATGCCGAAATGAGACCAAATAGGGCGTTGGATAATCCCTTTTATATCTTCCCTTTCAACTAAGTTATTCTTCACATAAAACCATTCTTCCATCCAGGCTCCTGGCCACCTCTTCTAAAACGTTGGAACTAGATATCTCACATCAGAGAGAGGCACGAAGCCATAACAACCAAAATTATTGTGAAATTGTTCCTTCCCAGTAGCCTTCGTTTCGTAAGACAGCTCGTGCATATTGCAGAAGCATTTTGCATTTGGCTCCAGTCCTTGGCTTCTCACAGCCCAAATAAAAACCCCCATCCTAATGATGGCTTCGGGGGTAATCTGA
Source organism: Zea luxurians (assembly GCA_029449295.1). Taxonomy (NCBI): domain Eukaryota; kingdom Viridiplantae; phylum Streptophyta; class Magnoliopsida; order Poales; family Poaceae; genus Zea; species Zea luxurians. The sequence continues at coordinate 65,928,375 of JAOPSE010000005.1, forward strand.
TGAAGAAAATTTTCAAAGGTCTTCAGCACTTCAACCAAAAATTTACTTAACGGGAACCGAAGCCCTGCCTTCATGAAGCTCATGTAAACAACCACTTCATCTACTTCGGGTGTAGGGGCAGCGCTATCCCCTCCAACTCTCACAATGGAAATATCTCAAAAATATCTCCCTTTCATAGCATCAATTTGACTCTGCTTGATGGATGATTTTCCAAAGATGGTGTGACGGTCGCCAGGGCCGATTTTCAGCGTCTTTGTCTTCACTTTCCACACCAAAGCCTTCGCTATCACCAGAAGCTTTAGACAAACCAGCTAGCATTTCATTTGTAATCTTCTCTATGTTTGTCTTCTCCATCGCCTCATAAAAACCAGCTAGAACAGGATCAACAACCTTCTTCTCTTCAGCCATTTGGTGAGCACTTGTGCAAATGCCGAAGCTCACGAATCAAACGAAATCTGATAGAGCAAGAAAATTCAAGCTTGAAAAAATAACACAAGTGATTGAGATGGCGCATCAAATGCTATCACTGCGGGTTCCTATTTATATGCCTAGTGCGTTGCAACAAGGCGGGCCCTACATGTCATTGACTTTCGCTATTCTAGCGAAGGGAAGGTGTTTTTTCAGACCTTCAGCTAAAGGCCTTCGTTCATGTCGTAGTCTGAATTTGTTAAATGCAAAAACAAATTAATACTACGTGGGCTACTGTTGGGGGCCTTCCTCTTCCGAAGGTCCTCAAAAACTTAACTAACATGTTTTTCAGTGTAACATAGACTATCACAGGAGGCTTCGACTTTGAGATGAAGGCGTGCATGGTATGAAGGTGTGGTCTGAAGGAAGGATAAACTAGCTTCGAAGCTGTGGCCGAAGGAGCTTCGGCTTAGCACGATGATGATGGTGAAAGATGAAACCGACCTAAAGGAGAAAAGACTACTTAGTCCTCGACAACTTGCCTTATGGTCAACAGTAATTGTCAGAGACATGAATGTAATTTTGTCCAGGCTACATCATGTGCCTATAAATAGATGAACAGTAACACCGTACTATTCACGCTGAATTGTAATCACTATCGCGTCACTCTCGCTTTTCCACCTTCTATCAAGCCGAAGGTATAAATGTAATATAGGTATCATTGATGTTTATTCATGTTTATAAAATATGAATATAAATGATCTAATGATTTGTGATGATTGTTTACATTCTTTTATGTTTCATATGTCTCTATTTGCATTTTGTTCGATGAAATGATGAAGGTATGCCCTTCATGACCTTTGTCTGAAGATCATTATATCCCAGGGGAGATAATGTTTCGAAGGACGAAGGTCTCTAATCGTTAACAATTGTGTTGCTTTGTTCTTGATGTATAGCATCCGAGTACAAGGACCAACAGTGTGCTACCGGTGTGGTAAGTCCGGTCATTTCATAACTAAATGTCCAATTTCTAGTGAAAGTGACAGGGACGAAAACAAGAAGAAGAAGAGATACTACAAGAAGAAGGATGGTGATGCGCACATGTGCCGGGAATGGGACTCTGACGAGAGCTCCACCGACTCCTCCTCCGACGAGGACGCCGCCAACATTGCTGTCAACAAAGGCCTCATATTCCCCAATGTCAGCCACAAATATCTCATGGCAAAGGATGGCAAGAAGAAGAAGGTACATTCTAGAAGTACCCCCAAATATACTACATCTAGTGATGAGGGTAGTTCTAGCGATAATGAAGATGATTTATTTCTCTCTTTGCCAACCTTAACATGGAACAAAAGAAAAATTAAATGAATTAATTGAGACCATTAACGAGAAGGATGATATCTTGGAATGCCAAGAGAACTCGCTCGTTAAGGAAAATAAAAAGTTTGTTAAGTTGAAAAATGTTTATGCTCTAGAAGTAGAAAATATGAAAATTTGTCTAAAGAGCTTAGCATGTGCCATGATTCAATCTCAACTAAAAATGATAATTTAATTTCTAAGATTGAAAAATTGAATGTTTGCAATGATTCATTTTCCCGTCTTAGAGATAAGAATATTAAATTAAATGCTAAGATAGAAGAATTGAATATCTGCAAACCATCTACATTTATTGTTGATCATGTTACTATTTGCACTAGATGTAGAGATGTTAACATTGAAGCTATGGATGATCACCTTGCCATGATTAAACAACAAAATGATCACATAGCTAAATTAACTACTAAAATTGTAGAGCATGAACTAGAGAATGAAAATTTTAAATTTGTTTGTAGTATGCTTTATAATAGGAGACGCCCCGGCATTAAGGATGGCATTGAATTCCAACAAGGGAACCAATCCAATGTCAAGCTTAATGCCCCTAAGAAATTATCTAACTTTGTTAAGGGTAAGGCTCCCATGGTTCAGGATAGTGAGGATTACATTTTATATCCTACAAACTATCCCGAACACAAAATTAGGAAGATTCATGCTAGGAAACCTCATTCTATTTCTCATCATGCATTTATGTAAAAAAATGAGGCTTCTAGTTCTAGGCATACCACTCATATTAAAATGCCTAAAAAGAAAAATCCTAATGCATCAAATGAGCATAACATTTCATTTAAGACTTTTGATGCTTCCTATGTTTTAACTAACAAATCAGACAAAGTAGTTGCCAAATATGTTGGGGGCAAACACAAGAGTTCAAAGACTTGTGTTTGGGTATCCAAGGTGCTCGTTTCTAATGTGAAAGGACCTAAGACCGTTTGGGTACCTAAGAACAAGGCCTAAATTTGTTTTGTAGGTTTATGCATCTGGTGGATCAAGTTGGATAATTGATAGCGAGTGCACAAACCACATGACAGGGGAGAAAATGATGTTCTCCTCTTATGAGAAAAATGAAGATCCCTAACAAGCTATCACATTCGGGGATGGAAATCAAGGTTTGGTCAAAGGTTTGGGTAAAATTGCTATATCACGTGATGATTCCATTTCAAATGTTTTCTTGTAGATTCATTAGATTACAATTTGCTTTCTGTCTCTCAATTATGCAAAATGGGCTACAACTGTTTATTTACTGACGTATGTGTTACTGTCTTTAGAAGAAGTGATGATCCAATAGCATTTAAGGGAGTGCTAGATGGTCAGCTATACTTAGTTGATTTTATTGATAACCAAGCTGAACTAGACACTTGCATAATTGCTAAGACTAATATGGGCTGGCTTTGGCATCACCGACTTGCCCATGTTGTAATGAAGAATCTTCACAAGCTTCTAAAGGGAGAGCACATTTTAGGACTAATCAATGTTCATTTTGAGAAAGACAGGATTTGTAGCGCATGCCAAGCAGGGAAGCAAGTTGGAGTTCATCATCCACACAAGAATATCATGAAGACTGATAGGCAGCTTGAGCTACTCCACATGAATCTATTCGGCTCGATCGCTTACATAAGCATCGGTGGGAGTAAGTACTGTATAGTTATTGTGGATGATTATTCTCGCTTCACTTGGGTATTATTTTTATAGGAAAAATCTCAAACCCAAGAGACTTTAAAGAGATTCTTAAGACGAGCTCAAAATGAGTTCGGATTGAGGATCAAAAAGATAAGAAGCGATAATTGGACAGAGTTCAAGAACTCTCAAATTGAAGGATTTCTTGAGGAAGAGGGCATCAAGCATGAGTTCTCTTCTCCCTACACACCTCAACAAAATGGTGTAGTGGAGAGGAAGAATAGAACTCTACTGGACATGGCAAGGACCATGCTTGATGAATACAAGACTCCGGACCGGTTTTGGGCAAAAGCAATCAACACCGCTTGCTACTCCATCAACCGGCTCTACCTTCACTGGATCCTCAAGAAAACATCATATGAACTCCTCACTGGTAAAAAGCCCAATGTTTCATATTTTAGAGTCTTTGGGAGTAAATGCTTTATTCTTATTAAAAGAGGTAGAAGTTCTAAATTTGCTCCTAAGGCTGTAGAAGGTTTTTTACTAGGGTATAACTCAAACACAAGGGCATATAGAGTCTTCAACAAATCCACTGGATTAGTTGAGGTTTCTTGTGACATTGTGTTTGATGAGACTAATGGCTCCCAAGTGGAGCAAGTTGATCTTGATGAACTAGATGATGAAGAGGCTCTGTGTGTTGTGCTAAGGAACATATCCATTGGAGATGTGTGCCCTAAGGAATCCAAAGATCCTCCACAAGCACAAAATCAACCGTCATCTTCCATGCAAGCATCTCCCCCAACTCAAGATGAGGACGAGGCTCAGGAAGAAGAGGATGAAGATCAAGACAATGAGCCACCTCAAGAGGAGGGCATTGATTAAGGGGGAGATGACAATGAAGACAAGGAAAATGAACAAGAAATAAGGGATCAAAGACCGCCACACCCAAGAGTCCACCAAGCAATTCAAAGAGATCACCCTGTCAACTCCATTCTTGGTGACATTCACAAGGGGATAACTACTAGATCTCGAGTTGCACATTTCTGTGAACATTACTCTTTTGTGTCTTCTATTGAGCCATACAGGGTAGAGGATGCATTAAGATATCCGGATTGGGTGGTGGCAATGCAAGTGGAGCTCAACAACTTCACGAGGAATGAAGTATGCCATTTGGTTCCACGTCCTAATCAAAATGTTGTAGGTACCAAATAGATATTCCGCAACAAACAAGATGAGCATGGTGTGGTGACAAGAAACAAAGCCCGACTTGTGGCCAAAGGTTATTCACAAGTCGAAGGTTTGGACTTTGATGAAACTTATGCACCCATAGCTAGGCTTGAGTCAATTCGTATATTACTTGCCTATGCTACTTACCATGGTTTCAAGCTCTATCAAATGGACGTGAAAAGTGCTTTCCTCAATGGACCTATCAAGGAAGATGTCTACATTGAGCAACCTCTGGGCTTTAAAGATAGTGAGTATCCTAACCATGTGTATAAGCTCTCAAAGGCGCTTTATGGGCTCAAGCAAGCCCCAAGAGCATGGTATGAATGCCTAAGAGACTTTCTTATCACTAATGGATTCAAAGTCGGAAAAGTCAATCCTACTCTTTTCACTAAAACTGTTGCAAAAGACTTGTTTATATGCCAAATTTATGTTGATGATATTATATTTGGGTCTACTAACAAGTCAACTTGTGAAGAGTTTAGTAGGATCATGATATAGAAATTCGAGATGTCTATGATGGGGGATTTGAAGTATTTTCTTGGATTCCAAATCAAGCAACTCCAAGAGGTGCACCTTCATCAGCCAAACCAAGTACATTCAAGATATACTTAAAAATTTTGGGATGAAGAATGGCAAACCCATCAAGACACCCATGGGAACCAATGGGCATCTCGACCTCGACATGGGAGGTAAGTCCGTGGATCAAAAGGTATACTAGTCGATGATAGGATCTTTACTCTACTTATGTGCATCTCGACCGGATATTATGCTTTCAGTATGCATGTGTGCAAGGTTCCAGGCAAATCCTAAGGAAGTTCACCTTAGGGCCATGAAAAGAATCATGAGGTATTTAATTTACACTCCTAGGTTTGGGCTTTAGTACCCCAAGGGATCTACCTTTGATTTAATTGGGTATTCTGATGCCGATTATGCCGGATGTAAAATATATAAAAAGAGCACATCAGGGACTTGTCAGTTTATGGGAAGATTGTAGCACCCTGAAAATTCAAATCTTAAAATTTTCTCAAACTTGCTCTAAATTCAAAATGAATTTAAATTTCGTTTCAAAATGTTTGTTTGCGAGTTGATATCAACAAATAAAATATAGTGGTCTATATTCTCTCCAAAATCCTCCTCCAAATATCCTACAAATATTTCCCTAGTGATCCCCTTCAAGTTCTTTCCAGAAATACTGCCCAAATATTCCACCGATAATTCTCCAAATATTTTCCTTATGCGAAATACCTTCAGAATCATTTTTAAAGTCCCTACAAATATTTTCTCCATAATTTTCCTCATGCTCGTACGTATATGTACGCCTCCAGTGTCATACGGTGAGCTCTACAAGCTAATTTCAGTTATACATGACTAATACATGCTTATCTCCCACTAATCCTCGCATCCTCCCACTAATCCTCACCTCCTCCCCCTAATCCCCCCACCTAGCCTATAAATAGAGGGGCAAGGGCCTCCTCTCAAGCCACCCCATGCCATTTCATGGCAACTCCCCCCCCCCACACACACCCACTCCAAGTCCCACACAAGCACACCACTAGCACAAGGATCGTTCGGTCATTCATTCGATCATTCGTCCACCTATTCTTGGTTCGTTCGTCCGTTTGTCCGATCATTCGTCCGTTCGTTTGTCCAAATAATCTTTGTTCAGCCGTTATGCTGCTAAAATTCCGATCGTTCGTTCGTCCAATCATTCGATCGTTTGTCCATTCGTTCATAGTTCCTATTCATCATTCATTGTTCGTTCATAGTCCCTATTCATCGTTCATAGTCCCTATTCATCGTTCATCCTTTGCTCATAGTCCCTATTCATTGTTCATAGTCCCTATTCATCGTTCATCGTTCGCTCATAGTCACTATTCATCATCGTTCCTATTCATCGATGATATTTATCGTTGTTATTTCGTTGTTACTATTCATCGTTACTATTAATCGCCACCCAACCTTAGAACTTTGCTGCAATTAATCTTTATACTCCTTGACATATTTGTTGCAAATGATTTGAGAAAAGGTGTGAGTTTTCAAAAGAAAATGTTTTCCAAAATGGGTATGATGAAGGGTTGTCACCCTTATCACCTTTGAGCGGGATAATCAAGGACTCCCTGGTTTAGGGGAGGGCCTAAGGTGATAGCTCAGCCGGGTTAGGTGTGAGCATGAAGGATTGTCCCTCTCGCCTAAGGACCGGTTTGTCATCACTCCTTACCCATACTCTTATCAAGTACAACCACTCGAGACTGTATGGGAAGTCGCTTGATTTGAACTTGCACGGTTCGAACCCCAGGATTATGACGGTTGTGGAGCACCGGGAGGATAAGGAAGGGGAATGTTTTGTTCGATTTGGACATGGTGGTGGCCTTGTTCCTTTCGGTATAATCTCTAAGGTAAGGACGTGCAAGAAAGGAAAGAGTTTCGGCATTCGGATCTCACGACGGTGAGATTGCAGAAACTGGACTAGTGGATAAAGTGTACACCTCTGCGCAGAGTTTAAAAGCCTATTCGAATAGTCTACGTCCACGGATATGGATGAGTCATGGCATGGATTTGGCAATTAGTGTTTTGTTTTCCAAAAATGCTTTTGAAAAGTGGTTTTGAAAGGTCTGACGGTCGAGCCGTGAGCTATGGCGGACGAGAAGTCCAGTAGCTGTTTTTGAAAATGAAAACCAGTGGGAAACTGCTGAGATACCTAGATGGTTTAGTCCAGGGGATTTTGTTCTATATTGAAAAACTTCGTGTTCCTTTGGGAGAGGATGTGCTTTGAAAAATATAAAATGTTTTACAAAACAACCCTGCATCAAATATTGCTCTTTCTGCAAAATATCCTAAGCTCCACATATTCCATGCATTATATCTTAGTTCCCCATTCCGCGGGTGAAGGTGGGCTGCTGAGTACGTAAGTATTCACCCTTACTTATTTGTTGTTTTTCAGAGAAGGAGATCGCTGATCGATAAGAGTTACGCATGTTCCCAACCTTGCCTGTGGCTGTTAGATCGCTGATTTGCTTCGCTGCATATATCGGGCTGCTTCAGCCCCACTCTGATGATATGTCCCGAGTTGTGGACCAACTCTTAAAGTTGATCACCACCTTTATAGGTTTGTCTCGTTTAAGCAGATCTGGAACTATCTGATTTATAAATGTGTTTACTAGCCTCCTAGGACTAGCAATTGTATCACATTTGAGTCCTAGAGGATTGGGACGCTTCAAAGATCCCTGGTGTCTTGGGCTTCAAAGAAACAAAACTCTGTAGCTCTTTCCACTGTCGAAGTCGAGTATATTGTCGCAGGCCATTGTTTTGCGCAATTACTTTGGATGAGGCAAATACTTAGGGACTATGGTTGTCCCTCTCCTATGTGATAATGAGAGTGCAATCCGCATGGCGGATAATCCCGTTGAACATAGCCGCACTAAGCACATAGACATCCGATATCACTTTTTGAGAGATCACCAAAAAAAGGGGGATATCGAGATTGCTTATGTTAGCACCCACAACCAATTAGCCAATATCTTTACCAAGCCACTACATGAAAAACTTTTAGCAAACTTAGGAATGAGCTAAATATACTTGATTCTCGAAACTTTGATTGAAACATTGCACACATAACTCATGTATATACCTTTGATCATATCTCTTTCATTTGGCACAAATACATATTTCTTATTATTCTTGTGCCAAGGCTAAGACTAATGTGCTTTCAAGTATGTCTCTATGATAAGTCTTAGATTGAAAGGGAAATGGAGTATTCGGCAAAGACAAGGCTTCCACTCCAACTCTGACGGTATCACATACCCCTTGCCGTTACTCCTGTCACTCTCAATGGTATGACCCTTCACTCGTATTTATATTACAATTTTGGGAGAAGGTATTAGGCCCCAAAGGGGGAGAAAAATAAAAAGGGCTCTCAAGTTCTCTGTTTTTGGCGATTAATACCAAAGGGGGAGAAAGTATTAAGCCCAAAGCAAAAAGACCGCACCAACATTTCAAAAAAAATCGAAATGAATTTCAATTAGTGAATTTCAATTGGTGTATTTTTCAATTAGTATCTAATTTTCAATTAATATGTGAAAGTAAAATTTCAAATTAACATCTTCAAAACTTCACATTAAGCATGAAAGAATTTCAATTGGTATAATTTCACTTCATATCTATTTCAAAACCCTCTTGAAAGCTAAGAGGAGAATTTCTTCAGGGGGAGCTTTGATTTAGTCAAAGGAAAAGCATTTGAAACAAGGGGAGAAATTTCAAAATCCTAAAAATGCTTCTTGCAATCATATTCCTATACCTTTGACTATTTGCAAAAGTTTTTGAATAGATTTCCAAAAGATTTGCAAAAATAAAACTGATGGTGCAAATGTGGTCTAAAATATTAAATAAAATAAAGGCAAACCATTCACTCTTATTCATATGTTTAGAATCCTTCATTGGTTTAATTCTAAGTAACCTTTGCAAAATCTTCTCAATTGCAAACTACTTACATTTCTGCACTTTCATATTTGCTTTGGTTTGTGTTGGCATCAATCACCAAAAAGGGAGAGATTGAAAGGGAAATAGGGTTAACCATTTCCTATAATTAATTTTGGTGGTTGATGACCAACACAAACACATGGACTAACTAATTTTGTCTAGAATTCATCTATTATAGGTACATAAGGTTCAACACAAACCAAGAAAGAAACAAGTTAGGGACACAATTTAATTGGAGCAAAAGGACTTGAGAATGCTGGAAAATGGTGCACCGTACACTGTCCGGTGCGTCAGCCAGAAGCCCTTCAAACCAGCCACTCTCGGGTTTCTACCAGAGGTGCTCCGCTATAATTCATCGGACTGTCCAGTGTGCCATCAGACTGTCCGGTGAGCCAGCAGAGCAACGGCTCCCTGCTCAACCAACGGTCAACTGTGGAGATGTCAGAGCAGAACAGTGCAGCGCAGAAGTCAGAACAGCAAAGTTAGAGGGCACCGGACTGTCCGGTGCAGCTAGAAGACAAACATCTCCAGCGGTCAACTGCTCAGAACCCTAACGATTGCGCTAACATGGCGCGCACCGGACAGTGCACAGTGATTGTCCGGTGAGCCCGTCGCCAACAGAAGTCAGCCAACGGCTAGAAGTGGTTGGGAGACTATAAATACCCCCAACCACCTCATTCACTTTCATCCAAGCCTTCTCAAATCTTCATTCATTGCAAGAGCAAAAGCCCAACACTTCAAGACACAATCAAAACAATCAATCTACTCAAAGTCCCCAAATCAACTCTAGTGCATTAGAACTTGTGAGAGGATCAATTGTGTTCTTTTGTTGCTCTTGTCGCTTGGTTTGGCCTTTTTCTTTTTCCATTCTTATTTTCAAGAGACTTGTAATCGAAGCAAGAGACACCTAAGTGTGTGGTGGTCCTTCAGGGGTCTAAATGACCCGTGAGATTAAGGAAAAGGCTCACTCGGTCTAAGTGACCGTTTCAGAGAGGGAAAGGGTTGAAATAGACCCGGTCTTTGTGACCTCCTCAACGAGGACTAGGTTCTTTGGAACCGAACTTCGGTAAAATAAATTATCGTGTTCACTCGCTTTGATTCTCATTTGATTTGTTTTCTCTCTCTAACGTTTCCTTGCTAGTATTAATTTGAGTTGTCTCCCATACATCATCCACATTCCTTGAGCAACTCTTAGCAAGAAAAACATTCTTTTGACTTGACTTTAATTCTAACGCTAACCCTAGCTTAAGCGTGTGTTTAAAGTTGATAAATTTTAGGTTTTGCCTATTCACCCCCCTCTAGGCGACTTTCAGTCTTCATGCATGCATGATCTAAAATAGTCTCTACATCAGCTAAGCAGCACAATCCTTCATTTTTTGTATAACAATAAATAAGAAACAACTCTTATAATCTCTAAAGGTAATGAAGTGACCTATTGAAGTTCTACATGGTGCCAACCAATGGAACAACAGTGTAGCAGATTAACATTGGGATTGCGACAAAGAAAGCCTTCTTTTTATACAAAAGCATGAAGAACAGTGAATGAAGAATGAAGTGTCAAAGGTGGCTTTTTAAGAACAACATAGCTCTACAAAATGGTGAAAATGAATTATTGATAAGTAGTCTTTAGTTCGATTAAGATCTATATCTTTCAAAGAAAGTTATGCTAAGTTATAGCTCTTGGTGTACCGTTCTACATCAAAGGAAACAAATAACTACCTCTAGAAGGTATTCACTATTAAACTGTTTGTTTGCAGTATTCGAATAGTAATGGTGAGCTGATCTGCTAGTGGATCAGTTGAACCAAAACTGATGTAATATCCCTAGTATCCAACTTAAGTTCCTCTTAATACATAAACTAAAGGAGGAGAAAGAATGGTTTATGAGGAACATCTCCAAAAAAGCCGTCAGTGGCACTGCTTTCTAAAAGGAAAATGTGCCCTTGGGCCATATCTATAATGTTTTGGTGATTAAGTGCCCAACACACATTCTCTAAGTTCTGAATGTGCCAAAGATTGAAGAAGTGCAAATCATGTAACAAGGTACGTTTCTAGACTTAGTACATTGTTTTGAGTACTAACATATATTGTCTAAGTGCTAGAAACAGGAGAAAAGGAATTGGAAAACAGTTGGCTGTGTACAGCCAACTCCTGCTCGGTCTGGGTGCACCGGACAGTGTCCGGTGCGCTAGGCGAGTCCAAGGTGAACTGGCCGCTCTTAGGACTCGACGGAGGCGTATGGCTATAATTCACCAGACTGTCCGGTAGCGCACCAGACTGTCCGGTGAGTCGTCCACGGCGAAGTCGTCGCTCTCGGGAAAAGGATCAGCAGCGTATGGCTAAAATTCATTGGACTGTCTGGTGGTGCACCGGACTGTCCGGTAAGCCAACGGTCGACTGCGCAATGGTCGGCCGTGCAATCCGCGAGCGACGCGTGGCCCGCGCCAACGGTCGGCAGGGGGCACCGGACAGTGTCCGGTGCGCCAACTGCCGCGGCGCTGCAATGGTCATCTGCGCCAGAAAAGGAAACATATCCGCACTGGACTGTCTACAGTGACTATCCGGTGGCGCACCGGACTATCCGGTGCGCCACCCGACAGAAGGCAAGATTAGCCTTCCAAGATTGCCTCCAACGGCTCCTAGCTGCCTTGGGGCTATAAAAGGGACCCCTAGGCGCATGGAGGAATCACCCAAGCACACTCTAAGCATTCCAAAACTTCTAGTCCTCACTTTCACGCAATCGTTCATCGTTCTTGAGATTGGAGCACTTTTCGAGTTGTAAACTCCTTGCGCGTGTTTTGTGTGCTCATCTTCTTACTTGTGTGTGTGTTTCGTGTGGATTTAATTCTAGTGTGCGTTGCTCTTCCCAACCTTACTCCATGCTTTCTTTGTGAACAATCTTGTAAGGGCGAGAGGCTCCAACTTGTGGAGATTCCTCGCAAACGGGAAGAAAACTATAAGGAAGAACACCGTGGTATTCAAGTTGATCATTGGATCACTTGAAAGGGGTTGATTGCAACCCTCGTCCATTGGGACGCCACAATGTGGAAGTAGGCAAGTGTTATACTTGGCTAAACCATGGGATAAAACACTGTGTCTCTTGTGTTGTCTTTTTCTGTGATTATTGTGATTCGCAAGAGCTCGCTCTATAGCCACTTGGTTCTATTGCACTAACATCTTTATAACCAAGCTTGTGGCCATTTACTGTTGAATTTTACAGGATCACCTATTCACCCCCCCCCCCTAGGTGCTCTCAATTGGTATCGGAGCCGTTCTCTTCACGTAAGGGACTAATCGCCCGAAGAGATGGATCCTAAGGGAAAGGGGATGGTGGTCAATGATAAGGAGAAGGAGTCCATCTTCAACGAGCTAAGAGATGACAAGCCCACTGACTCTGGCTCGAGTCACAAGAAGAAGGACGGGAAGAAGAAGAGGTGCATCAAGAAGATCGTCTACTGCGACAGCGACGAATCTTCTTCTTCACCAAGAGACGACGACGACGAGAAAAAGAAACTGGTTAATTCAAATTATTCATTTGATTATTCTCGTATTCCTTTTAATTCCAATGCTCATTTGCTTTCAATTCCTCTTGGTAAACCTCCACACTTTGATGGAGAGGACTACGCTTTTTGGAGTCACAAAATGCGTAGTCACTTATTTTCTCTCCATCCTAGTATATGGGAGATAGTTGAAAATGGAATGCATTTTGACAGTACCGATAACCCTGTGTTTATCAGTGAGCAAATTCATAAGAATGCACAAGCTACCACTGTTTTGCTAGCATCCTTGTGCAGGGACAAGTACAACAAGGTGAGCGGCTTGGACAACGCCAAGCAAATCTGGGACACCCTCAAAATATCCCATGAGGGAAACGACGCCACCATGATCACCAAAATGGAGTTAGTGGAAGGCGAGCTGGGAAGGTTCACGATGATCAGGGGAGAGGAGCCAACACAAACGTACAACAGGCTCAAGACCCTGGTCAACAAGATTAGGAGCTATGGAAGCACAAGATGGATGGACCACGACGTCGTCCGACTTATGCTCAGGTCTTTTACTATTATTGACCCTCATCTTGTGAACCTCATCCATGAAAATCCCAGGTACACAAAGATGATGCCCGAGGAGATACTCGGAAAATTTGTGAGCGGGCAAATGATGGTCAAGGAGGCAAGGTATGTTGATGATGCATTAAACGGCCCAATGCCCATCTACGAGCCGCAGCCCGTTGTGCTCAAGGCAACAAGTAGTAAGGAGAAGCTACCTAGCAAGGTGGCACAAGTAGAGGTTGCCGGGCTCAACGAGGATGAAATGGTGCTCATCATCAAGCGCTTCAAGACTGCTCTTAAAGGACGCAAGGAGTACCCCAACAAGAATAAAACAAGGGGAAAGCGCTCCTGCTTCAAGTGCGGTAAGACTGGTCACTTTATAGCAAATTGTCCCGATAATGCTAATGACCAGGAACAAGAAAAGAGTGGGAAGAAGGAGAAGAAAAAGAACTATAGGAAGGCAAATGGCGAGGCACACCTCAGAAAGGAATGGGACTCGGACTGCTCTTCTTCCGACTCCGACGACAAAGGACTCGCTGCCTCGGCCTTCAACAAGTCCTCTCTCTTCCCCAACAAATGACACACTTGCTTCATGGCCAAGGAGAAGAAGGTAAGTGTTCGTGATACCCCTAAATATACTACTTCTAGTGATGATGATTCTAGTGATGATGAAGTAGATTACTCAAGCTTATTTAAAGGTTTAGATAGAGCTAAAGTAGATAAAATCAATGAATTGATTGATTCCTTAAATGAAAAGAATAGACTCTTAGAAAAGCAAGAGGATATTTTGTATGAAGAGCATGATAAGTTTGTTAGTGTGCAAAAATCTCGTGCCTTAGAAACTAAAAGAAATGAAATGTTGTCCTCTGAATTGTCTGTGTGCCATGAATCTATTTCTAGTTTAAAGATTTTGAATAATGATTTAAATGCTAAGCTAGAAGAAGCTAATACTACTAGATCTTGTGTAGAACATGTTGCCATTTATAATATGTGTAAGGATTTTGATGTTGATGCTTGTGTTGAACACCTTACTTCAATTACCAAATTAAATGATGAGGTGGCAAGTCTTAATGCTCAGCTTAAGACTTGCAAAATTGATTTTGATAAGCTAAAATTTGCTAGGGATGCCTACACCATTGGTAGACACCCCTCAATTAAGGATGGGCTTGGTTTTTGAAAGGAAGCCAAGAACTTAACAAGCCAAAAGGCTCCCATTCTCGCCAAGGAGAAAGGGAAGGCCCCTATGGCTAGAAGTGTTCAAAAGAATCATGCTTTCATGTATAATAGGAACATTGCTAGTCATAATAGGAGATATGATCATGATGCCTGTGATTCACATGCTATGTTTGCTTCAAGTTCTAATTTTAATGGTAGGCCTAGGAGAAATTTTGTGTCTCATGCTCCTAGGAAAATGTGTAATAAACCTACTACTGTCTTTCATGCTTGCAACACTATGTTTGTACTTTCGTGTAAAAATAAAAAAGTGGTTGCTAGAAAATTGGGATCCAAATGCAAAGGAGACAAGGCTTGCATTTGGGTACCAAAAGCTATTGTGACTAACCTTGTAGGACCCAACAAGAGTTGGGTACCTAAAACCCAAGCCTAATTTGCCTTGCAGGTTTATGCATCCAGGGGCCCAAGCTGGATTATCGACAGCGGATGCACAAACCACATGACGGGGGAGAAGATGTTCACCTCCTACGTCAAGAACAAGGATTCCCAGGATACAATCATATTTGGAGATGGGAATCAAGGCAAGGTCAAAGGTTTGTGAAAAATAGCCATCACAAGCGAGCACTCTATTTCCATTGTATTTTTAGTAGAGTCGCTAGGCTATAATCTCCTATCTGTAAGTCAATTATGCCACATGGGCTACAATTCTTTGTTTACAAATGGTGATGTATCTATCTTTAGAAGGAGTGATGGTTCATTAGCGTTTAAGGGTGTACTAGATGGCAAACTCTACTTAGTTGATTTTTCGAAAGAGGAGGCCGATCTAGATGCATGCTTAATCGCTAAGACTAGTATGGGCTGGTTGTGGCATCGCTGTCTAGCACATGTTGGGATGAAGAACCTTCACAAACTTCTAAAGGGAGAGCATGTGTTAGGACTAACCAATGTCTACTTCGAGAAAGATAGACCTTGTGCAGCTTGTCAGGCAGGGAAACAGGTGGGAAGCACTCATCACAACAAGAATGTGATGACTACATCAAGACCATTGGAGCTATTACATATGGACCTCTTCGGACCCATCGCCTACCTTAGCATCGGGGGAAGTAAGTATGGTCTAGTAATTGTTGATGATTTTTCCCGCTTCACTTGGGTGTTCTTTTTGCAGGATAAAACAGAAACCCAAGGGACCCTAAAGCGCTTCCTAAGGAGGGCTCAAAACGAATTTGAGCTCAAAGTGAAAAAAGATAAGAAGCGACAACGGGTACGAGTTCAAGAACCTGCAAGTGGAGGACTATCTTGAGGAAGAAGGTGTCAAGCACGAGTTCTCCGCTCCCTACACACCGCAGCAAAACGGTGTGGTAGAGAGAAAGAACAGGACGCTTATCGACATGGCGAGGACGATGCTTGGAGAATTCAAGACGCTCGAGCGGTTTTGGTCAGAAGCTATGAACACAACTTGTCACGCCATAAATCGGCTCTACCTACATCGCCTCCTCAAGAAGACCTCGTATGAACTTCTTACCGATAACAAACCCAACGTCTCATACTTTCGTGTATTTGGGAGCAAATGTTACATTCTAGTGAAGAAAGGTAGAAATTCTAAATTTGCTCCCAAGGCAGTAGAAGGGTTTTTACTAGGGTATGACTCAAATACAAGGGCGTATAGAGTCTTCAACAAATCATCAGGTCTGGTTGAAGTCTCTAGCGACGTTGTATTTGATGAGACTAATGGCTCTCCAAGAGAGCAAGTTGATCTTGATGATGTAGATGAAGATGACGTTCCAACGGCCACAAGACGCACCATGGCGATTGCAGATGTGGGACCACAGGAAAAACAAGAGCAAGATCAACCTTCTTCCTCAATGATGGTGCATCCCCCAACTCAAGATGATGAACAGGTTCCTCAAGAATAGGCGTGTGATCAAGGCGGAGCACAAGAAGAACCGGCTATGGAGGAAGAAGCACCACGGGCCCCTCCAACTCAAGTCCGAGAGACGATTCAAAGGAATCATCCCGTCGACCAGATTCTGGGTGATATAAGCAAGGGAGTAACTACTCGTTCAAGACTAGCTAACTTTTGTGAGCATTACTCGTTTGTCTCTTCTATTGAGCCTTTCAGGGTAGAAAAGGCCTTGCAAGATCCGGACTGGGTGTTGGCCATGCAGGAAGAGCTCAACAACTTCAAGAGGAATGAAGTTTGGAGCTTAGTGCCACTGAAAGTCGCCTAGAGGGGGGGGGTGGATAGGCGAAACCTGAAAATTAAAACTTTATCCCCCAACTAGATCCCTTGATTAGTGGTAAGAACAAGATATACAATTATCGGAGTATAAAAACTAAGTCCTTGCTTGAAAAGAGTATTACTTTCAAATAATGCGGAACTGATAAATCAATACAACTAATAAGTCTATGAGAATAAAGCAAGAGGGCTTAGATAAGAAGAGCAATAGCACAAGTTCTTTCTTGCAAGGTGTTGCTTCACTAAATGAGAATTTAACTTAAAGCAACACCAAATAGTATTCGCAAAGAATAGTGCAAGAGAAACTTAGAAAGGGAAAGAACAAACAAATCACAAGCAATAAGCACACGAGACACGGGTGATTTGTTTTACCGAGGTTCGGCCCTCGAAGGCCTAGTCCCTGTTGAGGAGTCCACTAAGGACGGGTCCTTTCAACCCTTTCCCTCTCTTCACCGATCACGCAAGACCGGCGAGCTCTTCTTCTTCTCAAGGATCACTTAAGACCCTGCAAGGACCAGCACACACTTTGGTGTCTCTTGCTAGCTTTACAAGCCTCCAAAACTTTGGAGGAAGTTCAATGGGAGTCAAAACTCCACGCGCAAATGAACACAAATAAGTAGCACACACTATCTCTCAATGAATCTCACAAGGCACTAGTGCTAAACTCAAATGAGTAGCTCTCTCTTTATTTGCTCTATCTTTTGTGGCACTTGTGTTGGTTGTAGTGGTCTAAATCTCGTGTATAGGATGGATCAATGAATAGAGGTGGTTGGGAGGGCTTGAGTATGTCAACTAGATGACTAGGAATGTTGCTTGTGCTCCCACACCTTGAAGTGGCCGGTTGGGGTGGTATTTATAGCCACCAACCAAATTGTAGCCGTTGGAGAAGGCTGCTGGCGATGGGCGCACCGGACAGTCCGGTGCGCCACCGGACAGTGTCTGGTGTGCCGCCACGTCATCCTCCCGTTAGGGCTTGGAGCTGGTCGACCGTTGGAGGCTTTGTCCTCATGTGGCACCGGACAGTCCGGTGCCCCTCTGTCCGCTGCTCTGACATCTGATTTGTACTGTTTACTTTGCAGAGTTGACCGTTGCGCGCAGATGACTGTTGCTCCACTGGCGCACCGGACAGTCCGGTGAATTATAGCGGAGGGGCGCCTAGGAAACCCGAAGGTAAAGAGTTTGAAGTCGTTCTTCCCTGGTGCACCGGACACTGTCCGGTGGTGCACCGGACAGTCCGGTGCACCAGACCAGGGAGCACTTTGGTTTCTTTTGCTCCTTTCCTTTTAGCCCTTTCTTTAGACTTTATATTGGTTTGATGTGAACCTTTGGCGCCTATAGAACATTTATTCTAGAGCAAACTAGTTAGTCCAATTATTTGTGTTGGGCATTTCAACCACCAAAATCATTTAGGAAAAGGTTTAAAGCCTATTTCCCTTTCAATCTCCCCCTTTTTGGTGATTGATGCCAACACAAACCAAAGCAAATATATAAGTGCAGAATTGAACTAGTTTGCATAAAGTAAGTGCAAAGGTTGCTTGGAGTTAAACCAATATACTTATTTCAGTAGATATGCATAGATGGTTTTTCTTCTTATTTAAAATTTTGGACCACGCTTGCACCACTTGTTTTGTTTTTGCAAACTCTTTTGTAAATTCTTTTCAAAGTCCTTTTGCAGATAGTCAAAGGTAAATGAATAAGATTTTTGAGAAGCATTTTCAAGTTTTGAAATTTTCTCCCCCTATTTCAAATGCTTTTCCTTTGACTAAACAAAACTCCCCCACAATGAAATCCTCCTCTTAGTGTTCAAGAGGGTTTTAGATATTAATTTTGAAGAGGGTGTACGAATTTGAAATTATATCAAAATAAGATACTAATCGAAAACCTTCTTTTAATACCAATTGAAAGACTATATTTTTGAAATTGGTGGTGGTGCGGTCCTTTTGCTTTGGGCTAATACTCTCTACCCCTTTGGCATGGATCGCCAAAAACAGATGCTTGAGTGAAATATAAGCCCTTTTTAAATGACTCTCTCCCCCTTTGGATGAAAGTAAAGGAGTGAAGATTATACCAAAGTTAGAGAGTTAGTGCGGAATACCAACAAAGAGTGGATAATACCGATGGAGTTGAGTGGAAGCGTCGTCTTTGCCTAATACTCTATTTCCCTTTCAGTTCTATGACTAAGCATGAGAATACACTTGAAAACACATTAGTCATAGACATAAAAGAGATATGATCAAAGGATATGTCAAATTAAGCATGATCATAGTTCTGTATAATATAGATTGCTCCCCCTAAATGTGTGCATGGAGAGGAACACATATTTTGGCCTTAAATGCCAATGGCACATAATTAGGTTAATGAGGACATATCTATATCATACAGAATGTGAAGTGCATTGTGTCGCAGTATAGGTGTGATGCTTATGACAGTTTATGCACTTATGAAAGCATGTTATAAACATCTTAAGCATTTACCCTTAAGGATTTCAAAGAGGCTTAAGGACCATCCACCTTTGGAACAAAGACAGCTTATCCTCGTTACAAGGTTAAGCTTTAAGCTCTTTGACAATAAAAACACTTCACCTAGTATTAACCAAGATGCATAAATGCAGGAATGAAATGTTTGAGAAGTTAAACTAGGTATGAAGCAGGGATAATGCATGTACATGCTTTCTCTTCAATTTATACAAGATATGTAAAGAAAGTATAGAAAAGGAAGATTTAGGTACAAGTTTAAATGAAAGTAGATAGTTTTACCCTTTTGTACCTTCACATAGAGATGCTCTCTTCATTGGGCTTTGTCCTTTAGTCTTAGATGCTTAAGACCTATATTCAAGACCATGTATGGAAGTGTTTTGCACAAGAGAGAGTTCTACAACTAGTGATCTTTTTCCAAGTTATTGTTAGCATATATCAAATGGATCACCAATTGCATAAATGTATCATGAATTCTCCTTTTAACTTAGTGCATATCAAGAGAGATATCGATTGATAGTATATACGGCACTAAGAAACATGATTGTTAATTGAAGTCATCCAATGATCAAAATAACAGATGTGATCAAAAGAACAACATACGCATCAGATTATCAATTAAGCTTAGAGTAGGAGAATCCAGCAAATATGCTACTTTAGAGTAAAAGATAAGAATTGAAAAATAGTAGCATACATCATGAGAAACTCATTCTCATGCAAGAGACTATATGAAATTACCAACATAAGGTGATAGTCTCAACATAATCAAGATATAGAAAGAGACTCCCCCTAAAGATATGCATCAAGAATTTGAACGAATTGGATGCATTTACTTTAAAGACAAATAGGGAGAAGCATTATACGTCTTGATCAAGGCTCATAAAATTTGCACTAAACACCTTATGCCTGACATTCTCTCAATGAAAAGGATTTAGAATACTCACAACCACACCATTGATTGTTTTGTAGAAGTAGGTGGTGGTGTTTCTTGATGTCCTCTTTCATATGAGAGTCCTCCCTTTGCAGTGGCTTCTTTTTCCTTCCAAACTTATTGAAAATACTCAAGAAGGATGTTAATAACACAAGGGAGTATATAATGAAGGATGATTTCTTTAGATAGGAAATAAACACAATTCATCATCCATGTTTCACATATGAAGTAAATTCCTTAACGTTAGAGCATAACAATATGCATCCTTTAAGCATTTTGATTAATCATAGGAAATTTACTTCTTCATATTGAATTCATTAATCATTACTTAGACACAAATCAATATGAGAGCATATATAGCAAAGGCATGAAATAGATTCTAATGGACTAATGCATTTATGAAAATGAGATTGAATGCACACCTACCAAAGATTAAGTCCAATAAAGAATCTATTCCTCACATGGATAGAATATGATAATTTAGATTAAATAGCCATTAAGATGGGAACTGAATTTGATTAAGAAGATGAGTTCCCATACCTTTGCTTCTATCTTTTGGGTGAAGAGCAACCCATGAGGCTTGTGCACTTTCTCTTTTGTAGATATTCATAAGTAGGCTCAAGAGATATTTTGTTAGTAACACAAGCACTAGTTTCCATTTTTGTAATCATTTTTTATAAGGAATGAAAAGATAGATTACTAAAACATGGAAACTTCATAGCATGAACTAGATTATCCATAGATGATGTTATGCTTAATTTTAACTCATAAATTAAGCATAAATAATCCTTTAAGATTATGGGTATAAATCTAATTCATGTTATGGAAAGCGATAAATGTGAAAGAATCATATCCAATTTGAGCAAGTAGAAATACATCATAAATCATTGGATTGATTTTTCTTTTCATGTTAGATTACACGCTTCCAAAGAGAAACTTATTCTCTACAAGTGAGACTACTTGGGTTACTTAGATAAAATCATTAGTCTCACTATTCTAGTTATAGAGAGAGTTTTCCTTTCATAAGTGTCTTAAGGATTTGAATTCCTTACATGACACCTTATTCTTTTAAGAACATGGAATATCTCTTTATATCTAGAATCATGGCAATAATAGAATGACTAGCGAAAAACATGCCATGAGATACTTGCAACAATTTAAAGCATGTAGATTGCCATAGTATGGAAATGATGAGTATGCAATCTACCATATGAGAGGAAAATCTTCAAAGAATGGTAATATAAATTTAAAGACATTTGAAGTGCTTCTTTTTCTATGCGACTACACAAGACACATGAGAAATCATAATTTAAGATACTTGCACTTAAAAACACAAGTGTTACCATCCTTTGGCTTTCCTCCATGTTGTAGGCCTTGATTTTTCTGCACAAGATAATTCTTTATTTCCTACAACATCAATATCTTCCTCGAGATGATATGAGTTTTAGATTGAAATAACTTTGGGTCAATCTTGGATATAGATCATTGAAGATTGATAGCTTGAGTTAACAAGAATTGAATTGACTTTCTCAAGCACCCCAAAGCTTCATATCATCTCCTTCTCCTACAAAGCTTGTCAAGCATATTTTGGTACCCATCGTTTGATGGGTCCATCACGGTTAGTCAACAAAGATCTAGGAACCCAAAAGTCCTTTGTGTTAGCACTAGGTAAACTCATTACCTTTCTAGCACAAGTTGCAATTTTGGGTTGCCTAGTTATATGATAATTAATTGACAAGCTAGGAGGGGGGTTGTTACCAATGGGACAATCTTTGCATTGATGTCCCTTCTTTCGGCATATGTAGCATAGGCGATCTTCAAGCCTTGAAGATTTCTTCCTTTCTTGTTTCCTGCTTGCTACATGGTTAATGAATATTTTCTTTTCTAACCTTATGCTTTTTTGTTTTAAATGGGGACAAGATCTAAATAAGTGTCCCTTTTTGGAGCATTTAAAACAAACTTTATCATCCTTGTCAATAATCAAATCATTTTTAATATAGGGACATGACCTAATTGAGTGCCCCTTTTCAAAGCATTCACTACACTTCTTACTTTTCTTAGTGTGAAGTGAGACTTGATTATTACCTTGGATGTTACCTTTTATGGAGGCGTGGTTGAGGCTTTTGGAAGAGGTATTGGTTTTCTTCTTTTGTCCCTTCCTCTTGGCAATCCTCAAGTCCTTGACATTTTCTTCAAGGGATTTAGTGCATGCCACGGTTGTTTCCGTCTCAAGCTTCTTCACCATGTGATCACGGTTATCTTGAGAAGGTTGAGCAATGCATTTCCCTTTTAGTTGTGTCAAGCTCAAATTTAGCCTCTCATTTTCTTCTTTGAGCTTTTGATATGTATCATCATTTGTTCCTGCAAATTCTAGCTCAAAGGAAGATTTGCTTGTCGACGGACAACAAGCATTAGCACATGGTAATGTAGTTTCAATTTGAATACATGTGCATGAGTGAGGTTGTTGGAATTTTAAGTTTTCTATCACAACATCATGAGCAATATTTAATATGATATGATCTTCCATAAGATTTTCATGAGAACATAGAAGCATATCATATTTATCTTGAAAAGCTAGATTTTCAAATTTTAGCTTTTCTACTTGGTCCTTAAGTAAGCCATTCCTATTTACTAATTGAGCGATACAATGTAAAGAGTTATCTTGCTTAATTGAAATAGTTTCATACCTTTGGACCAAATCAACATGAGAGCACTTTAGCTCCTCATGTTCCTTAGTCAACTCGTCAAAGCTTAGCATTTTTATGGAGAGAATATCTTCTAGCCTTTGACGTTCTTCGCTTTGCTCTCTCGCTCTTTTTAGAAGTTTGAGCATGACCGCCTTATCTTCTTGGCTTAGGCGAGCGTAGAGTTGCAAGAAGCTTCTTTCTTCCTCCTCATCCTCATTTGTGCTTCCGCTATCATTTTCATTAGCCACACAACATATGTGGGAATCGAAATGGGAAGACAAACCTCTTGGAGAGGTGGATTCATCGTTTGGTCTCCATCGATCATTCTCTTCTTCTTCCTTGCAAGGGTTAGTATCACAAAGACCAAAGGAAGTAGAAGCACAAAATGAACTATCATGTTTGGACTCTTCAAATTTGATTTTAATTCTAGTCCAAACATCATGCGCATCATGAATGGATTCATTATAATTTGATATGAAGGCACAATAATCTTCATTGCTAAGAGAATTACTTAAGATGTCATAAGCTAGGTAGTTTAAGCGTATACATCTTTGATCTTTCTCGGAAGCATTTCTCCTATCATAACTAGGAGGAATAATACTCTTGTCTAAAATTTGTTCTAATTGTGGATCTACCGTTCTAAAAGCATTTATCACCCTAGTAGACCATGAATCATAATTAGAACAATCGGAAAGTAATATCTCAAGAGTTACCTCCTTGTTCTCCTGGGTCTTCTTATTCTTTTGGGATCTTCTACGAGCCATCACTTCGAGTTGTTAGACTCAAGATGAAGTGCCTAGCTCTGATACCAATTGAAAGTCGCCTAGAGGGGGTGGATAGGCGAAACCTGAAAATTAAAATTTTATCCCCCAACTAGATCCCTTGATTAGTAGTAAGAACAAGATATACAATTATCAGAGTATAAAAACTAAGTCCTTGCTTGAAAAGATTATTGCTTTCAAATAATGCGGAACTAATAAATCAATACAACTAATAAGTCTATGAGAATAAAGCAAGAGGGCTTAGATAAGAAGAGCAACAGCACAAGTTCTTTCTTGCAAGGTGTTGCTTCACTAAATGAGAATTTAACTTAAAGCAACACAAAATAGTATTAGCAAAGAATAGTGCAAGAGAAACTTAGAAAGGGAAAGAACAAACAAATCACAAGCAATAAGCACATGAGACACGGGTGATTTGTTTTACCGAGGTTCGGCCCTTGAAGGCCTAGTCCCCGTTGAGGAGTCCACTAAGGACGGGTCTCTTTCAACCCTTTCCCTCTCTTCACCGATCACGCAAGACCGGCGAGCTCTTCTTCTTCTCAAGGATCACTTAAGACCCTGCAAGGACCACCACACACTTTGGTGTCTCTTGCTAGCTTTACAAGCCTCCAAAACTTTGGAGGAAGTTCAATGGGAGTCAAAACTCCATGCGCAAATGAACACAAAGAAGTAGCACACACTATCTCTCAATGAATCTCACAAGGCACTAGTGCTAAACTCAAATGAGTAGCTCTCTCTTGCTTGCTCTATCTTTTGTGGCACTTGTGTTGGTTGTAGTGGTCTAAATCTCGTGTATAGGATGGATCAATGAATAGAGGTGGTTGGGAGGGCTTGAGTATGTCAACTAGATGACTAGGAATGTTGCTTGGGCTCCCACACCTTGAAGTGGCCGGTTGGGGTGGTATTTATAGCCACCAACCAAATTATAGCCGTTGGAGAAGGCTGCTGGCGATGGGCGCACCGGACAGTCCGGTGCGCCACCGGACAGTGTCCGGTGTGCCGCCACGTCATCCTCCCGTTAGGGTTTGGAGCTGGTCGACCGTTGGAGGCTTTGTCCTCATGTGGCACCGGACAGTCCGGTGCGACACCGAATAGTCCGGTGCCCCTCTGTCCGCTGCTCTGACATCTGATTTGTAATGTTTACTTTGTAGAGTTGATCGTTGCGCGCAGATGACCGTTGCTCCGCTGGCGCACCGGACAGTCCAGTGGCACACCAGACAGTCTGGTGAATTATAGCGGAGGTACGCCTAGGAAACCCGAAGGTAAAGAGTTTGAAGTCGTTCTTCCCTGGTGCACCGGACACTGTTCGGTGGTGCACCAGACAGTCCAGTGCGCCAGACTAGGGAGCACTTTGGTTTCCTTTGCTCCTTTCCTTTTAGCCCTTTCTTTAGACTTTATATTGGTTTGATATGAACCTTTGGCACCTGTAGAACATTTATTCTAGAGCAAACTAGTTAGTCCAATTATTTGTGTTGGGCATTTCAACCACCAAAATCATTTAGGAAAAGGTTTAAAGCCTATTTCCCTTTCAGCCACGTCCAAAGCAAAACGTTGTGGGAACCAAGTGGGTGTTCCGCAATAAGCAAGACGAGCACGGGGTGGTGACACGAAACAAGGCTCGACTTGTGGCAAAAGGTTATGCCCAAGTCGCAGGTTTGGATTTTGAGGAGACTTTTGCTCCTGTGGCTAGGCTATAGTCTATTCACATTCTATTAGCCTATGCCGCTCACCATTCTTTTAGGTTGTTTCAAATGGACGTGAAGAGCGCTTTCCTCAACGGGCCAATCAAGGAGGAGGTGTATGTGGAACAACCCCCTAGCTTTGAGGATGACAGGTATCCCAACCACGTCTTTAAGCTCTCTAAGGCGCTCTATGAACTTAAGCAAGCCCCAAGAGCATGGTATGAATGCCTTAGAGATTTCTTAATTGCGAATGCTTTTTAGGTTGGGAAAGCCGATCCCACTCTTTTCACTAAGACTTGTGATGGTGACCTTTTTGTGTGCCAAATTTATGTCGATGACATAATATTTGGTTCTAATCAAAAGTCTTGTGAGGAGTTTAGCAGGGTGATGACTCAAAAGTTTGAAATGTCGATGATGGGCGAGTTGAACTACTTCCTTGTTTCCAAGTGAAGCAACTCAAGGACAGCACCTTCATCTCACAAACGAAGTACACGCAAGACCTTCTCAAGCGGTTTGGGATGAAGGACGCCAAGCCCACAAAGACACCAATGGGAACCGATGGACATGTCGACCTCAACAAAGGAGGTAAGTCCGTTGATCAAAAGGGATACCGGTCTATGATAGGGTCATTACTCTATTTATGTGCTAGTAGACCGGATATTATGCTTAGTATATGCATGTGCACTAGATATCAATCCGACCCCAAGGAATGTCACCTTGTGGTCGTTAAGCGGATTCTTAGATATTTAGTTGCTACGCCTTGCTCCGGGATCTGGTATCCAAAGGGGTCTACCTTTGACTTGATTGGATATTCAGACTCTGATTATGCTAGATGCAAGGTTGATAGGAAGAGTACATCAGGGACGTGTCAATTCCTACAAAGGTCCCTGGTGTCTTAGAGTTCAAAGAAACAAACCTTCGTTGCCCTATCCACCGCTGAGGCTGAGTATGTTGCCGCAGGACAGTGTTGCGCGCAACTACTTTGGATGAGGCAAACCCTCCAGGACTTTGGCTACAATCTGAGCAAAGTCCCACTCCTATGTGACAATGAGAGTGCAACCCGTATGGCGGATAATCCTGTTGAACACAGCCGCACTAAGCACATAGACATCCGGCATCACTTTCTGAGAGACCACCAGCAAAAGGGAGATATCGAGGTGTTCCATATCAGCACCGAGAACCAGCTAGCCGATATCTTTACCAAGCCACTAGATGAGAAAACCTTTTGCAGGCTGCATAGTGAGCTAAATGTCTTAGATTCGTGTAACGTGGATTGATCTATAGCATACATGTGTTTTATGCCTTTGATCATGTTACTTTATGCATTTATGAGATTTGTTGTTTATTTATGGTGCTCAAGTTGTGCAAGGGATCCCCGGACCTCACAAGTCCATGTGTGAATGATGCACATATTTAGGGGGAGAAGTGCTACAACTTGACTCTTTGAGACTAACCTTTGTGTTTGAGTATACTGGATGTAGTCTCAAAGGTGCATTGAAAGGGAAAGGTGAGCTTGGACCATGCAAAGACTTCCACTGCACTCCGGTATTAGTGTACTCAACTCCAAGTTCATTCTTATGCTCTTATTGCCTTTTGCTCTTAATTGACAATTTTTGGTGAGGCAATGGGGTTAAAGGGCCAAAAATGATCCCGTTTTGGTGCTTGATGACAAAGGGGGAGAAATTAAGGCCAAAGCAAATGGATCAGCTACCACTTGAGAATTTTGAAAAGAGTAGAGTTAGAATTTTTGATTTGTCCAAAATACTCTTATTGCAAAATTTGATCTCTTGTGGGGGAGAATTTATGATTATGGGGAAACGGGGGAGTTTTTGGCACTTGATCAAATTTTTTATTGGAATATCTCTCTTTGTGCCTAAACAAGTGTGTTTGGCTTAGAGATAGGAAAATGAATTTGATTTGCAAAAACAAACCAAGTGGTGGCAAAGAATGATCCGAATATGCAAAATTAGAGTCAAAAACAATTTGGTTCTCTTTTGTATTGATATTGCACTTATTTTGGTTTCTTTGTGAAGTGTTGGCATAAATCACCAAAAAGGGGGGATTGAAAGGGAAATGTGCCCTTGGACCATTTCTATAATGTTTTGGTGATTAAGTGCCCAACACACATTCTCTAAGTTCTGAATGTGCCAAAGATTGAAGAAGTGCAAATCATGTAACAAGGTACGTTTCTAGACTTAGTACATTGTTTTGAGTACTAACATATATTGTCTAAGTGCTAGAAACAGGAGAAAAGGAATTGGAAAAGAGTATAGCCAACTCCTGCTCGGTCTTGGTGCACCGGACAGTCTAGTGCGCCAGGCGAGTCCAAGGTGAACTGGCCGCTCTTGGGACTCGATGGCGGCGTACGGCTATAATTCACCGGACTGTCAGGTGGCGCACCGGACTGTCCGGTGAGTCGTCCGCGGCGAAGTCGTCGCTCTCGGGAAAAGGATCAACGGCGTATGGCTAAAATTCACAGGACTGTCCGGTGGTGCACCGGACTGTCCGGTGAGCCAACGGTCGGCCACGCAATCCACGGGCGACGCGTGGCCCGCGCCAACGGTCGGCAGGGGGCACCAGACTGTCTGGTGTGCACCGGACAGTGTCCGGTGCACCAACTGCCGCGGCGCTGCAACGGTCATCTGCGCCAGAAAAGGAAACAGATCCGCACCGGACTGTCTACAGTGACTGTCCGGCTGCGCACCAGACTATCCGGTGTACCACCCGACAGAAGCCAAGATTAGCCTTCCAAGATTGCCTCCAATGGCTCCTAGCTGCCTTGGGGCTATAAAAGGGACCCCTAGGCTCATGGAGGAGTCACCCAAGCACAATCTAAGCATTCCAAGACTTCTAGTCCTCACTTTCACGCAATCGTTCATCGTTCTTGAGATTGGAGCACTTTTCGAGTTGTAAACTCCTTGCGCGTGTTTTTTGTGCTCATCTTCTCACTTGTGTGCGTGTTTGCGTGTGGATTTAATGCTAGTGTGCATTGCTCTTTCCAACCTTACTCCATGCTTTCTTTGTGAACAATCTTGTAAGGGCGAGAGGCTCCAACTTGTGGAGATTCCTCGCAAACGGGAAGAAAACTATAAGGAAGAACACTGTGGTATTCAAGTTGATCATTGGATCACTTGAAAGGGGTTGATTGCAACCCTCGTCCATTGGGACGCCACAACGTGGAAGTAGGCAAGTGTTATACTTGGCCGAACCATGAGATAAAACACTATGTCTCTTGTGTTGTCTTTTTCTGTGATTTTTGTGATTCGCAAGAGCTCGCTCTATAGTCACTTGGTTCTATTGCACTAACATCTTTATAACCAAGCTTGTGGCTATTTAGTGTTGAATTTTACAGGATCACCTATTCACCCCCCTCTAGGTTCTCTCAATTTCCTTCAACCCATCTGTGAGCATCTGCACAAACATTTGTGTCCATACTTTATTTATATAAAAGTGTGCACGATGCCTATTAGCTAGTTATGCCAAATTTAGAATACAACATGAATACATAAAGGAAAATGTATGTGCACTTCCTCAGTCTACCCTATGATGCATGTAGCGATAAGACCACGTCCAGTAAAATAGACATTTATGACACTATGTCACTATTTCTAGAATCATAAGGTTTCTTATCTACATCTAAATAGTCAATGATTTCTTTACAACACTTCATTAGTGGTTCGACTTTAAATATTGAGCACAACTCCAGCAGAGAACCCAACAATCATTCTACAGTCTACATAGACAACAGAATGATAGATGGGGATTCACTTTCTAGGCTGAAAGGGAAATGTTCCATGGGCCATTTCTACCTGTTATGATGATTAAGTGCTCAATACACCATCTTGGACTAACTATATTGATGTGAGTACGAGCAAGGTCCATAGAAGGCAAATTGAAGAGATCAAATCCAAAAGAGCTCAAACATGGCCCAAATATGCAACTTGGAGTAAAATGGTATAAATGTGAGATTTGCACCTTTAAATATGTTGCATGGGTCCATTACAATGTTTATAGTACTTGTGTTTGGGCTCTAACATCTTTTCTAGAGAAAAGCACTTTTTGGGCCTAAGTTAAGCCATAATGCAAACTCGGGAGAAACTATGGCAAAGAGGTATGTTTCCCAAACTTAGTCAAATGAATTAGGTGCTAATTATCTTTGTATAAGTTGTAGGGAAGCTATCAAGAACATCCAAAAAGAGTTGGAGGAGATAGGCTCAAAAGAGCCAAATATGCACTAGTCTAGGTCGCACCGGACCGCCAGTATGGATGAAGTCATCGGTCTTGGGAATTTGATTATAAAATTCATTGAACCGTGAACGGTACCAGACCGATGTGCCACTGGACCACCTCCAATGGTTGTTTCCACAATGCACGGATGACCAATGGCTAGCTGACGTCACCGGACGGTCCAGTGGCGCAATGGACTAGTCC
Source organism: Zea luxurians (assembly GCA_029449295.1). NCBI lineage: Eukaryota > Viridiplantae > Streptophyta > Magnoliopsida > Poales > Poaceae > Zea > Zea luxurians. The sequence continues at coordinate 65,957,918 of JAOPSE010000005.1, forward strand.
GGTGTCACCCAGCTAAGGAAATTAAGGAGCCAATCAAAATCTGGGAGCAAGGATACAAGACCCGGTTCGGTGCACCCGCAGACAGGAAGGTTTTGTAGCTTCCTAAGGAAGGAGGCAACGACTTCTAGGCCCTCTTGGCCTATAAAAGGGTCCCTAGGTGCCTCCATTCTTCACCCAAGTACTCCAAGAGCTATACAACACTCCAACACGTCGTAACAACGCATCCTAGCAGTTTTAGTGAGATCCGAGCGCCAGTTTCGAGCAGTTCTTGTTGATTTGTGATCTTGCGCTCTTGTCTATGTGTTTCTTGCATGCGTTGCTAATCATTGCTATTGTGTGTGTACTTTCTCTCCCTCCCTTACTCTAAGTTGAGACTCTAATCTTTTGTAAGGTGGCAAGAGACTCCAACTTGTGAAGATTCCTTGCAAACAGGATTGATATTGATAGTGAGAACTGTGGTACTCAAGTTTGATCTTTGTGATCACTTGAGAGGGGTTAATTGCAACCCTTGTCCAAAGGAGGACACCACAACATGGAGTGGGAAAGCATATTATGCTTGACCGAACCACGAGATAAAATCGTTGTGTCACTTATCTTTTACATTTCCACGATTTTCTCTCTTCCTAAGTTCTCAATCTCACTTTTGATATTGCTTTTAGTATAATTCATATCTTAAAAGAGCAATCAAGTGAATATGACTTTCTCTCTCTTCTTCTTGTCTCAAACTTGGTTTTAGTTCACTCCAACTTCATTATTAGACCAAGTTTGTGTTATTTTAAGTTTTTTTGCAGGATCACCTATTCACCCCCTCTAGGTGCTCTCACAGGCTTGTTCAGATTTTAAGAAAATAGCACACAAAGCATGTCAAAGAAGCTTACCCGATAGGCTTACCTTGTATGAGTGGGTATACATGTCCAGACGGGTCGGGCTAGTCGAGTGGCCCGAAGCACGGCACGGTACAACACGTAGCGAAGCGGGCCTGTGCCGGCCCGGCCCGGTCACCGGGCCGTGCCTGGGCCTAAGGGGCGGCATGGTGGGCTAGGCCCAGCATGACCCGATTTTATTTTTTTCCATATAAATACATATGTTATACTTGAATATAGAGTATAAAACATAAAAAAATGTATGTTTTGTTGATTATGTGGTTGTAAATGTGTTTATAGCTAAAAAAACTATGATTTAAACCTCTCATATATGCATATTTTTACAATTTAAATGACATAAACCGTTATAGGCATGTTAGACCCGTCGGGCCATGGACCGGCCTGGCACGATTATTAATATAGCGGGCTATGCCTGTGCCTCGCTCGTGGCCCGTGGGCCAGCACGCCACGGCCCGCTAGCTCATCCAGATCGGACCAGCATAGTCTCAATTCGTATCGGGCCTAGCTGTACTCGGACCGGGCCAGCCCACCTGGCCCATTTGGACATCTATATGAGTGGGTGATATAGCGACAAAAAATACTTTTGAAGTTTTGGGGTTCATGTTGGGCGTAGGCCTCCTCCGTTTCCATTTATGTGATATACATGTTTTTATCTTCAAAAGAGCTTTGCTTAAAACTAAAAGGTGGTTTAAGGATAAGAGTCCGAGATACATGACTTTGAATCCCAAGTCTTGTTTGGCAAATATGAGGAAATTTCAGTTTGAAATAAAGAGTCTGGCACCGCGAAGGAAGGCACTTACAATATTTGCATCTTTTGTCAGGTCAGCCACCAGAGGTAGATATTGAGTACTAAGACGTCAGCCCTTCCAAGATCTGTCATTTTTCTTAATGGGTGTTCTCCTTAGGCCCTCTTTAGCAATATACTGTAAATGAACTTGAACTCTAAGGGTACGTTTGTTAGAGAGTCAACTAAAATGGAGCGGATCCATTCTATTTTTTGAGAATAGAGCCGTTATATTTCGTATTTGGCAAACAGAACAGAGTTACTCCATCTTTTGTTTGGTTGAAGAGTAGAATAGAGCGAAGCTGCTCCGTTCTCTGTTTGGTTGGAGAGCCATATGAGTGTAGAGGGTTGGAGAGGGAGGAGAGCGCTCACGTCCGAGAGAACGCTCGCATCAGGTCGTTTTTATGGAGCGGGAGCATTCCAACTATTTATGGTTAATTTTTATATGAAGACTCCAGGAGCCGCTCTGCTCATTTTTTGTTGGAAACTAAACATCCAGAAAATAAGAATGAAACCGCTCTATTATCCTCCACTCCTCAACCAAACACACTCTAAATTTAGCGTTCCCCCTTCCTTTACTCGCCCAGCAAGGATCGCTATTGCATCCTCTAAATTTTATCGTTCGTCTTCTATCCGGTAAATATAGTGGTTGTCCTTCGCCGCTATAAGATGGCTCAGTCTACAAATAATTAATAAATAATTTTGTAGCACGTCCCCATGGATACATGCATGTAGTAGCGAAAGGTTTAAAAGTATACTGTGACATGTGATAATATTGTAGATATAGAGACCGAATTTAAGGAACATTACTAGAGATGAAGAAGATATAGGGAACGAAAATTTTTAGAGGATGCTATAAAGGACGAAAAATATTTCTTTAGGGTTTGAAATTTAGAGATCGTTGTTTGAGATAGTCTTACAATTCGATACACGCTCATTAGAATTTGACTCAGGCATTTGAATCAATGGCTCCTCGCACTATATCATTCTCCACGGGCATGGCCAGTCTGCACCTCCCTCCTGACCACTCTGTACAAAAGAGAACCAGAGCGGATCGCTCACCTAAAACCCTAAAAAGTCTCGATAACAACAACTTTAACACAAAGCCGTCGAACCATTGAAACTAATGCTTTAATATAGTCGAGACTGCTACTGTTGTTTAAACTGACTTATAGTACTAACCTTATTTCATTAAAGTATCAACTAAAATCTATTTTTTTTAATCTGTAAGCCAAAATTGGAGTCATGTGACTAACTCTCTAGGGACATCTCTGGTGAGGTACTCCGGTACCTTCGATCGATCTAACAACTTATCCGACATGTAGATCCTTGAAATGAAAATGGGCTAGATAGTCATTTCTACCTATTTTAGTGATTGAGTGTTTATGAGTATGAGCATAAATTCACTTCTATGTAATTTGAAGGGGCTAAGTCCAAAAGAGCTAAAAAAAGATGAGAGCACCTAGAGGGGGGTGAATAGGTGATCCTGTAACACTTAAAACTTTGAGCCAAAAAACTTGGTTAAGGTTAGCACAGTAATTGCTAAGTGGCTAGAGAGGAGTCTTGACAAAACACAATAACCAGCAAGAGAACAATCACAGAGATGGCACAGTGGTTATCCCGTGGTTCGGCCAAGACCAACGCTTGCCTACTCCACGTTGTGGCGTCCCAACGGACGAGGGTTGCAATCAACCCCTCTCAAGCGGTCCAAAGACCCACTTGAATACCACGGTGTTTTGCTTGCCTTTCTTAATCCCGTTTGCGAGGAATCTCCACAACTTGGAGCCTCTCGCCCTTACACTTGAAATTCACAAAGAAACACGGAGCAAGGGATGGATTAGCAACGCACACAAGACACAAGAATCAGAGAGTCAACACGCACACAAGTCGCAACAAGAGCTCGCAACACAACCCAATGAGTTTACAACTCCACTAGAGCTCTATATGCTATCACAATGAAACAAATGCGCGAAATCGATGTCTTGGTGCTTGGGAATGTTGTAAGTATGCTTGATGTACTCCTCCATGCGTCTAGGGGTCCCTTTTATAGCCCCAAGGCAGCTAGGAGCCGTTGAGAGCATTCTAGGAAGGCTGATCTTGCCTTCTGTCGACTGGCGCACCGGACATGTCTGGTGCCCGATTTCCTTCCAAAAATGGCGCAGTCGACCGTTGGCAGCCTGAGAGCCGTTGGCGCACCGGACATGTCCGGTGCACACCGGACAGTCCGGTGCCCTCTTCTAGCCGTTGGCCCGGCCACGTGTCTCGCGCGGATCGCGCGGCCGACCGTTGGCCCGGCCGACCGTTGGCTCACCGGATAGTCCGGTGCACCACCGGACAGTCCGGTGAATTATAGCCGTACGTCGCCGGTGAATTCCCGAGAGCGGCCAGTTCGCTCGAGCCAGCCTGGCGCACCGGACACTGTCCGGTGCACCACCGGACAGTCCGGTGCTTCCAGACTGAGCAGAGTCTTGGCTGCTCGAGCCAAGACATTTCCAATTGTTCTTTTCCTGTTTCCAGCACTTAGACACAATACATTAGTCCATAAAATAATGTACTAAGTCTGAGAAACATACCTTTACACTTGATTTGTATTTTGTCCACCATTTAACACTTAGGCACATGTGTTTGACACTAAATCACCAAAACACTTAGAAATGACCCAAAGGCACATTTCCCTTTCAATCTCCCCCTTTTTGGTGATTTATGCCAACACATTATAAAGCAAGTGGAACAAATACAAAAACACTTCAAATAAGAACTCAAATTGTTTTGATTCAGATTTGACATATATGGATCACTCTATGCCACCACTTGGTTTGTTTTTGCAAATCAAACTCAAATCTCTATCTCTAAGTCAAACACACTTGTTAAAACATGAAGAGAGTCATTCCAAGAGAAATTGATTCAAGATTTCAAAAACTCCCCTTTTTCCCATGTTTTCCCATGATCAACACTTCTCCCCACAAGAAGCCAACTTTTGACAAGAGAGACAACAAAAGAGTGAGACAACAAAAGAGTTTTAACAAACCAAAAGCTCTATTCTACTGTTTTCAAAATCTCTCAAGTGGTAGCTGATCCATTTATCACTTTGGCCTTTATTTTCTCACCCTTTGGCATCAAGCACCAAAACGGGATCAATCTTGGCCTTTTAACCCCATTGCCTCACCAAATCTTCAAATAAGAGTTCAATGGCAATAAGAGTTCACAAGATGAACTTGGAATTAGTTACCCTCTCATCGGAGTGCAGTGGAAGTCTTGCATGGTCCAAGTCCACCTTTCCCTTTCAATCCACCTTTGGGACTAAATCAAGCAAACTCAAGCACATGGTTAGTCTCAAAGGGTCAAGTTGTAACACATCTCCCCCTAAATGTGTGCATCACTTGCACAAAGACTTGTGAGGTCCGGGGAGAGTTTGTACAACTTGAGCACCAAAAATAAGCAACAAATGCAGAAGGAACATGATCAAAGGCATAAACACATGTATGCTATAATTCAATCCAAGTTCCGCGAATCTAGGACATTTAGCTCACTACGCAGCCTGCAAAAGGTCTTCTCATCTAAAGGCTTAGTGAAGATATTGGCTAGCTGGTTCTCGGTGCTAACATGAAACACTTCGATATCTCCCTTTTGCTGGTGGTCTCTCAAAAAGTGATGCCGGATGTCAATGTGCTTTGTGCGGCTGTGCTCAACAGGATTTTCCGCTATTTGGATAGCACTCTCATTGTCACATAGGAGTGGGACTTTGCTCAGATTGTAGCAAAAGTCCCTGAGGGTTTGCCTCATCCAGAGTAGTTGCGCACAACACTGTCCTGCGGCAACGTACTCGGCCTCAGCGGTGGATAGGGCAACGGAAGTTTGTTTCTTAGAATTCCACGACACCAGGGACCTTCCTAAGAATTGGCACGTCCCCGATGTACTCTTCCTATCGACCTTACATCCGGCGTAGTCGGAATCTGAGTACCCAATCAGGTCAAAGTTAGACCCCTTTGGATACCAGATCCCGAAGCAAGGCATAGCGACTAAATATCGAAGAATTCGCTTCACAGCCACTAAGTGACACTCCTTAGGATCGGATTGAAATCTAGCACACATGCATACGCTAAGCATAATATTCGGTCTACTAGCACATAAATAAAGCAAAGAACCTATCATGGACCGGTATGCTTTTTGATCAACGGACTTACCTCCTTTGTTGAGGTCGGTGTGTCCGTCAGTTCCCATCGGCGTCTTTGCGGGCTTGGCGTCCTTCATCCCAAACCGCTTTAGCAAATCTTGCGTGTACTTCGTTTGGGAGATGAAGGTGCCGTCCTTGAGTTGCTTCACTTGGAACCCAAGGAAGTAGTTCAACTCGCCCATCATCGACATCTCGAATTTCTGCGTCATCACCCTGCTAAACTCTTCACAAGACTTTTGATTAGTAGAACCAAATATTATGTCATCGACATAAATTTGGCACACAAATAAATCACCATCACAAGTCTTAGTAAAAAGAGTTGGATCGGCTTTCCCAACCTTGAAAGAATTAGCAATTAAAAAGTCTCTAAGCCATTCATACCATGCTCTTGGGGCTTGCTTAAGTCCATAGAGCGCCTTAGAGAGCTTACACACGTGGTCGGGGTACCGTTCATCCTCGAAGCCAGGGGGTTGCTCCACATACACCTCCTCCTTGATCGGCCCGTTGAGGAAAGCGCTCTTCACATCCATTTGGTACAACCTGAAAGAATGGTGAGCGGCATATGCTAGCAAAATACGAATTGATTCTAGCCTAGCCACAGGAGCGAAAGTCTCCTCAAAGTCCAAACCTACGACTTGGGCATAACCTTTTGCCACAAGTCGAGCCTTGTTCCTCGTCACCACCCCGTGCTCGTCCTATTTGTTGTGGAACACCCACTTGGTTCCCACAACATTTTGCTTTGGACGAGGCACCAGTGTCCAAACTTCATTGCGCTTGAAGTTGTTGAGTTCCTCCTGCATGGCCAACACCCAGTCCGGATCTAGCAAGGCCTCTTCTACCCTGAAAGGCTCAATAGAAGAGACAAAAGAGTAATGCTCACAAAAATTAACTAATCTTGAACGAGTAGTTACTCCCTTGCTAATATCACCCAATATTTGGTCGACGGGATGATCCCTTTGGATCATCGCTCGAACTTGGGTTGGAGGAGCCTAAGGTGCTTCTTCCTCTTCAACTTGAACATCCTGTGCTCCCCCTTGATCATGCGCCTCCACTTGAGGTACCTGTTCGTCATCTTGGGTTGGGGATGCACCATAGTTGAGGAAGACGGTTGATCTTGCTCCAATTGTTCCCGAGGCCGTACATCTCTAATCGTCATGTTGCGTATCGTGGCCGTTGGAACGTCTTCTTCATCTACATCATCAAGATCAACAACTTGCTCTCTTGGAGAGCCATTAGTCTCATCAAATACAACGTCGCTAGAGACTTCAACCAAACCCGAGGATTTGTTGAAGACTCTATACGCCTTTGTATTTGAGTCATAACCTAATAAAAACCCTTCTACAGCTTTGGGAGCAAATTTAGAATTTCTACCCTTCTTCACTAGAATGTAGCATTTACTCCCAAAGACTCAAAAATACGAAACATTGGGTTTGTTACTAGTTAGCAGCTCGTATGAAGTCTTCTTGAGGAGACGGTGAAGATAGACCCTGTTGATGGAGTGGCAAGCCGTGTTCACGGCTTCCGACCAGAAACGCTCGGGGGTCTTGAACTCTCCAAGCATAGTCCTCGCCATATCGATGAGCGTCCTGTTCTTCCTCTCTACCACACCATTTTGCTATGGTGTGTAGGGAGCGGAGAACTCGTGCTTGATCCCCTCCTCCTCAAGGAACTCCTCCACTTGAAGATTCTTGAATTCGGACCCGTTATCGCTCCTTATCTTCTTCACCTTGAGCTCAAACTCATTTTGAGCTCTCCTAAGGAAGCGCTTGAGGGTCCCTTGAGTTTCAGTTTTATCCTGCAAAAAGAATACCCAAGTGAAGCGGGAAAAGTCATCAACAATAACAAGACCATACTTACTTCCTCCTATACTCAGATAGGCGACGGGTCCGAAGAGGTCCATATGAAGCATCTCCAGTGGTCTTGACGTGGTCATCACATTTTTGGTATGATGAGAGCCTCCCACCTGTTTCCCTTCTTGACAAGCTGCACATGGTCTATCCTTCTCGAAATGCACGTTAGTCAAACCTATCACGTGTTCTCCCTTTAGAAGCTTGTGAAGGTTCTTCATCCCCACATGTGCTAATTGGCGATGCCACAGCCAGCCCATGCTAGTCTTAGCAATTAAGCATGCATCTAGACCGGCCTCCTCTTTTGCAAAATCAACTAAATACAGTTTGCCGTCTAGTACACCCTTAAAAGCTAGTGAACCATAACATCTTCTAAAGACATACACGTCTACATTTGTAAATAGATAATTATATCCCATTTGGCATAACTGACTAACAGATAACAAATTATATCCAAGCGACTCAACTAAAAACACATTAGAAATGGAGTGCTCAGATGAAATAGCAATTTTACCTAACCCTTTTACCTTGCCTTGGTTCCCATCACCGAATATTATTGAATCTTGGGAATCCTTGTTCTTGACATAGGAAGAGAACATCCTCTTTTCCCCCGTCATGTAATTTGTGCATCCGCTGTCGATAATCTAGCTTGAGCCCCCGGATGCATAAACCTGCAAGGCAAATTTAGGCTTGGGTCTTAGGTACCCAACTCTTGTTGGGTCCTACAAGGTTAGTCACAATTGTCTTAGGGACCCAAATGCAAGTTTTATCGCCCTTGCATTTTGCCCCTAATTTCCTAGCAACTATCTTCCTATCCTTTCTACAAATAGCAAAGGAAGCATTTAAAGCATGATAAATTATAGAGGGTCCATTCATAACTTTCCTAGGAACATGAACAATATTCTTCCTAGGCACATGATGAATATTTTTCCTAGGCATATCTCTACCAGGCATATAGGAAGAACTAGAAGCATACATAGCATAAGAATCATAGGCATGTGAATCAAAAGCATTACAACTTCTATGAGACTGTCTTCTATCATTGTACATAAAAGCATGGTTCTTTTTAGTACTACTTGCCATAGGGGCCTTCCCTTTCTCCTTGGCGGAGATGGGAGCCTTATGGCTCGTTAAGTTCTTGGCTTCCCTCTTGAAGCCAAGCCCATCCTTAATAGAGGGGTGTCTACCAACCGTGTAGGCATCCCTAGCAAATTTTAGTTTATCAAACTCATTTTTGCTAGCCTTAAGTTGGGCATTAAGACTAGCCATTTCATCATTTAACTTTGCAATAGAAGATATGTGTTCACCACAAGCATCAATATCAAAATCTTTACATCTATTGCAAATGACAACATTTTCTACACAAGTTGTTGATTTACTAGCTATTTCTAACTTAGCATTCAAATCATTATTAATGCTCTTTAAGCTAGAGATTGTCTCATGGCAAGAAGATAATTCCAAAGAAAGCATTTCATTTCTCTTAACTTCTAAGGCATGAGATTTTTGTGCTTCTACAAATTTATCATGTTCTTCATACAACAAGTCTTCTTGTTTTTCTAAAAGCCTATTCTTATCATTTAAGGCATCAATTAATTCATTAATTTTATCTACCTTGGTTCTATCTAGGCCCTTAAATAAACATGAATAATCAATTTCATCCTCATCACTAGATTCGTCCTCACTCGAAGAAGCATAAGTAGAGTTTCGAGTACATACCTTCTTCTCCCTTGCCATAAGGCATGTATGACGCTCGTTGGGGAAGAGGGATGACTTGTTGAAGGCGGTGGCGGCGAGACCTTCATTGTCGGAGTCGGATGAGGAGCAATCCGAATCCCATTCCTTGCCAAGATGTGCCTCGCCCTTTGCCTTCTTATAGTTCTTCTTCTTCTCCCTCTTGGTCCCTTGATCCTAATCACTTTCATTGTCGGGACAGTTAGCAATAAAATGACCAATATTGCCGCATTTGAAGCATGAGCGCTTCCCCTTGGTTTTGGTCTTGTTTGGCTGTCCCTTGCGACCCTTTAGCACCGTCTTGAATCTTTTGATGATGAGGGCCATCTCTTCATCATTAAGTCCGGCCGCCTCAATTTGTGCCACCTTGCTAGGTAGCGCCTCCTTGCTTCTTGTTGCCTTTAGAGCAAGGGGTTGAGGCTCATTGATTGGACCGTTCAACGTGTCGTCCATGTACCTCGCCTCCTTGATCATCATTCGCCCGCTTACGAATTTTCCAAGGACTTCTTCGGGTGACATTTTGGTGTACCTGGGATTTTCACGAATATTATTCACCAAATGAGGATCAAGAACGGTAAAGGACCTTAGCATCAGTCGGACGACGTCGTGATCCGTCCATCGCATGCTTCCGTAGCTCCTTATTTTGTTGATAAGGGTCTTGAGCCGGTTGTAAGTTTGAGTTGGCTCCTCGCCCCTTATCATCGCGAATCGTCTAAGCTCGCCCTCCACCAACTCCATTTTGGTGAGCAAGGTGACGTCATTCCCCTCATGAGAGATCCTGAGGGTGTCCCAGATTTGCTTGGCATTGTCCAAGCCGCTCACCTTATGATATTCGTCCCTGCACAGAGAGGCTAACAACACAGTAGTAGCTTGTGTATTTCTATGAATCTGTTCATTTATAAACGTAGGACTATCCGAGCTATCAAATTTCATTCCACTTTCCACAATCTCCCAAATGCTTGGATGGAGAGAGAATAGGTGACTACGCATTTTGTGGCTCCAAAATCCGTAGTCCTCTCCATCAAAGTGAGGAGGTTTGCCAAGTGGAATGGAGAGCAAATGTGAATTTGAACTTTGAGGAATACACGAGTAATCGAAAGAAAAGTTTGAGTTAACCGTCTTTCGTTTGTCGTGGTCATTGTCGTCGTTGTCCTTTTGAGAGGAAGTGGACTCATCACTGTCGTCGTAGTAGACGATCTCCTTGATGCGTCTCGTCTTCTTCTTCCTTCCATCTTTGCGTCTATGGCCTGAGCCCGAGTCGGTAGGCTTATCATCCTTAGGCTCGTTGACGAAGGACTCCTTCTCCTTGTCGTTGATCATGATTCCCTTCCCCTTAGCATCCATCTCTTCGGGCGATTAGTCCCTTCGTGAAGAGAACGGCTCCGATACCAATTGAGAGCACCTAGAGGGGGGTGAATAGGTGATCCTGTAACACTTAAAACTTTGAGCCACAAAACTTGGTTAAGGTTAGCACAGTAATTGCCAAGTGGCTAGAGAGGAGTCTTGACAAAACACAATAACCAGCAAGAGAACAATCACAGAGATGGCATAGTGGTTATCCCGTGGTTCGGCCAAGACCAACGCTTGCCTACTCCACGTTGTGGCGTCCCAACGGACGAGGGTTGCAATCAACCCCTCTCAAGCGGTCCAAAGACCCACTTGAATACCACGGTGTTTTGCTTGCCTTTCTTAATCCCGTTTGCGAGGAATCTCCTGTTGGGGCGAAGGCAAAGGCGCCACCCTTCGCTCGAAGTCTTCGCTGTCAGCAGCCGAACTGACAGCGACAAAACAGGCGGGGACACCCTTCGCTCCTTCAGTTCCAGGCGAAGACTGGCGACGAAGGGCATCCCACGGCGCGGCCTCGTCCAGCTCGGAGGCCCACGTGCAATCCGGCCCGTCAAAACGGGCCCCGCTTGGCCGCCCTGCGTTACGGGCCTATGTTGTAAAAGCATTCCTGTAATTACGGTCTGTAACCCCGCTTTATGGGAATATTCCTGGGATAACCTAGGCGCCTGAGGGCACATGCGTCCTTAGCTCGAGGTGCTGTGCGCTCAGGTACCTATAAATACCCCTGTACAGTGCCCGTGAGAGGCCAGATTAACAGAGCTTTTACCATCACACGCGAGTGCCCTGTTGTCATCATCATTCACCCGTGTTGGATTCCCCTTGCAGTTGAGAGCAAGTTCCAACATTTGGCGCCCACCGTTCGTGCTACGAGAAAAACCACCCGCGATGGCACCCAAGAGAGCTAACCCGAAGGCTGACGAGGCTGCGAAGGCAGCACTGCTCGCCGCAAGAAAGGGCAAGGCCCTCGCCCTCACCCAATCCACCCACCAAGAGCCCACTGAAGACGACACCCTTCGCACCTGCGACCCTGAGGGACAACCACAGCCACCCTCAGACTTCGCACCACCAGAAGGCGCGGACCTCGCCGAGGACGGTGAGGTCCTCGGCGTCTCGGCAGAAGAGCAGCTACAACTGCGCGCCCTGCGCCTCAAGACCCGCAATCTCCAGAGGCAGAAGGAGATACTGGAGGCCAAGCGCCAACGCGTGTCCGCACTAGCCAAAGTGCGGCAAATGATACGCGACGAAGAGCACAAAGCCCAGGAACTCGAGCGGGAGATCGCGCTGATGCAGCGCGAAGGCCACCTCGGCCTGCAGCACGAGTCACCCCCCCAGCAGCGTGCACACAACGACGCCACGCGCGAAGGCCACTCCGGCCTGCAGCATGAGCCACCCCTGCAGCACCGCGCGCGGCCAGAGGACCCGCGTTTCCCTCAACGCGACCACACCTTCCAGCACGCCGCGCCATTCCAGGGGGTCAATTATCTCGATGAGCGAAGTCCCCTGGCGCCTCACCTGCAAGTGACGCCGTGGCCAGCTAACTTCCGCGCAGGGACCTATCCCAAGTTCAACGGCAGCACCGACCCGGCTCAATACATCATGAGTTACCAGGTCGCCGTCGCATCGTCCGGGGGGGGACGACGCCACAATGGCGAAGTCTTTCATCATCGCCCTCGAGGGCCCCGCGCTCACCTGGTTCACCAGGTTGCCTCCGCTGTCCATCGATTCCTGGAGAAGTCTCCGGGACAAGTTCCTGCTCAACTTCCAGGGGTACCGCCCAGACACCGATGCCCTGGCCGAGCTCTCGCTCTGCAAGCAGCTAGAGAAGGAGACCCTGAGGGAATATTACCGCAAATTCCTGACACTCAAGTCACAGCTACCCTCAGTCGACGACCAGATTGCCATCCACTATGCTATCAGTGGTCTTCGCGCCGGCGTACTTTACAGCCACTGCATCAGAGATCCGCCAAAGAACCTCCAAGAATTATATCAGCTGTTTGAAAAGTACGCCAGATCCGAAGACCTCCACCAGCGCAAGATTGAGTCCCAGCGGAAGCCGAAAGATGCTCCACAGTCCAGCCGCACGTGGACAAGGACTCCGCAGCCGGACTCCGGTCGAGATGGAGGCCGCAGTCAGCAGCAGGTGCACAACATCGCCAACCAGCACCCCGCTACCGACCCCCCTCGTCGCCAGGACTATCCCCCCCAGGGCCGCGGAAACGGCACTCGTGGCAGGGGCCGAGGGCGTGCGCAGCCGCCGCGCCGATTCTACTGCCTATTCCATGGCGAAGACTGCGCCCACCACACCAAAGACTGCCCCGAAACAAAGGCCACCAGAGATAGAATGGCACGGGCGCAGCCAGCCGACAACCCCAGAATTGTCGCGCACAATTACCAGCAACCCCCTCCACCATATATCCACGCTCCCGCCCCGCATCCACCGCACCACGCTTACCAACACCATCAGGAAGTACAAATCGTACCTCCTCCACCCCCACCACCACATCAGCAACACCAAAACATCCCCCACGCCCCAAAGCAAGAGGACTTCGCCGACCAACCGTATCGTGGAGTCATCCACATGATAACTGGGGGGTCCAGCACCGACTTCGACACCAAACGGCAGAAGCGGGACCACTACCGCAGCATCAACCATGTCGCCGTCACGGGCCCAGTTGTGCAGACAAAGTGGTCCCATATACCGCTAACCTTCGACGCACGGGACGTCGACTTGCGCAGCGCCCCCCATTGCGATGCCATGGTCATCAATTGCAGCGTGGCAGGCTGGGACCTGCACAAGGTCCTCGTTGACAACGGCAGCCAGGCGGACATCATCTTCCTCCACGCCTTCGATCGCATGGGCATAAGCCACAGCCTGCTTAAGCCTTCGGACAACCCGTTGTATGGCTTCGGCGGCAAAGGCACCTTCCCCGTCGGCAAAATAGAGCTGCCTCTCTCCTTCGGTGTAGCACCCAATGCCCGAAGCGAGCAAATAACCTTTGACATTGTGGATATGGTGTACCCTTACAATGCCATCATGGGCCGGGGCTCCATTAATAAGTTCGAAGCAGCCATTCACGGACTGTATCTATGTATGAAGATACCAGGTCCGTTAGGCGTTATCACAGTCTTCGGCAACCAACAGACTGCGCGTAACATAGAGCGGGACTTCGTGCCCGGTCAAAGAAACGTGCACTGCCTCACGGCCCAACGCGAAGCCCCCGCGCCTGCCAGCCCAACCAATAAGCAACATGACAAGGCGCAGCTGCAGAGCCACGACGGCACCAAGACTGTCCCCCTCGACCAGGCCACGCCCAGGCAGACAGTCACTATCAGCGAAGACCTTACTTCGCATGAAGAAGAAAAGCTCCTCTGCTGCCTGTCCAAGAACAAAGATGTCTTCGCCTGGTCGGCCCTCGATCTGGTCGGGGTCAGCCGTTCAATAATTGAGCATAGTCTGGGAATCGACCCTTCGGTACGGCCAAAAAAGCAGAGGCTTCGCAAGATGTCCGACGAAAAGACGGAGGCCGCCAAGGCAGAGGTGCACCGCCTCCTGGAGGCCAAATTCATCGAGCCGGTGGCTTACCCCACATGGCTCTCCAATGTCGTAATGGTGCAGAAAAAGAGCGGGAGGTGGCGAATGTGCATCGACTTCACCAGTCTCAATAAAGCCTGCCCAAAGGACAATTTCCCGTTGCCACGGATCGACAAAATAGTCGATAGCGCGGCCGGATGCGAGGTCATGTCCCTCCTCGATTGCTTCTCCGGTTACCACCAGATATACATGAAGGAAGAGGACAAGGCTAGCACCAGCTTCATAACACCCTTCGGCACATATTGCTTCATCAGAATGCCGGAGGGACTCAAGAATGCCGGGTCCACCTTCTCCAGGCTCACCAAAACGGTGCTCGAGGGGCAGGTTGGCAGGAATATATTCACATATGTAGACGACATTGTCGTCGCCAGCAAGAGCAAGGAGGACCACCTCGCCGACCTCGCCGAAACATTCGCGAATATGCGGGACGCACAACTCCGCCTAAACCTGGAAAAGTGTGTCTTCGGCGTTCGCCAGGGCAAAATATTGGGCTATCTGGTATCACACCGCGGCATCGAGGCCAACCCAACCAAGATTCAGGCTATCTTGGACATGACGCCTCCGCAGTCCGTCAGGGACGTCCAGCGCCTGACAGGCAGATTGGCCGCTCTCAACAGATTCATATCCAGGTCCGCCGAGCGAAGTCTCCCCTTCCTCAAGACACTCCGCGGCGCAAAAGACTTCGCTTGGGGACCAGAGCAGGCGGCGGCCTTCGCCTCATTAAAGCAGTACCTGACAGAGTTGGCCATCCTTACCAGCCCCGACCCCTCGCTCCCCTTGCTGCTCTACGTCGCGGCCTCGCCACATGCGGTCAGCGCGGCCCTAGTGCAGGAGCAGACTGTCGAGGGCGTGGTTCGGCAGTGCCCCGTATATTATGTCTCTGAAGTGCTGACACCGTCCAAGTGTAACATGACAGAGCTGGAGAAGATTGCCTACGCAGTCGTCATGTCGTCGCGCAAACTGCGCCATTACTTCGAAGCATTCAAGGTCCGAGTCACCTCAAACAGGGGGCTCGGCGAATTATTCAGAAACCCGGAGGCGTCGGTAAGGATTGCCAAGTGGGCGGCCGAACTCTCCGGCTACCACATCTGCTTCGAGCCCAGGACGGCTATTAAGTCCCAAGTCCTGGCAGACTTCGTCGTCGACTGGACTGGGCCAACTACACAGCCGGATCCGTCCGCAGAGAAGACTTGGACGATCCATTGCGACGGCGCATGGTGCCATGCGGGGGCAGGCGTCGCCGCAATCATAACCTCACCAGTCGGGGTCAAGCACAGATATGCAGCACGACTCAGCTTCAATCTGGAATCCGACAGATGCACAAATAATATAGCAGAATACGAAGCAGTCATTCTCGGCCTCCGCAAGCTAAGGGCCCTCGGAGTCACCACTTGCATCATCAAAACAGACTCCAAGGTAGTTGCCGGCCAGGTCGAGAAAGACTATGCAGCCAAGGACCCCGCACTCATGCAGTACCTCGCGGCCATCCGAAGTCTCGAGAGGCAGTTCAAGGGGTTCACCGTGCAGCATGTGGACCGGGCCAAGAATGAGGAGGCCGACGCATTGGCCAAGGCCGCGGCCAGGGGCGAAACTCTGCCCTCCGACGTGTTCTTCCATGTCATCGGCACGCCAGCAGTCCGGAGCCCCGAAGGGCTCCAAATAACCAATGACAGCGAGGGCCACCGTACAGTCAACCTCATCATGACAGAAGACTGGCGGGCACCTATAACCCTGTTCCTACAGGGGTATTACCATCCAGCCGACATCAGTGAGGCCAAGCGTCTCAGACATCGAAGCCGAGACTTCGCTCTGATTGAAGGCCAACTCTACAAAAAAGGGGTCAGTCAGCCAATGCTTAAGTGCGTCACCGAGGCCGAAGGCATGCAGATTCTACGTGAGGTCCACAGTGGCACGTGCGGCTCACACGCAGGGCCGAGGGCCCTAGCTGCTAAAGTGATCCGCCAGGGTTTTTACTGGCCCGCAATGATCTGCGCCGCAAATCAGGTCACTCGATCCTGCGAAGCCTGCCAGAAGTTTTCCCCTCGGCCAGGCGGCCCTTCGCAGTATACAAAGCTGATCGCCCATACATGGCCTCTCCAGCGCTGGGGTCTCGACATCGTCGGACCCCTGCCCACCGCTCAGGGGAACCTTAAGTTCGCCTTCGTCGCGGTCGAGTACTTCACCAAATGGATCGAGGCACGGGCTGTCTCTACAATAACATCAAAGACTGCCCAAAAATTCTTCTGGCAGAACATCGTTTGCCGCTTCGGAGTACCGTCCGAATTAACAGTCGACAACGGCAAGCAGTTCGATAACCAAGATTTCAAGGATTTTTGTTTCTCCATTGGCACCAAGCTTGCCTTCGCCTCAGTTTATCATCCGCAGTCCAACGGGGTCGTGGAGCGCGCCAACGGGAAAATCTTCACAGCTATCAAAAAAATGCTCCTTGACGAAAAAAAGGGCAGATGGACCGACTTCTTACCTGAGGCAGTCTGGGCACTAAACACGACTGAGTGTAGGGCAACCGGGTTCACTCCCTTCCGTCTTCTATACGGATCGGAGGCCATGTCCCCGCAAGAAATAAAGCACGGGTCCCCGCGAACAGTTCCGTCAGCCGTCCCAGATGTGGACGAGCCAACTTCAAAGG
Organism: Zea luxurians; assembly: GCA_029449295.1. Taxonomy (NCBI): domain Eukaryota; kingdom Viridiplantae; phylum Streptophyta; class Magnoliopsida; order Poales; family Poaceae; genus Zea; species Zea luxurians. The sequence continues at coordinate 65,974,924 of JAOPSE010000005.1, forward strand.
ACCTCATCGACGGAGACCGTGTCTTCGCCCTGCAGGCCCTGAACAAGTATCAAGCCCAGACCAAAGCATGGCGCGACCATTCAGTCACCCCGAGGGAGTTCAGCGAGGGGGACCTCGTACTCATCCGAACAGCTCGGACGGAGTCCAAGGGCAAGCTGGAGCCCAGGTGGGAGGGCCCTTTCATCGTCAAGACAAAAGCTTCCCCCAACGCTTACAGGCTCACAACGCCAAACGGCGAGGACCTGGAGCACTCCTGGAACATCGACAACCTCCGCAAATTTTTTGTTTGATTCCTCAGGGCTGTCTTCGCCCTTGTAATTCGCAAAAACAATCTTGCACCGGCCCGCACTCTTTTCCTCCCGGGGGTGAGGTTTTTAACGAGGCGGAGCCATGTAATATATGCGTGAAAAATCCCCCGCAAAGACATGCGTCGAAAAAGACCGCGATGACGGTCTTCGACATTTGACCACCACGAGGTCACCGCGAGGCTAAGCGCCAGCTACCCTCGCGTGCGACAAATCCGCGCAGAAGTCGCCTAAGGGTGCAGCCGGATTAGCACAACAAGTGCGCAAAAAAATCTAAGTCTGTCGCGAAGACTATCCGCGCAGAAGTCGCCTAAGGGTGCAGCCGGATTAGCACAACAAGTGCGCAAAAAAATCTAAGTCTGTCGCGAAGACTATCCGCGCAGAAGTCGCCTAAGGGTGCAGCCGGATTAGCACAACAAGTGCGCAAAAAAATCTAAGTCTGTCGCGAAGACTATCCGCGCAGAAGTCGCCTAAGGGTGCAGCCGGATTAGCACAACAAGTGCGCAAAAAAATCTAAGTCTGTCGCGAAGGCTATCCGCGCAGAAGTCGCCTAAGGGTGCAGCCGGATTAGCACAACAAGTGCGCAAAAAATCTAAGTCTGTCGCGAAGGCTATCCGCGCAGAAGTCGCCTAAGGGTGCAGCCGGATTAGCACAACAAGTGCGCAAAAAATCTAAGTCTGTCGCGAAGGCTATCCGCGCAGAAGTCGCCTAAGGGTGCAGCCGGATTAGCACAAGTGCGAAAAAACCAAAAACTATCTGTACGGAAAACACCTAAGGGCACACCCGGACTAGCACAACAATGGCTGAAACAACAACATCAAACCATCCACGCCAAGACCAACTATAATCGCGCCAACACAGCACAACACAACAAACCAGACAGAGTACACTACGCCTTCGCACACACATATACACGCAAGGGCACACAATTTCATCATACAAGCCCCTACATATACAAGCGAGGGCACACCCTCTACATCGGCTCAACCTTAGGAATAATTCCCATCTCCCTATAGTTAAACAACATTATCCTGAGCTCCTCACCCGCAAAAAGACTTCGCAGTTCCCCTTCACCTATACTCTCAGCGGTCGGCAAAGACAACAGTTCCTGCCGACCAGCCCCACTCACACGAAGCCGAGCCCCCTCCGCCTCACTAACCACACGTTTCGCAACTGCCCTTCGCCGCCGTCGCCCGGTGCAAGGACCAGGCGCATCTCCTGCACCCGCGGCGTGCGGCGAGGCCTCCATCGCAGCCACATCCAAGGCCGCAAAGTAGTCCAAGTCCTCCGACGACTCCGTCCACTCAACCGAGCTCCCAGAGTCAGCACAATCAAAAAACCCAGATGAAGAACCACCACATTCATTACCATCTTCCGCGGTCGTAGCCGCCAAAAATTTAGTAGTAGCGGTTGCGTGCGCAGGCGCAAAATCTTGAACCTGCGCAGCAACCAAAATTCAGTAACATGAACAAACTACCCCAACCCTCTACACCTACTATGCCACCTGCGACGGCCCTGACGTTGCGGGTGCCTCCGCCGTTGGCTCTGCCGCTGCCTGCGTTGTTATCTCCACCGCCGCTGCTGCGAGATCCTCAGCACTCGGCGCGGCAGCTGCAGGCGCATCAGGCGCGCCTTCGGCGGCTTCTGGGGGCAGGCCTTCGCCGACCGCATCGGATGCGGCCGGGGTCGGTGCCAGGGCGACCTCGGACACAGCCTCCGCCGGGGCCGACTCTGGGTCAGCCAACATGCTGTTCAGCGCCCCGAAGTCGTCGACCCTCTCGCCACGCATCGCCTAAGTCAAAACACACAAAATTCATCAAACACGCACACAGCCCACGTCCAACAAATACCAAACAAGCGTAAACGTTACCTGAGCCCTCGCCGTCGCGGCGCGCTCTCTGACCACATCGCTCCCATATGTCCCCCACAGCCGGTCGAAGATAGCCCCGGCAGAATCCTTCACCACGGGGTCCTCGACCTTGAAGATATCTCGCTCAAAGTCCTCTTCGATTTGGTCGAAGACCTCGAAGTGCCGGCACCCTTCGCGGGAGAGTGCGTTCATCGCCCCCTCGCAGGTGACCAGGGAGGCATACGCCATAAAACCCTCCACGACGGTGGGGAGCGCCTGCAGCTCCTCCTGCACCCACTCCAGGCACCGTAGCCCGGGCTCTCGGTCCGGTACTTCAAAATCACCGGTACCCGCGCCCAGGCCACGGTATGTATCCACGAGCAGCTGGCGCGTCCGCTCCGCCTCCGCTCGTGCCGCGGCCTCGGCCCCCGTCACGCGGCTCTCCAGGGCGGTGAGCCGCTCCTGCAGCTGCTCGGCGCGCTCCCTGGCAAGGTTGCCCTCCGCCCGTGCCAGGTTGGCCTCCGCCTGCGCAGCCTGCGCCTTGACAAGGGCTTCATTGGCCTCCCTCCGTTCCCCCGCCAGCTGGCGACGGAGGGCGGCCTTCTCATCCTCCAGTGTGGCCACCTTCTCCGCCAGCTTGCGGCACTTGCTGTCGGCGGCCGATTTATCGCGGACGGCGTCAGCATGTTGCGTCCGAAGCCTTTCGACTTCGGCAGCCACGGCTGCCGTGAGGGCCCCCGACGCAGTGCGGCTAGCGAAGTCAGCCACCTGCAGAACAGTCACAAGACTGCGATTAAAAAAAAAAGGTCCTCGCCGGACGGGAGGGGGACGAGGTCCAACTCAGCAGACCTGACGTAGCGCCTCCGTCGCCTCCGCCAGCCGGCGGGACGCAGCGCCAGCCTCATCCATGACAACCGCGAGGGCCGACGCCTCGCCACCGGCGCTCAGAACCCCGCCCTTCGCCTTCGGCGCTGCCCCGGCCGTCGTGGCCGCCGCGCCAGGCGCAACCACAGCAAGTTGGCCTTCGCCCAACCCTGCAGCGTACCGATGAGCCGATCAAAAAAAAAAGAGAGAGAGACTTACCACCAAGATAGTCGTCCACGCTGATATCAGTGGCGAAGTCGGCGACGCGTTTGCCCGCCAGCGGCAACGCTCGAGCCGCCCTCGCGACCTCCGCCACTCCGCCAGTCGGCGGCACCGCCTTCGCCGACTTCGAGCCTTCAGCGCCCGCCGTTGCCTCCGGCGCCTTGCTAGATGCAGGGACGCTTGCCTTCGCCGCCTGCGGCGGCCGGCCTCCGCCGGACGCCGCAGCCTTCACCGTCCCCCGCTGTCGTTTCGGCCTGGCTTCAACGAGCCTGATAGCCGTCGGGCGCTTTTGTGCAGCTCCTTGGCGATCCTTGTCCATCACTGCTGACACAACAGCAGCAATATTCCGCCCGTAAGGAAAAACCCTCCATGCACGAACCATGCGAGATGTAAAAAAGTCCTCGCCGGCCGCGCGGGGGACAGGAACATTCCTAGGCCAGCAACCCCCGGTAACCCTCAGCATCCGAGCCGAAGACTCCCGGAGCTCGGGCGAAGACATCCTTTCCCCCGGGGCCGCGCACGTCTTCGTCAACTCTCTAGCAAAACGATCAGAAACCCCAAGTCCTCCCATAGCAGTACCTAATTTTCTCTTTTTAGAGGACGGGGCGGTCGCCGGCGCGAGGTCGTCTCCGGTCTCTACCGCCGGTCTCTTCCCACGGCGGTCCACATCGTCTTGACCAGGGTAGCCGTCATACGGCAGTTGATTTAATTCAAACACCCTGTTCAAGCGGTCGTTCGACCCGCGGATATCCCAGCTGCGCTGGCCCTCTGTCCTCGCCACGTAGCGTCCCACAAGCCGCACCGCCCCATCCTCCGCCTCACGCACAACGGCGGCCGGATCGCGACCTCGCAGATTCAGGGCGAAGGCGGGACTCCGCACCACCCTTCCACCGTGAAAAGGCATCTGGCGAGGGCATACTTTGCCCAGCGCCCAGCCACGCGCCAATGGCCACACCCCATACGCCACAAACTCTTCAACCAAGTCGCGCCCACTGCTCAAACCGGCGGCGCACCGAAGAGCCCCTTCGTCCTCATCCTCCTCCGCCACTTCAAAGGGCGGATACGCTGAGTAAAAATGAGAGCACATCGCGGACACGGGAAGTCCCTCATGGCCTTCGACAGTACCCTCAGTGACGTAAAACCAAAATTCGTTCCAGTTGCCCCACTTGTTGCGGGCGCAAGGAACCAACTCGACCACCTACATCGTGGTTTTACCGGTCTTCGGCGTGAATGTGCAGGATCCAAACTGAGCGACTTCGCCTTCAATCACCCTCTTCTGCCAATGCAAACAATAATACTTCGCAAAAACTTCCACCGACGGCTGTCCGCCGTACGAAGTCGTCGCCCAGACATACTTCGACAATGCCACTATGGCATTTGGTGTCAGCTGATGTATCTGAACGTTGAACTTGCGCAGGACTTCGCTAACAAACCGGTGCGCAGGCAGGCGGAGCCCGGCGGCGAAGAATGCCTCGAAAACGACCAACTCGCCCTCTGGCTCGGGGACTTCCTCCGCCCCCGGGACCCGACCAACTCCGCTGCCGAAGTAACCCAACCGCTGCATATCTTGCACGCGGGCCGACGAGATCCGCGACACGCCGAAATCAACAGAGTCGCCGGCGTGTAACTCCTCCACCATTAAGCTACTCGGCATATCCTCAGACGAGGCGGCGGCCGGCGGCGTAGCAGCAGCGGAAGAAGACGAGGACGGCATCGCAACGTACCGTCGGCGGCGGCGGTCGGTCTGCTTCACTCGAGCCAGATCTCCGGCGAACAAGACCGCGGCGGGCAGACGAGCAGCAAGTCGGCGGAAAAGGCGGCTAGGGTTTTTTCGCGGAGCGCGGAAAGTGAATTTCAAAAAGCGCCGCCCCCGCCCCCTTTTATAGACAGGACGCGGCGCTTCGGGAAACCCGCAATCCAACAGTACGCCGTCAATCAACGGTCAAATCAAAAACCCCCGCGGAACCACTTCGAGCGAGGGCAGCGTCTCCGCCATCTAACGACGTCTTCGGCACCAGGTGACTTTGTCGAACTGGTCCCTCGGAGGGCAAATGTTGGGGCGAAGGCAAAGGCGCCACCCTTCGCTCGAAGTCTTCGCTGTCAGCAGCCGAACTGACAGCGACAAAATAGGCGGGGACACCCTTTGCTCCTTCAGTTCCAGGCGAAGACTGGCGACGAAGGGCATCCCACGGCGCGGCCTCGTCCAGCTCGGAGGCCCACGTGCAATCCGGCCCGTCGTAACGGGCCCCGCTTGGCCGCCCTGCGTTACGGGCCTATGTTGTAAAAGCATTCCTGTAATTACGGTCTGTAACCCCGCTTTATGGGAATATTCCTGGGATAACCTAGGCGCCTGAGGGCACATGCGTCCTTAGCTCGAGGTTTTGTGCGCTCAGGTACCTATAAATACCCCTGTACAGTGCCCGTGAGAGGCCAGATTAACAGAGCTTTTGCCATCACACGCGAGTGCCCTGTTGTCATCATCATTCACCCGTGTTGGATTCCCCTTGCAGTTGAGAGCAAGTTCCAACATCTCCACAACTTGGAGCCTCTCGCCCTTACACTTGAAATTCACAAAGAAACACGGAGCAAGGGATGGATTAGCAACGCACACAAGACACAAGAATCAGAGAGTCAACACGCACACAAGTCGCAACAAGAGCTCGCAACACAACCCAATGAGTTTACAACTCCACTAGAGCTCTATATGCTATCACAATGAAACAAATGCGCGAAATCGATGTCTTGGTGCTTGGGAATGTTGTAAGTATGCTTGATGTACTCCTCCATGCGCCTAGGGGTCCCTTTTATAGCCCCAAGGCAGCTAGGAGCCGTTGAGAGCATTCTAGGAAGGCTGATCTTGCCTTCTGTCGACTGGTGCACCGGACATGTCCGGTGCCCGATTTCCTTCCAAAAATGGCGCAGTCGACCGTTGGCAGCCTGAGAGCCGTTGGCGCACCGGACATGTCCGGTGCACACCGGACAGTCCGGTGCCCTCTTCTAGCCGTTGGCCCGGCCACGTGTCTCGCGCGGATCGCGCGGCCGACCGTTGGCCCGGCCGACCGTTGGCTCACCGGACAGTCCGGTGCACCACCGGACAGTCCAGTGAATTATAGCCGTACGTCGCCGGTGAATTCCCGAGAGCGGCCAGTTCGCTCGAGCCAGCCTGGCGCACCGGACACTGTCCGGTGCTTCCAGACTGAGCAGAGTCTTGGCTGCTCGAGCCAAGACATTTCCAATTGTTCTTTTCCTGTTTCCAGCACTTAGACACAATACATTAGTCCATAAAATAATGTACTAAGTCTGAGAAACATACCTTTACACTTGATTTGTATTTTGTCCACCATTTAACACTTAGGCACATGTGTTTGACACTAAATCACCAAAACACTTAGAAATGACCCAAAGGCACATTTCCCTTTCAAAAGACTAGAAAGTGTAACTTCGGATGAAATGGTAGAACTACGAGGTTTGATCACTTAGATAAGTTGCATATGCCTAATACAATGTTTTTAGCACTTTGATTTGATGTCTAACTCATAAATTGCAAATTGTTGTTAAATACATACTAAAATATCTTTGTGCAACTAAAATTAGGAAACAAATGCAACCGTGGTTCTATAGGCTCATATCTCCAAATAGATTATTTTCTTTTTAGGGCTAGTTTGGAAACCCCATTTTTCTAAGAGATTTTCATTTTTCCAAGAAAAATTAGTTTATTTTTTATTGGAAAAATGAAAAATCCTTGAGAAAATTGTCGGCGTTTTGACCCCGGGGGTCCCTAGACCGACGAGTAAATTGTCGCTGCGTGTCCCAGCCCAGATGGGTCAGCGCGAGACAGAGACACAAGGGGGAAAAACAGTAAGGGGAACCGCGGCCTCGTGTTGTTCTACGCCCAGAGCGGATGCGCTTGCGGTAGGGGGTTACAAGCGTTCGCGAGAGAGAAAGAGAGGGGGCGTGAGACTGCGCGTCAGCCCATTCCCCCGCGCGGCCACCACTTTGTTCGAGGGCCCTGGACCTTCCTTTTATAGACGTAAGGAGAGGGTCCAGGTGTACAACGGGGGGTGTAGTAGTGTGCTAACGTGTCTAGCAGAGGGGAGCCAGAGCCTCATGTACATGCCGACGTGGCTGACGGAGAGGTGTTGGAGCCCTGTTCATGTGGTGTCGTGGCCGTCGGAGGAGCGCTTGAGCCCTGTAGAAGTACAGCTGTCGGGGCTGTCGGATGCTTGCTGACGTATCCTTGCTTCCGTAGGGGGCTGAGAACTGCCGTCGTCATGGAGCACGCGGGGTGCCATCATTACTTGTTTTACCGGGGCAAGCCAGATGGGACGCCGGTCTTGTTCCCCGTAGCCTAAGCTAGCTAGGGATATGGTAATAATGTACCCCCCTGCGGCGTGGTCGGTCCAAGCCCAAGGTCGGGCGAGGCGGTGGCTCCTCTGAGGTCGAGGCTGAGTCCGAGCCCGGGGGTCGCGAAAGGCGGAGACCATCGTCCGGAGTCGAGGTTGAGTCCGAGCCCGGGGGTCGGGCGAGGCGGAGACCGTCGTCCGGAGTCGAGGTTGAGTCCGAGCCCGAGGGTCGAGCGAGGTGGAGACCGTCGTCCGAGGTCGAGGTTGAGTCCGAGCCCTGGGGTCAGGCGAGGCGGAGACCGTCTTTCGGAGTCGTGGTTGAGTCCGAGCCCTGGGGTCGGGCGAGGCGGAGACCATCTTCCGGAGTCGTGGTTGAGTCCGAGCCCTGGGGTTGGACGGGACGGAGCTTCCTATGGTGCCCGAGGCTGGACTTGGCTGCTGTCAGCCTCACCCTAGCAGGTGGCACAGCAATCGGAGCAGCGTAGGCGACGTTGTTTTCCTGTCAGGTCAGTCAGTGGAGGGGCGAAGTGACTGCGGTCACTTCAACCTTGTCGACTGGAGGGCGTGTGTCAGGATAAGGTGTCAGGCGATCCTTGCATTGAATGCTCCTGCGATATGGTCGGTTGGCGTGGCGATCTGGCCAAGGTTGCTTCTCCGTGAAGCCTACCCGAGCTAGGCCTCGGGCGAGTCGAAGGTGCACCCGTTGCTTGAGGAGGCCCTCGGGCGAGGCATGAATTTGCCTTGGTCTACCGTTCCTGCCCGAGGCTCGGCTCGGGCGAGGCGAGATCGTGTCCCTTGAGTGGATGGAGCTTTGACCGGAATTGCGCCCATCAGGCCTTTGCAGCTTTGTGCTGATGGGGTTTACTAGCTGAGATTAGGAGTCTTGGGGGTACCCCTAATTACGGTCCCCGACAGTAGCCCTCGAGCCTCAAAGGGAGTTTGGGTACTCGCTTGGAGGCTTTGTCGCACTTTTTTGCAAGGGGACTGGCCTTTCTCGGTTGCATTTCGTTCCAGTGGGTGCGCGCGAGCGCACCCGTCGGGTGTAGCCCCCGAGGCCTCGGAGGAGTGGTTTGACTCCTTCAAGGTCTTAATGCCTTTCGTGATGCCTCGGCCGGTATGATTGTTCCCTTATGTGAACTGGTCGTTGCCCGGATGCATAGTCAGGTTCCGAGTTCTCGGGCTGGTATGTTGACGCTGTCAACGGGTTGGCCGAAGCCGGGTTTGCGAGAGCAGCCCCCGAGCCTCTACACAGGGCGAGAGGACGGTCAAGGATTGACTCGGCTTTTTTCATATGCCCCTTCGTCGCCTTTCCGCAAGGAGGAGGGGGGAAAGCACCATGTTGCCCTCAGAGGGCGTCGAACATGGTGTCTTCGGTGAGTTGCTAATGGGTGATCCGAGTGGACGCCCGTGCCTCGTTCGATAAGGGTCGGCTAGAGGCCCAGAGGCGCGCTCCAAAAGTACATGCAGGTGATTTGCCGGACCCGATACCGTTTGATAGGGTCCGAGGGCTCGATGCCTCCCTCTGATGGGATTCCGTTACAGAATCGCTCCTGCTGGTCTTGGAAATGTCCTAGGGTACCTTGGGAGCGTAGCCCGAGCCTTGGTTATGTATCAAACGTACCCAGAGTCATCCCTCACTCTGCGTGTTCTAGGGCGGCTGTCGAACCCTTCGAGAGGCCAGCCTGCGAACCCCTGATCAGTAGTGGGCGCGGAGCCCGAGTGGCCTGACGCGGCTGTTGAACCCTTCCGAGGGGCCAGCCTTCGAACCTCTGACCAGTAGTGGGCGCGGAGCCCGAGTGCTCTGAGGCGGCTGTCGAACCCTTCCGGGGGGCCAGCCTTCGAACCTCTGATCAGTAGGGGGGCTCGGGGCCCACTTCCTTCACGGAGAAGGATCCCTTTCGGAGTGTCCCCTTTCTCGGTCCCTATAGCAAGAGAGAGAAAGGGGAAGCGAAAAAGGATACGAAATTGAACGACGTGGCGTACCTTTTTTGACACGGTCATTATGGCGGAGGTGAAGCGTTGTCCGCTTCGCCTGCCAAAGGTGTTGCCTGCCCTGCCGCAAAGTTAATGTGACGGGACGAGTGGTTCGCGGGGCAGTCGTTGTGCATGTGCGAGCCGTTCGAGGAACGGAACACGGGCGCGTCGTATTCATGCCGTGGGAGAGGGCTCTCTCGCTGTTCCAGGAGAGGACGTGAGCCTGCAGATGATTTGACCGCCGCTTCCGCTCGCCTGCTGCCGCCATTACTGTCGGCCCACTTCTGGCCATATCGACCATCGCGCCTTCTCCCGCGGCTGACTGGCCCGTGACCAACGTGCCTGGTTGGCACTGCTGGGCCATGCGCAAGGTTGCCTTGAGTCACGGCACCGATTCCACGGTCGAGGATGCGCGGCATGGCGCAAGTGGCGGTGCAGTTTCTCGCACGTAGTAACCGACGCGCCGGTTACATGACGTGTGGGCCTGGGCCTCCATGCTGGATGCGTCGAAGTTGAAAGGGTGTGCCCCCTTGGTGTAGTTGCATGCCGCCTGCATGGCGGTCCGCCCTTTCACCCACTGGTCTAGGCGAAAGTGGAGGAGTGCTTGTAACCGCTGGGCAGTTGCGTGCTCCATGCGCGGCGGTTTGGCTTCTTCTGTCCTGGGCCAGCTCGCATGACGCGTGGGGCCCAGCCCCCGTGTCGTAGGGGGAGGACCTTAGAGCGTGTTGGTAAAGACTCAGTCCACGACAGCTGAGGACGCAAGTGGGGAGAGTCGTCTTTAAAAAGGGATCAACCTCCTGGGTGGTAGCCATGCCTTCACACTTTCCTCATGCGTCGTGTCCTTCCGCCTTCCGAGCCCCCGGATGGGGTGCGCCCACGTTGTCTTCATCTCGTTGTGGAAGGAGCGCAACCTTGTGGAGGTTGGTACCTTTCAGCCATCGCTCGGCTTCAAGGATTTTCGTCGTGCAGCCCGGCTGCATCCCCTCGCCGATGGTCACCCAAGACGGTGACCACCAGTTTGATGGTGGGGAGAAGCAAGCCGGGCTGCGGCCTCTGCCCCGCCCTCAGCTTCGAGGATTTTTGTCATCTTTGCTGGGGCGGACGGCAAGATGAGTCGGGGCCTGCCTCGGCGTGGGCTGGCGTCCCGCTTCTTCCTCCAACTTCTGGGGGTGGAAACCATCCTCCAGCTCTGCGGAGGAGGCGTCCTCCAGCCATGCCGGGGAAGGCGAACTACTGCTGCCCAGCCAGCGTGCAGCATTCCGTCCTCTGTCCGGGCAACGGTGGCCAGCCGCACCGGGGGGTCTCACAACACGTCGTATGCCCCGGTACTCGTGTTCTGGGACGGTCCCATTCTCATTTTCGTGGCAAGGACGAGAGTGAGGACCTGCTAGTGTGCTTTGGGGCGGCCGGCGCCCGTTGGTGCGGTGTTGGTGGATAGGTGGACGCCGTCGTCGGTGCTGAGGTGGTGGTAGCTAGAGAAGTCCTCGTCGCCGACGAGATCATCGGCGCCATCTACGCTCCGGGACTCCAGCTCTTTGGCCTTGATAGCTTGTCCTCGCCCCTCGAGTGGAGACGTGGGTGAGGGCCTTGTCGCAGCAATGTCTGCCCTGAGGTCATCGCTACTACCGTTTGGCAGCCCGGAGTGGAGGTTGTTGTCGCTGCTGCAGGAGTGGGCGGCGGTGAGCCGCTTGGAGTTCGTCGTCCCGCGGGCCTCCTGGTATGGAGGTTGTTCATACCCGCGGGAACGGAACCGGAGTCTCGTTTGTAATGGCACCTTGAGTGCTGGTGTATGTTCATTGCGGCTGTCAGGGCCAGAACATCTGTGTATTTGGGCGTAAAGCCGTGTTTCTTCCCCATTTCGAGCACCAGGACTCGCCTATCGGCTAGCTGGACCGCTTAACCAAGTGTGAGTTGCCCTGTGCGGAAGGTGACGAGTGAGGTATCCATATCCCGGAGGCGTAGGAGTCCCTCAGCTCGGTCGGCCTTGCCACTCAAGGCTTCTCTTGCTTAGTGAAGGAACCCTCGGCTGCTCTGCGATGAGCCGAAGTCGGAGGCAGCGGTGTCAGCATGGACAGAGGCAGAGTCGGCTGGAGAAGAAACTTCGTCGGCCCAAAAGTAGGGGACTTCCCAGGCCGAGGAGGCGTTGGCTGGGACCTGGCCAGGTCGTCCACTGGCGGGACCAACCCTGGAGTCAGGCTGCCGAGGCCATGAGCCGGGCTGGTGTCCTCGGGGGACAGCTGGCTGAGGCTACGGAGCGGCCGGTCCGGCCGTCTGCTTGGGTCGGGTTCCTGGGGGAGGCCCTGGCAGTGATGGCCTAGGTGCGGTGCTGACATCTTCCTTTGAGGTGGAGATCCTCCGACCATGTTGTTGTCCGAGGCCGGGTCGAATTCCGCCGAAGGTGGAGTTGATGCCGAGGGTGCTGCTGCTCCCCCTACTGACGTCTAAACCTGCAGGAACAGTTTGTCTGTAGTGTGCGTATGTTTTTTGCAGCCGCCGAGGCCCAAACATGTCGTCGTCGTGTTGTAAAGTTGTGTTTCTTTTCCCCTTGTTTCGAGTATCAGGACTTGTTCGTCGGTAACAGAATCGTTTATCCGAGCGAGAGTTACTTATCACAGAAGGTGATGAGTAGGTATCCGTATCCTGGAGGCGTAGGAGTCCCTCAGCTCGGTCGGCCTTGCCGCCTACGTGTACTCTTACTCGTCCGTAGGATTTTGTTATCGATATAGTCGAGATGGCATGAAAAATTGTTTCGGCCGAAAAATTTTCGAGCGCTAAGACTTGTTCGAATAGCGGAATCGCTTATCCGAGCGTGAGTTACTTATCGCAGAAGGTGATGAGTGAGGTATCCATATCCCGGAGGTGTAGGAGTCCCTCGGCTCGGTCGGCCTTGCCGCCTACGTGTACTCCGTCGTTTTCAAGATTCCACTATCGAAGTAGTCGAAAAGCACGAAAGATGTTCTGGCAGGAAGACTTTTTCCAAGGAAACTTTTGACGCAGAGGGGGTTCCCCCTTCTAGCCCCCGAGGGAGGGTCGGGCTTTGCCGAGGTAAGGTTGACCCTTCCTTGATGGTTAGACTTTATTCGCGTAAGTGAACGAGGTATATGAATGACTTGAAAACATCTTAAGGGTAGAAGCGACGTAGCTGTCAGATGTTCCAAGCGTTGCTGTAGACCTCGCCTTGACTGTTGGCCAGCTTATATGTCCCAGGCTTCAGAATCTTGGCGATGATGAACGGCCCTTCCCAGGGAGGCGTGAGCTTGTGGCGCCCTCGGGCATCTTGTCATAGCCGAAGCACCAAGTCGCCCACCTGGAGGTCTCAGGACCGAACCCCTCGGGCATGGTAGCATCGCAGGGACTGCTGATACCGCGTCGAGTGTAGCAAGGCCATGTCCTGAGCCTCTTCCAGCTGGTCCAGTGAGTCTTCTTGGTTTGTTTGGTTGCTTCGAGCGTCGTATGCCCTCGTCCTCGGGGAGCCGTATTCTAAGTCTGTGGGCAAGATAGCCTCGGCCCCATAGACTAGAAAAAACAGTGTGAAGCCCGTGGCTTGGCTTGGCATCGTCCTCAGACTCCAGACCACCGAGGGGAGTTCCTTCATCCACCGCCTGTCGAACTTGTTGAGGTCGTTGTAGATCCTCGGCTTAAGTCCCTGTAGAATCATGCCATTGGCACGCTCTACCTGCCCATTCATCATGGGGTGAGCTATGGCGGCCCAGTCCACCCGGATGTGGTGGTCCTCACAGAAATCTAGGAACTTCCTGCCCGTGAACTGGGTGCCGTTGTCGGTGATGATGGAGTTCGGGACCCCGAAGCGATGGATGATGTTGGTGAAGAATGCCACCGCTTGTTCGGACCTCATGCTGTTTAGGGGTTGGACCTCAATCCACTTGGAGAATTTGTCGATGGCGACCAGCAGGTGCGTGAAGCCCCCAAGTGCCTTCTGCAAGGGACCGACGAGGTCCAGACCCCACACAGCAAACGACCAGGTGATGGGTATCGTTTGCAGAGCCTGAACAGGCAGGTGGGTCTGCCTTGCGTAGAATTGACACCCTTGGCAGGTGCGTACAATCCTAGTGGCGTCAGCCACCGCGGTTGGCCAGTAGAAACCTTGTCGGAAGACGTTTCCAACGAGGGCCTGAGGTGCTGCGTGGTGACCACAAGCCCCCGAGTGTATTTCTTGCAATAGCTCCTGTCCTTCAGCGATGGATATGCATCGCTGGAGGATGCCTGAGGGGCTGTGGTGGTAGAGCTCCTTTCCGTCACCCAGCAAGACAAACGACTTGGCGCACCGCGCCAGTCGCTGAGCTTCGGCTCTGTCGAGGGGTAGCTCTCCTCGATGGAGATATTACAGGTATGGGGTCTGCCAGTTTCGATTAGGCATGACCCCATTCCGCTCTTCCTCGACGCGCAGTGCCTCCCCCTCGGGGGCTGAGGCTGCCTCGGGCTGAGCTGAGGGCGCCTCGGGCAGAGCCGAGACCTTCTCGGGCTCGGGCGTGTCGTCGGTCTTGACGGAGGGTTGATGTAGGTCTTGGGAGAAGACGTCCGGAGGAACCGTTGTCTGCCTCGAGGCTATCTTAGCCAGCTCGTCTGCAATCTCGTTGTATCGTCGAGCGACGTGGTTGAGCTCGAGCCCATAGAACTTGTCCTCCAGGCGCCGAACCTCGTCGCAGTAGGCTTCCATCTTTGGGTCGCGGCAATGGGAGTTCTTCATGACTTGGTCGATGACAAGCTGCGAGTCACCACGAGCGTCGAGGCACCGGACCCCTAGCTCGAGGGCGATGCGCAACCCGTTAACCAGAGCCTCGTACTCGACCACGTTGTTGGACGCCGGGAAATGGAGGCGCAGCATGTAGCGGGGGTGCTTCCTGAGGGGTGAGATGAAGAGCAGGCCCGCGCCCGCTCCTGTTTTCATCAGCGACCCGTCAAAAAACATGGTCCAGAGTTCCGGTTGGATCGGAGCTGCTGGAAGCTGGGTGTCGACCCATCCAGCCACAAAGCCCGCTAAGACTTGGGACTTGATGGCCTTCCGAGGGGCGAACGAGATTGTCTCGCCCATGATCTCCACTGCCCACTTTGCAACCCTACCTGAGGCCTCTCGGCACTCACTAATGAAGTAGACCGGCCTCTAGACGGGCAATGTGTGCCCTTCTTCTCGTCTCTCAACCACGATCGCGGAGCTGACCACCTGAGTGGTAGCGGCGATGTAGATCAAGAGGGCTTCTCCGGCACCGGGGGGCACCAAGATGGGTGCGCTTGTAAGGAGCGCCTTTAGGTTCCCGAGGGCTTCCTCGGCCTCGAGGGTCCAAGTGAAGCGCTCGATCTTCCTCGAGAGGCGGTACAGGGGTAGGCCTCTTTCGCCGAGGCGCGAGATGAAGCGGCTCAGAGCCGCAAGGCATCCCATGACCCTCTATACTCCTTTCAAGTCCTTGATGGGCCCCATGTTGGTGATGGCCGTGATTTTCTCCGGGTTGGCCTCGATGCCCCGCTTGGAGACGATGAACCCCAAGAGCATACCTCGGGGGACTCCGAAGACACACTTCTCGGGATTGAGTTTTACGCCTTTCGCCTTGAGACACTTGAATGTCGTTTCAAGGTCGGAGAGGAGGTCAGAGGCTGTCCTCGTCTTGACTACGATGTCATCGACGTAAGCCTCGACCGTTCGACCAATGTGCTCCCCGAACACGTGGTTCATGCACCTTTGGTATGTCGCACCCACATTCCTCAAACCGAATGGCATAGTAATGTAGCAGTACATGCCAAAAGGTGTGATGAAAGAAGTCGCGAGCTGGTCGGACTCTTTCATCCTGATTTGGTGATACCCTGAGTAGGCATCAAGGAACGACAGGGTTTTGCACCCAGCAGTGGAATCCACGATTTGATCGATGCGAGGCAGGGGGTAGGGAACTTTTGGACATGCCTTGTTTAGACTAGTGTAGTCTACACACATCCGCCATTTCCCTCCTTTCTTTTTCACAAGCACAGGGTTGGCTAGCCATTCGGGATGGAATACCTCTTTGATGAACCCTGCAGCCATCAGCTTGTGGATCTCCTCGCCTATGGTTCTGCGCTTTTCTTCGTCGAATCAGCGCAGAGGCTGCTTCACGGGTCGGGCTCCAGCTCAGATATCCAGTGAGTGCTCGGCGACATCCCTCGGTATGTGAAAGGGAAATGTGCCCTTGGGCCATTTCTAAGTGTTTTGGTGATTGAGTGCCAACACAAGTGCTTAAGTGTTAATCTATGCCAATTGATGGACAAAGTGCAAATCAAGAGTAAAGGTATGTTTCTAAGACTTAGTACATTGTTTTGGAGACTAATGTATTGTGTCTAAGTGCTAGAAACACGAAAAGACCAATTTGGAAAAGACTTGGCTATGCAGCCAAGACTTTGCGCAGTCTGGGTGCACCGGACAGTGTCCGGTGGTGCACCAGACAGTGTCCGGTGCGCCAGGCTGGCGACTATCAACTGGCTGCTCTCGGGAAGCGATTAACGGCGTACGGCTATAACTCACCGGACTGTCTGGTGGTGCACCGGACTGTCCGGTGAGCCATTCACAGGCGAAGTCGTCGCTCTCGGGAAGCGATTAACGGCGTACGGCTATAAATCACCGGACTGTCCGGTGGTGCACCGGACTGTTCGGTGAGCCAACGGTCGGCCGTGTAACCCGCGCGCGACGTGTGGCCGAGCCAACGGTCAGAAGGGGGCACCAGACTGTCCAGTGTGCACCGGACAGTGTCCGGTGCGCCAATGGCTCTGGATCTTCAACGATCGGCTGCGTCACAGGAGGAAAGAAATCCGCACCGGACAGTGTCCAGTGGTGCACCGGACTGTCCGGTGCGCCAGTCGATAGAAGGCAAGAATTGCCTTCCTGGAATGCTCTCAATGGCTCCTAGCTGCCTTGGGGCTATAAAAGGGACCCCTGGGCGCATGGAGGATAACATCAAGCATTCTCTAAGCATCCCTAAGCACCAAGACTTGAATTCCGCGCATTCGATTCTTTGTGATAGCAATTAGAGCTCCATTTGAGTAGAGAACTCTTTAAGTTGTGTTAAGAGCTCGTGTTGTGACTTGTGTGCGTGTGTTGCTCTGATTTTATGTCTTGTGTGCGTTGCTCATCCCATCCTTACTTCTATGCTTCTTTGTGATAATCAAAGTGTAAGGGCGAGAGGCTCCAAGTTGTGGAGATTCCTCGCAAGCGGGATATAGTAAACTGAAAGCAAAACACCGTGGTATTCAAGTGGGTCTTTGGACCGCTTGAAAGGGGTTGAGTGCAACCCTCGTCCGTTGGGACGCCACAACGTGGAGTAGGCAAGTATTGGCTTGGCCGAACCACGGGATAAACCACTGTGCCATCTCTGTATTAATCTTCTTGTGGTTATCGTATTATGCAAGAACTCTTCTCTAGCCACTTGGCTTTATTGTGCTAACTCTTAATCAAGTTTTATGGATTAAGTTTCAAGTTTTTACAGGATCACCTATTCACCCCCCCCCCCCTCTAGGTGCTCTCAATTGGTATCAGAGTCGTTCTCTTCACGTGAGGGACTAATCGCCCGAAGAGATGGATCCTAAGGGCAAGGGGATGGTGGTCAATGATAAGGAGAAGGAGTCCTTCGTCAACGATCCAAAGGATGACAAGCCTACTGACTCAAGCGCGAGTCACAAAATAAAAGACGGGAAGAAGAAGAAAACGAGGCGCATCAAGGAGATCGTCTACTACGACGACAGCGACGAGTCCTCTTCTTCCCAAAAGGACGACGACAACGACTACGAGAAAAAGAAGACGGTTAATTCAAATTTTTCCTTTGACTATTCTCGTATTCCGCAAAGTTCCAATACTCATTTGCTTTCCATTCCCCTCGGTAAACCCCCTCACTTTGATAGAGAGGACTACGGATTTTGGAGTCACAAAATGCGTAGCCACTTGTTCTCTCTCCATCCAAGTATATGGGAGATAGTAGAAAATGGAATGCACTTTGATAGTACAGATAGTCCCATGTTCATCAATGAACAAATCCATAAAAATGCACAAGCTACTACTGTCCTTTTAGCATCTTTGTGCAGGGAAGAATACAATAAGGTGAGCGGCTTGGACAATGCCAAGCAGATCTGGGACACCCTCAAGATATCAAATGAGGGAAATGATGTCACCATGCTCACCAAGATGGAGTTGGTGGAGGGCGAACTTGGGAGATTCGCAATGATCAGGGGAGAGGAGCCAACCCAAACGTACAACCGGCTCAAGACCCTCATCAACAAAATAAGGAGCTATGGAAGCACATGATGGACGGACCACGACGTCGTCCGCCTAATGCTAAGGTCTTTTACTGTCCTTGATCCACATCTTGTAAACAATATTTGTGAGAATCCCAGGTACACCAAGATGTCGCCCAAAGAAGTACTTGGGAAGTTTGTAAGCGAGCGGATGATGATCAAGGAGGCAAGATACGTCGATGATGCATTGAATGGCTCAATCCACGAGCCTCAAACCATGGCTCTCAAAGCAACAAGGAGCAAGGAGGCGCTACCTAGCAAGGTGGCGCAAGTTGAGGCGGCCGGGCTCAATGAGGAAGAAATGGCCCTCATCATCAAGCGGTTCAAGACGGCGCTAAAGGGTCGCAAGGAGCACCCCAACAAGAACAAGACGAAGGGGAAGCGCTCCTGCTTCAAATGTGGTAAGATTGGTCATTTTATCGCTAATTGTCCCGATAATGAGAGTGACCAGGAAAAGAAGAGTGGAAAGTGGGAAAAGAAGAAGAACTACAAGAAGGCAAAGGGCGAGGCACATCTTGGAAAGGAGTGGGATTCGGATTGCTCCTCGTCCGACTCCGACAACGAAGGACTCGCCGTGTAACACCCACTTTGTAATTGCTAGATAAAACACCAATAGAGAAACATTTTCTCTTTATGTGAGTTTGATCTTTATTTATCATCATATGAGAACACCATGTCCAAGAACAAATAATGAAAAGATATGCTACTAAATTGTTGCATCATGCTGGATATTTTATTTTTGTGTGCATTTTGTGACAAGAAAAATATTAAATATCCAAATGAGAAATTAAATCCTAAAAGAAATGCTAAAATTTGGAAAGAGAGAAAGAAAAATGCTATGTAATACAAAGAAATAAAACTTACAAATAGATAAATTTGATCCACAATGATTTATCCAAATCATATACTCAGAAAGATTTGAGTGCAAGTTCATCACAGATTTGAAATTCAAAACTTAGATTCAAAAGTAAAAGAAAAGAAAACAGAAAATAAAAAGGGAAAAAGAAAAAGCCTTACCTGGGCCGACTTCACCCTTTTCGGCCCACTGGCTAAACCATCCGCGCGGCCCAGCTTCCATCCTTCACCGCGCGCGCCTCGGATGTCTCTCTGACACGCGGGTCCCGAGTGCAGGCCTCCTTAGCGTGCCCCGCGCTGGCTGCTTCGGCTGTCATGCGGGCCCCGCTTGTCTGTCTCCCTCCGCGCGTGTTCATTTCCCCTGCCACCGATCTGTGGGCCCATTGCGTCAGCGTTTTCTTCTCCGCTCGGGCGCAACAACCAGTAGCCATGCCGCGATTCTCGCCGTAGTTCCAGCCGGACTCATGACCCCTTCGTCTCGGCTACAAATGTGGACCGACCCCCCCTCCAAAGTCCCTCCTGACCCGCGCCAAACCGCCACTCATAGTTGTGAGAAAGGGAGCGCCGCCGGGTTCCGCTCGGGTAAAGCTCGCCACCGCCGTTGAACTCGTGAACCGCGGACACTTGGACCACCGCGGGGCATCCGACCGCTGCGCCGTGCACTCGTGGAGCTTCGGTCGTCACCAATTCCGTCATCGACGCCACCGTGACCGCGCAATTTCTCATCGGCGTGGCAAGTTCCGCCTGGATCCGCGCCGCGCCGTGGTCAGAGACATTCGGCCTTCAATAGTCGGTATGAAATCTTCTCCAAAGCCCGCCGTCGTACCAATTTCGTTTTAAGGGCAGTAGCGCTAGAGGTGGTGCACCGTAGGGATGAGATTGATCAACGCCGGCGAGGGCTCCGCCGCTGGCAGCAAACGCGCCGCCGTGTGTAGCTCGGTTGGGGAAGACGCGTTCGCGGCCGTCGATTCGGTGATGAACGGTTGAGATTAGATCACGGCGTACCGATTCACTCTGGGAGATCTGGACCGTAGATCGGGCGATGTGCGGATAGGAGTAGACTTCGGGTATTTAAAATCTGCGCCGTTGATCTCGGATCCACCGGCGCGCGCTGCGTACCGGTTCGGGGTATGATAAATCTAATCTGGGCCGCTCAGTTCAGATCGTGCGGCCGAGATTCAACCATACCCTTTCGCGCTGGCACTTTTATTAAAGAACCCCCTGGAAACCAGAGAATCAACCCGCCGTCCAGAGCACTGTGCGCTGTGTCTCTGTAGTTTTACCCCGAGCCCCCTGGGTTTCTCTGGATTTGAGGCCCAGTCCACTGCTGTTTTAAAATGAGTAAATGAATTAGAAAATGTATTTTTAATACAAAAATAAGTGCTAAATCTTCAATAATTCATAGAAAATTCATACTAACTCCAAATTAATCCATTCCAGTTCCTAAAATTTTGTAATTTTATTCTCTAGCACTTAGTGTCTCTGTTATGTCATAAAAACAGTAAGGAGATTTATTTATCACTTAATCCTATTTAAAGCACATAAAACCTTTGAAAATGCATAACTTAAAATCCATAACTCAGAAAATTATGATTTCTGTTCCTAGGATTTTATTTTAATATGTAGAATATCTCTGTGTAATTTGTTTATATGTTTGGTGTAATGTTAATTTCTCTATATGCAATGTGCTTGTTTGTATTGTGGCGAGTAGAAGAGCCCGTTGCTGAGGATACTGGTGAGCAGCAGATTGAAGTAGCTGAGCAGGAGCTCATTGAAGGC
Source organism: Zea luxurians (assembly GCA_029449295.1). Taxonomy (NCBI): domain Eukaryota; kingdom Viridiplantae; phylum Streptophyta; class Magnoliopsida; order Poales; family Poaceae; genus Zea; species Zea luxurians. The sequence continues at coordinate 65,995,380 of JAOPSE010000005.1, forward strand.
AAGTTGTGCCCTTGACCACTTTTTACCCAATAATGTTCATTAATATCACTTATCCATGCATAGGTTAATTTTGATGGGACCCAATAGGTCACCCTAGATTGTTTATCTCATTACCTTGTTTACCCCTGAATCACTTGGGTAGTTTGCTATTGCTTTATATGGTTTTGGGATAATCATTTATTACCTCTATGTTCCAATTCTTGTTGTTATTCTGTTTATGTTCATGTTGTTATCATTAATGTTAATTGGAACATAGAGCTTAACTTGAGAACCACGTGCCACCACAAGGGTGGAATGGGACGCCCTTGGCTGACTAATTAGGAAAGCTAGTGGAAGACTACCTTACCCGAAAGGGGCAAGGGCAGTAGGGGAGAGGTCAGTGCGGGGAGGTCCCTGGTTGGTCTTGCTGGGATGGCAGTCAGCCAGGAACCCTTTACTGGATCTTCCCATAAACTGTAGCGGGTTTTCGGAAGCTAGTGGAACTTTGTAAAGGCCTCGTAGTGTTGCCCTGCCGTGCTTCCTAGGTAGAGGTATATGGGATTCATGACCCCTTGGCAGATGGGTAACATGACTTGTGGGTAAAGGGTACAACCTCTGCAGAGTGTAAAACTGGTATACTAGCCGAGCTCGCGGTCATGAGCAGCTCAGGACTCTCTGATGTTTAAATTATGGAACTTAAATTCAATTTTGTCATTTGCATTGCATGGGTTTGTTATTAATTTTGTTCTATTACTTTACTTATGGTTTGGTATTTACTTACACTTAGTAACTGCTAATAAAATTTTGACCAACTACTTAAAAGCAATGCTCAGCTTTAACCCCTGTCTTTGATTAGCCTTACACATCACATGAACTCACACCTTTGTGAGTTTATGTCCACTGGTTCCCCACAACTTGTTGAGCTATGATCATGTGTGAGCTCACCCTTGCTGTCTCACACCCCCCCACAGGAGATGATCAGGTGGTTCAGGAGGAGCTGCCTAACACTGAGGAGTTCGATCTGATCTAGGTGGCGTTTCCCAGTCGACATTGGCGCCGACGATCCTTAGTTTGTTTTATCTTTATTATTTCATTTTGTAATAAGTCTTCCGCTATGTAATAAATACTCTGATGTTTTATGACATTTATCTCTATACACTCTGTTATTATATATGTTGTCTTCTTGGCGCATGTATGAGATGCACCTGGCTTTGTTCCTTAAAGCCGGGTGTTACAAAAGTGGTATCAGAGGAAATGTTGACTGTAGGACGAAACCTAGATAGAAATGGACAACCCTTACCTACTTATCTTATTCTGATTCATTCTATACTTATCTTACTCTGATTCTTTCTATACTTATCTTGATCCTGTCTCACCTTCTACTGTTCTACTCTGATCATTCTTACCTTTTCTACTCTGAGACAAGATGGATTTCAAACCTTGGAATCCCTACCCCTATGACATTTTTAAGAGATAGGAGGCCTAAGACCAAATCAAAACTATTTTCTCTATTAAAAATATTGGTTGATTGTTCTGATGATCAATGCCTGATTTGCTTCTTTGATTGATTGAATTATTATAGATGGACATCTTAGCATGTACCAACATAAGGTATTGAATTAGCTATAGTAGGTGAAATATTAATCTGCTTAGCTAATAAATTCCCCAAAGTAACCTGAGTTGTAAATACCTGCCTTGTCTACTATTTTCTTACCATATGTATCTAACTCAGATGGTCAATACCAGGCGGGGTGGTGGAATTGACTTGCCTCCTAACCAACACACTCGAAGACAACCTCAGCCACAACCTGCGGGGATGAATCCTCCCAATCCCCCACCAGGCGGAGTTGACCCACTGGTTGCTGCTCAGATGGCAATGATGCAGCAAATGGCAGATACTATGGCCGATATGCGTGCTCAGATGCAGCAAGAACGCCAGGAGATGCGTCAAGAAAGAGAGGATATACGCCAGGAGTTGCGCCAGGAGCGAGATGAGATACGCCAGGAAAGGAGGGCGCAACAACAGCAGCTGCAACAGCAAATGCAACAACAACAGCAACAAGTACCACTGCCTCCACCACCACCACCAGTTCCACCCCGAGACAAGCATAGAGAGTTTATGAGTCATAAGCCACCTACATTTGCAAGCTCACCTGATCCACTGGACGCAGATGATTGGCTGAAAGCAATTGAGAAGATGCTGAATATTGCACAATGCACGGATCGGGAGAAGGTTTTATATGCTTCTGGACGTCTGATTGGTCCTGCTGCTGATTGGTGGGATTCTTATACTGCTGCCCACGATGCTGCTGATACTATTACCTGGGCAGAGTTCAGTACGTAGTTCAGGAACTACCATATTCCAGCTGGTATGATAAAGATTAAGAAGAAGGAATTTCTGTCGCTGAAGCAAGGAAGTATGTCAGTCAGCGAGTACCACGACAAGTTTATTCAGTTATCCAGGTATGCCCCTGAAGAAGTTGCTGAAGACGAGAGGAAGCAGGAGCATTTCATTGAGGGACTTAATGGACCACTGCAGTATGCTCTTGTGGCACACACTTTTCCATCATTTCAGAGGCTGCTTGATAAGGCACTGGCTATTGAACACAAGCGTGTTCAACTGGGAGATTTGAAGAGAAAGGCCATATCTCAGGGACAAGGAAGCAGCAGTGTTCGTCCTCGCTACAGTTCACCACAGAGTACACCGACTCGACCCGGAGGACCACGCCCAGTTCAGCAGTCACCACTGAGGACTCCACCTCCTCGACAGGCTACCCCTACTGGCACCCCGACGAAGTTTTCAGGACAGAGTCCAGGCACTCAATGTTACAAGTGTGGGAAGATTGGTCATTATGCAAATGTCTGCCCACAGAGGATTGCTACTACTCCAGTTCAGAACAGGCAGCAACAGACCCCTGGCAAGGGATATTCTATTGCCAAGGTTAATCAAGTCAGCGTGGATGCTACTCCGGATGGAGGGGACCTCGTAATTGGTATGTTTTATGTTAATGCAATTCCTGCAACCATATTATTTGATTCTGGTGCTACACATTCATTCATGTCTGCTAGATATGCCAACACAAATGAAATACCACTGCTAAATATGAGAACACCCCTGATAGTAATTACACCTAAAGGGCCTGTTGAGGCGAATCAAATGACACGTAAATTGACATTAACCATTATGGGTAGAGAATTTGGAGCCACTGCTATAATATTGGAGTCAAGCAGTATAGATTTGATCCTCGGTATGTCATGGCTAAGAAAGGCAAAGGCCGTTATAGCATGTGGTAGAGGTACCGTAGAACTCACTACTACTAAAGGAGAAAGGTTTCAAGTTAACATTGCAGTAACCTCCTCATCTATGCGTGCAATGTTCTTTATGCCTGAGGAGTTTGTTGGTAACAATATTCGGGTGGTTAGAGATTTTCCGGATGTCTTTCCAGAGGAGTTACCAGGAATGCCACCTGATAGAGAAGTTGAGTTTGTTATTGACCTCTTACCTGGAACCGCCCCTATTTCTAAACGGCCATATAGAATGTCCGTAGAGGAGTTGAAGGAACTTAAGAAGCAGTTAACTGAGTTACAAGAGGCTGGGTACATTCGTCCGAGTTCCTCACCATGGGGAGCACCGGTCTTGTTTGTACAGAAGAAGGATGGATCGCAACGGATGTGTGTGGATTATAGATCTCTTAATGATGTTACGGTAAAGAACAAGTATCCGTTGCCCCGTATTGAAGATTTATTTGACCAAATGAGAGGTGCAAGAGTATTTTCGAAGATTGATCTCCGATCCGGTTATCATCAGATGAGGATTAGACCATCGGATATTCCCAAGACGGCTTTCTCGACTAGATATGGATTATATGAGTTTACTGTTATGTCATTTGGATTGACTAACGCGCCAGCCTATTTTATGAACTTAATGAACAAGGTGTTTATGGAGTATTTGGACAGATTCGTCGTGGTATTCATCGACGATATTCTTATTTATTCTCAGAGTGAAAGTGATCACGAGGAACATCTGAGGATGGTACTACAGAAGCTACGAGATAATCAACTCTATGCTAAGTTCAGCAAGTGCGAGTTTTGGATTGGCGAAGTGCCATTTCTTGGTCATATTATTTCTAATGGAGGAATAGCAGTGGATCCTGCTAAGGTTAAGGAGATAATGGAGTGGAGAGTACCCACTACAGTTACTGAAATTCGGAGTTTCTTAGGACTTGCTGGATATTATCGGAGGTTTATCGAAGGATTCTCTAAGATTGCCAAACCTATGACTTCGCTATTGGAGAAAGGAAAAGAATTTAAGTGGGACGAGAAGTGTCAAGACAGCTTTGATCTATTGAAGAAGAGGTTGATGTCGCCACCAGTTTTGGTTATGCCAGACTTACAAAAAGGATTTGATATCTATTGCGATGCATGTGGCCAAGGCTTAGGATGTGTACTCATGCAAGAAGGACATGTGATTGCCTATGCTTCTCGTCAGTTGCGGAGACATGAATTGAACTACCCCACTCATGACTTGGAATTGGCAGCCGTTGTGCATGCACTTAAGATTTGGAGACATTATATCATGGGGACCAAGTGCCAAGTGTATACGGATCATAAGAGTTTGAAGTATATATTCACTCAGAAGGATCTCAACCTTAGGCAACGTCGTTGGTTGGAGCTTATTAAGGATTATGATTTGGAGATTCACTATCACCCGGGCAAGGCAAATTTGGTTGCGGATGCCTTGAGTCGCAAGGAGCATGTTCATTCAGCTGTTGTTGCCCAGCTACCCGATGAGATTGTTGAGGACTTCAGGAGACTTAACCTGGGGATAGTTGCTCATACTGAAGGAGTTACTATTGATGTGGAACCCACTTTAGAGCAAGAGATCCGCAAGGGACAAATTGGTGATGATAAGATAAAAGAGATTAAGGATCTGATTACTGAAGGTCGAGTTCCGGAATTTACGGAAGATGAGCAGGGCACTATATGGTTCAAGGACAGGATATGTGTTCCTGATATTAAAAGCCTTCGGGAGACTATTTTAAAGGAGGCCCATGATTCGGATTATTCCATTCATCCTGGTAGTACCAAGATGTATCAGGATTTGAAACGGAAATATTGGTGGTATGGATTGAAAAGAGATGTAGCTGCACATGTGGCTATGTGCGATGTATGTCAAAGAGTTAAGGCTGAACACCAGAGGCCAGCTGGACTGTTGCATCCACTGAAGATACCCGAGTGGAAATGGGAAGAGATTGGTATGGATTTTATTACTGGATTGCCTCGCACCCAGAAAGGATATGATGCTATATGGGTGATTGTGGATAGATTGACTAAAGTGGCTCACTTTATTCCTGTCAAGACTACTTATAAGGGTACTCAGCTAGCAGAGTTATATATGGCTCGGATTGTGTGTTTACATGGAGTACCAAAGAAGATCGTGTCTGATCGAGGTTCGCAGTTTACCTCAAGATTTTGGAGAAGCTTCCATGAGAACATGAGCACGAAGTTGAATTTCAGTACGGCTTATCACCCTCAGACTGATGGACAGACTGAAAGGACTAATCAAGTATTGGAAGATATGTTGAGAGCATGTGCCCTTCAACATGGAGGAAGTTGGGATAAGAGTCTGCCTTATGCTGAATTCTCATATAATAATAGCTATCAGGCCAGTCTGAAGATGTCACCTTTTGAAGCTTTATATGGGAGGAAGTGCAGGACTCCTCTATATTGGGATCAGACTGGAGAGAGACAGTTCTTTGGGCCTGAACTGATTCAAGAAGCAGAAGAACAAGTTCGTATAATTCGAGAGAATTTGAGAGTGGCTCAAACCAGGCAGAAGAGTTATGCTGATAATAGAAGGAGGCCACTGGAGTTTGAAGAGGGAGATTATGTGTACCTCAAGGTGTCACCACTGCGTGGAATGAGGAGATTTAAAGTTAAGGGCAAATTGTCCCCTCGCTACATTGGACCATTCCTGATCTTTAGGAGAGTTGGGGAGATGGCATACCAACTTGAGTTACCTGCTAGTCTATCAGATGTGCATAATGTGTTCCATGTATCTCAACTGAAGAAATGTCTTCGTGTCCCTGAGGAACAGTTACCAATGGAAGAGCTCAGTGTTCAAGGTGATTTGACTTACACGGAGTACCCGATCAAGATTTTGGATACATTGACTCGAGTTACAAGAAATAAGGTGATAAAGATGTGTAAAGTTCAATGGAGTCACCACAGTGAAGATGAAGCAACTTGGGAAAGAGAAGAAGAGCTTCGTATAGATTTTCCCCACCTTTTCTCTAGTTCTTCTTAAATCTCGAGGACGAGATTATTTTTAAGGGGGGTAGGATTTGTAACACCCACTTTGTAATTGCTAGATAAAACACCAATAGAGAAACATTTTCTCTTTATGTGAGTTTGATCTTTATTTATCATCATATGAGAACACCATGTCCAAGAACAAATAATGAAAAGATATGCTACTAAATTGTTGCATCATGCTGGATATTTTATTTTTGTGTGCATTTTGTGACAAGAAAAATATTAAATATCCAAATGAGAAATTAAATCCTAAAAGAAATGCTAAAATTTGGAAAGAGAGAAAGAAAAATGCTATGTAATACAAAGAAATAAAACTTACAAATAGATAAATTTGATCCACAATGATTTATCCAAATCATATACTCAGAAAGATTTGAGTGCAAGTTCATCACAGATTTGAAATTCAAAACTTAGATTCAAAAGTAAAAGAAAAGAAAACAGAAAATAAAAAGGGAAAAAGAAAAAGCCTTACCTGGGCCGACTTCACCCTTTTCGGCCCACTGGCTAAACCATCCGCGCGGCCCAGCTTCCATCCTTCACCGCGCGCGCCTCGGATGTCTCTCTGACACGCGGGTCCCGAGTGCAGGCCTCCTTAGCGTGCCCCGCGCTGGCTGCTTCGGCTGTCATGCGGGCCCCGCTTGTCTGTCTCCCTCCGCGCGTGTTCATTTCCCCTGCCACCGATCTGTGGGCCCATTGCGTCAGCGTTTTCTTCTCCGCTCGGGCGCAACAACCAGTAGCCATGCCGCGATTCTCGCCGTAGTTCCAGCCGGACTCATGACCCCTTCGTCTCGGCTACAAATGTGGACCGACCCCCCCTCCAAAGTCCCTCCTGACCCGCGCCAAACCGCCACTCATAGTTGTGAGAAAGGGAGCGCCGCCGGGTTCCGCTCGGGTAAAGCTCGCCACCGCCGTTGAACTCGTGAACCGCGGACACTTGGACCACCGCGGGGCATCCGACCGCTGCGCCGTGCACTCGTGGAGCTTCGGTCGTCACCAATTCCGTCATCGACGCCACCGTGACCGCGCAATTTCTCATCGGCGTGGCAAGTTCCGCCTAGATCCGCGCCGCGCCGTGGTCAGAGACATTCGGCCTTCAATAGTCGGTATGAAATCTTCTCCAAAGCCCGCCGTCGTACCAATTTCGTTTTAAGGGCAGTAGCGCTAGAGGTGGTGCACCGTAGGGATGAGATTGATCAACGCCGGCGAGGGCTCCGCCGCTGGCAGCAAACGCGCCGCCGTGTGTAGCTCGGTTGGGGAAGACGCGTTCGCGGCCGTCGATTCGGTGATGAACGGTTGAGATTAGATCACGGCGTACCGATTCACTCTGGGAGATCTGGACCGTAGATCGGGCGATGTGCGGATAGGAGTAGACTTCGGGTATTTAAAATCTGCGCCGTTGATCTCGGATCCACCGGCGCGCGCTGCGTACCGGTTCGGGGTATGATAAATCTAATCTGGGCCGCTCAGTTCAGATCGTGCGGCCGAGATTCAACCATACCCTTTCGCGCTGGCACTTTTATTAAAGAACCCCCTGGAAACCAGAGAATCAACCCGCCGTCCAGAGCACTGTGCGCTGTGTCTCTGTAGTTTTACCCCGAGCCCCCTGGGTTTCTCTGGATTTGAGGCCCAGTCCACTGCTGTTTTAAAATGAGTAAATGAATTAGAAAATGTATTTTAATACAAAAATAAGTGCTAAATCTTCAATAATTCATAGAAAATTCATACTAACTCCAAATTAATCCATTCCAGTTCCTAAAATTTTGTAATTTTATTCTCTAGCACTTAGTGTCTCTGTTATGTCATAAAAACAGTAAGGAGATTTATTTATCACTTAATCCTATTTAAAGCACATAAAACCTTTGAAAATGCATAACTTAAAATCCATAACTCAGAAAATTATGATTTCTGTTCCTAGGATTTTATTTTAATATGTAGAATATCTCTGTGTAATTTGTTTATATGTTTGGTGTAATGTTAATTTCTCTATATGCACTGTGCTTGTTTGTATTGTGGCGAGTAGAAGAGCCTGTTGCTGAGGATACTGGTGAGCAGCAGATTGAAGTAGCTGAGCAGGAGCTCATTGAAGGCAAGTTGTGCCCTTGACCACTTTTTACCCAATAATGTTCATTAATATCACTTATCCATGCATAGGTTAATTTTGATGGGACCCAATAGGTCACCCTAGATTGTTTATCTCATTACCTTGTTTACCCCTGAATCACTTGGGTAGTTTGCTATTGCTTTATATGGTTTTGGGATAATCATTTATTACCTCTATGTTCCAATTCTTGTTGTTATTCTGTTTATGTTCATGTTGTTATCATTAATGTTAATTGGAACATAGAGCTTAACTTGAGAACCACGTGCCACCACAAGGGTGGAATGGGACGCCCTTGGCTGACTAATTAGGAAAGCTAGTGGAAGACTACCTTACCCGAAAGGGGCAAGGGCAGTAGGGGAGAGGTCAGTGCGGGGAGGTCCCTGGTTGGTCTTGCTGGGATGGCAGTCAGCCAGGAACCCTTTACTGGATCTTCCCATAAACTGTAGCGGGTTTTCGGAAGCTAGTGGAACTTTGTAAAGGCCTCGTAGTGTTGCCCTGCCGTGCTTCCTAGGTAGAGGTATATGGGATTCATGACCCCTTGGCAGATGGGTAACATGACTTGTGGGTAAAGGGTACAACCTCTGCAGAGTGTAAAACTGGTATACTAGCCGAGCTCGCGGTCATGAGCAGCTCAGGACTCTCTGATGTTTAAATTATGGAACTTAAATTCAATTTTGTCATTTGCATTGCATGGGTTTGTTATTAATTTTGTTCTATTACTTTACTTATGGTTTGGTATTTACTTACACTTAGTAACTGCTAATAAAATTTTGACCAACTACTTAAAAGCAATGCTCAGCTTTAACCCCTGTCTTTGATTAGCCTTACACATCACATGAACTCACACCTTTGTGAGTTTATGTCCACTGGTTCCCCACAACTTGTTGAGCTATGATCATGTGTGAGCTCACCCTTGCTGTCTCACACCCCCCCACAGGAGATGATCAGGTGGTTCAGGAGGAGCTGCCTAACACTGAGGAGTTCGATCTGATCTAGGTGGCGTTTCCCAGTCGACATTGGCGCCGACGATCCTTAGTTTGTTTTATCTTTATTATTTCATTTTGTAATAAGTCTTCCGCTATGTAATAAATACTCTGATGTTTTATGACATTTATCTCTATACACTCTGTTATTATATATGTTGTCTTCTTGGCGCATGTATGAGATGCACCTGGCTTTGTTCCTTAAAGCCGGGTGTTACACGCCGCCACTGCCTTCAACAAATCATCCCTCTTCCCCAACGAGCGTCACACATGCCTCATGGCGAAGGAGAAGAAGGTATGTACTCAAAAGTCTACTTATGCTTCTTCTAGTGATGATGAATCTAGCGATGATGAAATAGATTACTCTAGTTTGTTCAAGGGCTTAGATAGAACTAAAATTGATAAAATTAATGAATTGATTGATGCTTTGAATGATAAGAATAGATTGTTAGAAAAGCAAGAGGATCTTTTGTATGAAGAACATGATAAATTTGTAGAGGCACAAAAATCTCTTGCTTTAGAAGTTAAAAGGAATGAAATGCTTTCTTGTGAACTATCTACTTGCCATGAGACAATTTCTAGTCTAAAAAGTGCTAATGATGATTTAAATGCTAAACTAGAAGTAGCAAATAGATCTAACTCTTGTGTAGAACAAGTTGTGATTTACAATAGGTGTAAAGATTTTAATGTTGATGCTTGTAGTGAACACCTAGTTTCTATTGCAAAATTAAATGATGAAGTGGCTAGTCTTAATGCCCAACTTAAGACTAGCAAGAGTGAATTTGACAAACTAAAATTTGCAAGGGATGCCTACACTATTGGTAGACACCCCTCAATTAAGGATGGGCTTGGCTTTAAGAAGGAAGCCAAGAACTTAACAAGTCATAAGGCTCCCATCTCCACCAAGGAGAAAGGGAAGGGCCCTATGGCTAATAGTGCTCAAAAGAATCATGCATTTATTTATGATAGGAAATTTTCTAGAAATGTTCATCATGATAGGAGTTGTAATGCTTATGATTCAAATGCAATGTTTGCTTCAAGTTCTTCCTATGTGCATGGTAGAGATATGACTAGGAGAAATGTCATTCATCATATGCCTAGGAGAAATGTTGCTCATGTTTCTAGGAAAATTAATGAACCTGCCACAATTTATCATGCTTGCAATGCTTCCTTTGCAATTTGTAGAAAGGATAGAAAGGTGATTGCTAGGAAATTAGGGGAAAAATGCAAGGGAGATAAAACTTGCATTTGGGTCCCTAAGGATATTGTCACTAACCTTGTAGGACCCAACAAGAGTTGGGTACCTAAGACCCAAGCCTAAATTTGCCTTGCAGGTTTATGCATCCGGGGGATCAAGCTGGATTATCGACAGCGGATGCACAAACCACATGACGAGGGAGAAGAAGATGTTCACCTCCTACGTCAAGAACAAAGATTCCCAAGACTCAATCATATTCGGTGACGGGAATCAAGGCAAGGTGAAAGGGTTACGAAAAATAGCTATTTCATCCGACCACTCCATTTCTAATGTGTTTTTAGTTGAGTCACTTGGATATAACTTGTTGTCTGTGAGTCAGCTTTGTAATATGGGATATAACTGCTTATTCACAAATGTAGATGTGTCTGTCTTTAGAAGGAGTGATGGTTCATTAGCTTTTAAGGGTGTATTAGACGGCAAACTCTATTTAGTTGATTTTGCAAAAGAGGAGGCTGGTCTAGATGCATGCTTAATTGCTAAGACTAGCATGGGCTGGCTGTGGCATCGCCGCTTAGCACATGTGGGGATGAAGAACCTTCACAAACTTCTAAAGGGAGAACATGTGATAGGTCTAACAAATGTTACTTTCGAAAAAGATAGACCTTGTGCAGCTTGTCAAGCAGGTAAACAGGTGGGAAGCTCTCATCATATCAAAAATGTGATGACCACATCAAGACCTTTGGAGTTGCTTCATATGGACCTCTTCGGACCCGTCGCCTATCTAAGCATAGGAGGAAGTAAGTATGGTCTTGTTATAGTTGATGATTTTTCCCGCTTCACTTGGGTATTCTTCTTGCAGGATAAATTTGAAACCCAAGGGACCCTCAAGCGCTTCCTAAGGAGAGCTCAAAATGAGTTTGAGCTCAAGGTGAAGAAGATAAGGAGCGACAACGGGTCCGAGTTCAAGAACCTTCAAGTGGAGGAGTACCTTGAGGAGGAAGGGATCAAGCACGAGTTCTCCGCTCCCTACACACCACAGCAAAACGATGTGGTAGAGAGGAAGAACAGGACGCTCATTGACATGGTGAGGACAATGCTTGGAGAATTCAAGACGCCCGAGTGATTTTGGTCGGAAGCCGTGAACATGGCTTGTCACGCCATAAACCGGGTGTACCTTCATCGCCTCCTCAAGAAGACTTCGTATGAGCTTCTAACCGGTAACAAACCCAATGTGTCGTACTTTCGTGTATTTGGGAGCAAATGTTACATTCTAGTAAAGAAAGGTAGAAATTCTAAGTTTGCTCCCAAAGCTGTAGAAGGGTTTTTGTTAGGTTATGACTCAAATACAAAGGTGTATAGGGTCTTCAACAAATCATCGGGTTTGGTTGAAGTCTCTAGCGACGTTGTATTTGATGAGACTAATGGCTTTCCAAGAGAGCAAGTTGTTGATCTTGATGATGTAGATGAAGAAGACGTTCCAACAGCCGCAATACGCACCATGGCGATTGGAGAAGTGAGGCCACACGAACAAAAGGAGTAAGATCAACCTTCTTCCTCAACGACGGTGCACCCCCAACCCAAGATGATGAACAGGTACCTCAAGTGGAGGCGTGTGATCAAGGGGGAGCACAAGATGTCCAAGTTGAAGAGAAAGAAGCATCACAGGCACCTCCAACCCAAGTTCGAGCGACGATTCAAAGGAATCATCCCGTCGACCAAATTTTGGGTGACATTAGCAAGGGAGTAACTACTCGTTCTAGACTAGTTAATTTTTGTGAGCATTACTCCTTTGTCTCTTCTATTGAGCCTTTCAGGGTAGAAGAGGCCTTGCTAGATCCAGACTGGGTGTTGGCCATGCAAGAAGAGCTCAACAATTTCAAGAGAAATGAAGTTTGGACACTGGTGCCACGTCCTAAGCAAAATGTTGTAGGAACCAAGTGGGTGTTCCACAACAAACAGGACGAGCACGGGGTGGTGACGAGGAACAAGGCTCGACTTGTGGCAAAAGGTTATGCCCAAGTCGCAGATTTGGACTTTGAGGAGACTTTTGCTCCTGTGGCTAGGCTAGAGTTGATTCATATTTTGTTAGCCTATGCCGCTCACCATTCTTTCAGGTTGTTCCAAATGGATGTGAAGAGCGCTTTCCTCAATGGGCCAATCAAGGAGGAGGTATACGTGGAGCAACCCCTGGCTTTGAGGATGAACGGTACCCCGACCACGTGTGTAAGCTCTCTAAGACGCTCTATGGACTTAAGCAAGCCCCAAGAGCCTGGTATGAATGCCTTAGAGACTTTTTAATTGCTAATGCTTTCAAGGTTGGGAAAGCCGATCCAACTCTTTTCACTAAGACATGTGATGGTGACTTATTTGTGTGCCAAATTTATGTCGATGACATAATATTTGGTTCTACTAACCAAAAGTCTTGTGAAGAGTTTAGCAGGGTGATGACGTAGAAATTCGAGATGTCAATGATGGGCGAGTTGAACTACTTCCTTGGGTTCCAAGTGAAGCAACTCAAGGATGGCACTTTCATCTCCCAAACGAAGTATACGCAAGACTTGCTCAAGCGTTTTGGGATGAAGGACGCCAAGCCCGCAAAGACTCCAATGGGAACTAACGGACACGTCGACCTCAACAAAGGAGGTAAGTCCATTGATCAAAAAGCATACCGGTCCATGATAGGTTCCTTGCTTTATTTATGTGCTAGTAGACCGGATATTATGCTTAGTGTATGCATGTGTGCTAGATTTCAATCCGATCCAAGGGAGTGTCACTTAGTGGCCGTGAAGCGAATTCTTAGATATTTAGTAGCTACGCCTTGCTTCGGGATCTGGTATCCAAAGGGGTCTACCTTTGACCTAATTGGATATTCAGACTCCGATTATGCTGGATGTAAGGTCGATAGGAAGAGTACATCGGGGATGTGCCAATTCTTAGGAAGGTCCCTGGTGTCGTGGAGTTCTAAAAACAAACCTCCGTTGCCCTATCCACCGCTAAGGCCGAGTATGTTGCCGCAGGACAGTGTTGCGCACAACTACTTTAGATGAGGCAAACCCTCCAGGACTTTGGCTAAAATCTGAGCAAAGTCCCACTCCTATGTGACAATGAGAGTGCTATCTGTATGGCGGACAATCCTATTGAGCACAGCCGCACAAAGCACATTGACATCCGACATCACTTTTTGAGAGACCACCAGCAAAAGGGAGATATGGAAGTGTTTTATATTAGCACCGAGAACCAGCTAGCCGATATCTTTACCAAGCCTTTAGATGAGAAGACCTTTTGCAGGCTACGTAGTGAGCTAAATGTCTTAGATTCGCGGAACTTGGATTGATTTGTAGCATACATGTGTATTATGCTTTGATCATGTTCCCTTATGCATTTTGTTTATTTATGGTGCTCAAGTTGTACAAACTCTCCCCGGACCTCAAAAGTCCATGTGTGATGCACATATTTAGGGGGAGATGTGCTACAACTTGACCCTTTGAGACTAACCATATGTTTGAGCTTGCTTGATTTAGTCTCAGAGGTGGATTGAAAGGGAAAAGGTGAACTTGGACCATGCAAGACTTCCACTGCACTCCGATGAGAGGGTAACTCACTCCAAGTTCATCTCCATATTCTTATTGCCTTTGTACTCTTATTTGAAGATTTTGGTGAGGCAATGAGGTTTAGGGGCCAAGATTGATCCCATTTTGGTGCTTGATGCCAAAGGGGGAGAAAATAAGGCCAAAGCAAGAAATGGATCAGCTACCACTTGAGAATTTTGAAAATAGTAGAATAGAGCTTTTGGTTTATCAAAACTCTCTTGTTGTCGCTTTTGGTTTGTCAAAACTCTCTTGTTGTCTTTTTTTGTCAACGTTGGCTTCTTGTGGGGAGAATAGTTGATTATGGGAAAAGGGGGAGTTTTTGAAATCTTTGATCAATTTCTCTTGGAACAACTCTCTTTATGTCTCAACAAGTGTATTTGACTTAGAGATAGGAAATTGAGGTTGATTTGCAAAAACAAAAACCAAGTGGTGGCAAAGAATGATCCAAATATGCCAAATTTGAATCAAAACAAATTTGTGTTCTCATTTGCATTGATGTTACACTTCTTTAGTTGCTTTTTGTTGTGTTGGCATAAATCACCAAAAAAGGGGGAGATTGAAAGGGAAATGTGCCCTTGGGCCATTTCTAAGTGTTTTGGTGATTGAGTGCCAACACAAGTGCTTAAGTGTTAATCTATGCCAATTGATGGACAAAGTGCAAATCAAGAGTAAAGGTATGTTTCTAAGACTTAGTCATTGTTTTGGAGACTAATGTATTATGTCTAAGTGCTAGAAACAGGAAAAGATCAATTCGGACTGTCCGGTGGTGCACCGGACAGTGTCTGGTGCGCTAGGCTGGCGACTGTCAACTGGCTTTGTTCTCAGGAAGCGATCAACGGTGTACGACTATAACTCACCGGACTGTCCGGTGGTGCACCGGACTGTCCGGTGAGCCATTCACATGCGAAGTCGTCGCTCTCGGGAAGCGATTAACGGCGTACGGCTATAAATCACCGGACTGTCCGGTGGTGCACCGGACTGTCCGGTGAGCCAACGGTCGGCCGGGCCAACGGTCGGCCGCGTAACCCGCGCGCGACGCATGGCCGAGCCAATGGTCAGAAGGGGGCACCAGACTGTCCGGTGTGCACCGGACAGTGTCCGGTGCGCCAACAGCTCTGGATCTTCAATGGTCGGCTACGTCACAGAAGGAAAGAAATCCGCACCGGATAGTGTTCGGTGCGCCAGTCGACAGAAGGCAAGAATTGCCTTCCTGGAATGCTCTCAACGGCTCCTAGCTGCCTTAGGGCTATAAAAGGGACCCCTAGGCGCATGGAGGATAACATCAAGCATTCTCTAAGCATCCCTAAGCACCAAGACTTCAATTCCGCGCATTCGATTCTTTGTGATAGCAATTAGAGCTCCATTTGAGTAGAGAACTCTTTGAGTTGTGTTGAGAGCTCGTGTTGTGACTTGTGTGCGTGTGTTGCTCTGATTTTGTGTCTTGTGTGCATTGCTCATCCCATCCTTACTTCTGTGCTTCTTTGTGATAATCAAAGTGTAAGGGCGAGAGGCTCCAAGTTGTGGAGATTCCTCGCAAGCGGGATATAGTAAAGTGAAAGCAAAACACCGTGGTATTCAAGTGGGTCTTTGGACCGCTTGAAAGGGGTTGAGTGCAACCCTCATCCGTTGGGACGCCACAACATGGAGTAGGCAAGTATTGGCTTGGCCGAACCACGGGATAAACCACTGTGCCATCTCTATATTGATCTTCTTGTGGTTATCGTATTATGCAAGAACTCTTCTCTAGCCACTTGGCTTTATTGTGCTAACTCTTAATCAAGTTTTGTGGATTAAGTTTCAAGTTTTTACAGGATCACCTATTCACCCCCCCTCTAGGTGCTCTCAGTATGCCAGGCATGTCCGAGGGACTACACGCAAAAACCTCGGCGTTTGCGCGGAGAAAGTCGACGAGCACTGCTTCCTATTTGGGGTCGAGCTCGGAGCCGATCCGGATCTGCTTGGAGGCATTGTTGCTGGGGTCGAGAGGAACAGACTTAACCGCCTCAGCTGGCTCGAAGTTGCTGGCGTGGCGCTTTGCATCTAGCGCCTCCTTGGAGAGGTTTTCCAGGTTGGTGATGAGGGCCTCGGATTCGGCGAGGGCCTTGGCGTACTCCACGCACTCCACGTCTCATTCGTACACGTGTCGGTACATGGGGTCGACGGTGATGACCCCGTTGGGGCCCGACATCTTGAGCTTGAGGTAGGTGTAGTTGGGGACGGCCATGAACTTGGCATAGCATGGTCTCCCCAGCACTGCGTGGTAGGTTCCTCGGAACCCAACCACCTCGAACGTGAGGGTTTCCTTTCGGAAGTTGGAGGGAGTCCCGAAGCAGATGGGCAGATCGAGTTGTCCAAGGGGCTGGACGCGCTTCCTGGGAATGATCCCGTGAAAGGGCGCCGCACCGGCCCAGATCGAGGACAGATCGATCTGCAGGAGCCCGAGGGTGTCAGCGTAGATGATGTTGAGGCTGCTGCCTCCGTCCATGAGGACCTTGGTAAGCCTGACGTTGCCGATGATAGGATCAACAACGAGCGGGTACTTCCCCGGGCTCGGCACGTGGTTGGGGTGGTCGCCTTGGTCGAAGGTGATGGACTTGTCGGACCAGTCTAGGTAGACTGGCGCCGCCACCTTCACCGAACAGACCTCCCGGCGCTCTTGCTTACGGTGCCGAGCCGAGGCGTTCGCCACTTGCCCACCGTAGATCATGAAGCAGTCGTGGATCTCGGGGAACTCCTCTGCCTTGTGACCCTCCTTCTTGTCGTTGTCGGGGGCCCTGCCACCTTCCACCGGGGCCTAGCCTTGTGGAAGTAGCGCCAAAGCATGATGCACTCCTCAAGGGTGTGCTTGACGGGACCCTGATGATAGGGGCACGACTCCTTGAGCATCTTGTCGAACAAGTTGGCGCCTCTGTGAGGCTTCCGAGGGTTCTTGTGCTCGGCGACGGCGACAAGGTCAGCGTCAGCGGCGTCGTGTTTTGCTTGCGACTTTTTCTTGCCCTTCTTCTTCATGTCGCGCTGAGCGGATGCCTTGGGGACTTCTTCCGGCTGGCGCCCCTGAGGCTGCTTGTCCTTTCGGAAGATGGCTTCGACCGCCTCCTGACCAGAGGCGAACTTGGTGGCGATGTCCATCAGCTCGCTCGCCCTGGTGGGAGTCTTGCGACCCAGCTTGCTCACCAGGTCGCGGCAAGTGGTGCCGGCGAGGAACGCGCCGATGACATCCGAGTCGGTGATGTTGGGCAGCTCGGTGCGTTGCTTCAAAAATCGCCGGATGTAGTCCCGCAGGGATTCTCCCGGCTGCTGGCGGTAGCTTCGGAGATCCCAAGAGTTCCCAGGGCGCACGTATGTGCCCTGGAAGTTGCCGGCGAAGGCTCTGACCAGGTCGTCCCAGTTGGAGATCTGCGCAGAAGGCAGATGCTCCAGCTAGGCTCGGGCGGCGTCGGAGAGGAACAGGGGGAGGTTGCGGATGATGAGGTTGTCATCGTCCGTTCCACCCAGCTGGCAGGCCAGCCGATAGTCCGCGAGCCACAGTTCTGGCCTTGTCTCCCCCGAGTACTTGGTGATGGTAGTCGGGATTCGGAACCGGGTCGGGAACGGCGCCCATCGTATGGCCCGGCTGAAAGCTTGCGGACCGGGTGGTTCGGGCGAGGGGCTCCGATCCTCCTCGCTGTCGTGGCGCCCTCCACGCCTGGGGTGGTAGCCTTGGCGCACCTTCTCGTCGAGGTGGGCTCGACGGTCGCGGCGGTGGTGCTCGTTACTGAGGCGATCCGGGGTTGCAGGCGCTGTGTCCCGCGTGCGCCCGGTGTGGACCGAGGCTTCCCGCATGAATCGGGAAGTCGCGGCGCGATGCTCCGGGGGGTATCCCTACCTTCGGGAGGCAGAGCTTTTGGCCCGTCGAACCGCGGCATCCTCCAGGAGATTCTTGAGCTCTCCCTAGATACGCCGCCCCTCGGTGGTGGATGGTTCCGGCATCGCTCGGAGTAGTATTGCTGCTGCAGCCAGGTTCTGGCTGACCCCACTGGAAGCCGGGGGCAGCCATGCCCTGGCATTGTCGGTGATGCGATGCTGGACGTCCTGGGCCAAATGACGCGCTTCTCCGGCCGGTGCTCGGCCTGCCCACTCCTGCCCGATGTTCTACCGGAGCTGCACAAGTTGTCCTGCTTCCTCGTCGAGCCTGGCCTGCATCTCGCGGATTTGCTCGAGCTGTGCGTCCTGACCCCCCGCAGGGACTGGGACCACAGCTCGCTCCCGAAGGATGTCAACGCAAGGCGCAGGCCTAGGGGGATCGCCGTTCTCTAGCATACCAAGGTGGTTGCCTTCTTCGGGACCCCCTAGATCGATGTGGAAACATTCGTGACTTGGGCCACAGTCCTCGTTGCCGAGGCTGTGGCTACCATCGGAGCAATCGGAGAGGTAGTAGTCGCATGCGGTCATGAAGTCCCGCATGGCACTAGGGTTATCAAGCCCGGAGAAATCCCAACCAGAGTCGGGCTCGTCGTCTTCCTCGGAACCCCGGGGCCCGTAGGTCGAGACGGTTGTCAATCTATCCCAGGTTGACCACATATGGTACCTCGGAAGCTTTGGATATGCCTTTATGAAAGCGTCCACCGAAGCGGGGTTGTTTGGTGAGTCGAAGCTGAATCTAAAAGGCACAAGATGGGAAACGGACGGTACCTCTTGATCGACGGATGGTGACAAAGTCGCGTCGGGGACGGACTGCACCGTTATCTCAGGTACGAGGCTAACTGAAAGTCGCCTAGAGGGGGGTGAATAGGGCGAAACTAAAATTTACAAAGTTAATCACAAACTACAAGTCGGGTTAGCGTTAGAAATATAAACGAGTCCGTGAGAGAGGGCGCAAAACAAATCGCAAGCGAATAAGAAGTGAGACACGTGGATTTGTTTTACCGAGGTTCGGTTCTTGCAAACCTACTCCCCGTTGAGGAGGCCACAAAGGCCGGGTCTCTTTCAACCCTTCCCTCTCTCAAACGGTCCCTCGAACCGAGTGAGCTTTTCCTTCTCAATCATACGGGACACAAAGTCCCCACAAGGACCACCACACAATTGGTGTCTCTTGCTTCGATTACAAGTGAATGAATCTCAAGAAAGAATGAGAAAGAACAAAGCAATCCAAGCGCAAGAGCTCAAAAGAACACAACAAATCTCTCTCACTAATCACTAAGGACTTGTGTGAAATTGGAGAGGATTTGATCTCTTTGGTGTGTCTAGAATTGAATGCTAGAGCTCTTGTAAGTAGTTGGAAGGTGAAAACTTGGATGCCAATGAATGTGGGGTGGTTGGGGTATTTATAGCCCCAACCACCACAAAGTGGCCGTTGAAGGGCTGCTGTCGCATGGCGCACCGGACAGTTTGGTGCGCCACCGGACACTGTCCGGTGCGCCAACCCATGTCAGCAGACCGTTGGGGTTCGACCATTGAGCTCTGTCTTGTGGGCCACCCAGGATGTCCGGTGGTGCACCGGACATGCCCTGTAGGCTGTCCGGTGCGCCGCCCGCGCGTGCGCTGCTCCTCTGCGCGCGTTGGCACACATTTAATGCCTCGCAGGTGACCGTTGGCGCCTGAACTAGCCGTTGCCCCGATGTCACACCGGACAGTCCGGTGAATTATAGCGGAGCGCCCTTGAGAATTCCCAAAGGTAGCGAGTTTGTAGTTGGAGACCCTGGTGCACCGGACACTGTCCAGTGGTGCACCGGACACTGTCCGGTGGCACACCGGATAGTCCGGTGCACCAGACCAGGTGCCTTCGGTTGTCCTTTTGCTCTTCTTGTTGAACCCTTTTCTTGGTCTTTTTATTGGCCTTTTGTGAACCTTTGCCACCTGTATAACTTATAGACTAGAGCAAACTACTTAGTCCAATTATTTGTGTTGAGCAATTCAACCACCAAAATCACTTAGGAAAATAGGTGTAAGCCTAATTTCCTTTCAATCTCCCCCTTTTTGGTGATTGATGCCAACACAAACCAAAGCAAATATAGAAGTGCATAATTGAACTGGTTTGCATAATATAAGTGCAAAGGTTACTTGGAATTGAGCCAAAATAAATATTTATAAAATGCGCATGGATTGTTTCTTTCTTATTTAATATTTTGGACCACGCTTGCACCACATGTTTTGTTTTGCAAATTCTTTTGTAAATTCTTTTCAAAGTCCTTTGGCAAATAGTCAAAGGTAAAGGAATAAGATATTGCGAAGCATTTTTCAAGATTTGAAATTTTCTCCCCCTGTTTCAAATGCTTTTCCTTTGACTTAAACAAAACTCCACCTCAATAAATTCTCCTCTTAGTGTTCAAGAGGGTTTTAAGATGCCAATTTTGAAATCTCCTCTTTTAAAACACAATAAGATACCAATTTGAAAATTGTACCAATCGAAAATCATTTTTAAAATTAGGGTGGTGGTGCGGTCCTTTTGCTTTGGGCTAATACTTTCTCCCCCTTTGGCATGAATCGCCAAAAACGGATACTTAGAGTGAAATATAAGCCCTTTTCAAACTACTTTCTCCCCTTTGGCAAATAAAATGTATGAGTGAAGATTATACCAAAGCCGGAGTCCTTTTGCTTCATGCTCTCTCCCCCAAAGATGAAGAATGGCACAGAGCGACGGCGAAGGATGAGTTACGGAGTGGAAGCCTTTGTCTTCGCCGAAGACTCCAATTCCCTTTCAATAAACCTAAGACTTGGTTTGAAATTCACTTGAAAACACATTAGTCATAGCATATATAAAAGAGATATGATCAAAGGTATATTTATGAGCTATGTGTGCAAGACATCAAAAGAAATTCCTAGAATCAATAATATTCAACTCATGCCTAAGTTTGGTAAAAGTTTGTTCATCTAGTGGCTTGGTAAAGATATCGGCTAATTGATCTTTAGTGTTAATGTAAGCAATCTCGATATCCCCCTTTTGTTGGTGATCCCTAAGAAAATGATACCGAATGGCTATGTGTTTAGTGCGGCTATGCTCAACGGGATTGTCTGCCATGCGAATTGCACTCTCATTATCACATAGAAGAGGAACTTTAGTTAATTTGTAACCATAGTCCCACAGGGTTTGCCTCATCCAAAGCAATTGCACGCAACAATGGCCTGCGGCAATGTACTCGGCTTCGGCGGTTGAAAGAGCGACCAAATTTTGCTTCTTTGAAGCCCAAGACACCAAGGATCTTCCCAAGAACTGGCAAGTCCCCGATGTGCTCTTTCTATTAATTTTGCACCCCACCTAATCGGCATCCGAATAACCAATTAAATCAAATGTGGATCCCCGAGGGTACCAAAGCCCAAACTTAGGAGTATAAGCCAAATATCTCAAGATTCGTTTTACGGCCGTAAGGTGTGATTCCTTAGGGTTGGATTGGAATCTTGCACACATGCATACGGAAAGCATAATATCCGGTCAAGATGCACATAAGTAGAGTAACGAACCTATCATCGACCAGTATACCTTTTGATCGACGGATTTACCTCCCATGTCGAGGTCGAGATGCCCATTGGTTCCCATGGGAGTCTTGATGGGCTTGGCATCCTTCATTCCAAACTTGTTTAGAATGTCTTGTGTATACTTCGTTTGGCAAATGAAGGTGCCCTCTTGGAGTTGCTTTACTTGAAATCCCAAGAAATACTTCAACTCCCCCATCATCGACATCTCGAATTTTTGTGTCATGATCCTACTAAATTCCTCACATGTAGATTCGTTGGTAGACCCAAATATAATATCATCAACATAAATTTGGCATACAAACAAATCATTTGCAAGAGTCTTAGTGAATAAAGTAGGATCGGCCTTGCCGACTTTGAAGCCATTAGCAATAAGGAAATCTCTTAGGCATTCATACCATGCTATTGGGGCTTGCTTGAGCCCATAAAGCGCCTTAGAGAGCCTATAAACATGGTTAGGGTACTCACTGTCTTCAAAGCCGGGAGGTTGCTCAACATAGACCTCTTCCTTGATTGGTCCGTTGAGGAAGGCACTCTTCACGTCCATTTGAAAAAGCTTGAAGCCATGGTAAGTAGCATAGGCTAATAATATACGAATTGACTCAAGCCTAGCTATGGGTGCATAGGTTTCACCAAAATCCAAACCTTTGACTTGGGAGTATCCCTTGGCCACAAGTCGAGCTTTGTTCCTTGTCACCACACCATGCTCATCTTGCTTGTTGTGGAAGACCCATTTGGTTCCTACAACATTTTGGTTAGGACGTGGAACTAAATGCCATACCTCATTCCTAGTGAAGTTGTTGAGCTCCTCTTGCATCGCCATCACCCAATCCGAATCTTGAAGTGCTTCCTCTACCTTGTGTGGCTCAATAGAGGAAACAAATGAGTAATGCTCACAAAAATGTGCAACACGAGATCTAGTGGTTACCCCCTTATGAATGTCGCCGAGGATGGTGTCAACGGGGTGATCTTGTTCTATTGCTTGGTGGACTCTTGGGTGTGGCGGCCTTGTAACTTTCTCATCCTCCTTGTCTTGATTAATTGCATCTCCCCCTTGATTATTGCCGTCATCTTGAGGTGGCTCATCTCTTTGATCTTCTCCTTCATCAACTTGAGCCTCATCCTCTTCTTGAGTTGGTGGAGATGCTTGCGTGGAGGAGGATGGTTGATCTTGTGCATTTGGAGGCTCTTCGGATTCCTTAGGACACACATCCCCAATGGACATGTTCCTTAGCGCGATGCATGGAGCCTCTTCATTACCTATCTCATCAAGATCAGCTTGCTCTACTTGAGAGCCGTTAGTTTCATCAAACACAACGTCACAAGAAACTTCAACAAGTCCTGAGGACTTGTTAAAGACTCTATATGCCCTTGTGTTTGAATCATATCCTAGTAAAAAGCCTTCTACAGTCTTAGGAGCAAATTTAGATTTTCTTCCTCTCTTAATAAGAATAAAGCATTTGCTACCAAAGACTCTAAAATATGAAATGTTGGGCTTTTTACCGGTTAGGAGTTCATATGATGTCTTCTTGAGGATTCGGTGTAGATATAACCGATTGATGGCGTAGCAAGCGGTGTTAACCGCTTCGGCCCAAAACCGATCCGACGTCTTGTACTCATCAAGCATGGTTCTTGCCATGTCCAATAGAGTTCTATTCTTCCTCTCCACTACACCATTTTGTTGTGGCGTGTAGGGAGAAGAGAATTCATGCTTGATGCCCTCCTTCTCAAGGAAGCCTTCAATTTGTGAATTCTTGAACTCCGTCCCATTGTCGCTTCTAATTTTCTTGATCCTCAAGCCGAACTCATTTTGAGCCCGTCTCAAGAATCCTTTTAAAGTCTCTTGGGTTTGTGATTTTTCCTGCAAAAAGAACACCCAAGTGAAGCGAGAATAATCATCCACAATAACTAGACAGTACTTACTCCCGTCGATGCTTATGTAAGCAATTGGGCCGAATAGATCCATGTGTAGGAGCTCCAGTGGCCTGTCAGTCGTCATGATGTTCTTATGTGGATGATGAATGCCAACTTGCTTCCCAGCCTGTCATGCGCTACAAATCCTGTCTTTCTCAAAATGAACATTTGTTAATCCTAAAATGTGTTCTCCCTTTAGAAGCTTATGAAGATTCTTCATTCCAATATGGGCTAGTCGGCGGTGTCGGAGCCAACCCATGTTAGTCTTAGCAATTAAGCAAGTGTCGAGTTCAGCTCTATCAAAATCTACCAAGTATAGCTGACCCTCTAACACTCCCTTAAATGCTATTGAATCATCACTTCTTCTAAAGACAGTGACACCTACATCAGTAAATAGACAGTTGTAGCCCATTTGACATAATTGGGATACAGAAAGCAAATTGTAATCTAATGAGTCAACAAGAAACACATTGGAAATGGAATGGTCAGGAGATATAGCAATTTTACACAAACCTTTGACCAAACCTTGGTTTCCATCCCCGAATGTGATAGCTCGTTGGGGATCTTGGTTTTTCTCGTAGGAGGAGAACATTTTCTTCTCCCCTGTCATGTGGTTTGTGCACCCGCTATCGATGATCCAACTTGTGCCCCCGGATGCATAAACCTACAAAACAAGTTTAGTTCTTTGTTTTAGGTACCCAAACGGTTTTGGGTCTTTTGGCATTAGAAACAAGAACTTTGGGTACCCAAACACAAGTCTTTGAGCCCTTGTGTTTGCCCCCAACAAACTTGGCAACTACCTTGCCGGATTTGTTAGTAAGCACATATGATGCATCAAAAGTTTTGAATGAAATGCTATGGTCATTTGATGCACTAGGAGTTTTCTCCTTAGGCAACTTAGCACGGGTTGGTTGCCTAGAACTAGATGTCTTACCCTTATACATGAAAGCATGATTAGGGCCAGAGTGAGACTTCCTAGAATGAATTCTCCTAATTTTGTGCTCGAGATAACCGATAGGGTACAAAATGTAGCCCTCGTTATCCTGAGGCATGGGAGCCTTGCCCTTAACAAAGTTAGACAATTTCTTAGGAGGGGCATTAAGTTTGACATTGTCTCCCCTTTGGAAGCCAATGCCATCCTTAATGCCAGGGCGTCTCCCATTATAGAGCATACTTCTAGCAAATTTAAATTTTTCATTTTCTAAGTTATGCTCGACAATTTTAGCATCTAGAATTGCTATATGATCATTTTGTTGTTTAATTAAAGTCATGTGATCATGAATAGCATCAATATCAACATCTCTACATCTAGTACAAATAGAGACATGCTCAACAGTAGATGCAGAGGGTTTGCAAGATTTTAATTCTACAACCTTAGCATGTAATATATCATTTTCACTTCTAAGGTTGGAAATTGTAGCATTGCAAATATCTAAATCTTTAGCCTTAGCAAGCAATTTTTCATTTTCACATCTAAGGCTATCAAGAGAAATGTTCAATTCATCAATCTTAGCAAGTAAATCAAAATTATCATTTCTAGGATTGAGAATTGAAACATTACAAACATGAGAATCAACCTTAGCATTTAAACTAGCATTCTCATTTCTAAGTTTGTCTATAGTCTCACGGCAAGTGCTTAGCTCACTAGATAGTTTTTCATATTTTTCTACTTCTAGAGCGTAAGCATTTTTAACTTTAACATGCTTCTTGTTTTCTTTAATGAGGAAGTCCTATTGGGAGTCCAAGAGATCATCCTTCTCATGGATAGCACTAATTAATTCATTTAATTTCTCCTTTTGTTGCATGTTTAAGTTGGCAAAAAGAGTACGCAAGTTATCCTCCTCATTTTTAGCATCATCCTCATCACTAGAGGTTTTATATTTGGTGGAGGACCTTGATTTTACCTTCTTTTTGCCGTCCTTGGCCATGAGGCATTTGTGGTCGACGTTGGGGAAGAGGAGGCCCTTGGTGACGGCGATGTTGGCGGCGTCCTCGTCGGAGGAGGAGTCGGTGGAGCTCTCGTCGGAGTCCCACTCGCGGCACACATGGGCATCGCCGCCCTTCCTCTTGTGATACTTCTTCTTTTCTTTCTTTCTTCCCTTCTTGTCATTGTCCCTGTCACTATCACTTGATAATGGACATTTAGCAATAAAGTGACCGGGCTTACCACATTTGTAGCAAACCTTCTTGGAGCGGGGCTTGTAATCTTTCCCCCTCCTTTGCTTGAGGATTTGGCGGAAGCTTTTGATGATGAGTGTCATTTCCTCGTTGTCGAGCTTTGAGGCGTCGATTGGTTGTCTACTTGGTGTAGACTCCTCCTTCTTTTCCTCTGTCGCCTTAAGTGCCACCGGTTGTGCTTCGGACATGGAGGGATCATCTAGCTCGTTGATCTTCTTTGAGCCCTTGATCATATACTCAAAGCTCACAAAATTCCCGATTACTTCCTCGGGAGTCATTAGTGTATATCTAGGATTGCCACGAATTAATTGTACTTGAGTAGGGTTAAGGAAAATAAGTGATCTTAGAATAACCTTAACCACCTCGTGGTCATCCCATTTCTTGCTCCCGAGGTTGCGCACTTGATTCACCAAGGTTTTGAGCCGGTTGTACATATCTTGTGGCTCCTCCCCTTGGCGAAGACGGAAGCGACCAAGCTCCCCCTCGATCATTTCCCACTTGGTGATCTTGGTTAGTTCATCACCCTCATGCGCGGTCTTGAGCACGTCCCAAACCTCCTTGGCACTCTTTAAACCTTACACCTTGTTGTACTCCTCCCTACTTAGAGAAGCGAGGAGTATGGTTGTGGCTTAGGAGTTGAAGTGCTCGATTTGGGCCACCTCGTCCTCATCATAATTCTCATCCCCCACGGATGGTACCTGTGCTCCAAACTCAACAACATTCCATATACTTTTGTGGAGTGAGGTTAGATGAAATTTCATTAAATCACTCCACCTAGCATAATCTTCACCGTCAAAGGTTGTTTGCCTAAAGGAACGGAAAGTAATGGAGTATGTCTAGAGGTGCGAGGGTAGTGTAAGGGAATCTTACTAAACTTCTTGCGCTCATGGCGCTTAGAAGTTACGGAGGGCGTGTTGGAGCCAGAGGTAGAAGGTGATGAAGTGTCGGTCTCGTAGTAGACCACCTTCCTCATCTTCTTGTGCTTGCCGCTACTCCGATGCGACTTGTGGGAAGAGGGTTTCTTTGCCTTCCCCTTTCCCTTGTTGTGGGACTCTTCCGATGAGGTGCTCTCGTGACTTGTAGTGGGCTTGTCGCCGGTCTCCATCTCCCTCTTGGCGTGATCTCCCGACATCACTTCGAGCGGTTAGGCTCTAATGAAGCACCAGGCTCTGATACCAATTGAAAGTCGCCTAGAGGGGGGTGAATAGGGCGAAACTGAAATTTACAAAGTTAATCACAAACTACAAGCCGGGTTAGCGTTAGAAATATAAACGAGTCCGCGAGAGAGGGCGCAAAACAAATCGCAAGCGAATAAGAAGTGAGACACGTGGATTTGTTTTACCGAGGTTCGGTTCTTGCAAACCTACTCCCCGTTGAGGAGGCCACAAAGGCCGGGTCTCTTTCAACCCTTCCCTCTCTCAAACGGTCCCTCGGACCGAGTGAGCTTTTCCTTCTCAATCACACGGGACACAAAGTCCCCACAAGGACCACCACACAATTGGTGTCTCTTGCTTCGATTACAAGTGAATGAATCTCAAGAAAGAATGAGAAAGAACAAAGCAATCCAAGCGCAAGAGCTCAAAAGAACACAACAAATCTCTCTCACTAATCACTAAGGACTTGTGTGGAATTGGAGAGGATTTGATCTCTTTGGTGTGTCTAGAATTGAATGCTAGAGCTCTTGTAAGTAGTTGGAAGGTGAAAACTTGGATGCCAATGAATGTGGGGTGGTTGGGGTATTTATAGCCCCAACCACCACAAAGTGGTCGTTGAAGGGCTGCTGTCGCATGGCGCACCGGACAGTCCGGTGCGCCACCGGACAATGTCCGGTGCGCCACCGGACACTGTCCGGTGCGCCAGCCCACGTCAGCAGACCGTTGGGGTTCGACCGTTGAACTCTGTCTTGTGGGCCACCCAGGATGTCCAGTGGTGCATCGGACATGCCCTGTAGGCTGTCCGGTGCGCCGCCCGCGCGTGCGCTGCTCCTCTGCGCGCGCTGGCACGCATTTAATGCCTCGCAGGTGACCGTTGGCGCCTGAACTAGCCGTTGCCCCGATGTCACACCGGACAATCCGGTGTGCACCGAACACTGTCCGATGACTCACCGGACAGTCCGATGAATTATAGCGGAGCGCCCTTGAGAATTCCCGAAGGTAGTGAGTTTGTAGTTGGAGACCCTGGTGCACCGGACACTGTCCGGTGGCACACCGGACCAGGGTGCCTTCGGTTGTCCTTTTGCTCTTCTTGTTGAACCCTTTTCTTGGTCTTTTTATTGGCCTTTTGTGAACCTTTGTCACCTGTATAACTTATAGACTAGAGCAAACTAGTTAGTCCAATTATTTGTGTTGAGCAATTCAACCACCAAAATCACTTAGGAAAATAGGTGTAAGCCTAATTCCCTTTCACTAACGCTCAGCAAGTCCTTCGCGAGTGTGCTGGCGTCATTCGTCTGCTTGGGGTTGGCGTGTTGCAGGGAAACGACGTTCGTCTTCGTCTCAAACGCAAGGTCAACGCCCGACGTGTCCCCCGCTGGGGCGCCGGCTCCATCGACTCGCTCGACAGCCGACGAGGCACCACCTCCTGCTTGGCCATGGTTGTCCCGCCTCGTCCTCCGTCGACGGGGAAGGTGACGGGACAGACCCGGATGCTATTCTTCCCTCACACGGGAAAGACGTCGTCGATTCCGCCGCCGGCGGGCGGGCTGACGGCCGCCATTATCGTTGTCACGAGGCGGAGGAAGGAGTATCATGTCATAGCTGCCGTCGAGGGACATGAACTCAAGACTCCTGAAACAGAGAATCGTCCCGGGTTGGAGAGGTTGCTGGAGGCTACCCATCCGGAGCTTGACGGGAAGCTGTTTGTCAACACGCAGCAGGCCCCTACCTGGCACGCCAACTGTCGGCGTTTCGACCCCGGGGGGGTCCCTGAACCGACGAGTAAATTATCGCTGCATGTCCCAGCCCAGATGGGTCGACGCCAGACGGAGACACAAGGGGGGAAAAACAGTAAGGGGAATCGCGGCCTCGTGTTGTCCTGCGCCCAGGGTGGATGCGCTTGCAGTAGGGGGTTACAAGCGTTCGCGAGGGAGAAAGAGAGAGGGGGCGTGAGACTGCGCGTTAGCCCGTTCCCCCGCGCGGCCACCACTTTGTTCGAGGGCCCTGGACCTTCCTTTTATAGACGTAAGGAGAGGGTCCGGGTGTACAACGGGGGGGGGGTGTAGCAGTGTGCTAACGTGTCTAGCAGAGGGGAGCCAGAGCCCCATGTACATGTCGACGTGGCTGTCAGAGAGGTGTTGGAGCCCTGTTCATGTGGCGTCGTGGCCGTTGGAGGAGCGCTTGAGCCCTGTAGAAGTACAGCTGTCGGGGCTGTCGGATGCTTGCTGACGTATCCTTGCTTTCGTAGGGGGCTGAGAACCGTCGTCATCATGGAGCACGCGGGGTGCCATCATTACTTGTTTTACCGGGGCAAGCCAGATGGGACGCTGGTCTTGTTCCCCGTAGCCTGAGCTAGCTAGGGGTAGGGTAATGATGTACCCCCCTGCGGCGTGGTCGGTCCGAGCCCAAGGTCGGGCGAGGCAGTGGCTCCTCCGAGGTCGAGGCTGAGTCCGAGCCCGGGGGTCGGGCGAGGCGGAGACCGTCGTCCGGAGTCGAGGTTGAGTCCGAGCCCGAGGGTCGGGTGAGGTGGAGACCGTCGTCCGGAGTCGAGGTTGAGTCCGAGCCCGGGGGTCGGGCGAGGTGGAGACCGTCGTCCGAGGTCGAGGTTGAGTCTGAGCCCTGGGGTCGGGCGAGGCGGAGACCGTCTTTCGGAGTCGTGGTTGAGTCCGAGCCCTGGGGTCGGACGGGGCGGAGCTTCCTATGGCGCCCGAGGCTGGACTTGGCTGCTGTCAGCCTCACCCTGGCAGGTGGCACAGCAGTCGGAGCAGCGCAGGCGGCGCTGTTTTCCTGTCAGGTCAGTCAGTGGAGGGGCGATGTGACTGTGGTCACTTCGGCCTTGTCAACTGGAGGGCGTGTGTCAGGATAAGGTGTCAGGCGATCCTTGCATTGAATGCTCCTGCGATATGGTCGGTTGACGTGGCGATCTGGCCAAGGTTGCTTCTCCGCGAAGCCTGTCCGAGCTGAGCCTCGGGCGAGTCGAAGGTGCGCCCGTTGCTTGAGGAGGCCCTCGGGCGAGACGTGAATTTGCCTTGGTCTACCGTTCCTGCCGGAGGCTCGGCTCGGGCGAGGCGAGATCGTGTCCCTTGAGTGGACGGAGCTTTGACCGGAATTGCGCCTATCAGGCCTTTACAGCTTTGTGCTGATGGAGTTTAACAGCTGAGATTAGGAGTCTTGGGACAAAAATGGAGTTTCCAAACTAGCCCTTATATTTTTTTGCCTTCTTTTTCACTGGTTACCGCCGACTTGGAGTAGAGATTCTCCATGTCACCTTGAGCGTCTGAATGGATAGAGGACGCACAACAAACCTCTATATGTTTCGCTTTCGTCCGACAACCTTTATATTTTAGCAATCCATTTACATCCTGTTGTTGAAGGTGATATGCATCTGCAACCCTATTAATTGAAGGGTATCTTAAAGGGCTTCTATGAATTAAATGAAAAAGTCAAGAGACAGACTTTTTGCGAAGAGTCTGTCTTTTCATATTTTTCTATGTATTTATCTCATAACTTTATTAATGACCTAAAGTTTAGGATTGTATCATATAATTTTTTTTAACTCTCTTGTCTCTTATACCTAGAAAACAGATCTAAGCGCTCCATACATGTCTTTAAACATTTCATCCGAATTTAGAGTAGCAGACCATTTAACGTGTCTTGTCGGAGACAATTTAAGGTAAGGACGAAAACAACAATGGAGCGGGTGGGGCTTGAGCCCCTACCGTTGCCGAGCACATGGAGCCTCTTCTATAATTTTAGATTTTCAGAAAAGTTGGTCAGAAAAAAGCTGAACCAAACAGCCCCTATATAATATAGAGAAGAGACTTCAGACTTGTATACTAAAATTATATAAAAAAAGACAGAAGAGCCCCTACCGTTTAGTCTCTCCCGTCTTTTTTTTCGGCTCCTTGTGGCTTAAGGCACAATCCACAGATACGGTCATACCGACTGCTGTTGCCCCCTGATTTCCCGTCCGCCCGCAGTTTCTGAAGGCACACCAAAACGACCAGACCTGTAGGCAGTACTCTAGTCCACGAAATCCTCGTACTTGTGTTGGCTGGCCCTCGACTAGCGTGTTGTAGCGCACTAGCGCCACAGTAATCGAGAGTGCTCTCCCAGGTCGAGGTGGTGTAGGTGTTTGGCGGAGCAGCCGGGGCGTTGGAATCTGAGGAGGAGAAGATGGTGGTGCTGGTGGTGGCCACGACGTCGGACCCGGCGTCCATTGGGCCCGCCGCCGCCTTCCTCGCCATGCCCGGATGGTCCCCCGGCCCGCCCATCGCCGTAAGAGCATACGAGAGATTCTGTCCGAACCCTATCAATCTGATCTGATTTAATGCCCATAAGCCTCGAGTCGGTCCATCCGGTTTTGTGTTGCGCTATCTCCTATTTTGTGGTAATTTATATGCGTCGACCACCAATATTATCTGTGGAGTTGCTAGGACTCTAGGAGTTGCGGTGCTCCTTGTCGCTGAGATTTGAGATTGTGTCTAGTGCTCCGGATATTATGTTTGGCTGTGAAACAGGATGCATGGTTGTGTAGTTTTAGGCAACTGTGCAATTCGGGATGTATGAGTGATTATCGCGCCAACAGGATTTTCATGTAGCCACGAATATCTAATTAGGTATGTTGAGTTCTGTGTTTAATAGTACTTACCAGAGTTCTTTTGGGCACAGGTACCCTGTCTTAGCAGTGTGCGAGACAATTTTATAGCCCATGATAGAAAGATAAGCAGTTCTTGAGATCATGGCTGCTTGACTTTTACTGGCCTTGTGTGTAGTATTTTTCTGAGGTTGATCCAACTCGGGAGAGGGAGAGGACCAAA
The DNA here is from genome assembly GCA_029449295.1 of Zea luxurians. Classification (NCBI taxonomy): domain Eukaryota; kingdom Viridiplantae; phylum Streptophyta; class Magnoliopsida; order Poales; family Poaceae; genus Zea; species Zea luxurians. Next base: position 66,027,061 of record JAOPSE010000005.1, read on the forward strand.
CATATTCATTTACATTTTAGGCCTGTTTGGATCCACTAGTAATATTAGTTAGCTAGCAGCAAGCTAATTATTAGCAGGGAGCTGTTTGGATCGACCTACTAAAATGTTGCTAATAGGTGGTTGGCACCTATTAGCGGCCCCAAACTTGCTAGTGGAACTAAATGACTGTTTGGATACCAAGAGCTAATTGTTAGCTAGCTAAAAATTTGTTAAAATTATACCTAACCCATCCAAACAGGAGGGCTAATTTTTTAGTCAAGTCTCCAACTATTTTTCAGCCAATTAGCTAGTCAATTGTAGCTAATTTGGACCATTTTTTAGCCCCAATTAGTAAGTCGCTCTAGGCTCTAGCTCATCCAAACATGCCTTAATAGTTAGCAACCCTTTAACTAATAGTTAGTTGGTCTATTAACAGGTCTGCTTGGAATCTTGGATTCACTAGTACTAATTTTAGCTGCTAACTATTAGCACTAGTGGATCCAAACATGTCGTTTATGTACTGACCTTGACTCATGACTCTATTCGCTCACATTATTGATGCTTATGTGTTTGAAAGGGCTCAGCCTAGCATCAGAAGCCTGCTCTCTGATCTTCAAACAGAGCACCAGCTGTGGTGTAGGGTTGAGGCTAAAGCTCTGAGGGACTCGGGTCAGATTAGTGGTCTGAGTTAGGTTTCAGTGGTCTGGTCTCACCTCCCCCCCACCCCCCACTCCCCGGCCCTTTGCGTATGTGTATTAGCCCATCTCCTGGGTGGAAGGAGATGTATGGACCCCCCCCCCCCCTCTTTTTTTTCTTTTTTAATACAATGACTAGGTATGTGCCCATGCGTTGCCATGAGGCGGGAGAGCGTGGGGAGCGGCGCCTAGGCTACAAATATAATTTTTGTTTATTTCTAAACACTAAGGTACATGTGGTTTGATGGTTAGCCCTAAATTTCTGGAGCAGAGTGGTGTGGGTTCGACTGCTCGTTCTGCACTATTTTTTGCGGGCGCTAGGCGTGGGGAGGGTGAAGCCGTGGTAGCACCAGGTGCCCACATTAGGTTCTTAATATAGTAGTATAGATACGCAGCTCTCCTGCGTATTCAAGAAAAAAAAGATATCTTGGACTCATGTCCGTAAAGGCTTGAGTTCATGGCTTCATGCCCTTGTGCTGGGGTATTGAATAAAATTTGACTTGGCTTCACCATTTGTTCATTATACTTTGCGAGCCGGTGCATTTTGAGTATTATTCTAGCATTGTCTGTTCTATGAGAAGTACACCGGACATGATTGCATTCCTGTTTTTTTTTAAAAAATAAGCTTAGTGAGACATTGACTTCATGAGTTGATGCTGCATATTCTCATTGGTATTCTGAGACTGAAATCTCGGGTCATGTAACAGATGCAAATGCATTATGTACCAGTCAGAAGGGAATCTGAACTCATTTAAGTTTCATTCAATTTCTTTAATATTGTAAAAATGAAGGCATCCAACTGATGTTAGTTGATACTTTGTTTCAGCAGTTTTCTAAATTTATGTTTTATCATAGTTCTGGTTCCAATTAATGTGTGCCCATATTGTTTTGTAGGAGGCGATGGAGAGTTTTACTAATGGGAATGTTCGATTACTGAAGCATGAGCGTAGCATTGTCGCAGAGGATGATCTTGACCAGCGATGGCAGGAAGCCACTGGAGAGTCTGTTTCTGAGGTCATATTCCTCAGCAAACACACTGCAGTCTCCAAACGTCCAGCACTCACAGTGCATCCAATTGGTCCGTTCTTCTTTCGTATGTGATCCCATTTATCCCAATGGCAAGGTCAAATGATATTTTCTGTTCTTTCTTGCTGAACAACATTTGCTTCATGAGATATATATATATGTGTTCGATGAATTCTAAGGATATTGAACTATGTTACTTATAGCATACTGGCAATCCATTGATTTTGTTTGGAAACATGACAATCCAACGAGTTCTGTAATGACCTTCCTTGTATTTGTTATTGTTTTGTTTACTAGTTATAGCACTGTGTTTTTTGAACGACATGCACATGCATCTGTTGGTTTGTTCAAATTATTATTTCATCAACTGTCTGTTTGCTTGATAATGTATATATGTGCTTACCGGTAGACACACATATAAAGGTGTGCCACATCTGAAGGAGGATGAAACCCCACCCCAAGGAGGAACTCCTGGATGGGCAGCAATTCCAAGTCCTCGAATTGGACCTTGGCTCCGGTTGATGCAAAAGATAGCTGTAGAACAAGGCCTTGTTCCAGAGTTTGAGGTAGTTTGCTCTGCAATACCCATGCCTTTTTTATTGAACTGAACTTATCTATAACTATGATTGTTTGTGAAGGTTACGCTTGAGGCTACTCACCATGGACCAGTTACCAGCACACCCACCATGTTTGTTGAGATAGGTATGAGCTTATGTACATCCTTTTTTTGTTTCTTGCATGTCAATATGTCAGCATTCTACAAAGGGGATCCCACATGAGTGGGGTCTGAGGAAGGGATAAAACGAGGCAAGATTTCACCCCGCAAATGTGGAGAGGTTGTGTTTGCAACCTGGTGATTTAGTGAGACAGCTCTCACTACTGCACGAGGCCTGCCCTTCTTGAAAGTTCTTTTTACAGTTCACATCAAAAAGCCCTACAATTAGCTTGGCGACCTCTTGGACCCGTTAGACACAGTTCTGCCCTCTTTGCCTCCTACATGACATCATCCTCAACTCTTATTCACATTCTTCAATCAGGGCAGTCCATGCTTTTGAAGTTGCAAGTGTACATGTATTCCCATAATCAACAGGAGTCTTCCCAACATATTGTTTGATTTAAATTAGAACTAGCACTATTGGGGTATCTGAAAGCTGGAACCATACCATACTTGAGGGTGGGATGTTATCCCCTTTTGGGTTTTCCCCTGTCAATTTTACTTTGAAAGTTACTGTATAAAGTATACTACCTCTAGTTTAAATTAACTTTTGACCTTTGTTTCAGTTCCATATTCACGAGTGGAGTTAATACTTTACGTTTGATGTAATTTGCCCCTATTGACTCTGCATCAATTTCTCCAGTTTCATACCGGACATTTATATACAAGAACACAAAATTTTCATGCTCAGTCATTTACAATGATCTTTATTCAATTGTTTATTTTTTGAATGTGTCAACATACATTTGATATAGTTTGCACAAGCTTATATTTATGACATGTTTTTTGTTCTTTTGAGTTGGAAGAGTTGATTACTGCACTATAGAAGATGTCATCAGCAAAATCATAAATAGAAGGTAGTCAACTTAAGCATGTGAACTTTTGGAACGAGATGCTTCTTATAACATGGACAGGGTGAACAAGATGCAAGCAACTAATAGTTTGTGCTCTATCTTATGGACCTTTTCAAAAGGCCTTTGAGTTTATGTGAATTCAACCCGCTTATTTAAATATAGCTCAGTACACCACTCCAGCAGATGAATTAATAGGCATAATGAATACTAGGTTTCTACACTCCCATCATGTCTACTGGATCTGAATTGCTAACCTCAGTATCGGACTGTTATAATAATGCCAGGAAGTACAGAAGACCACTGGGGTCGACAAGATGCTGCACAGGCAATTGCTCTAGTGAGCTCTCTCCCTCCATCTTTGTGTTTACTACAATATACTTCCTTAGTTTTTTCTTGTGGATTTGCACGAGCAGATGGTGTTATGGCTGTCAGGATCATATAGCATGTGGAGATTCAAAACAAATATCTTATACAAGAAAATTTACTGCATTGCCAAATGCCAATAGTCAAATGAGCTGTGTATGAGTTGGAAAGTAGAAACTTCTGTCTTGTGCCATCAGATATGTAATGTGGGCCAGGATCACATTTGAACCTTTTCGAACATAGGCACATCCTTTTACAATTTTGTTTATTGTATTATCTCCGATTCCCCTAAGTTCTGCAATCACATCACCTCTGCCCCACTGCTCGTTGATATGTGTGAGCAACCCTGTTTACCATCGCCATTTATCAGCTCATTGTCCTGCTGTGATTGTTGGCGCAAAGCTAGCCTCTGATGCCCCAGACCTGTGCCTTTCTACTTGCTTCGACTATGTCCACCTCTACCTCGGTATTTCAGTAAGAAGAAAAGGGCTATCATCTGCATGAGATTATTTGCTTGTTTCTACTTTGATCATAGCATATGACATGACTACGATGAATATTAGTCTTAGACTTATTCTAAAGTCTGATCGACATCGATGCTCCTGTTACGACTGGGGTGTGAGGGTGGCTCGAGTTTATTTGGTAATTATGAATATAATCCAGTGCTGCATATGTATCTAGAAAGGCAACTTGCCCCCCAAGTCTCTATATAGGCACTTAATGTGATTCAACCCACACATTATGTCCAATTCAATCCACACAGTCTAACACTTTCACAAAGTATTGAAAATGTTAGATGCCTATGCATGGTGTCCTAGTTGCGTTCAGTCTCATATATAGAGTTCTTATTAGATGCCTATGCATATGTCCTTGTTGTATTCGGTCTCATACATCGAGTACTTGTTCTACAAGGTCTCTATCATGTATCGGTGTATATATTTAGGCATGATGCTGTAATATTGAATATAGTGCGATACATAGCATGGCATACAAAGCTAATTTTTAGGGTAAGGATTCTTTCCTTCTCTACGTTTTTTATCACGTGTCGTATTTGCATGTGTTCGGTCGCACACAAGGATGCCCTACGCTCTACTCCCGCGTGGAGCCGAGTTTCGCTCGTGCCTGGTGTTCGTGTGTTGTGTTGTTTTGCTCACGCATGCAACCCCTTCTAGGCCCGGTTTTGGTCGGATCCTAGTTTGCATATCTGGTTTTAATTGTTTTGTTAGTGTTGAGCACCAAATGTGCCTGCAGACGGTCCGTGCATGTGCAGAATCAGTTAGAGTTCTGCGTTTCTTGCGGGATTTGTTAGCAAAAGCCGCGGGATGATAACCGGCTTGTAACGTGTCCAGACCTCCCCCTTTATATAGATGAAGAGATACAGCCGATTACCCCCCCCCCCCACACACACACACAATCAATCCAATCAAATATATTTACCAGTTTTTATCTTATTTGCAATGTTCTTTCCATTCCCTAGGAGTAGGAGTAATCTAGCCTTAGTTTAGATCTAGTTTAGTCTTCCACAAAACCATCCCTCTTCGACTCTACGCCGATTAGGGACGCCCGGGTGGCCTGCCAACCCCAGAGCAACCCTTGGAACTCTCCTCGACGGGATCTACCCGGAGGCGAGTTCTAGGGTTCTTCACGGAGAAGAAGAACATGTGCCATCGCGGACAGTGCGACCCCAGACACGGGCCGTTCGAAAGTGTGCAGAGGAGGATCCGCTCCTGCGCCCAGGTCGCGGACCGTCTTTGCCGCCATGGAGAGCACTGCCAGACGGTTCATCTCTAGTGTTTGGCGCCCATATCGGCGCCAACACACTTTTTGGCGACTCCGCTGGGGACCAGGTGTCTAGATCTACTAAAAATCAGGCCCTCAAATGGTCGGTTCTAAAGATCACACCAATATCTCTCCAGACAATATCCTTAGGACGGCTGTAGAAAGCTTGTCGATCAATGAGCAACAACTATATGAAGACTTGATGAGTCAAGTGAGGGAAGACGCATGTCGCCATAGCGCCAAGGCCGAGGAGGAGGCGACAGAGAAATTCTTATCATACTTCACGGTGGATTGCCACTAGAAGATTACCAAGCATGGAGAGATCGAGATTGCATTCTTCTTACCTTTGCTTCAAATATCAAATGTAAGTAAATCTGACGACATCCAATCTATTAAGCAACAACAAGATGAAATGAAACAACAGATTGGGGGTTGGAAGAAACAATTAGAGAAGTAACACGCACATTTGAGAAATTCGTTGCTCCTAGTTTTTTGTCATACGAAACTAGCAATAGGATATCTATGTCTAATACATCGGCAACAAATGGGGATTCGCAGCCCCAGCCATAGTACGATATGCCGATGAATTCATATCCAGGGCAAATTCCACCACCGTCGTCCCTGCTTAACAGATCAGCGACTCTGGATATGACCGAACCGTCCGCATCTAATCGCGTACCGTCTGAACTTAACGTGGACAGTCCGGCTCTCCCTGTCGGACAGTCTGGACCCACGCCAGGACCATCACGTGCCCCCCGGGGTGGTAGCAAACATGACCGGACAGTCTGGTTATATCCATGGACCGTTCGTTAGTACAACTTACTTACTATTCGTTTCTCAACGTTCTTTTGATCTTGTTCACTCTGATATATGGGGTCCTGCTTCTTTTGTTTCTAAAAGGGGCCATCGTTACTACCATACTTTATCGTTTTTATAGATGTTTTTCTCGCCACATGGATTTATTTCATGAAACATCGTAGTGATGCTTTATCCATTTATAAGACTTTCTCTGCTATGGTCCGCACTTATTTTTACATATCTATTTGTGTCTTTCGTGCTGACCTGTAGGTGAGTATCTCTCTAATGTTCTTTCTCAGGTACTTTCTAAGCAAGAGACTCTTGCCCAAATTTCATGTTCTGGCACTCATGCTCAAAATGGTTTGGTTCAGCGCAAGCATCGTCATCTTCTTGAGACTGTCCGTGCTCTTATGTTTGTCTCTTCTATTCCTCACTTTTGGGCCGAGGCTATCTCTAGTCCAACTCGACTAACATTCATCCTTAGCTCTTTAGGGAGGGATTCTTTTGAGCGTCTTTGATTATCATCTTCATGACTCGGATGGTGAACCTCTTGAGGATCCTACTCGTTATCGACACATTTGTAGAGAGTCTTGTTTACTTCGGTGTCACTTATCTAGACATTTCATATTTTGTACATATTCTGAGTCAGTTTGTTTCTGCTCCCACCCAGCTCCACTATAGTCACTTGCTTCTTGCCCTATGATATCTTTGAGATACTATATATAGACACCTATTCTTTTCACGCTCTAGCTCTTTAAAACTTCAAGCTTATTTTGATGCTATCTGGGCTAGTGATTTCTCTAATCTTCGATCCCTTTCTGCCTATTGTGTTTTTCTTGGTGGTTCCCTCGTTGCTTGGAAGACTAAGAAGTAGGTAGTCGTTTCTCGTTCAAGTGCATATGTTGAGTTGCATGCTATGACTCTTGTGACTATAGAGGTTACTTGGTTACTGTGGTTGCTTGAGGATTTTAGTGTTTCTATTTGTACGCCGACTCTTCTTTTATCTGACAATATAAGTACTATTAGTATTGCTCGTGATCCGGTCAAGCATGAGCTTACTAAGCAAATAGGTGTTGATGCCTATTAGACACGTGCATAGGTTCAGGATAATATGATTGATCTTCGCTATGTGGCTTGAGATCTTCAGTTGGCTGATTTATTTACGAAGGCATAAACTAGAGCTCTCCAAAGTGTGTTGTGATCCACCTTGAGTCTGAGGGGAGCGTTAGGTGTTTATGCATGTGCCCTTGTTGCATTCGGTCTCATATAGAATCCTTGTTAGATGTCTATACACGTGTATTTGACTCCTTGTTATATTCGGTCTCATAGAGTTCTTGTTCTCCACGGTCTCTATCCTATATCGTTTTATATATTTGGGCCTAGTACCCTCATATTGAATATAGTGCAATTCATAACAGAAAAGACGATTGTTTTCAAGTTCTATGTGCCCAATTCAGCATTGCTATTACTGTGTTATCCTTTATTTCAAATGTTAGCCTTTAACTGTTCTCTTTAAATGTGACCTTCACAAGAAAACATGGAATTTAATTTTTAAAATTATTGCAGGTTCTATGGAAAGGTCTTGGTCTGGAGGATGGAAATGCTGTTGGAACTTGGCAGAGGTATGCCCATATGCATTTTCCTTGTATGTAAAGTAACATCTTGGGGATTTTTCTTGATCATGTCTATACAAAGACACAAAGTTTTATCCTCAGTATAATGTAGATTGTAGGACAGAAATTGGTACCTCATCTTGCTACAAATTAGGGGAAAATATTGATGCTAGCACATAGACCAAACATTAGAGAGTTGGGCTAGTATCATGATTTGTGTAGCACTAATACAGATACACTTATCAGTATCAAGTGCATAAAGATGCGTGGATACACCATTTTTCTAAAGAAACCGATATATGGATAAAAAACTTGGTCGGGGAGGGTAAGACCACCCTCGCAGTATTTCATTAATAGAAGGCCGCGGCAATGTCCCGACCGATAAACCCCCAGGGCTTGAAGGGGGTGTCCGACTGGGTGAGGTCGGCGATCGAAACTCCCAGGGCTTGAAGTGTCCGAGGGAAGGTGACATTAATGCTGCTGCCACCATCCACCAGCACCTTCTTGACTTGGCTTTCCCGAATCACCGGATCGACAAGCAGGGGGTACTTGCCAGGGTGATCAAAGTTGAGCCATTGGTTGGCCCGGCTGAAGGAGATGGTGTGTTCTGACCACCGATACGGGGCTGGGGCGCTGTTGATGGCCACCAGGACCTGCCAATTGGTGAGCTTCTGTTGCCTCCTGCAGTCCTGCTTTCCTGGGTCCCGTACCCCCCGAAGATGACGTTGACTTCCCTGTCGATGCGCAGAAAAGCCCCGCCACCCCCTCCACCCTACTGCTGAGGTTGGCCCGGCTCGGGGGGCTCTCTCGTGGTGGGGGAGGTGGTAGCGGTTGGAACGGTCGGCCATACCCGACAGAGTTCTTGAAGTATCGGCAATTTAGTAGAGTGTGGCGCATCTCCTTGTGGTACGGACACTGAGAGTCGAGGATCTCGTCCAGCGTCCGTACCCCGCCGCGGGACCGAGTAGGTGGCGGCCCAACAGCGTACATATATCTAGTAGACTGAACATACAAACTTAATGGTCGGAACAAAATAGCAACGGGTATCAATAGCAGAAACAATTATTTTATCTGAACCCATTGAATTTCCAAAGTAATTAACAACGATGATTTTATTATTGCCCCATCATGAACTCCCGGTTTTGTTTACTAGCCAGGCTCTTGCTGTTTTATATAATACAATATCTTAGATTCCTTGTACACCACTGTTGATCACATACATTGTATTTGCATTTTGTTTGATGGTTATTTTATCAATGAAATTGTTTCTATTTGTAAATTAAAATTAGGAGAATTTGGAAAATACCACCACAAGGACCACCTTAGTTGTAAACTACCGTAAGTGTTTCTATGACATTTGGTGACAACGCCTACATGTCCTCACATGATCACATCATATGGGCATATGGTGTTTTCTACATATGAGCATCTTTGTGATGGAATCCTCTTAATTTGAAATTTCTTTTTCTTGTAAGCATTTATTTGTTACATTCTTACTCCCACTCTTTTCTTTGTTTTCTTAAGCAGTAAGCACATGAAAACTCATTTCTTGTTATGCAGGAATTGTGAAAAGGTTCTATTAGGTATAGGAGGTGGTCACTATGTTCCTCGTCACATGGATATTGTCATGTAAGCATTGAGATAAAAGTTATTCTTGAAAGCAATTTCTAATTATATGTTGTCTCCCCTGTATATTTTTTTTTGTATGTTAGCACTTCTAATCTTAAAAGATCGTCATACTTTGCTTTCTAGAAGTGAAGGGAAGAAACAAATTCTGATGAAATATTACTTATAGCTTCTTCCAACTCTTTTGGTGAAACAACAAATTTATACGACACCACGACAAGGTGTTGTCTTATTAACCTTGGGGATGTGAGAAGATAAAACCTCTATTACCAGATATGACTTGATATATAGAGTCATGGGCTATGTGTGGGATCTGGTCTGACTAGTTGCAAACAAACACTGTTTGAACCACGAACCAGTTAAACATGCAAATTCAATTTAACTACTGTGGTATGGTGCAGTTTGACAGGTTGAGTGGGTTGGAACCGAACCATGTACCTGCCTAGTTAAGAGTGTTGATTGATGCTGATGTGGGTGTGATCAATCCTAGTTTCCTATTTAATTCCTCTGGACCGATGCAGAATCTGTCCTGTGGTGGATCTGTTGTCAGTGGGAACATTTTCATTGTTAACTGATTTTTCATTCCCTGGAAAATGGTGAGAGCTGTCTACATTTATGAGGAAAAGGCTTGTCTCGTTTTGTACCTTCCCCAAATCCACTCATGTGGGAGTCTCCGGCACAGGGTGTGCCCAACTGACTTTTCATTCCCAATTTTCTCAGTTAATGCATGCTTGTTCTACTAAAGAGCAGAAATTAGTATTCTGATGTACACAAGGAATACATATATTCTAACTGCCTCATTTTTTCAAATATTTCAGCAAAGATGGTGTATGGGTCGGTCATTTACTCTCTGGCTACTCCTTGCCAATGGACATGCCGTCGCAAGTAAATGTAAAGAGTTCTGAAGAGGTTGCTGGAATGTGGAAGCACTCCATCAAAGTTTCTTATGAAGCAACAAAGGCAGCATTTCCTGGTGGTGAAGTTATCGCGCATCTTGATCACAAGTAAGTGCCCCAGCCAGTTTGGTGCATCTAATAATCTACTAAAGATGTTACTTCACTGCATTTGTTTGTTTTTTTTAGCCTATGTAGCTACTGTAGTTTTGGACCACAAAACCCTTGCTCGTAATTTTGAATCTAATCACCAACAAGAAAATTCTTTATTTGACACTAGTAAAGTTCATGGTTCATTTCTTGGCTCTCAAAAATATAAATCTTCTTTTATTTGAAAACAAGGAAATTTCCGCACACAATGATGTTTCTATCAGCTGTGCAGCTAGTCCATGGTTGTACGGTCACCCTGTTCTAAAACGGCATCTCTTGGCGTTTAATTTCCTGTCCAGGAGCTTCAAGGGCTGGCAGAAGAATGCTGTTACATGCTTCTTGCAGGAGCAGAACATCAGGATAGGAAAGCCTAGCGATTTCCTGTGACGTGCTGCGACAACAGTGCTGGACAGGACAGGTGGAGAGGCTGTGAATGCTTGAGCTGATTTCCCTATGCGCGCACGCTGAATAAATGAGACATAGGGGCTGTTTGGTTCGTGGCTAAATATGTCATACTTTACATAAGTTTAGTCGTTCGAATTGAAGAACTAATCTTAGTCAGAAAAGTTAGGCAAAGCGTGGTAAATTAGGCTCAAACCAAACAGCCCTATAGTAAGACTCGATCCTTGAATTTGCCGTTAGCCCGCATGCATGCCTTCCCTGGCCCTGAGGCCGGGCGGCCGGCCGGTACCAGCAAGCTAGCGTTGGTACGGTACGACGACTGACTGATTGGGGGTACGGCCGGCGCGCTAATAATCACGTACTGCGATGAATCCGTTCACCTTGTTGTTAACCGTTTTCACGCGACGGGCCGGCCGGTCCTGACAGGCGATGGAGGACAAGCCAACCACCACCCTCACACTAAAGCTGCTGCCCTAGGCCGGCCGGCCGGCCGCACTTTCCAGTGACGCGCGCGCGTACGGAAACTACGGATACAGATGGAGTGATGAGCGAGTAGTGTGAGCGAGCGAGCAGCAGGCAGCGTTCCTGTAGCGGAAGGAAGGTTCCATGCTGCAACCTGCGATGCGAGTGAGGTGAGGAGGAAGGAAGGACTCACTGTTACTGACACACGTATCTGTGTGGAGCCCAACCGAAGGAAACTACTACTGTAAATTAAAAAGTACTACGTACTACCTGTGCTGTACTTACAGTACCGCCCGGGCCGCATTGAATTGGCCGTACGTGGTGGACAAGACAAGGGGCAGGGGCAGGGGCAGCGAGGAGTGAGCCCCGCGCCCGCCATTGATCGTGTCCAGCTCGATCCTTCCGCTTTCTGTGTTGCCATTGCCACGCGATGATGATAGCGTGGCGGATGGATTGCTCACTCAGCTAATACGGTTGCATATATCCCTGGCTCTGGCCGGCTAGCTGCTGCTGCTGCCCCATCCATAAATGAGGTCGCCAACGCCAAGCGCGTAGGAGTACGTACTCCTACGTACGTATGTGGGGGGAGTTAATTAGCCAGCGAGCGAGCGAGGGTGGGTATCAGTGCCACCCGCCACACACACTTCACCGGCAGCGCATCCCACAAGTCTTCTCGTGCAGTGCAGTCTAGGCTCTGGATCAGTTTCAGATCCTTAAAAACCAAAATCAAAAGTGTGTTCCTGTACTCCTTCCTACTCTCTGAATGCGGCATTGCAGTGAGACTGTGAGAGCACCCTAATCTAATCTTACTACTCCTGCCTTTCCCTCGTACTCCGTACACTGCGGGGGTGGCTTTTATTTTATATTATATTCACCGGAACGGCGCAGGGAAGCAGGCATCATCTACACATACACACACACACCCCCCACTCCTGGGCCCTGGCTGATCCGGAGTCACTCACTGCTGCTGCTCAGTGCTCGCGTCCGGCTCCCACCGCTCTGCAGACGACTGCCTCCTCTGTCCTTCCTTCCTTCCTTCCTTCCTTCCCTTGCCAGTGGCAGGCAGAGGATCTGCAGTGCCTGCCGTCCAGCGCCAGCCCGACCGACCCCTCCTGCCGCACAGCACACAGGGAGGGGGGGATCGCCGGATCATCAGCTAGCATGGTGCAGCAGTCAAAGAAGAAGAAGTTCCGCGGCGTCAGGCAGCGCCACTGGGGCTCCTGGGTCTCCGAGATCAGGCACCCGCTGCTGTAAGAACCAACCGAACCGACACACACCTGCAGTGTTCTTGTGCCGTTCATTCTCTCTCTTTCGCCATGCATGTGTTCTTCTGATGATGACGACGGCCGAATTCAACGTGTGCACGCGTTCTTGTGCGTACGCAGCAAGAGGAGGGTGTGGCTGGGCACCTTCGAGACCGCGGAGGAGGCGGCGCGGGCGTACGACGAGGCCGCCGTCCTCATGAGCGGCCGCAACGCCAAGACCAACTTCCCCGTAGTGCCCTGCGGCAGGACGCGCGGCGGCGGCTCGTCCGGCAACAACACCAACGCCGCCAGCGCCAGCAGCCTGTCGCAGTCGCAGGTCCTCAGCGCCAAGCTCCGCAGGTGCTGCAAGGCGCCGTCGCCGTCGCTCACCTGCCTCCGCCTCGACCCGGAGAGGTCCCACATCGGCGTCTGGCACAAGGGCGCCGGCGCGCGCGCCGACTCCAGCTGGGTCATGACCGTCCAGCTCAGCGACAAGGACGCCTCGCCGGCGCCCACCGCCACGTCGTCGTCCGCGGCCACGGCCACGAGGGCGACGGCTGCCTCGCCGCCTGCGACGGTGGTGGTGGTGGACGACGAGGAGAGGATCGCGCTGCAGATGATCGAGGAGCTGCTGGGCGGCGGCGGCCCAGTCTCGCACCCGCATGGGAATGGTGGGATGCTCCAGACCGCGGCAGCAGGTGGCGGCCTCGTCATCTGAAGACCGGCCGGCCAACAACGGAAATTGCATTGCATGCAATGCATGCATGGTTCGTTCAGCAAGCTACAATTAAGTTTGATCGGCCGGATCAAGTATTTGGTACACACAAGAGTCGTCGAAAGTAGTGTGGTTGGTGCAGAAAGCAGTTAAGATTGCATCATATATACATATGTATCTCTATTACTAGCTAGCTAGCTACATCAGTCAAGCTTATTAGGAGAGAGAGACCATATAGTAAGTAATTAATCTTAATCACTTCATTCCCTGTGAAGCTCTCTGTGTCTATTAAAAGGCTTACTTGTATGTATATAAGCACATGCAGCCCTTTGTTATACATGTATCAATAATATCAGGCTATATACATCAATATCAACGGTGTTCCCTCCTAGCTAATGCAAGGAAATAATTGTCTTGTGGTTGTGGCTGATGAGGCTTTTCATGAGAAGAACATCTGGAATATAAAGATATATATATGTAGCTGATATCTTTTGGAAATAAGATGAGCTTATTTTGGCTACCAACATAATAATCGTTTCAAAGCACAGAGCATCAGCCTACCTATGTACTTAGGTAGCAACTCCCCAGGACTAAGAAAAACATGCACATGTATCAGCCTACCTATGGTTTAATTTCATGACTTTCATCATATATAGGCAAATACACTTGTCTTTGAGTTAATTTGTGCCATGTGTCCCTTTTCCTGCAAATGACACACAAACGTTTACTGTATTGTATCATCACACAGTTACATTAATCAATTCGATGCCAAAAAAAAAACGTTTACTGTATTCCTATATATGTGCTATATATATTGTGAATGTCGCTTTCACATAAATATTTGATAAATGTGAGATGCATGATGAGAACATTATCGGACGGAGATTCATCAAAATACTGGTCACGGTCTGCATAAGCACCACAATACACTGACAATTAATAACAAGCAGCCAAGGTAGCATACACCTAACACAAGCAATAATGACCAGCGGAACCATTGTCTGCAGGCAAAAAAAAAATAAAAAATAAAAATCCCTCATCGCGCAGGCCTGCGGGGCTTAATTGACGATTAAATGCAGGCAGGCCGTCAACTTAACTGTGACAGCACACCAGACTAGTTGCATATGATTAGTTCTTTCCATTTCTTCATCCGCAGAAGTAGCTATAACCAGCGCCATGGTTGAGTACTACACACAGCTGTAAAAGCAGGCATCAGTTCATTGTTCCCCTCTTTGTCGATGAGATGAAGTCAAGACTCCCAAGTCCCAAAGTATGTAAGCTTCAGCTATCATGTCTTTGAACTGTGACATATTAATCCAGCATGCATATATACGGGAAAATATCCTATGCAATCACTTATCCTGGTGCAAGTATACAATCAAGCGATCTGGTGCATCCGATCTAGATCCATTGAATTTAAAGTGGTGGAATAGAGAGCCACTAAATTTAAAGAGTCATTTATAAAATATATTGGATATGGTTTTCTTCTAATATTAGCTAAATTTACCTTTACAAAACCACATACCTAGTCTCTTGAAGTTGCTTGAATAAGGGGCCTCCCATGCATGTTGCAAAAGCATGCATTGAATATAGGTCTAGCTAGTAGGATAGCTAGCTGATGTACTGGTCCCTCGTACGTCGCTAACTTCGTGCTAATTTGCCTTCAGTCCCGTCGTTCGGATTATGATGCATGGTCTCACCTTAATTAGATTGCAAGGCATAGCAATGATATTTTTGCATGCCCGCCAGTTCTACCTAAACCCCTCTAGATCTGCGCGCGGTGATGGTTGATATGTAGTACATGCCAGTAAATGGATTAATGACGACGACGTTGCATCTCCCTAACAATTGATGAGATCCTGAGATTAGTCATATAAAATATACTTAAAGGACAGATGTGTAGTAGCTCCATATATCAGTCATACTGTGTATCGTCGGTTGTGGATCCGAAGCAGTGAGTCTTAATTAACGCATTTTACAGAGAGAAAGGCTGGGGTCTCGGTTCATCGCTTCTTCTTCAGACCCTAGCTATTTATTTATATATGGAAGCTAGCCTCCAACACTACTACACCTTCCGTTTTAGTCATAATATACTTTAAACAATACTTCCTCCGTTTGTTTTTATTTTTATTTGACATCAGCCGTCAAATTAGCTTGTAAAAGTGAACGTACACTTGAAGTAAACAGTCTTGAACGAGGAAATTAAAGTCAAACAAAGAAATAGTACTGTAAGGACAGTATAGCACATAGCAACACGTGTACAATATATAATATCCACATTCATTAGATTATCCCCGCAATACTGCAAGCCACTAGCTGTAGCATGCAACAAGTAGATTCCTGATAAATGAACCTAACTAGATCAGGCGGCGCCCCTTCGGACGCCCTATCCAATACCTTTGGACAACACAAGGCAAAAAATAATAGTGCAAAAGATTTGGAAAATTACAGTTTATATTAGTCCTAAAAATTGCCTCAATGGTTCTACATGGGCCAGTCAAAACACAAGTAATCTTATAGCATGCATAATCTACAACAAAATAATCAATTCAACAGTCATAACTCATCAATCATTCAGTCCTATTTGTATGTCTTAGTATTGTTAGTTCCACACCTGCAGGTGTAGATCCTACGCCTGTGGTTTCAGTGACCACACCTAACAACTAACTAAATTGCTCACAAAATACATGTTGTCACTTCTTTCACACCTATAGAGTCACAAATGTAGTTAGCATGTCCTTGTTCTTTGTTCATAATAAAGCCTTTCCAAATTTCCAATTATATTTTTAAGACATCTTGTTATGAACTTGTGAATGCAAACTATAATCACTCGATATGCAATTGCATCTAATTTAACTTGGTTGCAGTTGGCAAGTCATTGTTTTCTATTAGTTTGTCTATGTTTATTCAGCTAATAATTAGTACCTCTTTTGATCGAAGTATTTCTAGAATCTAGCTATAGTCAGTAACTCCATTTTCACCTGCTATGATAGTTTAAATGTATCTTTGTTTCAAGGACATAGTACTTGCCTCAATAAGATCATCTACAGCAACATATCCATTTGCCTCTTCCAAACTCATCTGCATGGTTCAACTATTTTTTTAAGATAGGTGACCTGTATCTTTTAGAATATCAGTGATGCACATATAGGTTATTTTACATGATATTCGACTCTATTTGCCAACCTAATAATGTTGGAGTAAAATTTTTGGACGTGCTAGAAAAACAAGTAGTAGTAGTTGCAATATAAAATAATAAACATATTCTCATTCTAACCATACATAAAAGATTAATCGTGCAGTCCCCATTTAGAACAAACTGTTAATTTATCTGATTGAAATAAGCAACCTTAACTTACTCGTATTGTAGTGTAACATTCATGGCTCACCAATTAGAAATGCTAAGGTCTGTCGCATAGCCAGCTATCTTGCTCCTGTTGTCCATGTTGAGATAATTATTCATGTTTTAGGTAGAGAAAGCACAAAGAAGATACACAAATGGGAGGATCAGAAGACTACAGAGCCCCTTCTTGCCGGGGTGGGCAATGGCGATTAATTTACTGGATGAATGGACGGATCAGAGTTTTTTAGGGATAACAGATTTTCATCCTCCCTTAAGAATTTGTTCGATGTAAACATAACAAGATCTACAAACAATCTCATTATGATAAACTCAGAAGGTAAACATACACTCCAACATAATAGCAGCAGCAAAAGCTTCCACTTTAACAGATAAGTCAGGTATCTTGATTTACTTACTTGAAACCATGGGACCTGTCAAATGCAGACTAAGAGGGCTGAACTATTGTACATCAACAACCTTCTTCATCCCAACATCGTAGATCCTGATCTTGGGGTCACGAACACCACGACAGTACCGGGGCCAATGCTAGCGCTTTGTCGGGAGTTGTCTCACTCTTGGCGCCCGAGGGACCATCCATGCTGGTATCATGCTAAAAACAAAAGGGGAGAAGATAGACAACTTTGATTAGTTATGACTTTTGACCAATAATTGACAAAAAAACTTGTATACTCACATTCATAGGATTCTAATTCTTGTATATCAAGGAACTGAACATGGCTCCACGCTCTTGCAACATCCCGTTCTGCCTTTGCCCTGGCCCCATATAAGCATGTCATTATATTGCCACCCCCAAATGCAACAACAAAGAAGAGACGAAGTCGATTGCTCATAGCAGCTCAGCTAGTAGCTAGTAAGACCCCCACATACACACAACAAGTAGCTCACCAGGGCACTTGGTGAGTCAAGGTTGCAAGGAGCATGACCATCCTGTATCTAGAGAAGAGGAACAGTAGCACATCGAGCGATGCCGGCAGCGACGGGGAAGCGGAGCCCGAGCTCACGTCGACGACTGCTGCAAGAGGCGCTAGCGTGTCGACGGCCGCTGCGCCCCACACGCATCCTCCTCCTTGATTGCCACCGCCGCGCTGTCGCAGTCGCATCCCACGACGAGCAGGCAAACAACAAACGGTGGATGGTCGGAGTACAGAGCGAGCAGCAGACGGCGCCGGACTGGAGGTGGAGGCGGTCGTCGAGTGCTCGTTTGAGGCAGGCGGAGGCGGCCTCACGAGGAGAAGAGAGAGAAGGGGTCTGGGCTGCTTTCCGTGAGAGGCAAGACTTCGTGAGATCGGGAACACGGACGCAAGGAGCTCGTTCCATTGAATCCAATAAAAATTTCGGGTCCGTGAACTGCTTTCCACGCGTCGACGAGCCACAGACTGAGTTCGCGTGAAGTGCGGAAAGGAGCTCAAATCTGAGCGTCTTTTAAGACTTTTTTAGATTTAGATAGAACAAATAGCGATCTCTCTCAGGTCTCGTGCTGTCGTGCACATACATGCAAATGGTTCGTTCAGCTCGATATAGCCAAATAGAACATATATATTGCACATTGATTTACGCATGAGCCTAATAAAGCCCAACAGCGGCCCATAAGCAAAACCTCCTTTCCTTCTTCCTCCCTTTTGCATTTGTGCTACCTGCCCTGCCCCGCGCCGCCGCCAACCCGCCATTACCTGCGCCATGCCACCGCGAAAACGCCCGCCGTCGCCGCCGGAGGAGCCCTCCCTTGCCTCGAAGCCTCGACCTGACGCGCAGCCGTCGAAACCCGCCCCCGATTCCGAGCAGCCGACCATCGACCCGAGGATCCTCGCCCAACTCCCCAACCAGGAGCGCCTGGCGTACAAGCTCATCTTCGAGGCGGGCAACAAGGGCCTGTGGATGCTGGACATCCGCAAGAAGCTGCTGATGGCCCCCAACGTCGCCACCAAGGTCGTGCGCACCCTCGTGGCGAGCGGGCTCCTCAAGGAGGTCAGCGACGTGCGCCACCGCAGCAGGAAGATCTTCATGGCCACCGACTTCCAGCCCTCCGCCGAGATCACCGGGGGCACCTGGTACCACGACGGCCGCCTGGACACCGACGCCGTAACCACCGCGCGCCGCTGCTGCCAGGCGCAGGTCCAGAGGCTCGGCGCCGCGACCGTGCAGATGATCCACCAAGGCATTCTCAAGGAAGACCCCAGGGCCGGGTACACTATCGACAAGGTCAGGGATATCATCAAGACCATGGTGCTGGACAAGGTGCTCGAGGAGGTCAAGAGCACCGGCACGGGGGATTTTAGCGCCGTCAGGGCCGGCACGATGTGCTACCGGCTGGTGACTGGGGCTCCGCAGGGAGGGATGATGGAGGGAATCCCCTGTGGGGTTTGCCCCAGGATTCATGAGTGCTCGCCGGAGGGGATCATCTCACCCAGCACCTGCGTTTACTACAAGAAGTGGCTGCAGATGGACTTCTAGGCGGTGACGGTGAGCCCTCTTCTGTCCGTCACGATGGGGCTGTTGGAGTCCATTGGAGAATTTAGTTTCATATTGACCAGTCGGGACCTCTGAATTCTGAAAGGATAGGTATAACAACAGTTCAGTTTTAGATTGTGATACTCATATTAATAATCATCTCTATAGTTATTTCTACTTATTTGTCCTTTTAGCTTGGTATAATCATTCATATGTATTTATTCCATCAAGTTTGGATGTCTTTACTCAGTACCATATCAACTTCCTAAATATTTAGGTAATCGGCAAACCTTTCAGCTCTTCTATCTACTGAAGTTATGTATATTGAGCATGTGAACCCAAAGTGTTTCTGTTTGACAGCCAAAGGGCCAACAAAGATGCGCCTTCTATTCAACTTTGTAGGGCCGCTAAACTTAAACTGACTGAACTTAGATTGTGACATAAAGTACAATATTATGCTTGGAAACCGTGATAGGTGTCACCACAAAGGAGCTTAGCTTGTCTGTAATCATACACACGTGTTTGAAGCAACAAACTCTCAACCTATCGACTGCTGTAATCAGTCTCTAGATATCTAAGAAGCTAACAAGTAACAAGCCAACCGAAATATAAAATCTCCTCATCTAACGACCATGCAACCTATTCGACTGGACACATTGCCTGGCTGGTCCTTTCTTGTGCCTGGAATAGGTGTTGCTGTACACAACAATAATCTTGTATTTATGTTTAAACTACAACTGCGAGTTGGTACCTTGATTGTATTGTTTTTGTGGGCATGACTAATATGTGATCTGCAATCTCAGCTGTACCTATGTTATGACTATTTCAGCCCGTTCTTGATACCTAGCAATGATAGTACTTGATTTCACATCACAAAATCACTAAAATTTTAATATGTTTCATGCAAATTGCACGGTTTGTTTTTCTGAGACTACTGTAGGTGCAGCACACTGAAATTTGTCTGTCTACAGCCTTGAATTACGAGGAAAGCATGTTGGAAATCTGTTCTTGCATGCTTTCCTTGATCAGATAATCTTTTAGTGTGTATCTGTCATTAGGCATAGTAACTCAATTATCCTTGATCACAATCTACAGAATATGCTGCATTTGTGTTGAACTCTGCTGCCAATCTGAGTTCAGTCCTTGCGCTTGTTGGCCTGAAATTGACTTTGCTTTTGTTTAAAACATATGGAAGGGGAAAAGGCATCCTTACGATGTATATATACAGCAAAACTGAGGAGTTACAATCCTTTTCATAAAGTACTATTCAGCCATTGAAAAATAGGCGGCCTGATGCCTTCCTTCACCCTGTGTAAGTGTAGCATGAGTGCATGGCTAAATAAATCCCTGAACTTTACAGTCCAGAGCCTGATGTTAGGCCTACCATTCAAAAATCTTGCCGTTTGTTAATTTCTGAACATGCGATGCTGCGACCATGAAGATCTCCATGACGAAAGCATGTTGGAAACCTGTCCTTGCGTGCTTTGTACAAACCCAGCTGTCGATTGTAATTTGTAAGCATTCCAAGAATCTGCCAGCATCTACTAATAAAACTTCATTCCCGGAACAGATGTTCTCTTGTTTCTTCCACTCTTGTATTGCACAGTAAACAGTCCACAATTATTGTTCACCAGGTTTGCATCTCTACGCTCATGGGACACTTTGGTCATACGTACTGGCACTTAATCTGTTGGCACTTAATCTGTTCGGTTGTGTCTGGATTGAAGGGGATTGAAGAGGATTAAATCCTCTTTTATTGTAATATATTTTATTTATAATGTATTGTATGATTTGATATTAAATTTTTTACTTGTAGTATAGAAAGTAGAAATAAGAACTAATAGGTAGGTGCCCGTGCGATGCCACGGAACATAAATTGCTTCTCGATTTGTATATCAGCTATGCTTCCTGTGGAGCAAGGAAGCGAACGCAAGCCAGCCTTTTGTATTAGTGCATTCTGTTCAGTTCTTACTTGATCATCCCGTGTTCTCGCGTGTGCCATGGCCGAGTGGCAAGCTCAACACTGGTATTGTTGTCTTGTCTCAAATGAAGTCCGGTTCCACAAGTTAACCGGAAATCTTCATGGGTGATAGTTGTGTCAGATTCTTCCGTGCATAGGGCAAGTAATGCAAGTGATAGCTGTGTCAGTTTACCCCCATTTTTTTGGGCATCACTTGTCTCAAATGAAGTCCATTGGAGGTTCGCAATTTATGTTCCGTGGCATCGCACGGGCACCTACCTAGTATATGTATTGTGAGTGATTTAGTGACCACTGTATCTAAGATACGTTGTGCCATAGATATTCTGAATCTATGGCACCGAGACCTTAGAACCATTTATCAACAGTTTCACCTCTTGCAATTGAACTTTGCTCAATTGATCAGAGGTGTGGTTTTATGAAACCATGTCCTAGAGACGCGGTTAGCTCTAATGGTTGGTTTTCAGAGAAGTTACACACACCTCTTGAAGCATGGATTGCCGAAAAGAATTCATGCTTGGTACACGTTCTTCAAGAACCTTATGCTAGAGATTCAGTTTTCAAAATCCTTTTTTTTTAAAAAAAATCCATTTTTAGGTTGTTCGGAGGCGTTTTACCAATTAGAGGATTGCTAACAACAGACAATACGTACCAAAGATACGATTTTTTGCTAGAAAGGTGCTATACCTCGTGCAGAACCGAGCAAAGATCGTTCTTCAAAAGAAATCATTTTTCCTCAATGCTGTCTGTCTGTGCAGACTGTAGAGATGTAGGCCGTTCAGTCATTGATCAATGATGAAAGTTCCAAGTTCAGGTCTGTCAGAATAATCCTTGAGCACACTTGTTCAGTCTTCAGTCAGTCAGTCTGTCCAGTTTCAGTCAGTGTGTTTGTCCAGTTTCAGTCTGTTGTAGGCGTTTGGCCGCTCATTTTAGCCTGTGTGTCGCTGTTGTCAGTTTCGTGGTCAAAACCTGTTGACTGATAGTGTAAGCAAGACCTGATCGTGTTTAATGAGAAGGTTGGTGTGCATGTGTGGTGTTGTGTGTATGTGAAATAGAAACACGCTTATGTAACCTTGGGCCTGCATTTTTACAGTCAGTTAATCTATTCAGAAAACATTTCTACCAATTGGAGCAGCACCAACTCGTGTCCTGCTCTCTAGCTTCGCGTGCGTGCGTGCGTGCCCGTTCATCTGAGTGATCGCCGGCGACCTGGTGGAGTCTGTCTCTCCGGCGAGTTTCTGACAAGGTCTAGGTGCAGGGACATTGTTTGAAAGCACAAGACTCCATAAAGTACACTCTTGTTGGTAATCGTTGGCAGTATTTCAATGCCCTCGAGAAAAGCGTGTAAAAACGTTCATGTGATGGCCAGGCCGACGACAGAATGATGCAGCTGCCAAACCAAACCCAAGTGTTCTTGAGTCCATGCACATTGCATCTCTCGTTCAAAAAATGCTCATGGATTCCGACAATCATCACACAATTCACTGGACAACGGATAAACAAAGACATCGTACATGCATGCCAGAAGGCCAATCCAAAGACAAACCAAAACGTGCATTGCAGGACAGTGTGAGATGATCTCTGAATCTGTGGCCAATTGTGAGGGTATCGTAGAGGAAACAAAGATAGATTCAGTTGAGGTGGTCACATGTACTACA
The DNA here is from genome assembly GCA_029449295.1 of Zea luxurians. Lineage (NCBI taxonomy): Eukaryota > Viridiplantae > Streptophyta > Magnoliopsida > Poales > Poaceae > Zea > Zea luxurians. Next base: position 66,049,823 of record JAOPSE010000005.1, read on the forward strand.
TTTGGGATTATATCGTCTTCAACATACACATAGCCAGCTAAGAGTATTTATTCTTTGCCCCAAGGATGATGATGCAGGACAGTAGGGTTATGAACTCCACTCCCAAATCTCCAAGTCCAAGCAAAGCAAACAATAAGTCAATATGCTACACACTTAACATTCGGCGTGATTGGTTGCTTTCTCGAAGCAGCCTGGCCGCTCGGGCCAGCTTCCGTTGAGCCTAGCCGCCCAGAGACGGAAACAAATCATGTTTCCCGCGGGTCTGGCTCGGAGCGTTCTGCTGCATCTCTCGAGCCAAACCAGCACACTTACCCACCAACCAAACAGACGTACTTTGGATACGTAGATGCAGCACATGTATGTGCGGACAACCAAACAACCGTAAAGTAAAAAACTGCTGCATGCGGGAATGCATGCGTCCGCTTAGACAGGCTACCAATCATGCTGATTCGGATCCAGGGGAAGGGACACAATGCTACTAAAATCGTACAGAAAGGTGAATACACAGAGGACTAAACCAAGACTCCAAAACCTGTAGACTCATCTATGCTTTTCTATGGAACATGTCCTACAACAACCGACCGACCAACACCATGTTTCTGCTGCCCGCTAGCGCTTTCTGTACAGAACTGTTGCCACATCTAGCTCAGGGGCTAAAATCTCTTCAGCTGTGAGTTTTGAATCACCCTGTCTGCCTGATTAGCTGACGATGCACTGTTGGGAGACGGTGGGGTTGACAGTTGGCCACTCTTGTGGGGCGCAACTCAGATCTGTTTCTCTTTGTGACTTGTTTCGGAGTTCTCTTCCTTGTCATCTGACTTTGAATTGAGAAACCGACCTCCAGCTCCCCTGGCCCTTTTTAAGTCATGCTGATGGCGTGGCTCATGGAGATAGGGATGCACATCATAGATGTAAACAAAGTCAGTTCTTTTTTTATTATTTTAGATGACTTAACATTTCAACAGCAGAAAGATAAATGAAATGAGCAATCAAGTTATTTTTGTTTCAGATGATATCAAAGAGTGAGAAACATGTGTGATCAACTTACAGTGCTTGACAGAAGCTGATAGGATTTTCTAAGTCGGTAGCTGCATCTTTGTATCAGTCTTCCAATTTTGAGAAATTACCATGATACTAACATGTTCAACTCTCTCTAGCTAAAAGTAGCATACAGATAAAAACAGAATTGATGCAGCCTCAGTAGTCTCCTTTCAGTTTTTTTTGGGGTCTGTGCACCCACATAAACAAGATAATCTTGCAAAGAAAACAGGCTGGCTGCTACAACCACCTACTACTTGCTAACAACAATTCAGTTTCATCTACAACCGCCTTTGTATATCTCATCGTTGCTAAACAATTCATATCGGCTAGCTTCTGCGTGATCAATCATTTGTTCTCCTTCATTCAGCTCCATGTTAACTTCCATATGGCACTCCAAATGCTCCACATGGGAGTAGTTTGACTTTGACCAAAATTCTGTGTTCTCAAGCATTTCTGCTGATCTCACAAAGCGACAACATTAGCAATAAATCAACGGTTATAGGGAAGAAAATTTGTGCATCCTGCAAAATCATATGCTAAAATGGCCACATCATTATACCTTCATGGTGTTGGAACTGTCTCTCGACAGCTAGGAGATCCAACACGAGTGAATGGTGATGGCAACAGGGCACTCGCGCGTGATGGCAAAAGCTCTGTTAATCTAGCCTCTCACGGGCACTGTGCGGGGGTATTTATAGGTAACCGAGTGCACGGCGCCTTGCGTCAAGGACGCATGTGCCCTCAGGTACCTAGTTTATCCCCAGAATATTCCCATAAAGCGGGGTTACAAGCTGTAATTACAACTACGCCTTTACAAATTAGGCCCGTAACACAAAGGCGGCCACGCAGGGCCCGTTACAATGGGCCAGATCTCATGTGGGCCTCGGAACTGACCGAGGCCGCGCCGTGGGAGGCGTCGCCGCAGGCCTTCGTCTGGTGCCGAATCGAGCGAAGGGTCTCCGTGTTGTCTCTGGTGCCGACAAGCGGAGGGTGTCCCTGCCTGCTTTGTCTGTCAGGGCAGGGGCTAAGCGGTGGAGACTTCGGGCGAAGGGTGGCGTTTCTGCCTTCGCTCCAACATTTGCCCTCCGAGGGACCAGTTCGACAAAGTCACCTGGTGCCGAAGACGTCGCTAGATGGCGGAGACGCTGCCCTCGCTCGAAGTGGTTCCGCGGGGGTATTTGATGTGACCGTTGATGGACATCGTATTGTTGGACTGCGGGTTTTCCGAAGCGTCGCGATCTGTGGGCGGCGGAGTCGCTCGTGCTCCGGGGACGGAGGAAGTCCCCGAGCCGGAGGGTGAATTGGTTGTTTTCGAGGCGTTCTTCGTCGCCGGTCTCCGCTTGCCTGCGCACCGGTTTGTTGGCGAAGTCCTGCGTAGATTCAACGTTCAAATTCATCAGCTGACACCGAACGCCGTGGTGGCGCTGGCGAAGTATGTCTGGGCGACGACTTCGTACGGCGGACAACCGTCGGTTGAAGTTTTTGCGAAGAATTACTGCTTGCATTGGCAGAAGAGGGTGGTTGAGGGCGGAGTTGCCCAGTTTGGGTCGTGCACATTCACGCCGAAGACCGGCAAGACCACAATGCCAGTAGTGGAGTTGGTTCCGTGCGCCCGCAACAAGTGGGGCAATTGGAATGAATTTTGGTTTTACGTTGCTGAGGCTACTGTCGAAGGCCACGAAGGACTTCCCGTGTCTGAGATGTGCTCTCACTATTACTCTGCGTATCCGCCTTTTGAAGTGGCAGAAGAGGATGCAAACGAAGGGGCCCTTCGATGCGCTGCCGGCCAGAGCAGTGGTCGTGATTTAGTTGAAGAATTCGTGGCGTACGGGGTCTGGCCCTTGGCGCACGGCTGGGCGCTGGGCGAAGTGTGCCCTCGCCAGATGCCTTTTCACGGAGGAAGGGTGGTGCGAAGTCCTGCCTTTGCACTGAATTTGCGAAACCGTGATCCGGCCGCCTTTGTGCGTGATGCGGAGGACTTGGCGGTGCGGCTCGTGGGGCGGTACGTGGCGAGGACGGAAGGCCAGCGCAGCTTTGATATTCGCGGGTCAAATGAACGTTTGAACAGGGTCTTCGAATTAAATCAATTCACGATCCCCGGCCGAAAAGGCAGCGGGGAACGGCGAAGGCTGCGGCCTCCAGCGGAGGCAAGCCGCCGCTGGCGGCGAAGGCGGGCGCCTCTGCACCCAGCAAGGCGCCGGAGACAATGGCGGGCGCCGGAGTCTCCAAGCTGACGAAGGTGGTGCCGCCGGCCAGCGGGGTGGCGGAGGCTTCGAAGGCGGCCCGAACGTTGCCGCCGCCGGGCAAACGCGTTGCCGACTTCGGCACCGACATTAGTGTGGACGATTATCTTGGGGGTAAGTTACCCGGCCGCCTTTTTTTTTTAAATCGTTGATGCACTGCAGGGTCGGACGAGGGCCGGCTTGCTATAGCTGTGCCTGCCGGGGCAATCGCGACGGCTGCGCTGTCGTCGAAGGCGAGGGGCGGGACCCTTGGCGCCGGAGGCGAGGTGTCGGCCCTCGCGTTGGTCAGAGACGAGGCTGGCGCGGCGACCCGCCGGCTGAAAGGAGTGACGGAGGCGCTGAGTCAGGCGACGGAGGCGCTGAGTCAGGTCCGCCGAGCTCTTTTTTTTTTACGGCCATGGCCTTACGTGTGCTCTGCAGGTGGCTGACTTCACCAGCCGTACTGCATCGGGGGCACTTACGGCAGCCTTATCTGCCGAAGTCGAGAGACTTCGGACGCAACATGCTGACGCTGTCCGTGAGAAGTCTGCCTCCGACAGCAAGTGTCGTAAACTGGCGGACAAGGTGGCCGCCCTGGAGGAGGAAAAGGCTGACCTCCGGCGCCAGCTGGCGGGGGAGAGGAGGGAAACCAACGAGGCCATCGCCAAGGAGCAGGCCGCGCAGGCGGAGGCTAGGCTGGCACGGGCGGAGGCCAATCTTGCCAAGGATCTTGCCGAAGACCTGCGGGGGCGGCTCACCGCTCTGGAGAGCCGCGCGAAGGGGGCCGAAGCCGCGGTGCGAACGGAGGCCGAACGGACGCGCACACAGCTTATGGCCACATATCGCGAGCTGGGTGCGCGGACCGGTGACTTCGTGGTGCCGGAGCGAGAGGCCGGGCTTCGCTGTTTGGAATGGGTGCAAGAGGAGCTGCAGGAGCTCCCCACTGTCCTAGGGGGATTAATGTCGTTCGCCTCCCTGGTCACCTGCGAGGGGGCGATGAACGCACTCTCTCGCGAAGGGTGCCGACACTATGAGGCCTTCGACCAGGCAGATGAAGATTTTGGGCGAGACATCTATAAGGTCGAAGACCCCGTGGTGAAAGAGTCCGCCGGCGCCCTCTATGACCGGATGTGGGGTCTGTATGGTGGTGAAGTGGTCAGGGAGCGGGCCGAGGCTGCGAGGGCTCAGGTAACGTTGTCGTTTGTTCGGCGTTTGCTGGATGTGGTCTGTGCGTGTGTTTGCTGACTTTTTGTATGTATTGTTTTAGGCGGAGCGAGGCGAGCAGGTGGACGACTTCGGAGCACTGAACGACGCCCTGCCCGACCCGGGGCCGACCCCGGAGACCACGGAAGACGCACCAGGCGCCCCCACATCTGCTGCGACAGTTGAAGACCTGCCGCTGAAGGTGGCCGAAGGCGCTCCCGATGCCCTCGCAGCAGCTGCGCCGGCCGTCGAAGATCCGGCGGCGGAGGCGGTGGGAACAGTGGCGGAAGTGGCTGCGGAGCCAACGGCGGAGGCCCCCGCAGCGTCAGGGCCCTCGCAGGTGGCGTAGTGGTTGTTTAGGGTTGGGGAATTTTGGATGTTGTACTGAATTTTGGTTGCTGCGCAGGTTCAAGATTTTGGGCCTGCGCACGCAACCGCTGCTACTGGGTTTTTGGCGGCTTCGACCGCGGAAGGTGGTAATGAATATAGTGGGTCTGCATCTGAGTTTTTTGATTTTGCCGACTCCGGGAGCTCGGTTGAGTGGACTGAGGAGTCGTCGGAGGAGAATTTGGATTATTTTGCGGCCTTGGACGTGGCTGCGGCGGAGGCCTCGCCACACGCCGCGGACGCGTCGGACGTGCCAGGCCCTAGCACCGGGCGCCGTCGACGAAGGGCGGTTGCAAAACGTAGGGTTAGCGCGGAGGAGCGGGCTCTGCTCCGTGTGAGTGGGGCTGGTCGGCAGGAACTGTTGTCCCTGCCGACCGCCGAGGGTGTAGGTGAAGGGGAACTGCGAAGGCTTTTTGCGGGTGAGGAGCTCAGGATAATGTTATTTAATTATAGGGAGATGGGAATTATTCCTAAGGTTGAGCCGATGTAGAGTGTGGTGCCCTCGCTTGTGTGCGTCGAGGCTTGTATGGTGGAATTGTGTGCCCTCGCGTGTATGTGTGAGTGCGAAGGCGTTTTGTACTTACTGGTTTGTTTTGCTGCGCTGTGTTGGCTTGATTATAGTTGGTCTTGGTGTGGATGGTTTGATGTTGTCGTTTCGGCCGTTGTTGTGCTAGTCCAGGTGTACCCTTAAGTGTCTTCTGCACAGATAGTCTTCGGTTTTTTCGCACTTGTTGTGCTGATCCAGCTGCACTTTTAAGCGACTTCTGCACGGATAGCCTTCGCGATAGACTCAGATTTTTTCGTGTGGTCCTTGTGGAGGATGCGGTGACGGAAGTGCACATTTTGTGTTTCTGACTTGTGAGCAATGAACTTCGGATTTATGTTGTTGTTTTTGGTCGGGTTTTGGATCCCCCGCCGGGTTTGAGCTTGAGGTTCATATTTCACCCGATCACGTGTTTGGGTTCAGATCGACAATTTTGGATCAGAGAATTGGGGGGTAGGAGCAGACCAGACGTGGCGGTTGATAGTCGCCTAGAGGGGGGGTGAATAGGGCGAAACTGAAATTTACAAAAATAATCACAACTACAAGCCGGGTTAGCGTTAGTAATAACAAGACGAGTCCGCGAGAGAGGGCGCAAAACAAATCGCAAGCAAATAAGAGTGTGACACAAGGATTTGTTTTACCGAGGTTCGGTTCTTGCAAACCTACTCCCCGTTGAGGAGGCCACAAAGGCCGGGTCTCTTTCAACCCTTCCCTCTCTCAAACGATCCCACGGATCGAGTGAGCTTTCTCTTCTTCTCAATCAACCGGGAACAAAACTTCCCGCAAGGGCCACCACACACTTGGTGCCTCTTGCCTTGGTTACAATTGAGTGATGATCTCAAGAACAAATGAGAAAGAAAGAAAGCGATCCAAGCGCAAGAGCTCAAAAGAACACGGCAAATCTCTCTCGCTAGTCACTAAGGGCTTGAGTGGAATTGGAGAGGATTTGATCTCTTTGTATGTGTCTAGAATTGAATGCCTAGCTCTTGTAAGTGGTTGAGAGTTGGAAAACTTGGATGGCAATGAATGTGGGGTGGTTGGGGTATTTATAGCCCCAACCACCACAAGTGACCGTTGGCTGGAGTCCTCTGTTCGATGGCGCACCGGACAGTCCGGTGCACACCGGACAGTCCGGTGCCCCTGCCACGTCACAGTTGCCGTTGGATTCTGACCGTTGGAGCTTCTGACTTGTGGGCCCTCCTGGGTGTCCGGTGCACACCGGACATGTACTGTTTGATGTCCGGTGCACCGGTATGGGCGTGCCTGACGACTGCGCGCGCTGCGCGCGCATTTAATGCACCGCAGGGAGCCGTTGGCGCCGCAGGGAGCCGTTGCTCCGCTGGTACACCGGACAGTCCGGTGCACACCGGACAGTCCGGTGAATTTTAGCGGAGCGGCTGCCGAGCAAACCCGAGGCTGGCGAGTTCCGGAGGCCGCGTTTCCTTGGAGCACCGGACATGTCCGGTGCACACCGGACAGTCCGGTGAATTATAGCGCGCCGGCTTCCGAGAAATCCCGAGGGTGAAGAGTTTGAAGTCGAAGTCCTCTGGCCGCACCGGACAGTCCGGTGCACACCGGACAGTCCGGTGCCTCCGGCCAGAGAAGCCCTCGGTTGTCTTGCTGCTCCTTTGTTGAATCCAACATTTGATCTTTTTATTGGCTGAGTGTGAACCTTTTGCACCTGTATAACTTATGCACTAGAGTAAACTAGTTAGTCCAATATTTGTGTTGGGCAATTCAACCACCAAAATTATTTAGGAACTAGGTCTAAGCCTAATTCCCTTTCAATCTCCCCCTTTTTGGTGATTGATGCCAACACAAACCAAAGCAAATATAGAAGTGCATAATTGAACTAGTTTTCATAATGTAAGTGCAAAGGTTGCTTGAAATTGAGCCAATATAAATTTATATGATGCGCATGGATGGTTTTCTTTATTTTTCACATATTGGACCACATTTGCACCACGAGTTTTGTTTTTGCAAATTCTTTTGTAAATTCTTTTCAAAGTACTTTTGCAAGATAGTCAAAGGTAAATGAAAAAGATTTTGCAAAGCATTTTCAAGATATGGAATTTTCTCCCCCTATTTCCAATGCTTTTCCTTTGACTAAGCAAAACTCCCCCTCAAATGAGGTCTCCTCTTAGTGTTCAAGAGGGTTTTCCATTAATTTTGAAAACACTACTTGCTCCCCCTTTTAGAACACAAAGAGATACCAATTTTGAAATTTTTCATTGAAAATCAAATTTAAAATTAGGGGTGGTGGTGCGTAGGGTGGTGGTGCGGTCCTTTTGCTTTGGGCTCATATTTTCTCCCCCTTTGGCATGAATCGCCAAAAACGGAATCATTAGAGCCCAATGAAGTACATTCTCCCCCTTTGGTCATGAAATAAACGAGTGAAGGTTATACCAACGTTGGAGAGATGAGGCGGAGCGACGGCGAAGGGTGAGTAGTGGAGCGGAGTGGAAGCCTTTGTCTTCGCCGAAGACTCCAATTCCCTTTCAATATACCTATGACTTGTTTGAAATACACTTGGAAACATATTAGTCATAGCATATATAAAAGAGACATGATCAAAGGCATATTTATGAGCTATGTGTGCAAGACTAGCAAAAGAAATTCCTAGAATCAAGAATATTGAGCTCATGCCTAAGTCGGGTAAAAGATTGTTCATCAAGTGGTTTGGTAAAGATATCGGCTAATTGATCTTTAGTATTAATATAAGAAATCTCGATATCCCCCTTTTGTTGGTGATCCCGAAGAAAATGATACCGAATGGCTATGTGCTTAGTGCGGCTGTGCTCGACGGGATTGTCGGCCATTTTGATTGCACTCTCATTGTCACATAGCAGAGGGACTTTGGTTAATTTGTAACCGTAGTCCCGCAGGGTTTGCCTCATCCAAAGCAATTGCGCGCAACAATGGCCTGCGGCAATATACTCGGCTTCAGCGGTAGAAAGAGCGACCGAATTTTGCTTCTTTGAAGCCCAAGACACCAAGGATCTTCCCAAGAACTGGCAAGTCCCCGATGTGCTCTTTCTATTAATCCTACACCCCGCCCAATCGGCATCCGAATAACCAATTAAATCAAATGTGGATCCCCGAGGGTACCAAAGCCCAAACTTAGGAGTAAAAGCCAAATATCTCAAGATTCGTTTTACGGCCGTAAGGTGTGATTCCTTAGGGTCGGCTTGGAATCTTGCACACATGCATACGGAAAGCATAATGTCCGGTCGAGATGCACATAAATAAAGCAATGAACCAATCATTGACCGGTATACCTTTTGATCCACGGACTTACCTCCCGTGTCGAGGTCGAGATGCCCATTTGTTCCCATGGGTGTCTTGATGGGTTTGGCATCCTTCATTCCAAACTTGCTTATAATGTCTTGAGTATACTTCGTTTGGCTAATGAAGGTGCCTTCATGGAGTTGCTTGACTTGGAATCCTAGAAAATACTTCAACTCCCCCATCATAGACATCTCGAATTTCTGTGTCATGATCCTACTAAATTCTTCACATGTAGATTTGTTAGTAGACCCAAATATGATATCATCAACATAAATTTGGCATACAAACAAATCATTATCAAGAGTCTTAGTGAATAAAGTAGGATCGGCCTTGCCGACTTTGAAGCCATTAGCAATAAGGAAATCTCTAAGGCATTCATACCATGCTCTTGGGGCTTGCTTGAGCCCATAAAGCGCCTTAGAGAGCCTATAAACATGGTTAGGGTACTCACTATCTTCAAAGCCGGGAGGTTGCTCAACATAGACCTCCTCCTTGATTGGTCCATTGAGGAAGGCACTCTTCACGTCCATTTGATAAAGCTTGAAGCCATGGTAAGTAGCATAGGCTAATAATATGCGAATTGACTCAAGCCTAGCTACGGGTGCATAGGTTTCACCAAAATCCAAACCTTCGACTTGTGAATACCCCTTGGCCACGAGTCGAGCTTTGTTCCTAGTCACCACACCATGCTCGTCTTGCTTGTTGCGGAAGACCCACTTGGTTCCTACAACATTTTGGTTAGGACGTGGAACTAAGTGCCATACCTCATTCCTTGTGAAATTGTTGAGCTCCTCTTGCATCGCCATCACCCAATCCGAATCTTGTAGTGCTTCCTCTACCCTGGTTGGCTCAATAGAGGAAACAAACGAGTAATGTTCACAAAAATGAGCAACACGGGATCGAGTAGTTACCCCCTTATGAATGTCGCCGAGGATGGTGTCGACGGGGTGATCTCGTTGTATTGCTTGGTGGACTCTTGGGTGTGGCGGCCTTGGTTGTTCATCCTCCTTGTCTTCATTAATTGACTCTCCCCCTTGATCGTTGCCGTCATTTTGAGGTGGCTCATCTTCTTGATTTTCTTGTCCAACATCTTGAGCCTCATCCTCAACTTGAGTTGGTGGAGATGCTTGCATGGAGGAGGATGGTTGATCTTGTGCATTTGGAGGCTCTTCGGATTCCTTAGGACACACATCCCCGATGGACATGTTCCTTAGCGCTATGCATGGAGCCTGTTCTTCACCTACATCATCAAGATCAACTTGCTCTACTTGAGAGCCGTTAGTCTCATCAAACACAACGTCACAAGAAACTTCAACAAGTCCTGAGGACTTGTTAAAGACTCTATATGCCCTTGTGTTTGAGTCATATCCTAGTAAAAAGCCTTCTACAGTTTTAGGAGCAAATTTAGATTTTCTACCTCTTTTAACAAGTATAAAACATTTGCTACCAAAAACTCTAAAATATGAAATATTGGGCTTTTTACCGGTTAGGAGTTCATAAGATGTTTTCTTGAGGATTCGGTGAAGATATAACCGGTTGATGGCGTAGCAGGCGGTGTTGACCGCCTCGGCCCAAAACCGATCCGGTGTCTTGTACTCATCAAGCATGGTTCTTGCCATGTCCAATAGAGTTCGATTCTTCCTCTCCACTACACCATTTTGTTGAGGAGTGTAGGGAGAAGAGAACTCATGCTTGATGCCTTCATCCTCGAGAAAGCCTTCTATTTGAGAGTTCTTGAACTCCGTTCCATTGTCGCTTCTAATTTTCTTGATCCTTAAGCCGAACTCATTTTGAGCCCGTCTCAAGAATCCCTTTAAGGTCTCTTGGGTTTGTGATTTTTCCTGCAAAAAGAATACCCAAGTGAAGCGAGAATAGTCATCCACAATTACAAGGCAGTACTTACTACCGCCGATGCTTATGTAAGCGATCGGGCCGAACAAATCCATGTGAAGAAGCTCCAGTGGCCTGTCGGTAGTCATGATGTTTTTGTGTGGATGATGGACACCAACTTGCTTCCCGGCTTGGCATGCACTACAAATCCTGTCTTTCTCAAAATGAACATCGGTTAGTCCCAAAATGTGTTCTCCCTTTAGAAGCTTGTGAAGATTCTTCATTCCAACATGGGCTAGTCGGCGGTGCCAGAGCCAACCCAAGTTAGTCTTAGCAATCAAGCAAGTGTCGAGTTCAGCTCTATTAAAATCTACTAAGTATAGCTGACCCTCTAACACTCCCTTAAAAGCTATTGAATCATCACTTCTTCTAAAGACAGTAACACCTGTATCAGTAAAAAGACAATTGTAGCCCATTTGACATAATTGGGATACGGAAAGCAAATTGTAATCTAAGGAATCTACAAGAAAAACATTAGAAATGGAATGGTCAGGAGATATAGCAATTTTACCCAAACCTTTGACCAAACCTTGATTTCCATCCCCGAATGTGATAGCTCGTTGGGGATCTTGGTTTTTCTCATATGAGGAGAACATCTTCTTCTCCCCTGTCATGTGGTTTGTGCACCCGCTGTCGAGTATCCAACTTGTGCCCCCGGATGCATAAACCTACAAAACAAGTTTAGTTCTTTGTTTTAGGTACCCAAACGGTTTTGGGTCCTTTGGCATTAGATACAAGAACTTTGGGTACCCAAACACAAGTCTTGGAGCCCTTGTGTTTGCCCCCAACAATTTTGGCAACTACCTTGCCGGACTTGCTAGTCAAAACATAAGATGCATCAAAAGTTTTAAATGAAATGGCATGATCATTTGATGCATTAATGGTTTTCTTTCTAGGCAACTTGGCATGGGTTGGTTGCCTAGATCTAGATGTCTCACCCTTATACATAAAAGCATAATTAGGGCCAGAGTGAGACTTCCTAGAATGAATTTTCTCAATTTTACTCTCAGGATACCCGGCAGGGTACAAAATGTAACCCTCGTTATCCTGAGGCATGGGAGCCTTGCCCTTAACAAAATTAGACAAGTTCTTAGGAGGGGCATTAATTTTGACATTGTTTCCCCTTTGGAAGCCAATGCCGTCCTTAATGCCCGGGCGTCTCCCATTATAGAGCATGCTTCTAGCTAGTTTAAATTTTTCATTTTCTAAGTCATGCTCTCTAATCTTAGCATTAAGTTGTGCTATGTGATCATTTTGTTTCTTAATTAAAGCTAGGTGATCATGGATAGCATCAACATTAATATCTCTACATCTAGTACAAATGGAAATATGCTCAACATTAGATGTAGAGGGTTTGCAAGATTTTAGTTCAACAAACTTAGCATGCAACAAATCATTTTTAGCTCTAAGGTCGGAAATAGTGGCATTGCAAACATCAAAATCCTTAGCCTTAGCAATTAATTTCTTATTCTCATTTCTAAGGCTAGTAATGGAAGCATTCAATTCATCAATCCTAGCAAGCAAATCAACATTATCATTTCTAGGATCAATGCAAACATGAGAATCAACCTTAGCAATTAAATTGGCATTTTCATTTCTAAGGTTGTTTAAAGTCTCATGGCAAATACTTAGCTCACTAGACAATTTTTCACATTTTTCTCTTTCTAGAGCATAAGCATTTTTAACCTTAACATGTTTTTTGTTTTCCTTGATTAGGAAGTCCTCTTGGGAGTCCAAGAGATCATCCTTTTCATGGATGGCACTAATCAATTCATTTAATTTTTCTTTTTGTTCCATGTTAAGGTTGGCAAAAAGAATACGCAAATTATCCTCTTCATTTTTATCATCATCCTCATCACTAGATGTTTCATATTTAGTGGAGGACTTTGATTTTACCTTCTTTTTGCCGTCCTTGGCCATGAGGCACTTGTGGCCGACGTTGGGGAAGAGGAGGCCCTTGGTGACGGCGATGTTGGCGGCGTCCTCGTCGTCGGAGGAGTCGCTTGAGCTTTCGTCGGAGTCCCACTCCCGACAAACATGGGCATCGCCGCCCTTCTTCTTGTAGTACTTTTTCTTCTCCTTCCTCTTGCCCTTCTTGTCGTTGTCCCTGTCACTATCACTTGATAATGGACATTTAGCAATAAAGTGACCGGGCTTACCACACTTGTAGCAAACCTTCTTGGAACGGGATTTGTAGTCCTTCCCCTTCCGTTGCTTGAGGATTTGCCGGAAGCTTTTGATGATTAGGGCCATCTCCTCGTTGTCGAGCTTGGAGGCGTCAATTGGTTGTCTACTTGGTGTAGACTCCTCCTTCTTCTCCTCCGTTGCCTTGAAGGCCACGGGTTGCGCCTCGGATGTGGAAGGCTCATCAAGCTCGTTGATCTTCTTGGAGCCCTTAATCATGCATTCAAAACTAACAAAATTCCCGATGACTTCCTCGGGGGTCATTTGTGTATATCTAGGATTGCCACGAATTAATTGTACTTGAGTAGGGTTAAGGAAAATAAGGGCTCTTAGAATAACCTTAACCACCTCGTGGTCATCCCATTTTGCGCTCCCGAGGTTGCGCACTTGGTTCACCAAGGTCTTGAGCCGGTTGTACATGTCTTGTGGCTCCTCCCCTTGGCGAAGACGGAAGCGACCGAGCTCCCCCTCGATCGTTTCCCGCTTGGTGATCTTGGTGAGTTCATCACCCTCGTGCGCCGTCTTGAGTAGGTCCCAAATCTCCTTGGCGTTCTTCAACCCTTGAACTTTGTTGTATTCCTCCTTGCTTAGTGAGGCAAGGAGAATGGTTGTGGCTTGGGAGTTGAAGTGCTCGATTTGGGCCACTTCGTCCGTGTCGTAGTCTTCATCCCCTACGGATGGTACCTGTACACCAAACTCAACAACATCCCATATACTTTTGTGGAGAGAAGTTAGATGAAATCGCATCAAATTACTCCACATAGCATAATCTTCACCATTAAAAGTTGGTGGTTTGCCTAATGGGACGGAAAGTAAGGGTGTATGTTTAGGAACGCGAGGGTAGCGTAGGGGGATCTTACTATACTTCTTACGCTCTTGGCGTTTAGAAGTGACGGATGCCGCGTCGGAGCCGGAGGTAGATGTCGATGAGGTGTCGGTTTCGTAGAAGATCACCTTCCTCATCCTTTTGTGCTTGTCCCCACTCCGATGCGGCTTGTGAGAAGAAGACTTTTCCTTCTTCTCCTTGTGGTGAGAAGAGGAAGACCTTTTCTCCTTCCGCTTGGAGGAGTGCTTCTTCTTCTCCCTTCTCTTGGTGCGGGATTCTTCCGATGAAGTGCTCCCTTGGCTTGTAGTGGGCTTGTCGCCGGTCTCCATCTCCTTCTTGGCGGGATCTCCCGACATCACTTCGAGCGGTTAGGCTCTAATGAAGTACCGGGCTCTGATACCAATTGATAGTCGCCTAGAGGGGGGGTGAATAGGGCGAAACTGAAATTTACAAAAATAATCACAACTACAAGCCGGGTTAGCGTTAGTAATAACAAGACGAGTCCGCGAGAGAGGGCGCAAAACAAATCGCAAGCAAATAAGAGTGTGACACAAGGATTTGTTTTACCGAGGTTCGGTTCTTGCAAACCTACTCCCCGTTGAGGAGGCCACAAAGGCCGGGTCTCTTTCAACCCTTCCCTCTCTCAAACGATCCCACGGATCGAGTGAGCTTTCTCTTCTTCTCAATCAACCGGGAACAAAACTTCCCGCAAGGGCCACCACACACTTGGTGCCTCTTGCCTTGGTTACAATTGAGTGATGATCTCAAGAACAAATGAGAAAGAAAGAAAGCGATCCAAGCGCAAGAGCTCAAAAGAACACGGCAAATCTCTCTCGCTAGTCACTAAGGGCTTGAGTGGAATTGGAGAGGATTTGATCTCTTTGTATGTGTCTAGAATTGAATGCCTAGCTCTTGTAAGTGGTTGAGAGTTGGAAAACTTGGATGGCAATGAATGTGGGGTGGTTGGGGTATTTATAGCCCCAACCACCACAAGTGACCGTTGGCTGGAGTCCTCTGTTCGATGGCGCACCGGACAGTCCGGTGCACACCGGACAGTCCGGTGCCCCTGCCACGTCACAGTTGCCGTTGGATTCTGACCGTTGGAGCTTCTGACTTGTGGGCCCTCCTGGGTGTCCGGTGCACACCGGACATGTACTGTTTGATGTCCGGTGCACCGGTATGGGCGTGCCTGACGACTGCGCGCGCTGCGCGCGCATTTAATGCACCGCAGGGAGCCGTTGGCGCCGCAGGGAGCCGTTGCTCCGCTGGTACACCGGACAGTCCGGTGCACACCGGACAGTCCGGTGAATTTTAGCGGAGCGGCTGCCGAGCAAACCCGAGGCTGGCGAGTTCCGGAGGCCGCGTTTCCTTGGAGCACCGGACATGTCCGGTGCACACCGGACAGTCCGGTGAATTATAGCGCGCCGGCTTCCGAGAAATCCCGAGGGTGAAGAGTTTGAAGTCGAAGTCCTCTGGCCGCACCGGACAGTCCGGTGCACACCGGACAGTCCGGTGCCTCCGGCCAGAGAAGCCCTCGGTTGTCTTGCTGCTCCTTTGTTGAATCCAACATTTGATCTTTTTATTGGCTGAGTGTGAACCTTTTGCACCTGTATAACTTATGCACTAGAGTAAACTAGTTAGTCCAATATTTGTGTTGGGCAATTCAACCACCAAAATTATTTAGGAACTAGGTCTAAGCCTAATTCCCTTTCAGCGGTGCGTCTGAGTCCTCGCGTTCCTCCTCGCTCGCCGGCAAGGTTGTCCTCCACGCGCAGCAGAGACTGGGGTAGGGAGGAGCAGTGAGCAAGAGAAGCAAGCACATGGAAAGAAAAACAGTTAGAGCAGTATCCGATGACTCGCAAACGCAGTGCGACCAACCTGCTTGCGGTGGCGCCCACAGTCCCGGCTTGCGGTGGCGTGCACAGTCCGCAAGCGACAAGCACCCCTCACCGACGCCGATGGAGGAAGGGAGGAGGGGAGGTTGTGGATGGCGAGGTCCTCCGGCTCCTGCTCGCTCCGCTCGGCTGATGCCCGCTCACCTGCTCCTTCTCGGCTGATGCTCGACCGAGACAGGTCGCCGACGCCACGCTGATGGAGGAAGGGAGTAGGGGAGGTGGTGGACGGCGAGGTCCTCCGGCTCCTGATGAAGGAAGGAGGAAGGGGCGCTTGCGGTTGCGGATGTCTCTGGCGTCGGCAAAGTGCGGGAGGGGAACTCCAGCGCATTCAAGGTGGAGAAGTGGAGATCGTGGAGAGGGAAGCCACGGGAGTGGAGCTGTGCGAGCGGTTGGGCGCGACGTCGCGGAGGCGGAGGTTACCCAAGAATGAAGGGAGACAGCTGGCGTCCATCGCTGGAGTATGGGCTGCTCCAAACATAGCTGGAGTATGGGCCGCACCAAACATTCAGCCCAGGACACCGGTACTGTTGTGTTGTTTTCTTTACAGATATGGTTAGTACCATACCGGCTAGTAAAGTAGGCATAGTGCGGCTTATAAGCGTTGGCCCTTGCCATATGAGCAAGAGGTTGGTTGTTGCATTGTGTTGCGCGTGGTGGCTGAAATGGCCCGGGTTTGATCCTCGCGGCCCCGCTTATTTTTTTGCTGGGCGGGAATTCGCAGGGGCGTTGGGCGGGAATTTCGGAGATTTTCGCAGGGCGCGTTGGGCGGGAATTTTGGAGATTTCGCAGGGCGCTGGGCGGGAGTTCGGGTGGCAGAACCAAAAGTGGCAGGCTACCCTTAGAGCCTTAATAAGTAGTAGAGATTATTGCACTTTTAATCGATCTTCGAGCAATTTGAGGCAACATGCATATTAAGTAACTTAGCTCCACATGGACATCACATAGAACACTAGTACATGGCATTTGCGGAACATAAAGCTAAATAGTCACACCACTAATTCCAACATGCTTGGAAAAAAAAATAAACAAAGCCTGACTTGCAATGAATGACATATGTGAAACTTTGTAGAACTCTAGTATTAGTCCTAACATATATTATGGAATATATATAGCTTGTTGGGTCTATTACATTTTATTTACTAGTCGGTTGCTCGTGCGTTGCGACGGCTTACAACACACGTAAACTATCCATCAAAAAAAATTGAAGATTTTTTATTGATTGTCTCCGCTTTTTATATAATTTTTTTTGATTTGGCTAACTGATGTTATTGTTTACTCCATACAATATGTCATGGTATAACACGACTAATGAAGTTAGTGATTAGAAGAGAGTTCACAACAACTGACTGAACGAACTGAGATTATAAAATGACATAATTTCACCATACAGAGACCAAATAAGAGAAAGTTTATGAGCTCAAGTTTCTAAAATAAGTCACATGAACCCAAACTTATAAAAAAGATGGATCAAAATATGAGGTGATTGCTAAAGTCAGACATCAATAAAAACTAGATGCGCTCTATATAAATTATGCTACTTCGTAGCAATTACTAACTTTTAAAATTAACAAATAACCTTTCATTTTACTGTTAGTGTGACAAATCATTATTGCTCCATTCAATTCAGCAACCTCAAACACCATGGAGTTCATTGCGCCAATATGGTCTTATAAACGACCTAATGCTTGCAAAAGCCAAGAACGTCGTGCTGTGATTGGGCTGTATCCTCGGCCCATAGTGCTGGCTCGGCCCGGCCCGACATGATTTTATTTTTTTTATTTTTAAAAAACGTATATACATATATACAATTTATATTTAATATTAAAAAACATCTGAGCATGATGTTCTACTGGTTAGACAGCTTTACCCAGTGTCTCTAGCCTTCTTCCATCAAGGCATAGGTTCGAACCCCACCCTGCACCGTTTTTTAACATTTTACGTTGATTTAATCAAATGGACCGACGAGCTAACGGGCTGGCCCGGCACAGTCAGGAGACCGGCATGACGTGTCTGGGCCAAAGTTGTGCCCCGCGGTCGTCTAGCCCGTGCCGGGCCGCCGTTTGGCCATAGGCGTGCTACGGATTAATTTAAAATAGCTGTGAGGGGTTATTTGTAAAAAAAAATAACGCGGGACGACCGTTGAAACTGGTGCTTTAACTATAGTATAAACTAGGTGTAGGTGATTGTGTCACATCCTTCTTTCTTTCTTTCACTCTTGTTATAGAGAGTTACTACCTCACAAGCTTGGAGCACCTTGTCTCTTGATGCTTGATGGTTACTCCATGTGCACTTAGCTATTCTTGTCTCCTCACACATGCCGCTTTTGCATATGCTATTCCAGTAACTCACAAGCAGCCTATGAGTCATATTGACAAAGTATTGGCCTTTGTTTTCTCCATCGATTTACTGCCCTTGTGGCCATGTTGGCGTCCGTCTCCCAATCGTCCAACCATTTTTGCAAGGCTGTGTGTTTAATAGTAGATCTGTAGTAGATATATATACTACGGACGGCTTCCAGCTGCCGATCGATCGAGTTCCGTGCTTGCGCTTGCGCTTGCGGCTGATGATTGCAACCCGCACATTAATTTCAAAACATTAATTTTCTCAAGATAGAGGGGGCACACGCAGGATCCTGCAGTACGTCTCTTCTGAAGATGACGCCGTTGGTTGGAAATTAAGAAATTCCGTCCTGAAATCGCCTTGAGAGAGCATGACGCCGTTGGTTGGAAATTAAGGCATTAATTAGCCACGCATGTCACGCCGTCGCCCGTCGGCGGCGGCGTCGCGCTGCTAACACCAGCAGCGACGGCGGACCGGAACGTAACGCGTGCCTGCCCGACTTCTTGCACGCTTCCGCGGCGCGCTGGTGGGGCGGGGCCAGTCATGGAAGAAGACGACGACGCGCGCTCCGGATCGGCTCGCTCGTCGTCCGGCGTCATCAGGCCATGCGCGCGCGGCTGCCGGCTGGTCGGCCCGTAATTGTCAACTCGGAGGAAAGCGATGGCGTCTGGGAACGAGCTAGCTACTCGCATCCCTCACCTGCTGCTGTCGATTAATCAGTGGTGGCGGTGGTATATCGGATGAGAGAAATGTTCCGGCCGGCGGCTGTGACTTGCTGTTGTCTACGCTGGACGCGTGCTGGATTGCACCTTTTTTTACCTGCGACCTGGCCTTCGTATGGGCGTATTTATATAATCTGTCTATATTCTATAATTTAGAGAATTTAATTTAGATAATTTAATTAGAGGGTGTTTGAGTGCACTAGAGCGTTTGATATCTCGACCTAATTTTAGTCACTAACTATTATTAGCTCTAGTGCATTGAAACAACCCCTTAACTTGTTTTTAACTAACACTTAATTTGAAATGAGGTAGGTTATATAACCGGGACAAACAAATAGGCTCAGCTTAGTTTAAAATAATTTAGATTATTGTATAACAGCCAATTAGAGGGTGTTTGTTTGATATTATATATAATCTCCTTAGATTATATAATCTAAGGGACTGTTAGCTTCGGATTAAAGCCATCTATCTGTTTAGATGACTGTTGCAACTATAATCCATAGACACAAAAATACCGTAGATCCACGGGTATGAATTAAAGGCAACTTATTTTGAACTAATTGCTAGTTGAAAATATATATATTTGTTGAGCCGCATACATATCGAAGCAGGGTGGAACCTGCTGAAAAGCGGCTTTAATTTGATATATGTTGCCTAATACATGCAGTTTCGTGGTAAAACTAATCTTGGGTCAGTAGCTAGCTAGTGGCGCGCGCGTAGTCGTCTCGTCGCACAGGGCGGCTGCGGTTCAACGAATCAACGTGCGTGCTAGCTTGCGTTGTGTTTTGTTTTATTTCGTCAGCGAATTGAAAGCTATAGCCGCATGCAGCGCTGCTGGGCGTAATTTGGTTACAATAAGTTGTTGTGTACGTACGTGCGTTGGGCAACAGATCGATGGTGGGAATTTATCAGGCCATGCATGCATGTTTATGACGGACGGGTTTATGATTTCAAAAACGTATCTTGTGGTCGATCACCTGGTTTGTAGTACATGCATGGTGACCGGAGCACGCCACGCCTGCAGCTGCAGGCACGCAAGCGCGCGCACGATCGAGGCGGTAGAGAGCGTGGGTGAGCTGGTCCTCCGGGTCCCGACGACGCGCGCGCGCCATAAACAACACGCGTCGCGCGTGTCCGAAATCAGCGACGAAACTCTAATTCATAGAGATAAAATACTCTAAAAAAATACATAGAAATCGTTTTGGAATAACCCGCACCGACCGACCTGCAGGCTGCATGTGCCTGCGAATTCGGTTCCAGCCTTCCTTGCTTCTCTCCTCTCTCTCTCTCTCTCTCTCTCTTTCTCATGGTCACACGACGCCTGATGAAGGACGACTGCGCATGCCAATAGATGGTGGGTCGTCTCAGCGCGTACGTACGGTGGCCGTACGACCGAGAGGAGCCAGGCAGCCAGCCACCGGCGCGTGCGTTGCGTTGCTGCGCGACGACGACTTCTTCCCTCCCTCCCTCCCGGCTCCCACTCGGCACAGCCATCGTCGCGGGGCTCTCTCGCGCATTAGTCGCCGCCACGTACGTAGGCCGGCGCTGACTTCGCGGCGGCCCTGGCCAATGCAGCGCAACGCAAGGCCGTGGCGCGCTCAGCCGAAGCTGACAGGAAAGGAAGCGGGGTAAACAAAAGCGAGGGGACGGCCACTTGCATTGTTATTCTATCTGTCTATCTATCTGCTGCGGCTGGCTCATGGCTGGGGGTTTTCTTGCCAAAGTCTCCCGTCCTTTCGTAGTCGGCCGATCTTTACCTGCACCTCTGATCCCTGGTGGGGCCCAGAGAGCCGGCGTGGGGATTTTTTTTTTCCTTTTTGTCAAAACAAAGGGTGCGAGGTTGTTGGGTAGGCGGGGTACGATTCATTGCGGCTTTATTTCGAAATATGAGATGAGATGCATGCATGTATTCGGATGTGAATAGTAATGGATCCGGATACTATTTGGATGTCAATTTTTTTTTATCTTCTTTCTTCGATTGTAAACAAATAATATATAAAATTTACTATGTAAATTTATATTCTTGTTTTTAACATTGAGGCTATTAATCTTCAAAAAAAAAATAAACATTAAATTCATTCTATATCTTTTTAAATAATTGATATAAAATTCGGTCTATCCGAATACGGATTCGGATGTTTTTTCACCTTTTTGTTGTAGAGAGAAAATAATGTACATAAAAAATTATAAAAAAATTATTTAAATACTTCGTAATATTCTTAATAACATTGCAAAAAAATTAGCTTTAAATTCTATATATGTCTATATTAAAATATTAGATTTATGATATAAGTCGGATGTTTTAGGAACATCCCTAGATCTAAATTTATAGCACTCGTCCATCACGAGATTTGTGAGACCAATACAATTTAAAAAAATCATTCATATTGAAAATAAGTATATATATGGTAGGTAATTTGTGTCTTCTTGCATTGGACAATCAAAGAGCAACTCTCCTCTTGGCCCATTTAATAATATGGAGGGTAGGCCTGGCTAGCTCTCTACTAGAATACATAAAAAAAACCATATTATAGTGTAGAAACATATAGATAAGGATTTATAGGGACTATTTGGTTCAGCTTTTTTTCGGGGAAGCTTTCGTGGGGAGAATCTGGTTGTGGAGAATATCTAACTACCGTGGATATTACATGCGGAGGAAGATAATTAAAAGAGTCCATAGGGTTTCAGATGTAGAAAGTGACGGTTTCGTAACGACTCGGTCGATTCTGTGTTTACGTTGATTTTTGGATGGTTTTGACTAAAGTGATTCATATAAAAGCGAGCTGAACACTTACGCGTTTGACAGTTTACAATAGCTTTTCTGGTGGGCGGAAGATGAAAAAAAAAAAGAAAAAACAAACAGAGCCATATTCCAGTGACTCTACTATGTAAGGGTACGGTGGCCTGGGTATAGAACAACGGGAAACGGGTACATTTGGGCTACCAATAAGAAATGGGCACATTGGATGAACTAGGCAGCTAGTAGGCACGTGCCACTCCGCATTGTTGCACCCCCCTTCGATTTTTCATGGTTGACCACATGCCCACATATAATGCCAAAGGCCGTCCTTCGCTACCTATATAATCCCCATGCATCCCCCGTACAGAGCCTTAGCCTCTTGCTGTCTGTCCGTCAGCCTGTCCCCTTCACGTCTTTCGTGTCCACTTCTACTTGCCTCCATCACCGTCATCCAATATATCTATACTACTAACCATCCCTTCCATTGATTATCGATCCCCCCCCTCCATCCCATTCCCACATGGCCGCCGCGAGCTTCGACGCCGCCGCCGGGGCGGCCGGACGGAACCTCGGCGTGCACGCCGCGTCGCGCAAGATCGTCAAGCACGGGCAACAAGAGCGGAAGCCGGTCATCATCTACATGGTGTCCCCCAAGGTCATCCACGTGGAGGCCCACGAGTTCCTGCCGCTCGTGCAGCGGCTCACCGGCCCGGAAGCCGGCCGCGGCGACAAGAAGAAGAGCAGCAGCAGGCCGGCGACCTCCGCCGGAGGAGGGCGATGCGGCGCCGGGGAGGAGGAACCGTCGTCGGAAGGCGCGCGCAACAGGGTCAAGGCGGCGGCGGCGCCGCCGGTGCGCGTGAGGGCGCGCGCCCTGAACCGGCCGGCCGGCGGCCCGGCCGTGTCCGTGTCCGTGACGGCGGCCACGCGGCAGCAGCAGCAGCAGCAGCCCGCGTCGCCGTCGGGGCTGATGTTCCACGACCTCAGCCCGCTCCGCGGCGCCGCGCTCAAGGGCGAGCAGCACCAGCTCCCCCTGCAGGTGTCGCCCGGGTGGCTGCACCACGTCGGCGACCACTTCCTCGGCCATGGCGCGGCGGCGGCCACGCTCGGCTCGCCGTCCGCCAGCTTCCTCGACATCTTCGGGCCGCTGTCCTCGCAGCAGCAGTGACCACAGATCAGACCGAACCGGTGAGTGGTGTGGTGCCACGGCGTATGTATGCGTGCTCACACGACTTGCTGGCCACTCGGCATGCGTTAGGGCTTGTTCGGTTTGATGCTAATACATGTGTATTGGATAGGATTGGGTCGGTTTAAATCCATAGCAAGTCAAAATCCACACCAATACATCTCAATCCCCTCTAATCCACATGTAATAAAATAACCGAACAAGGCCTTAGGGTTTCTTGCATGCGCCGTGTTTGCATGCATGAGCATGATGCATGCATGGCATCGGCAGGACGATAGATTCGAGCTCGAGACCGACCATCTTCGCTTAAATTTGGTTAGGCTAGCTAGCTGCAGTCCAGGAACTGTGTAGGTTTTTTTCCGGTTCTTCCTGGCCGTAGCTTCGATCCAATCACTCACTTCACAACATCGATCTGGAGATCGAGACGACGACAGAGATGAAGAGATGGAATTGGAAACGAGCTAGGGTACCAACAAGGGGATTATATGTATGCGTGGAGTTCTCTGATCTTGCACATATTTCAACGTGTGTATTTTTTTTCCCTATATGCAAGCTATTAGCTAGGATTTGTTTTGGTTTTTGCGCAGTCACCACTAGTAGTTGTTGTACAATAATAATGTATCTAGGTACAGTACTGTTTGGTACACTGCTCCTGGAATTGATTTATTTTATTGATTCGTTTAAGTGGTGTGCAAGTTAACCAACCCACACAGCTTGCTAGTAGCTAGCTAATGCAATGAATATGTACAGTGATTGAGTACTGCAGGCCGCAGAAGCATATTCTATCTTCATCTTTCATGAATGCATGGACACCACTTCTGAGTTCCGATCAAAACTGTGATTGTGTATTGCAGATTTGCAGGAGACTTCATATCATAACTCTGTTCGTCTCTACCTTTGAGCTGGATCGATATAGCAGTTGAATGATGTCTTTTAAATAGGGGGGGGGGGGGTCGCCCCGCACGTATATATTTATACTAGGTACATGCCCGTGCGTTGCCACGGGATTTAAAAATTTGTATAAAATATAGATGTAGAGCTTAGTTGTTGTTTGATTGTAGTGAACAACATAGCCATCAAACTGTACTTGTACATGCTCAGCCCTAAATGATTTTACGACATAGTCTCAGTAGGGTACTTGTACATAGTCATGACTTGCCTGACATGTCATCAGGCTCATGAAACATGGCAAAATTGGCAGCGAGGGAAAATTATAAGACCAAAAACATTTTATAGGCATATTGGAAGTTGTACGAAACCAAACGCCAACCAAAAGGAAACATTTTAAAAAAACATTCACTCTGACATCAACAATCCTGGACGGCAGTACCACTCTCAAGCTGCGCATTAGCAGACGCATCAAGATCCTGAGGAAAGAAGAGCCTGCAAGATTGGTATATCCATTAATCACGTATTCACATTGATTAAAAGATGACTTATCGAACACTGCAGAGCTGGAGCTACAAATAAGCAACATGATTATGACATGGGTTGTTTCTAGTTACTAATAACCAGTGGAAAATTCTAAGGTTGGTACGAAGTTATCTTACCTGCATGTGTTGTGGTACAGAGTTCTACTCAGGCCTTCTATGTCAGAAATTTCTTTGCTTCCAACCACTACCTCAAGAACTTGCCTGAAACTGATAGCTCCAAGTCAAATTTTCTGGGGGCAACATTCATGTGAGAATAAAAATTTGAGTAACAGATAAGTCTGACGAGTTCAGCTCCCAGTAATAACAATAGAACAATCATTACTTAGGGAATAAGGCTAATGAAGCACAAAAGTCAATGATCAATGCTCAACAACATTGATCAGGGTAGAAATACAAATTTCCATGTAAAAGACAAGTTTCTTGTTTAGTCTCTCTACAGAGAAGGGCATGAGTTAAGGTTGGATTACTTGGATGCTTCTACAGAGAAAGCATGTAAAAGAATGGAGTACTTAAATGAGAAGCAAATATTCTCTACACCGGAAATTTGTATTTCTACCCTGATCAATGTTGTTGAGCATTGATCATCATGTTGCAAGAGATGCAGATTTTTATTGCTAGGTGAAGAGATTTTACCGATAAACATCTTCTCAAAAGAAAGTAGCCTATCCCAGAGTCAGTGAAGGAATGTGTAACCCCACCAGGGAATCTGCCAAAGAGAAAAACAGACACAGAGATCAAGGAATAGTTATAAAACATAACAAGTGAATTGAAACAGAGGTAACTCCTACGACCAATGTACTTTCAACTGTTTCATTAAAAACAAGAGTGTATCCAGCAGGGCATAATTGAGGAACACCACCTACGGAATACAGATTATATGCTACCTGTGCAAATTCTGTGTCATGATTTCACATAAGTCTTCACCAACAGCACGCATGTGAAGAAACATGGGCAGTTTTACTGCTTTAGCCAACTCAAATTGTTTCTCAAAGTACCTAATACAAAATAAATCACTCAGAAATGAATAGATTAAATGCCAATTTGTGTTCATAGGAGAACAAGATTGTATACTTCTTTTGCATATCTGCTGGACAGAACTGAAGTCTGTCATAATCCAAACCACATTCACCAACAGCAACGACATGCAAAACTTGGAATTCATGTAAGATTGCTAGTGTTTTTTCCCTGGAGGATGGTAGAGAGTGGGGACTGAAATAAGATGGTAGAGGGTTTGGGGCACGGCTTCGCACAGCAGGAAGGGAGAAAGGGGAATGCAGTCAGTGCTTCAAAAATCCCTACAATAGAGCAACATTGTGTTAGTTTAGTATTTGAAGTCAAACGATTTTTAGGAACCTTTTTAGTTAAGGATTTATCCAATGCCTTATGTTTGAATGAACCATAATTGAATTGCAGTGTTCGTGAATCCTCATTCCTGGCCTCACCTGTAAAACAAAGAGACATTTTTAAATTTTTACAGAAGAACAAATAAAAGGACTCACCAGATGGTGGGGATGGGAATGCACCGGCCAGATCGACTTAATCTCCGGACAAGAAAAGGCATACAAATCAGATAGCTGCATAACTGCAACAAGACCCCTCTTGTGGCAGTAAAGCAAGCAATGGCTCACACTACCTCAGGCGAGTTAATTGCTTGACCAACGGAAAATGGTGTTTCCCCACTACCCCCCTTTAAATCTGCTAGCAACGCGAACATTATGATAGGCACGGGATATTTAATTAGATCCATTTATCTATCCAAATACGGGGACGACAGCATTTTCTTATGAATGCTAAGCAAAGGTTGCTACACACGGGAAAAAAAAACAAGCACATGCGAACAGCAAAAGAGGCATCCATTACTCCTAACTGCGACACAACCAGGGGAAAAAATCTCACGGGGAAAACTTTTGCTTCAATTTAAAAGATTAACAAAAAAATGGCAACAGGTAGGTCATACTTGCGAGCCTGATCTCATCTAGACTTGTGTTGTCTACGAGGTAGTGTCATGAGTGGGAAGAAGGTACTACCTGGCGGCAACGCCTTCAATACTTCATCCATGTACTCCACCGCGCTCGCTGTTGTGGTCACGGACGACTTCAAGTTGGGCATGATGATGTCCCTCCCAAAATGCCTCGCACTGCCACAAAACCTCAGAAACATTGTCGAACACCCGGCATGCACCGCCAAAAATCAAGCAGCACCTACACCAAACGAACTTGTGTGGCACTGCAGCCTGAAGGACAGCATCATCACGAAAATGAAGGTGCCAAGCGAGGCGCTCATCACCTCCCAAAATTCCTTGCACTGCCACAGAACCTTGGAAACATTAAGTCAAACGCCTTCATGATGCAAATTGTTTCAATGCCTCAAAATTTAAAACATGTCCATCTATTAGACTAAAATACTGCAACTTCTATATAAGATTAAGAAATGAAGGTTGTTGATGTTGGTTTGTTTTTCTATAAACTTTGTCAAAGTTAGAGAATTTTGACTTACGACAACAAAAAATGTCCTATGTTTTGGAATGGATAGAGGAAGCAAAAGCAGTAACAATTCCAGACCAAAGCTCAAACCATATAGACCAAACACAAGATTAACCTTATTGTAAGCCAACGCAATAGACACAACACCTCTCATGAGACCCGCCCACCAAACAATAACCTAAATGACCAGTATCATGTAAGGAATATAACAACTGTTTCAAGAGAACATAAGAAGTTAAGACGTTGCTAAGTTAAAGACTTACCTGCTGCCTAAAAGATATCTTTCCATTTGGAGTTTTTTTGGTCAAATTTGATAGAAAGGATAGTGGGAAAACAAAAGCAGCTCTTGAAACCAGCACCAAGGCTAAAATGGTGCTACTCAAAGCGATAGACTTTACCGGGCTGCACATGATAGAAAATACAGATCTAGAAGAAAGATCTTCTTTGAGCAATGAAGAGAGAGAAAGAGGGAGAGAGTATGCCTATAAGTTTGACCGACAATCTTCCACTTCTCTATATCCAATGCATCCATACCAACATAAAGAAATAGAAAAGTCTCGGAGATAAACGACAATGTTGCAAAGGCATGTCTGTGATCCATCCAATAGTACATTAGCATAAGCATTACCAAAGAATGCATGATCAAAAGCAAATGTTCATACAGAAGGTATGAAGCTACTTACTTGGTTGTGACCCTCGAACTTTCTGTTACATTGTGCGAAGTATAGTGTGACATTACGACACCGCAGAAAAACACAGTGAGAATTCCACTCAAATCGAGCAACTTACAATAAAAAGGCAACCCGTTAATAACAATTTACAGCTATGTTTGCTTTTAAAAAATGCAAAATGTCTGCAGAGGTTAAAAGTATAGGGTGCTCACTTCAGCTAGCATGTAAGATAAATAAGCCATTAGCATCATAATGGAAACTTCACGATCGGTTGAATGCCTAGGGTGCATGTCAAATAAGAGGAATGTAAGATGTGGAAATACCATCAATTTTTCAATTAAAAAATTGTGTTGTGTCAAGTACAAACCTGCCAAAGTACAACTTCTTAATGGTATAAACACTAAGAAGTCCAGACTGCAGAAAAAAACACATGTCAGTAAACTTTAGCAAAGCTAGAAGCGGAAGAGCATATAACTTACAGCTACTCCAAGAATGGTGCTGGAGCCGAACAGATAAAGGAAACTGCTAATGAAGTTCAGTAATTTGGCACCGCTGATATTTCCAGGATCAAAGTTCTGGATTGCATTGAACAACACAACAGAAGTTGTGTCATTGACAACACCTTCACCAAACACGAGGCTATACAAGAATGGTGTCTCATCTTGGCTTAACACCTACAAGGTGCAAACCGAGTCTGTGGCCGAGAATATTGCCCCAAGTGCTGAAATTTAAGATGTACAAGACTCAGAAAGAAAGAACTGTATATGGGCAACAGAAGTGTTTATGCTTTGGGTGATGAACTTACCAAGATAGTCTCCCAGTTCAAGTGCGCCGATATTAAGCCTTGATATTAGTCCTAGAGCGCCTATTGAGATCAAATGTGAGTTAGGCAGGCAGAAATCCAGAAGCATATAATCCTGTTAAAAGTGAAATTTGGGACTGAACCTACCAAGGGATATTACAGTAAAAGAGATCAAGGTGCCAACTGCACCAAACAGTGTAATAGTAATGAAGTTTCGAAAGAACTGTTTCTTCTTCACTTGGAACCTGGCTTATTGCGGAAGGAAAAAAAAGAATTGTGAGTGGGTTATACACAAAGGTTCTTAGTGCCAGATATTCAGCATAAACATACATGACAACATATCAACTACACTCCTAACGCCAAAGACTTGGTGGAATAATTGCAGATTTATATTTCATAGCACAACATAGTTGCTTTGCTACTGAAGTGTTCAAAAGTTGGAATCCTTTTTGGACTTTAGCTCAGAAAGCTCCAAAGAGAAAACCTATAGAAATAGGTTCTAAAACAATAACCAAATACATGCAATGCTCCTATGTTAATTTCTTTCCAACATAAACTGCAGGATCACTGTCGTTCAATTAAGGATGCCCCTGCCTCCTGCATCAATTAGAAAGAAAAGGAGGAGGAATTTTCCGAGCACACAGGCAGGGTAGCAACATCTCTCTTGATATAAATACTACTTTTAATCGTTAGGGTCTTCTTGCTTTTTTCATTGTGTTTATTATTATGTGCAGGAAAAACTGATATAAATACTAACAAAAAATAAAATAATAACACCATAACGCTAGAACATAGCATCAATACACGAATCCCATTCCCTGCATTGAATATGATCGGCGGCAGCAGGTAAATAAATAAGAGGTCCTCACTGAACACCAGCACATGCGAATGCTTCTCGCTCGACGCGAACAGGATGACTGCTCTAGTTCCCAGCCCCTGCAATCCCCAACATACAGCATTGCAACATCAAGGTCCCGAAGCCTCGATTAAGAACAGAAGCATGAGCACAGCAGGGCAAAAGCGAAAAAGAAAAGGAGGCGGTTGGACTCACGATGAAGAGCGTGGTGATGGACTCGTTCATCCAGCGGTTCTCCTCGAGGAGGTGCCCGACGACGATGCAGACGCACATGAGTGCCACGAACAGCCCCACCGCCGCGATGGATGCGTAGTCCGCCGGTGGGTCGCCCAGCGCCATCGCAGCCCCCAGCCCCATCGTCGCCTCACAGCCAGGGGCCGCGTCCACCCCGCCGGGAGGGCCGCGTGCCTCGCTCGCGCCATCGGGTGGGGGCCGCGCTGCACCCGCTCGCGTCGGGGGGCCGGTGGGGCAGCGCGCCGCCATCGGGGCTGAGGCCGGGGGCTGCGTTCACGCAGGGGCCACCCTCTCCGGTGCCATGCAAGGCCGACATCCTCCCCATTGCTCCAGGCGCTGTGGTCTTGGTTAGCAGGCATGGCGCGCAGAGCGCGTCAAGGGGAGGGGGCGTTGTGGCCGCGGGCATCGTAGGGATGGGGGCGGGGGCAGGGGCAGGCATCGACGCACGGGGTGGTTGACGGGGGCGAGGGCACGATGCACAGCGAGTGGGAGCGTTCGCCGATGGAAGGGCGCGAGGGGAGGATGTCGGGGGCAGGGCATGCGCACGGGTGCGGGCCGATGATGGCGGGGCGGCGATGGATAGTGCGATGATGGTGGGGCGGATGGAGGGTTCCTGGGATTGCGCGACCAAGAGCGGGGCAAGGGGAGGATGTCGGAGGCAGGGGCAGGGCAGAACCGTGCGCCACGCCACTGTGGACGCCTACGGTATCTTCTTAAGAATAGTAGAGATTACATCTGATGTTGTATTTGGTAAAAAAATATTTTTTCAGAGTTTAGAGCCAACAACTAAACTGCCATCATCTCTTCACCAACAGATGCACAAGACTCCTAGATGTATTGTATGGGGGACAAGGATAGTCTCACAGAAAAAGGGTTGCTAATGATATCATGTTGTTGTAGAAGTAAATCACCATACAGTATGAACTATGAAGTGAGTGATTGAACCAAAAGGGTTTTGCATGGCATCCTACCATAAATTGTGAGAACACAAAACCATAAAGGGAGCTGCTCCTCTTAAGCGGCTGACGATCGATCTATTGTATTGCAGATGGTCCTTAAACCGACAAAATATATATACACTGCCGCTTGGTGTATGCAAATAGCTAACTGGGCAGTCAGCCAAGCGCGTGCACTGTAGCATGATTTAGAAATATAGTGTTTCAAACATAAGAATGTTTATTTTGTTACCGAAAGAATGATATTTAGATCCCCTCCCCCAACAAAAGTCCATGTCCATTGTAACATGCCCATTCTTAAAATTGTGAATTCAAATGCATGAACACAGAATAGCATGTCATGCCCAAATTACATGTGATGGCTGGACAACAATAATTACCAGTGAAACACATCAACAAGATGGCTGGCAATGTTCCAAGCACTGAAACAAAGCATGACCACATGCTCAAAGATCACAAGATAATATGTCACTACCCCACCACAGTACCACACGTAAGTGACTATTTTACCAATGTGTTACCCTCCCTAGAGGATCACCCCATCTTTGTACAAACTTGAAGTGCCACAATACCACCTTACATGCGGTTCAGGCCCTCAACATCTGGTTACACAGACATCCCCATTGATCAAACCACAAAATGCTCATGAAGGAAACTCATGAGATGCCCATGTGATGGGTAATAAAACTTAAATATAATGGAAGACATGATTTTTGTTTCTCAAACATGGAGAGTTTTGCAACATTATATTAATAAGAAAAAAAGGAAAGATAAAGGCTAACAAATCATTCACACAATAAGCATAAACAACTATAGAAAGCTGAAACGCATCCAAACCTTAAACTGCGCGCGTAGACATCCACCAACTGTTTTGCAATTTTAGGTCAACCTCCCTTGTTTGCAAGAAGAATCTGGTAAGAAAATTACTTGTAGAGATGTCACAAATTAGAAGGTAAAAATCATAATGTAAATCATATTTCTAATGATTAGAAGCCAGTTTGGTAGATAATTCAGTAAAATTCAATATTAATGAAGATGTTGTCTATGGAACTTCTGAAACAATAATGGCACATAAAGTGCTTTTAATAATTACATATTGCCTGGTACTTGGCCCTAAGCCCAACATGTGGTCTGAAGAGAAAAGAATCTACCTCATCTATCACGACCATCTGCAAATTGAAATAGTTCAATGAGATCAAAAGGAATATAAATTTTATGTACAACTTTGCATGCAAAATATAACATAATTAGCAAGAGCCTGAGCACGGGTGACCTGAAACCCAAGCTTGAATCCACCAAACCCCTGCCCACTCATCATAAATTACCCACTAAAAACTAAAATTTAGCACCCCGCCGAGCACCGGAGGCCAAAACACTGCGAGATCGAGCAGCACTGAGCTCCCAATTTCCCCAACCGCGCAGATCCCCCAAAGAAAAAGCCCGCACCATTCTCCTCCTAAAAAATCCCTAAACCCAATCACGTCATATGTTCTCCAAAAGAGTACCCTTCTCCTCTTAGTAATTTCAGCATTCTCTGTCTTATTTGTACGTGATTTTGAAAAATCTAGTTTCAGATCTTCTCTGAAATTCAGAGCGGAAGCACCCCACAGATGATCGATTTCAGTAATGGTTCGACACTTAGGTGACTCTATCATATTCATAAGGTAAATTATCTCCAAATATGTTTCACTAAGGGTTGCACCATAAATAGACAAAAGCAAGAATAGGCTATGCATTCAACTGTAGCTTCAAGTAAACATAAGTAATGAAATCTTACTGCAGGATAGGCTGAATCTTCATGATATCAGCTCGGGCAATCCCATCTATTTCATCACCATATTCTGCCAAACCTGACACAACTAATGCTTCACACTTCCTTGATAAGTTCTGGTTGATATGACCACTGTCATAAGAGTATGAACTGAGTCATAAAGGTGACAATAAAAAGTGAACTGTCACACACAATACCTACAGTAATTCATCAGTGCCGAACAGTTCGCAGAGAAAGTTAGCTACAAGCCAGTATGTCCCGTAGAGAAACAGCAAGATTTGATTCATACATCCAGGCAAACAATCTTTAGCACCTACGGTAGTAGGACGCAAGTGTTCGGGAGCTCGGTAGGAAGGGGATCAAATCAACCTTTTTCTGGAAGTCGACGGACTGGGTGTCGGCCCTGTACTTTCCCACGGCGACCTCCTCGAAGGCCGGCTTGAGCTTCAGCGAGGAGTCGACGAAGATGCCGTCGGCGAAGGCGACGCGCGAGCCGCCGGCGCCGGAGCCGTCGGCGAGCACGAGCTGCACCACCTGCTCGGCGAGCGCGTGCAGGCCATCGGCCCCGGCGGGCGCGTCGCCTTCAAGGGCGGCGGCGAGCTAGTCGCGCGTGGTAGAGGCTTCTGCGGTGGCGGCGACGGAGGAGAAGGGGGAGCGAGCAGTGTCCGCGGGCGCGATGTCTGTGTGCTGGGGCTCGGGTTCCGAGGAACCCTAGCCGCCGCGTGATGGCGTCTTACAGGTCGTACGCACCGCCGCCTCCGCAGGGCGGCTACCCGCCGCAGATGAATCCGTACACGCCGCCGCCGCCGCTGCAGGCGCCCTACAACAGGACGCCGGTGCCGCCCTACCACGCTGGCCCCCGCCCCCGCCGCCACCCGGTCCGCCGCCACCTCACCAACCGCAGCAGTTCAATTTCGGTCCTGGGCCTCCGCAGCAGCACCCGCGACGGCTTCGGGGCTGGTGGGCACGATCGAGGAGTGGGACTGTTGTGTTGGATCGAACGGTTTAGAAGAGAAGGATAGAACGGACGGTTGAGATTGTCTAACGGCAGAACGCAAGGAGGCAGGCTACCCTTGCGTTCTTAATAAGTAGTATAGATTTTGTCTGTGCAAACTGCGATGGGTATATATTATGACTACGTGGTCCTAACTCCTAAGCAGTAGAGAAGGTAAGAGACGTGAAATTGTAGATGTCACTATTTATAGAGAGAAATTTGAAATGTCGGATGAGATAGGGGGATTATTGTGTAGACTAAACTGAGGCGTCGATTTGCCCACGAAACGGAAACTAATTAACTAGCTAGGCTTATGCATCCCTTAATTTTGCTGGCTCTCATTGCATGTCGAAAGCCAATGGCATTTTTTGTTTGTAGCTCGGGTTTTCCCTATCAATTTTGCAATGGAGATTATATTTTGCATCATTATAGTAAAGCTCCAAAATGAAATAAAATTGTTAGTGCCCGATCCACCACGCCACCTCACTAGCAGGGCTGTTGCTCTCCCTGCATGCACACCCCCGCATCTACAGTTCTACTGCCATGCCAATTGCCAAAACCTTTTGGAAGAGCGCGGGCGGGGTATAGATGTCCAAATGGGCCACCCGGCACGGACCCGGCCTGAACCCGTTTCGGCCCGGTACGAATAGGGCCGGGCCAGGCACGGCCCGTTGATGCTTCGTGCCGGGTCGGGCTGGTCCACGTGCCTAGGGACATGCTCAAACCCGGCACGCACAGGAAAAAATCGTGCCGGGCCGGCCCGTTGGCCCGGTGGGCCTCAACGGACCGGGCCGGGCACTGGCCCGAACCAACAGCAGAACAGTATATAAATACATATATTTAACAGAATTAATCATATATAATAACATATTATTTATATATATTGAGACAACAAAATATCTATGTATATATTTTATATTTATGTATGCATTTTATATATGTTTGGCCGTGTATTTAGTATTTACATACTATGAGAGAATTAAATGTATTTACATATTTAGTATTTACATAAATATGCGGGCCGCCGTCGGGCCGACCCATTTATCGGGCTGGGCCGGGCCAAAGCACGCGGGCCGCCGTATCTGCCCATACCCGGCCCGCTAAACGGGCCGTGCCGGCCCGGGCCCGTAACCGACCGTGCCGGGCCGTGTTTGGACCGGGCTAAATTCGTGCCGTGCCACGGGCCAAACGGGCGGCCCGCACTGTTTGGACATCTATAGGGCGGGGACGAATCTAGCTTTCCGTAATTGGAGAGGAATTGAGTAAGAAAAATTTTGGATTTATAGAAAGGAGACAAATAGCCGATTGTTTTGTTTCGGATTATAATCTCTCTAGATTATATAATCCATCGCAAATAATCCAACAGACAAACAAACACCTAGATTATGGATTCAGATTATATAATATAAAGCCTAGATTATGATAATCTCATAATCTCCTTAAGAGTAGCTTATTTAAGATTATTTTGGCAAAAGACTCACTACCCATGGTTAGGTAAATAGAAATTACAATATATGTCATCCTTCTTTTCCCACCTCAAATAAACAAACAATGATACTATTGTCTTTATGAATAATCTATATTTGTATAATCTAGACTACCAAACAACTACATATAGATTATAATATGTTTAAATTATAATCTAAATTATATAATTTAGATTATAATCCAAATTATATAATCTATAAGTTGAAACAAACAGGCCCTTCATTTTGAATTCACGAGAAGCTCCAGTGTGTTCGTCTGCAGGAACCGCACAATAATATAGGCCTATTTTTTGGTACAGGCTATACTAAGGCTCTGTTTGTTTCAGATTATAATCTCTCCCGATTATATAATCTAGCGCAAATAATCCATTAGGTAAACAAACAACTAGATTATAGGTTCAAATTATATAATCTAAAGCCCAGATTATGATAATCTCATAATCTCCTCAAGGGTAGCTTATTTGAGATTATTTTGGCAAAAAAAACCCACCACCCATGGTTATGTAAATAGAAATTACAATATATGACATCCTTCTTTTCTCACCTTAAATAAACAAACAAGGGTATTGTTGTCTTTGTAAATAATCTACATTTGTATAATCTAAACTACCAAACAACTACATGTAAATTATAATATATCTAGATTAAAACAAATAGGCCCTAAGCGAGGGGCATGCAGGACTGCAGACACGAGTACACATTATTAAGTATAATATCGTTTCGTTCACATATTTACGTAACGTGATGGGTGTAACTAATAACGATAAATCACATTTGTTTAAGTTTAGCCGTAATTAGATATCACATTAGAAACTGATACATACATATTCAAATTTATTACCACACTGATATTCAAGTCTGAATTATTCACTACCGGAAACGAGTGCTTTGCCGAGTGCCCAGAGCACTCGGCAAAGCCTTAAAAACACTCGGTAAAGGCTTTTCCGAGTGTTACACTCGGCAAAGAAGGCTCGGTAAACAGTGCATCGGCAAAGCCATCTTTGCCGAGTACTTTTTCTCGGGCACTCGGCAAAGAGGTTTACCGAGTGCCAGGGAGCACTCGGCAAAGAAAAGCGACCGTTACGGCGATGGGTGACGGAGACGGCGTCTTTGCCGAGTGTCTTCCCAGAAGCACTCGGCAAAGAATCCATCTTTGCCGAGTGCCACCTGGGACACTCGGCAAAGGACCCGCCAGGGAGGGTCCTCATGTCAGGCTCTTTGCCGAGTGTTGTGCGCGAACTCGGCAAAGCGTGCCTGTTTGCCAAGTGCCACATACATTACACTAGGCAAAGAACCTATACCAGTGCCCAGGTCTTGGTTCTTTGCCGAGTGTTATGGTCTTGACACTCGGCAAAGAACCTCTTTGCCGAGTGTTACACTCGGCAAAGTGACCAGGAAGTCCCTTTTTTATTTGTTTTTGCTATTCCATCCAAACAAACAGAAGATATATATCATTCACATCACATTATATATCATTCGCATCACAGAATTAACACATTTATCATCAACATCATATATATCACAAATATCACCACATAAATCAGGTTTCACAGCACAGAGAAGAGATTGCATGTGTGAGAACATATGAATATATGTCATGCAGTACTAAAATTTTGATACTCACAGGAGTAGTGAACTCAGCAGGGTCAGCTGCAGGGAACAACGGAGGTGGTGGAGCATGACCCTGTGCGGCGCCAAGGCTCTGCATGTACCCGAACATCTCTACCTTCCTCTTCTCCAGCTCCTCACGTTGCCTCCTCTCATCATCTAGCTGAGTCTGTAATATTTCGCCCTAAAGTTACGATAATGCAAAGAGAAGATATATAATAATCAATGAACGATGAATAGATAAGGAATAACATGGAGTTGCTGGATACGATGATGTGAGCTGTCCTGCCGAGGTCGTACGGCTAGGCTCGCGCTCGTGCTCCTTGCTCGCACCTGAGATAGAGTGGGCGTGGAGGACGAGTCGATTGCCCCGTCGGTAATCCAGTACCGCCCATGCCTCTTGCCTCCTCCGACCCTCATGAGGACATCTCCGTCGATGTCCTCGGTCCTCGGATCGTAATATGGCCCATGGACCTCCTTGGCCATGGCGGTGTACTCACTGAGGCGGCTATGGACGACAGGGTTGGTGTACGCCTCGGGCCCGTCATCCGGGTTGTAGGTGACGTCGGACGTCGCCTTCCCCTTGTGGGCCATAACATATGCCGAGAAGATGGAGCAAGGCTGGCCACCATGTGACGCCGACTGCGAGAAAACCAACGAGATGGTTAGAAATCATGTCTAATCGAAAGTTATATACCTAAATAAAAAAGAGCGCGTACCCATGCTTCCGCGTATTTGCCGAGGCTGCGGCTGCCTTGATGGTGGGAGGGACCTTGCATCATCAAACGTCGTTCCCGGCTAGCATTGTGCGCCTCGTCCCACTCAGCCGAGCACCACCTCTGCACCATCTGCTCCCAGCACTCAGGATGCGCGGCGCACCAATAAGGAATCATCTAAAAAATACAAGTACACGACATATCAGAAGATAAAATTAAGCATATTTAGTACCAATAATAAAGTTTTGTATTTACCTGCAAGTACTGGTCCGGAGTCAACGACATGGTTCAGGCGTCCTTCTTGCTCACCTTCTCCCCAAGGACGGAGCCGTGGTAAGTGACGATGGCCTAGATGCGCGCCTCGTAGTGCATGTCCACGACGAGCTTCTTACAGCTCGTGGTAGCCACCACATCCGCCCTGGCCTCGTATCCAGCCTCACATCTGAAGAAATCCTACATACAAAGACGATGTATCCATACATTATTTCAAGAATATGCAACATATGCGACTTATTAAACAATATAGTGCGAGGAATACTTACCCACAACTCTTGCTTCACCTGCTCCGCCTTGTTGTTGAATTCCCTGCCGTCCCGATCTACTGCATCGGGAGCGACGACGTAGTGGTCGAAGGTGTAGGCTGGGCCCGTCACTCCGGTGTACTCGACAAGTCCAGGGAAGTGTTCCCTACATAGAAGGCCAAGGATGCCATTGGGGAGGCGGCCGTGATCCCCTGCACTCTCCAAAACCATCCAAGACCTGTCCAAGTGATCAAGATAAAGTATTAGTTTCTATTATTAATTTGAACATATAATATGAAAAAGCAGCAACAACATCTAAAGTTACCTACCTCTCCCCATCGGGTCGTATCAGCGGACGTCTGTCACGAAGTATGGGTCGCTGAGGAAGACTCGCGGGACCTCGCAAGTATACGTTCCTCGAACTTGAGGAGCCAGAACTAGAGACGTCCTATTGAGCGGCGTCGTCGTCGTCGTCCTGCTGCGCCGCATCGTCGTCGTCCTACTGCGCCACATCGACAGCGGCTTGCTGCTCCACCTGCTGCTGTACGGCGTCGTCCTGCTGCGCCTCCTCCTCCGTCCTACGGGTGCTCCTCCTCCCCCTCCCCCTCCCCCTCCTTGTCCTCGTCCCACCACCCACCATCTTTGTCCAACAACCTGCAATTAAGAGTAAGCAATTAAACACAGATAAAAAAATATGTATTTAGAAACATATGCAAAATAAATGAAATATAGCATTACATCGATTAAAAATAATCTTTATATGTGTCCGGGTTAGCCGGATCATAAGTGTCATCATCACTATCAACCATTTCATAGTCAACACCATCTGAAGGCGCAAGTTCGTCATTGGCATTGCCTTCAAGCATTTCTAAGTCATTCTTATTTTGCACCTCATCATCCTCCTCATCAACAACCATTTCAATATCTACTTCCATTCCGATTGCTTCGGTTAAGTCTATCTCAAATCGCCCTTCTAGCCCATCTTCTTGGAAGAACTCTCCGTCATATGTGTCCGGGTCTAAGTTATAATCTTCATCGTTTGGAACATGTAATTTATCGTGCGGTGATACCTTATACACAACATCCCAACCCTTAAGATGTTCTTTCGTTTGGCACGCATATGGAAGATAATACACTTGTGTGGCCTGTTGGGCCACAATATAGACATCGTCTCCTGGTAAGGTGGAATCCTGTCAAATTTCGACTAGCCCAAGATTAGAATGTGTCCGTCTCGTAACTTCAGGGTCAAACCAATGACATTTGAATATCACTGGAGTAAGAGGTTTGGAACCATGAAAATTGAGTTCGTGTATTTCTTCATTTCTTCCATAATACTCGACCTCGTCAAGCCCGGGCGTAAAACTCCAGAACACGTGGTTTTTCGATTGGGCCGACTTTGGTCGTAGCTTGTTGTGCGAAAACGGTATCCATTGACGTCATACCCAGAAAATTTCCTGACCCTATAGGCAAAGCCATTGGCTACTTGTCTCAACTCGGCACTCATAGACGACTCTCTTTGGCCCTGCAAGTTCAAACACGCTAGATTATTATATTATTCGCACGTAAAAGCAACTTCAAATGACAAACTAAGCACGTACCTTACGTTTAAACCAGGAAATGAAATCGGGCAATCCATTTCCCGCACCCTTTCTAAGAAGGGTATCATATTCCTGTGGAGTTGGGTCCCTTGATCGACGCCAGAATTCATGAAGAAATTGCTCCATGTATGGCGTCACCTCTTCAAGGTTGGTCAATACATATAGCATGATATGGCGCCACTCTTCATGTCTCAGGGTCTTGGTGGTCGAACCACTCGTGCTTCCGAGTTGCCCTCGAAAAATGCTGAGGTTCGATTCATTGCCGCCATCATTGTAACGAGGGGGTGGATTATGCACGCTCGGCAGTTTGTCACCATAGTAAGTTGTTATGAAGTTTGACACCTCCTCCAGTATGTATGCCTCTGCAATGGAAGCCTCGATTTTGCATTTATTTCTACATTTCTTTCGGATAGTCTTTAGACATCTATCGATTGGATAGCACCAACGTCCCTGCACGGGCCCCCCCATTCGTGCCTCATACGGGAGATGAAGAATGGCTGACATGCACACAGTAAGAAGAATTTCACCTAAAGTATACACTACTAGCAGTTGTCACATTTCTTATTTCCCATTGCAAGCCATCACAATGCTTCATGATGGAGATGCGAGTAACTTGGTAGATCCACAACTACATGGTGACCTCAGGCGCGGCTATATATATAAATGGTTGGGTGACCTCGGCTTACATGATTTATACATTCTATCATCTAATCAATAATAAATAAAAATTGACGCATAAAAAGTTTATACCTCGCGCGGCGTGGCCGGGCGGCGGTGGCGGCGTGCGAGGAGGCGGCCTCCGGCGGCGTTGGTGGCAGGGGCACGGCGAGGGGCGCGGGCGAGGGCGAGGGGCACGGCGGGGGCGGGCGAGGGGCACGACGAGGGGCACGGCGGCGCGACACGGGGCACGGTGGGCGTGTGGCACGGCGGGCACGGGCGCGCGGCACGACACGGCACACGGCGGCGGGAGATGGCACGACACGGCGCGTGGCGGGCGGGCGAGGGCACGGCGACCGGGCGGGCGGGGGCACGGCGCGGGCACGGCGCGAGCACGGCGTGGGCACGGGCGCAGGGCACGGGCGCGGGGCGTGGGGCACGGCGGCGCGGGTGCAGGCGACGCGGCGACGCGGGGCACGGCGGCGCGGCGCGGCGGCGTGGGCGCAGCGCACGGGCGCAGGGCGCGGGTGTGGGCGGCTCGGCGGTGGCGGGCGTGGGTGTCGGTGTGGGCGGCGGCGTGAGTGAGAGAGAGTGAGCGGCGGAGTGAGTGAGAGAAGAGAAGGAGAAGGAGACAACCGGTCGGCATATTTTACTTCTTTGCCGAGTGCTCGTGATCTGGCACTCGACAAAGATTTTTTTTAATTTTAAAATACGCTTTGCCGAGTGCCAGATCGGGGGCACTCGGCAAAGACGACTTTGCCGAGTGTCCCCTGGGCGACACTCGACAAAGATAATTTTACAATTCTTTGCCGAGTGTCAACTAGCTGGTACTCGGTAAAGGCTGCTTTGCCGAGTGCCATTTCTGGACACTCGGCAAAGTACATTTTTATTTTTTTATTTTCCCAACCAAAATTTTTGTGGTGTGTTCCTACACTATATAGACCTACATGTACGATTTTGAGACAATTAGAAAATTGTTTTCTATAGCTAGTAGATTTAGTTCGTTTATTTGAATTTCTTCGAAAAAATCACATTTGAGCTGCAAGTCACTCGAAACTTGGAAAATCGTGCATGCAAAAATGATATCCATGCTAGTTAGCACAAGTTACGACCGATTTCAGGAGCGACCGGAAACTTCGAGCACCATGCTCACTCAACATGGTCGTGAACTTGCCATCCAGCTGTTTAAAAATTTTATAAAATACAAACAAACATAGAAAATCATGAAACTTGTCCACGTGTCATGATATCATATGTAGAGTCTGTGATAAAAAATTTAGAATGTTTGGAGAAAGTTGTGAGACATTATGTGTAGAAACCTAAGAGAACTACACATGAAATCATAGAGTTTCAATGTGGATCTCTTAGGTTTATACACATAGTGCGTTACAGCTTTCTCGAAACTTTTTCAAATTTTCATCACAGCCTCTACATATGATATCATGACACATGGATAGGTTTCATGATTTTCTGACTTTGTTTGTGTTTTATACAATTTTTAAACACCTGGATGGCAAGTTCACTGTCATGTTGAGTGAGCATGGTGCTCGAAGTTTCCGGTCTGCTCCTGAAATCGGTCGTAACTTGTGCTAAGTAGCATGGACATCATTTTTGCATGCACGGTTTTCCAAGTTTCGAGTGACCTGCAGTTCAAATCTGAATTTTCCGAAGAAATTCAAATAAACAAACTAAATCTACTAGCTATAGAAAACAATGTTATAATTGTCCCAAAATGGTACATGTAGGTCTACATAGTGTAGGAACATACCACAAAAAGTTTGGTGACTAAAATAAAAAAAATAAAAATATGCTTTGCCGAGTGTCCACAGAAGACACTCGACAAAGACTCTCTTTGCCGAGTGCCAGATATTTGACACTCGGCAAAGAGAAGACTTTGCCGAGTGTCGGCTTTCGGCCCTCGGCAAAGACTGACGGCCATCAGCTGTAGACGGCCGCTAACGGCCCTTTGCCGAGAGCCATCTTTGCCGAGTGTTTGACTCTCGGCAAAACAGTTTTTGCTGAGTGCTTGGCTGTGCCGAGTGTTCTGCACTCGGTAAATAAGCACTTTACCGAGCGCAGGACTTTACCGAGTGCGGCGCTCGGCAAAGTCTTCTTTGCCGAGTGCCCGATAAAAAGCACTCGACAAAGCCGCCGGCACTTGGCAAATACCCGGATTCCGGTAGTGATTACTGTTGCAATTTATGTTACATTTCGTGAACCAAACAATATCTAATAATATGAAGTAATATATCATCGCATTTGACTGTTTTATATCCTACTACATGGTTATTTGAAACGGCTATCACCTTAATTATGGTGTGGGAGGTCCTGAGATAAAAAAATCTGAGAATGCCTCATATATTTTTTTTACTTCATTCTGCCGCCTGCATGCTCCCATTGCACCTCGCCACTGCCCATTGTTTATGTAAGCACCGCAACCGCCCATTTCGTGTAGACATAAATAACTTCGGTCCCAGAACACGTATTATATTATTTGACGGACGGATATAGAATATGCACTCAGGTTTTCAATTTTTGCTGGGCCAACTGCCTTTATTTTGTTTAAAGCCGAAGCTGCATCCGTCACCACTACAACAGCTACAGTCATTTTCAGCGGTCATAAACCACCGAAAATAAAGCTGAGACCGCCAAAAATAAACGATGAGCAGAGCAGAGGAGCGGGGAGTGGTAGCGGGCCGTAAATACCTGGCATAGCCTGGGGGTGGAAACGGAAACGATGGCGTGCGGCGCTCGAGCTGGCTGGCGCATGGGCATGGCGGGGCGGTGGAAGAAACCTCGTGCGGTGTGCCCGCGGGCCGCGGCATCGCACACCCGCGTTGATCCGTGCGGGCTGTGGGGGTAGCTTGGTCTTTCCTGGTTGGGGTTCTGTAGAGCTCCGTTGCGGCTGCGGCGGGAGACAGGATAACAGGTGGAAACAGTGGGTTGGGGCTAGCTTTTTTCGGCGACCTTAGCCTTATTTTCGGTGGTTTCTGGCTGTCAGAAAATATCAGCTAAAAATAAGTCTTTATTTTCGACGGACAATGACCAGTCACCGAAAATAGCTTATTTTCGGCGGCCAATAGAACAGCCGTCGAAAATAACTGTTGACTTTCGGCGGCCGACACCTGGGCGCCAAAAATAGGCTATTTTCGACGGCTGGTCACGGGCCACCGAAAATAAAGTCCTGCCGAAAATAGTGTGTGCTTATTTTCGGCGGCCCGCTGAGGCCGTCGAAAATTAATAATTTCAGAGAATTTTTTTTGAAAAAATTTAAAAAATAACAACAAATTCATCAACAATATAATCACAATAAAATGACAGAAACATTAATTCCACAATTGCACAATTCACAAATAGTCCACAATATAAACTTGGAGTCCATTACAGCATCCGAGTTCACAAATAGTCCATACAACATAAAGTTCACAAATAGTCCATTACAATGCACAATTCGGCACAAAACTCAAACCATCACATATCGGGGTCGTTGGAGTTGTGACCACTACCTCCAGAAGCGAAAAACTCGTTGACGAAGTCGTGTAACGGGTTTGGATTCTAAAGAAAAAAGAAGACATTAATAACGGCAGTATTTACATGCATGACCACTATTCAAACAAATTGTTTGTCAAACTAACCTCTCCTAGAGTAGCTCCCTCCCCCGCATAAGCTCCTCCTAGTGCTGGTATCATCGGTGGTGGCGTGTTGTGGCCCATGACCCTGGATCCCTACAAAATCAAGTTTAGTCAAAATTTGAAAGGTTGATAGAAACGACAAGTCTTAACTAAATTGAAACACCTGAGGTGGAGGTGGAGGTGGCGGAGCATGTAATCCCACTAAGGCATTGGCGGCTGAAATTGAGGGAAAACAAATGGTTGCTGCTGTGCCTGCTCTGGAAACCAAGACTGTTGCAAATATAATATATTAGTTATAGAACCAATATCGACCGTGTTGAGAATAAATAAGACACTCACGTTCATTTTTTGTTGCGCCTGTGCGTTGTAAGCAGCCATGTACTCTGATTGCTATTGGCGGAATGCCATTTGTTGTTGCCGCAGCTCTTCACGAAACTTTTCTTGCTGCTCCCTCATAGCGTCCTCCATGCTAGATATAGAGCACCGACTACGGCTGCTACTACACAACCCGCCTGCGACGAAGAGCCACCACGAGAACGCAACTCCGTTGAATCAATCACACTGTAAACATAGAATATCTTGAAAACAAGAAAATTAGCTATTCGGTCATAGTTCCAATATTATTGAAAAAATTCACAAGTTAATACCGTCCATGTGCCTTTCCTCCAATAGAATGCATAACTTCAACGTCGATGGTAGACGCTCCTCGCCAATCGTAGTCTTCTTCATACTTCCTAACCATCTCCTGCCTGTATGTCTCCTGCAATACAATATGAAGGTTCAGCACACATGTAATTTATAGTTATATGGCAAGAAAACACTAATCCTAACAACAACTAACCATACGCTCAACGACTGCTTGACTACACAGCTTATCAGAGATTTCACTGTTTTTCGCTCTATGCCCTCTCCTATAAACATCGATTGGGTTGGGGACAACTCCAGTTTGAGCCTACTACAAATATATGAGTTTAAACCGATTTCATTTCTGAGTAAAACAGAATACTACATACTCACCATTCGCTTCGCCAACCGAATGTGTCCATCAGCCCTAAAGGTATGGTTGACTACGACCTCATCATCGTCCTCGTCCTGCTGATGGCGTTGCCTATGTCGATTCCTGTTAGACTTCTCAATCCACTCGGGCGAAGCCCATATCTCACACAAAGCCTTGTAAGCCTGCGGCCGGTGTTCCATCTATGGAAGAGTTACCTACATCTAAAGCGTTAGCTCAAAATTATATTCACATCTGAATGAGCTGCTAAATTAGATTTTTACCTCCATGTACTGGTCTACAGTCAAGTAGACATTTGAATATTGTCGAAAGTTGTTGATCGAATGCCCTCGACGCTTCATGTAGGCATTCACAACCTGTAGACGAGCATTGGAAAATGCATCCCTGCACACCTTCTTCGCATTTTTCTCTAATACTCGGTCTGCATGCTCTTGAGCCTCAGGTTCCACACGATAGCGTCTCTGTCCAACATCGAAAATAAATTTAGTTTGAAAACAGCTAATAAATGTTAGTTTGAAACATTACTCTTACCCAAAAGTCGTGCTTGACGATGCCTTGAGCTGTTCCATATGTAGCATGTGGAGCTAGTGCGAAGAGCGACTAGCTAGTGCAAGGAACCACCACACCTTTCGGGTCGGTGACAATT
The DNA here is from genome assembly GCA_029449295.1 of Zea luxurians. Classification (NCBI taxonomy): domain Eukaryota; kingdom Viridiplantae; phylum Streptophyta; class Magnoliopsida; order Poales; family Poaceae; genus Zea; species Zea luxurians. The sequence goes on from JAOPSE010000005.1 coordinate 66,094,368, forward strand.
CCTGGATTATATAGATGACAGAGGTTACCTAAGACTTGATTAACCTATCTATGGTGACCTCGGCCGTCGAAAGACGTGTCATCCCATTGGCTGCATGACAAAAAAACAAGGAAGTCATGTCATATATATAGTGTACAATAAACAAATAAGTAAGAACAAAGTGGCCAAACGTGAGTACCTATCACCAACCTGGATGATCAGTACCCGAGCTTCAGATTGTGCAGGCGCTGACAGAGGTAGGACAAAGTGGCCCTTCCGAGTGCCCCTTCGTCGAAAGACAGGAGCCTCGGTGGTATCGTCATCCGCCTCAGCATCTATGCCCGTGACCTCCTCCTCCTCATGGGCCTACACCTCCTCCTCCTCATGGTGTTGCACCCCCTCATCCTCATCCTCCTCTTCCTATGGACATGAAATAGAGATAATGTAAGACACATTTATATATAAGTAACAGACAAATAAGACCAATTACGTAAACATTTACATCGGTACTACGTTGTAGAGCGATAGGTGTATCACGCAGTTCTAGCCGGGCGTGTCTCAGCAATGCCTCCTATCTGCTCTGGCTAGAAGAACTCCCTTGGAAAAGGGAACGTGCACCAGGGATGTCACACCCGGCTTTAAGGAATAAAATCAGGTGCATCTCATACATGCGCTAAGAAGACAACATATATAATAACAGAGTGTATAGAGATAAATGTCACAATATAATCAGAGTATTTATTACATAGCGGAAGACTTACAAAATAAATTATAAATATCAAACGAACTAAGGACCGTCCTTGGCGCCAATGTCAACTGAGAAACGCCACCTAGATTAGATCAAACTCCTCGATACTTGGCTCCACTTGAACCACCTGTTCTTCTCCTGTGGGGGGTGTGAGACAGCAAGGGTAAGCTCACACATGATCATAGCTCAACAAGTTGTGGGGAATAATGTGGCATGAACTCACCAAAGGTGGGAGTTCCTGTGATGTGTAAGGCTGATCAACACTAGGGGTTAAAGCTGAGCATTGCTTTTAATAAGTTGGTTAAAATTTTATTAGCAGTTACTAAGTGTAAGTAAATACCAAACCTTAAATAAAGTAATAGAATAAAATTAATAATAATCCCATGCAATGGAAATGACAAATTGAGTTTAGGTTCCATAATTTAATCATCAGAGAGTCCTGAGCTGCTCATGACCGTGAGCTCGGCTAGTATACCAGTTTTACACTCTGCAGAGGTTGTACCCTTTACCCACAAGTCGTGTATCCCATGTCGCCAGGGTTAGCTAGGCCCTTAGACACTACCGAGGTGAATGGCTAGGGATCCACTACGAGGCCTTTACAAAGTTCCACTAGCTTCCGAAAACCCGCTATAGTTAATGGGAAGAGCACTTGCAAGAATCCCTCGTCTGACCGCCATCGCAGCAAAATCAACCCGAGAACCTCCTTGCATGCAACTCCCCTACTACCCTTGCCCCTTTCGGGCAAGGTAGTCTTCCACTAGCTTTCCTAATTAGTTAGCCAAGGGGTCCCATTCCATCCTTGTGGTGGCACGTGTTTCTCAAGTTAAGCTCCATGTTCCAATTAACAATAATATAATGATCTTGACATGAGCATAAATAAAATAACATAATAATTGGAACATAGACATAATGAAATATTAATCCCAAAACCATATAAAGCAATAGCAGAACTACTCAAGTGATTTAGGGGTAAACAAGGTAAACAAGATAAACAGACTAGGGTGACCTATTGGGTCGCATCAAAATTAAACCTATGCATTGAATAGTGATAATAACGAACATTATTGGGTAACAAAAGTGAATCAAGGGCACAACTTGCCTGGCACTTGAGATTCCAGTTACCAAGGTGAATTTTAGGTGACTTGAAACCTCGCGCTAGTCATAGCAATACAAACAAACATGATATAGACAAAATTATCATCACACCAAACATAAGAACAAACTAAATAATAATGATCTACGTGTAGCTACGGGATCGCGGGATCGAGAACTACTAAGGTCAGAGTCATGGTTAAGGAGTTATAATTTTATAGAGGATCTATGTGATTAAAATATTAAACTATATTATAAATTGGTTAATATAAATCATATAAGAGGTTATTCTATAAATAATTCTCTCAACTTTAATCTAAGTTATGGATTTACCATAGATCATATTTTAGTAAATTATAATGATAAGCAAATTAACATGACTAAACAACATAAGTTGAGTAAAGATCTAATTATCAAAGAATGAAACATGTTATAATCAATGTTGTTACTGCATAGTAAATATTTATACGAGGCTAACGCAACTTGAACGGATCAAATCAGAGTTAAAATGAAGAAGTTATGATTTTATAAAGTTTTAAGTGTTGGGTAAAAGATTAATTAGGATATTAATTTTAATATGATATTCATGTCAAAACAGAGGTACTATGTGATAAACAATAATATTACAAAATTATAGAAACTAGAATGGATCAATTTGGAATTAAAATGAATTAGATATAAAATTTCCAAGTTTCTAGAATTATTTTTGTAATAACAATCAATTTCTAATATTACTTCTCTGTTTTTGCTGTTTTGGACTGCGCGTCAAAATTCAGGAAATGCAGGGGCCCTGGCGCAATTTACACTAAGACACAGGCAACCACAGGACGGAAGTCGGGTTTATTATGAATAACTCCGAGGGCTCATTTGAATAACGCGCTGGCCAAAGGGGTACGGGAGGACATCAGTCGTCTGATCCAGAATCGAGGGCCCTGATTAGATGCAATCTTAAGTGAAACGATATGAAGCTGTGGCCATCCGATCCAACACGGATGGCCCAGATTAAACCAATCTCTCCCGAACCAATAAGTGATCGTGACGGTTGGATTTAGAATTAGCGGTTCGGATTTAATACTACAGTAATTGCCTCGGAGTCGTCCGATCACGATAAGACGAACCATGCGTACCTTGGCCGAGCTGCACCCCTTATCTAATCCAAGGCGCTCATCAACTCACGGACGACCACGATCCTATTAGACGAAGGGGTACCCAATCCAATCTCCATCGTTCCCTCGAAATCAAATGGTCGATCGGGTTTCTCCTACCCCGAGTTGACCAGGTGTGGTGGCGCGGCACAATGCGACGGCGTGATCCGCCCGAGCTGGCCCTCCCGTCGAGCTAGGACTCTAAGCTCACCACTAATAGATCCCACACGAACTAGATACGAGAGTGGAACATTCGGGTAGCTTCTTACATATAGCTATGACGTAGACAATCGCGGCCACGTACCACGGCGGAAGCTGTCCTCCGGCGAGCGTTTGGTCGGCCTAGACAGCCTTGAGCTCCCCAGGGACACCGTGCGCAGGAACTCCGATGGCACGACAGGGTTAAGCTCACGGTGGCACCCTCCTTTCTTGCTCTCTTTCTCTCTATCGGCTCGACAATGGCGGCGGACGAGATGACGAGGAGGACACACAGTTTTATGGCGGAAATCATGGTCGAGTTTGGGAAAGCAAGTGGAGGATTAGATGAGCGCACGGTGTAGATATCCACAGGAGAGAGCGAAGGTTGCCACGACCTGCTACTTGTGCGCGGTCAAGCCAGCCTCAGTTGAAGCGAGCATGGCGGCGAGGGAATCGGTCTTCGATTGAAGGAGAAGAGGATAGGGGTGACAGATGGACCCGATCAGTCAGCGATAGGGCGGGGTTGCGCCAGGTTGGGAACCAGCAGCTGACGGGTCGGTCCCACACGACAGCAATTTCAGTGGAGTGGTGTGTAAGCGCGTTTGGCTGCTGCGCGAGGCCCAGTAGTTGGCGCAATGGGGTGCTAGGCTGGCGCGGAGTGGAGAAGGGGGGAAATGGGCTAACTGGTGCGTGAAGTATTGGGCCGAGACAAGGGAATTTCGGCCCAGGTACACTTGAGCTTCATTTTCTTTTATTTTTATTTTGTTTACTAGTTACAATTCCACATTTCAAAATTTTGAATTTAAATTCCTATTTTGAATTTCAAATCTTCCAAGTGTCAAAATTAAAACTAATGTGAATATAACCTTTATTTGTTATTTTCTTTGTCATTTATTTATGGACTCAATAATTTCATTGAAATTCCCTTTCTTATTCTCTATTTTCTATTCCCTTTTTTCTACTAATTTAAAATTCAAATCCAAGATAAAGTTTAGGAATTCAATTCTTTAATACATACTCAAAATCAACTATGATGCAATAGATGTATATTTATTTTGATTAACTTATTTGCTTGATGAATGTTTGAAATATAAGACACACTCATGTTGTTTTCTTTATTTTTAGAAAAATAGTATTTTGAAGGTGGAATAAGAAGTAGAAGTTACTTCAACATTAAACATTCATGTAAATAAATGCTTATGGTACATCATGATATGCATAATCATTCGGTTGAGTAGAAAACTTTTCTATTACTTCTTTGGTTTTCAAAAATTCAGTCCTCGTTTTTCAGTACACAAGTATATTCAAGATTTCTGAATTTACTATTTTATTTCTTCATTTATTTTATTATTATTATTATTTTCTTATACACATTTTGGGCATTACAAGGGAGTATCCTGCTAGCTGCATTGAGAAACCCCCTAGCAGTGCGCTTTGTTTTCCTACCACTTATCATGTTCAATAGAAAAACATTAAAGGTATTAGCTCCATAAAATTAAGTGAATTAATAAAAAATCAAATAATACATCACATAAAATTAAATTATGCATTACACATCAAAATTCATTGGAATCACGATCAAGGAGTCTTCTTCGATCCAAAGCTTGCAATGTGGCTTTTTTGTTCCTTGGATTTCGTTTTCGTTTCGGTGCAACACACTCATCATCAGTGACATCGTTACGGTCTCCGACTAGTGAGTTCAGTGCAACACCCTCATCAATAGTACAAGTGGTTGGCAATTCTTCTTCTTAATAAACATCATCGGCCTGCTCGTCTTCGAATTGATAACCAGCAGTGCAAGGAGTATGTAAACGTTCCCTAGGGTTCACCTTGTGAACTACCCACCATGCTTTAAACTTCGGATTTGGGTACGACATATAGTAGACCTGCTCGCACTGGTGTGTAAGGATAAAATTATCATGGCCTCGAAGTCGTTCCTTGTGCTTTACTTCAGTTATGCCATATTGACTTTGTCTAATCCCACTATTGCTGTCAAACCAATCACATAGAAAGAATACTAATTTCAAAGTTTTGTTCCCTGCAAAATTAAACTCTAGGATATTTTGAATGATGCCATAATAATTAGTTTCTCTTTCGAGCGCATCGAGTGCCCTAGTCAGAACTCCAGTGTTACGTGTGGCTACACCAGGACGAGACTTTTCAAATTGGTCTGAACAAAAACGGAAGCCATTCACATCGTATCGACCAAAGGTTCTGCAAGTCACCGTCCCATAAGATAGTTGTCTCAAGACCTCGTGTATGTTAGGAGTCTTTGTGCACTACAAATAATATAAAGTTAAAATGGCTACCTCGCATAAAAGGCTAAATGACATCAAAGTAAGGAATATAAAGAGTTTACATGCTCCCGAAACCAGCCAACAAAATTAGGTCTTCCTTGCCTCCCATGTCGTCGTGTCATATCTAGTTGTTTGCTTGTAGGCTGATGGGAATAAGTCCAATTTTCCTCGTCGAAGTTACTGTACGACAAATAAGTAATTAAATATGGCTCCTTGGCAAAGAAATTATGGGGTAAAATAAAGACTTACATGAAATATGGCTCCATCTCTTCTATATTAGAGTACATGTATAGCAATGCAGACATTCTTTCATCCATGCTAAGGTGGTAGAACGTGCCCTTACTAGTACTTGTGCCTCTCCATTGAAAAATGTTGAGATCACTGACAGGAGGTTCCTCATCGACATTGTATCGCATGGTAGCAGCATAGACATTATGTTCCTCTGCGAAATACACACTTGTGAACTACGAAACCTCCTTTAGCAAAAAAGCTTCAGCGATGCATCCTTCTACTCTAGCCTTATTTCGAACCATGCCTCGCAAGTTTTTGAGTGCACGTTCAATGTGATACATCCACCTATATTATACAGGTCCACCAACCTTTGCCTCATATGGAATGTGAACAAGTAGATGCTCCATCGGATTGAAGAATCTAGGTGGGAATATTTTTTCTAGCTTGCATAACAACACTGGTATTTCTTTCTCCAACTTCTCCATCATATTTTTACTTATTTCTTTGGCACAGATCTGCCTGTAGAAATAACTTAGCTCAGCTATTGCTTGCCACATGGCGTCGGGCATGTAACCACAAAACATGAGAGGGATAATCCTCTCCATTAATATATGGAAGTCATGGCTCTTTAACCCAGTTAGTTTTCCCGTTTTCAAATTCACAGTTCTTTTCAAGCCCGCAGCATAACCATCGGAAAATTTAATTTTTTTTCATCCATCTCATTACCTCGATCATGTCTTTAGAGGTAAGACAGAACAAGACACGTGGTGGCTTGCCGTTGTCATTGAGCACTTGGGTTGGTCGGTCACAAAGCATTGCTAGATCTCTTCGAGCTTTCATATTGTCCTTTGTTTTTTTCAAAATGCATGCAGGTGTGAAAGTCGCCTAGAGGGGGGGTGAATAGGCGGAATCTGAAATTTACAAACTTAAGCATACACTACAAGCCGGGGTTAGCATTAGAATTAAAATCGAGTCTAAAATAGAGGGTGAAAACAAATCAAAAGCAAATGAAGCGGATGACACGGTGATTTGTTTTACCGAGGTTCGGTTCTTGCAAACCTACTCCCCGTTGAGGTGGTCACAAAGACCGGGTCTCTTTCAACCCTTTCCCTCTCTCAAACGGTCATCTAGACCGAGTGAGCTTTTCTCCTTAATCAAACGGGTCACTTGGACCCCTACAAGGATCACCACAACTTGGTGTCTCTTGCTTTGATTACAAATGTCTTGAGGACAAGAATGGAGGAAGAAGAAAAGTGATCCAAGCGACAAGAACTCAAATGAACACAAATCTCTCTCTCTCACAAGCCACTAAGTCTTTGGAATGAGTTTGGGATTTGGAGAGGATTTGATCTTTTGTTTTGTGTCTTGGAGTGAAGTCTAGAGCTCTTGTATTGAATGCAAATTGCTAGAAACTTGGATACCTTGAATGGTGGTGGTTGGGGGGTATTTATAGCCCCAACTACCAAAACAACCGTTGGGGAGGGCTACTATCGATGGGCGCACCGGACAGTCCGGTGCGCCACCAGCACTGTCTGGTGCGCCAGCCACGTCACCCAACCGTTAGGGTTCTGACGGTTTCGGTCGTTGGAGCTCTGACATCTTAGGGCACCGGACAGTCCGGTGCCGCACCGGACAGGTACTGTTCACTGTCCGATGTGCCTTCTAGCGCTGCTCTGACTCTGCGCGAACTGTCCACGCACTGTTCACGCCACTGTTCACTTTTGCAGTCGACCGTTGGCGCTGTAGTCGTTGCTCCGCGTGGCACACCGGACAGTCCGGTGCTACACCAGACAGTCCGGTGAATTTTAGTGGAGCGACCTCCGAGAAACCCAAAGCTGAGGAGTTCAGAGTGTACGGTCCCTGGTGCACCGAACACTGTCCTGTGGCACACCGGACAGTCCGGTGCGCCAGACCAGGGCACACTTCGGTTTTCTTTTGCTCGTTTCTTTTTGAACCCTAACTTCAACTTTTATTGGTTTGTGTTGAACCTATGACACCTGTAGAACATATAATCTAGAGCAAACTAGTTAGTCCAATTATTTGTGTTGGGCATTCAACCACCAAAATTATATTTAGGAAAAGGTTTGACCCTATTTCCCTTTCAATCTTCCCCTTTTTGGTGATTGATGCCAACACAAACCAAAGCAATTATATAAGTGCAGAATTGAACTAGTTTGCATAATGTAAGTGCATAGGTTGCTTGGAATTAAACCAATATATTATTTCTACTAGATATGCATGGATTGCTTTCTTCTATTTTAACATTTTGGACCACGCTTGCACCACTAGTTTTGTTTTTGCAAATTTTTGGAAAATTCTTTTCAAAATCCTTTTGCAAACAGTCAAAGGTATATGAATAAGATTGAAAGAAGCATTTTCAAGATTTGAAATTTTCTCCCCCTGTTTCAAATGCTTTTCCTTTGACTCAAACAAAACTCCCCCTAAATGAAATTCTCCTCTTAGCTTTCAAGAGGGTTTTGGGATATACTAATTGAGATACTCTCATTAGAGGAATACGAATTTGAAAGATACTAGTTTGACATATACCAATAAAAATTTTCAAAACACAATTAAAAATTAAATTAGGTGGTGGTGTGGCCCTTTTGCTTTGGGCTAATACTCTCTCCTCCTTTGGCATCAATTGCCAAAAACAGAGACTTTGTGAGCCCTTTTTAAATTCTCTCCCTCTTTGGCAAACAATATATGAGTGAAAGATTATACCAATGTGGAGAGATGGCGGAATACCGGCAAAGAGTAAATAATACTGATGGAGTTGAGTGGAAGCGTCGTCTTTGCCGAATACTCCATTTCCTTTCAATTCTATGACTAAGCATAAGAATACACTTGAAAACACATTAGTCATAGACATAAAAAAGATATGATCAAAGGTATATAAATAAGCTATGTGTGCAAAGTATTAATCAAAATTCCGAGGATCAAGAACGTTTAGCTCATTCCTAAGTTTGGTAAAGGTTTTCTCATCTAATGGTTTGGTAAGATATCGGCTAATTGTTCTTTGGTGCTAACATAAGCAATCTCGATATCCCCCCTTTGTTGGTGATCTCTCAAAAAGTGATATCGAATGGCTATGTGCTTAGTGCGGCTGTGTTCAACGGGATTATCTGCCATGTGGATTGCACTCTCATTATTAGATAGGAGAGGGACTTTGCTAAATTTGTAGCCATAGTCCCTGAGGGTTTGCCTCATCCAAAATAATTGAGTGCAAAAATGGCCTGTGGCAATATACTCGGCTTCAGCGGTAGAAAGAGCTACTGAATTTTGTTTCTTTGAAGCCCAATACACTAGGGATCTTCCCAGAAACTGACAAGTCCCTAATATGCTCTTCCTATCAATTTTACACCCTGCCCAATCAGCATCTGAATATCCTAATAAATCAAAAGAGGATCCCTTAGGGTACCAAAGACCAAACTTCGGAGTATAAACTAAATATCTCAAGATTCTTTTCACGGCCCTAAGGTGAACTTCCTTAGGATCGGCTTGGAACCTTGCACACATGCATACAGAAAGCATAATATCCGATCGAGATGCACATAAATAGGGTAGAGATCCTATCATCGATCGATATACCTTTTGATCTACAGATTTACCTCCCGTGTCGAGGTCGAGATGCCCATTGGTTCCCATGGGTGTCTTGATGGGTTTGGCATCCTTCATTCCAAATTTGGTGAGTATGTCTTGAATGTACTTTGTTGGGCTGATGAAGGTTCCCTCTTGGAGTTGCTTAACTTCAAATCCTAGAAAATACTTCAACTCCCCCATCATACACATCTCGAATTTTTGAATCATGATCCTACTAAACTCTTCACAAGTAGATTTGTTAGTAGACCCAAATATGATATCATCAACATAAATTTGGCATACAAACAAATCTTTTGCAATAGTTTTAGTAAAGAGAGTAGGATCCGCTTTTCCGACTTTGAAGCCATTAGTGATAAGGAAATCTCTTAGGCATTCATACCATGCTCTTGGGGCTTGCTTGAGCCCATAAAGCGCCTTTGAGAGTTTGTAAACATGGTTAGGGTACTCACTATCTTCAAAGCTGAAAGGTTGCTCAACATAGACCTCTCCCTTGATTGGTCCATTGAGGAAGGCACTCTTCACGTCCATTTGATAGAGCTTAAAGCCATGGTAAGTAGCATAGGCAAGTAATATGCGAATTGATTCAAGCCTAGCTACGGGTGCATAGGTTTCACCGAAATCCAAACCTTCAACTTATGAGTAACCCTTGGCCACAAGTCGAGCTTTGTTCCTTGTCACCACACCATGCTCATCTTGCTTGTTGCAGAATACCCACTTGGTACCTACAACATTTTGATTAGGAAATGCCATACCTCATTCCTCATGAAGTTGTTGAGTTCCTCTTGTATTGCCAACACCCAATCCGAATCTCTTAATGCATCTTCCACCCTGTATGGCTCAATAGAAGACACAAAAGAGTAATGTTCACAAAAATGAGCGACTCGAGATTGAGTGGTTACCCCCTTATGAATATCGCCGAGGATGGAGTTCACGGGGTGATCTCTTTGAATCGCCTGGTGGACTCTTGGGTGAGGCGGTCTTTGACCCTGTCCTTCTTGTTCATCTTCCTTATCTTGATTTTTTTCATCTCCCCCTAGATCATTACCTTCTTCTTGAGGTGGCTCATCTTCTTGATCTTCTTCTTCGTCATCTTGAGCATGTTCCTCATCTTGTGTTGGTGGAGATGCTTGAATGGAAGATGATGGTTGATCTTGTGCTTGTGGAGGCTCTTTGGATTCCTTAGGACACACATCCCCAATGGACATGTTTCTTAGTGCGACGCACGAAGCCTCTTCATCATCTAATTCATCAAGATCAACTTGCTCCACTTAGGAGCCATTAGTCTCATCAAACACAATGTCACAAGAAACTTCAACTAGTCCATTGGACTTGTTAAAGACTCTATATGCCCTTGTGTTTGAGTCATAACCAAGTAAAAAGCCTTCTACAGCCTTAGGAGCAAATTTAGATTTTCTACCTCTTTTAACAAGAATAAAACATTTGCTACCAAAGACTCTAAAATATGAAACATTGGGCTTTTACCGATGAGGAGTTCATATGATGTCTTCTTGAGGATTCGATGTAGGTAGAGCCGGTTGATGGAGTAGCAGGCGGTGTTAATCGCCTCGGCCCAAAACCGATCTAGAGTCTTGTACTCATCAAGCATGGTCCTCGCCATGTCAAGTAGAGTTCTATTCTTCCTCTCCAGTACACCATTCTGTTGAGGAGTGTAGGGTGAAGAGAACTCATGCTTGATGCCCTCCTCCTCAAGAAAGCCTTCAATTTGTGAGTTCTTGAACTCCGTCCCATTGTCGCTTCTAATCTTTTTGATCCTTAAGCCAAACTCATTTTGAGCTTGTCTTAAGAATCCCTTTAAAGTCTCTTTGGTTTGAGATTTATCGTGCAAAAAGAATACCCATGTGAAGCGAGAATAATCATCCACAATTACAAGACAATACTTACTCCCGCCGATGCTTATGTAAGCTATTGGGCCGAATAAATCCATGTGGAGTAGCTCAAGCGGCCTGTCGGTCGTCATGATGTTCTTGTGTGGATGGTGGGCACCAACTTGCTTCCCTGCTTGACATGCGCTACACACCCTGTCTTTCTCAAAATGAACTTTGGTTAGTCCCAAAATATGTTCTCCCTTTAGAAGCTTGTGAAGATTCTTCATCCCAACATGGGCTAGTCGGCGATGCTAGAGCCAACCCATATTAGTCTTAGCAATTAAGCAAGTATCAAGTTCAGCTCTATTAAAATCAATTAAGTATAGCTGACCCTTTAATACTCCCTTAAATGCTACTGAATCATCACTTCTTCTAAAGACAGTAACACCTATATCACTAAAAAGACAGTTGTAACCCATTTTGCATAATTGAGATACAGAAAGCAAATTGTAATCTAAAGAATCTACAAGAAAAACATTGGAAATGGAATGGTCGGGTGATATAGCAATTTTACCAAGTCCTTTGACCAGACCTTGATTTCCATCCCCGAATGTGATAGCTCTTTGGGGATCTTGGTTTTTCTCGTAGGAGGAGAACATTCTTTTCTCCCCTGTCATGTGGTTTGTGCATCCGCTATCAATGATCCAACTTGATCCCCTGGATGCATAAACCTGCAAAACAATTTTAGGCCTTGTTCTTAGGTACACAAACGGTCTGGGGTCCTTTCCCATTAAAAACAAGCACCTTGGGTACCCAAACACAAGTCTTTGATCCCTTGTGTTTGGCCCCAACATATTTGGCAACTACTTTGCCTGATTTGTTAGTCAGCACATAAGAAGCATCAAAAGTCTTAAATGAAATAATAGGCTCATTTGATGCAATAGGAGATTTCTTTTTAGGCAATTTAACATGGGTTGATTGCCTAGAGCTAGAAGCCTCATTTTTATACATAAAAGCATGATGAGAAACATTATGAGGTTTCCTAGCATGAATTCTCCTAATTTTGTGCTCAGGATGACCAGCAGGATATAAAATGTAACCCTCGTTATCCTGAACTATGGGAGCTTTGCCCTTAACAAAGTTAGACAATTTCTTAGGGGCATTAAGCTTGACATTGTCTCCCTGTTGGAAGCCAATGCCATCCTTAATGCCAGGGCGTCTCCCATTATAGAGCATGCATCTAGCAAATTTAAACTTTTCATTTTCAATTTCATGCTTATTAATTTTAGCACTAAGTTGAGCTATATGATCATTTTGTTGTTTAATTAAAGCTAGGTGATCATGGATAGCATCAACATTAATATCTCTACATCTAGTGCAAATAGAAACATGATCGACAGTAGATGTAGATGGTTTGCAAGCATTTAATTCATCAATCTTAGCATGTAAAATAGCATTTTCATTTCTAAGACTGGAAATGACATCATTGCAAACATTCATATCTTTAGCTTTAGCAATTAATTTTTCATTCTCAATTTTAAGGCTAGAAATAGATGCATTCAATTTATCAATCTTAGCAATTAAACTAGCATTTTCATTCTTAAGATTGACAATTGAATTATCATAGGCATTTAACTTCTCAACCTTAGCAATAAAATTAGCATTCTCGATTCTAAGGTTGGAAATGGTTTTATGGTAAATGCTAAGCTCACTAGTTAATTTTTCACATTTTTCTATCTCCTGAGCATAAGCATTTTTAACTTTAACATGCTTTTTATTTTCCTTAATAAGGAATTCCTCTTGGCTATCCAAAAGTTCATCCTTCTCATGAATGCCTCCTATCAATTCATTTAATTTTTCCTTTTGTTGCATGTTAAGGTTGGCAAAAAGACTAAGCAAATCATCTTCATTATCACTAGAGCTACACTCATCACTAGATGTTGTATATTTAGTGGAGGCTCTAGATTTTACCTTCTTCTTTTTGTCGTCCTTTGCCATGAAGCATTTGTGGCCGACGTTGGGGAAGAGGAGGCCCTTGTTGACGGTGATGTTGGCGGCATCCTCGTCGGAGGAGGAGTCTGTGGAGCTCTCATCGGAGTCCCATTCCCGACACACATGGGCATCGCCGCCCTTCTTCATGTAGCATCTTTTCTTTTCCTTCCTTTTTCCCTTTTTGTCGTTGTCCATGTCACTATCACTAGACATAGAGCAATTAGCGATAAAATGACCGGGCTTACCACATTTGTAGCACACCCTTTTGGAACAGGGCTTGTAGTCCTTCCCCTTCATTTGTTTGAGGATTTGACAGAAGCTTTTGATGATGAGCGACATCTCCTCATTGTCAAGCTTGGATGCGTCAATGGGGATCCTACTTGGTGTAGAATCCTTCTTTTCTTCTTCCGTCGCCTTGAATGCGACGGGTTGCACCTCGGGTGTGGAGGTGCCGCCTTGCTCCAAGTTGATGATTTGTTTGGAACCTTTGATCATCAATTCAAAGCTCATAAACTTTCCTATAATCTCCTCGAGAGACACTAACTTATATCGAGGATCACCACGAATTAATTGAACTTGAGTAGGATTACGAAATACGAGTGATCTAAGAATAACCTTGACCATTTCATGGTCATCCCATTTTATGCTCCCGAGGTTGCGCACTTGGTTCACCAAGGTCTTGAGCCGGTTGTACATGGCTTGTGGCTCCTCTCCTTGGTTGAGGACAAACCGACCGAGCTCCCCCTCGATTGTCTCCCTCTTGGTGATCTTTGTCACCTCATCTCCTTCGTGCGCGGTCTTGAGCACGTCCCAAATCTCCTTGGCACTTCTCAACCCTTGCATCTTGTTATACTCCTCTCGACATAGAGAGGCGAGGAGTATAGTAGTGGCTTGGGAATCAAAGTGCTTGATTTGGGCGACTTCGTCCGAATCATAGCCTTCATCCCCCATGGATGGTACCTGTGCTCCAAACTCAACAATGTCCCAAATGCTATCATGGAGTGAGGTTAGATGGTGCCTCATTTTATCACTCCACATACAATAATCTTCACCATAAAAAACCGGTGGTTTGCCTAATGGGACGAAAAGTAAAGGAGTGCGTTTGGAAATGCGAGGGTAGCGTAAGGGGATCTTACTAAACTTCTTGCGCTCATGGCGCTTAGAAGTGACGGATGGCGCGTTGGAGCCAGATGTAGAAGGCGATGAAGAATCGATCTCGTAGTAGACCACCTTCTTCATTTTCTTTTTCTTTTCGTCACTCCGATGTGACTTGACGTGTGAAGGGGATCCCTTCTTCATCTTGTTGCTGGACTCCCCCGATGGATCCTTCCCGTGGCTTGTAGACTTGTCACCGCCGGTCACGATCTCCTTGTTGGCGTGATCTCCCAACATCACTTCGAGCGGTTAGGCTCTTAATGAAGTACCGGGCTCTGATACCAATTGAAAGTCGCCTAGAGGGGGGGTGAATAGGCGGAATCTGAAATTTACAAACTTAAGCACACACTACAAGCTAGGGTTAGCGTTAAAATTAAAATCGAGTCCGAAATAGAGGGTGAAAACAAATCAAAAGCAAATGAAGTGGATGACACGGTGATTTGTTTTATCGAGGTTCGATTCTTGCAAACCTACTCCCCGTTGAGGTGGTCACAAAGACCGGGTCTCTTTCAACCCTTTCCCTCTCTCAAACGGTCACCTAGACCGAGTGAGCTTTTCTCCTTAATCAAACGGGTCACTTAGACCCCTAGAAGGATCACCACAACTTGGTGTCTCTTGCTTTGATTACAAATGTCTTGAGAACAAGAATGGAGGAAGAAGAAAAGTGATCCAAGCGACAAGAACTCAAATCAACACAAATGTCTCTCTCTCACAAGCCAATAAGTCTTTGGAATGAGTTTGGGACTTGGAGAGGATTTGATCTTTTGTTTTGTGTCTTGGAGTGAAGTCTAGAGCTCTTGTATTGAATGCAAATTGCTAGAAACTTGGATACCTTGAATGGTGGTGGTTGGGGGTATTTATAGCCCTAACCACCAAAACAACCGTTGGGGAGGGCTACTGTCGATGGGCGCACCGGACAGTCCGGTGCGCCACCGGACACTGTCCGGTGCGCCAGCCATGTCACCCAATCGTTAGGGTTCTGACGGTTTCGACCGTTGGAGCTCTGACATCTTAGGGCACCGGACAATCCGGTGCCTCACCGGACAAGTACTATTCACTGTCTGGTGTGCCTTCTGGCGCTGCTCTGACTCTGCGCAAACTGTCTGCGCACTGTTCATGCCACTGTTCACTTTTGCAGTCGACCATTGGCGCTGTAACCGTTGCTCTGCGTGGCACACCGGACAGTCCGGTGCTACACCGGACAGTCCGGTGAATTTTAGCGGAGCGACCTCCGAGAGACCCGAAGCTAAGGAGTTCAGAGTGTACGGTCCCTGGTGCACCAGACACTGTTCGGTGGTGCACCGGACAGTCCGGTGCGCCAGACCAGGGCACACTTCGGTTTTCTTTTACTCGTTTCTTTTTGAACCCTAACTTCAACTTTTTATTGGTTTGTGTTGAACCTATGACACCTATAGAACATATAATCTAGAGCAAACTAGTTATTCCAATTATTTGTGTTGGGCATTCAACCACCAAAATTATATTTAGGAAAAGGTTTGACCCTATTTCCCTTTCAAGGTGTGTATGAGGGCTTCAACAACATTACTTTTTGGTGCATGACATCAATGTTGTGCACAAGAATCAATGACGACATATAAGGGAGCTCCTAGAGACCACATATATGTGTCCAGTTGTGGTCCACTCCGAATCCTTCGTACTTGTCCCCCTTTTCATTTAGGACAAGGTTGTTCAGCTGAGCATATATTTCTGCTGCGTTAAGACATTTAGGTGGTCCTTTGGTGACCACGGTGTTCTTTATAAAGTTTTTCTTATCGCTCCTAAAGGGGTGTTTTCTAGGCAACCAGCATCGATAACAATCAAAGTAAGTGATCTTTCCACCTTGAGCAAGACGGAAGCAATCTGTATCTGAACCGCAATATGGAGTCATGCACCATGAAGTCATGCACCGACCATAAATACGCAACTCGAAGTTTGAATATCTGTTTTTAAAAACATCGTATGCTTCTACTCCTTTCCAAAGCTCCTTTAACTCTTCAATCAAGGGTTTTAACATGACATTGAGGTTCTTTCCAGGATAGTCTGGGCCAGGAATGATTAAGCAAAGAAATATAAATTCATATTTCATACAAAGAGATGGTGAAAGGTTGTATGGAATAACAAAGATGGGCCAACATGAGTATGATGATGCCATTTGATCAAAAGGTGTGAAGCCATCGGTCGCGAGGCCGATTCGAACATTCCTCGGATCAGCTGCAAAGTTGGGATCAAACGTGTTGAGAGCCTTTCAAGCATCCCCATCTGAAGGGTGCACGATTAGGTCATCGTTATCACGGACACCTTCTTTGTGCCATCGCATGTGCATTGCGGTTTTTTAGATAGAAACAATCGTTTCACTCGAGGAGTTAGTGGCAAGTAGCGGAGCTGCTTATGTGCAACATCTGTCATCACCTTGTCACCCTCATCATTAACAACTTCCACAAATCTAGATTGTCCACATTTCAGACATTTTTTCTCTTCTGCATGCTCCTTCATGAAAAGCATACAATTATTTTTGCACACATCAATCTTTTCATAGTCCATACCGAGACCTTTGATAATTGTCTTTAAATGGTACATGTCTTTAGGCAACATATTGGGCTTTGGGAGCACATCTCCTAATAACTTTAAAATCTCATTGTAACAATTGTTCGAGAAAAAGTACTTAGACTTAATGGCCATGAGCCGAGTCACAAAAGTGAGTATACTCACATCTGTGTGTTCATGCAACGACTTTTCAGAGTCTTTTAGTAGTTTAAAAAATTTGGAAACCTCTGGTGTGGCAGGATCCTCGGAGCTTAGGTTTAATTCTGAACGTAGCGAATCTATCATCTCATGCATCGCATCATCGCCAGCCCAATCATTGTTCTCCTCCTCTTCTACATTCCGGTTGGGTAGTACCTCACCATGATGTTCCCTCTCATATCCGGGCATAAATCCAAACTGACAAAGATCTAGGCTAACTCTTTCCTTATTAAGAAATATACTGTTTTCGTGCCGCCTATAAGGGCATCTGACAATGCCGGTTAATGACAAGGAGAATACGTGGTCCACAAAATATTTGGTCTTGGCTACCCAATCATCAGAATGACGTTCATTCCTACTCCAGCCATTGTACATCCATGCACGATCTTCAGCCATGCCTGAGACTGTTAAACCGAACCATATCGTGAAAACATTATTCAACTTTGTCAAGGGTTTCAGTCTTACATGTATAGGCAATGATAGGTTCTAAACCCACAGCAAGCTAGCAGGACCCAAAAAAATTTCGGCAGTATAACCTCACGACATCAAACTAGCAGGACCCAAACAAATTTCGGCAGCATAACCTCACTACCACTAAACAATATATTACTATTATATAAAACAAAGAATGATATAATATTAATCAAATAAAACTAAGTACCACATATGCTAATAATACAACTATTCTACTTACCAATATAATTTACTTGTAAAACTAATAATATAATAGTACCACATATTAATATGAAATTAATGCCATAAATATAATATGTCCCTAATATATTAATGAAATCAAACTAAACAACAATAATAATCACACATACTAATCAAACAAACTTTATTACAATTATATACTAATTTCAGCGGTGATTAAATAACGTCCATCAAAAATATGGAATAAAATGCGCAAAAAATTAATTTAACCTCGGTCTTGGCGGAGGAGGAGCGAGGGCGGCGGGAGACGGCAAATCCGGCGCGGGGCGTCGTGGTGGGTCGCTGGAGCGCGGCGGCACGGGCAGGCGCGGCGGGCTGGCGTCGGGACAGGCGGGCGTGGCGGAGGCAGGGCGGGCGCGACGGGCCAGGGCCAGGAGGCGGGAGGCAGGCGCGGCGCGGGCGGCAAGCGTAGCGACAGCGCGACACGAGGAAGACAGAGAGAAGGAGAGGATGAAGGAAGAAGAAGTCGAGCGGTTGTTTAAAATACATTATTTTCGGTGGCCAGGGTCAGCCGCCGAAAATAACATAGGCCGCCGAAAATGCTAAACAATATTGTTGTGCACCGTTAGTGCAAGGCTTTAGAAGAAGGACCCCCAACCAAAAAAAGAGAGAGAGAAAGACCTACACGATCGATTGTAGAACACAATTCACAATCCAATTCTAAAACTTGTTCTAATCACGTCATTGTATCTCTCTTGACATTAATTCTGGGGATAAATAATTAACAAAGTCAAGCCACAGTTGCCTACGTGTGTATTGCTTTATTGGTTTCAATTCTCATCACTTAATATTAAACTTCATATTACGCCTGGAGTCTACGCTTTTTTCATACCCGTACTGGCTCCAGTTTGCGTACCGCTTATCACTCATTTTTAAATTTCTAGTTTTTTTCCAAAAGATTTATACATTTAGACTCTTGTATCTTTTGATTTTACTTGTGGACCTTGTGTTTGGCGTTGTGGGTCATGACGTTGAACTATCAAATCTCGGCGTTATTGACAATGGTATCGAGATATGTAGTGTGTCTATGAATGTAGCGTTGAGGTGTGCCAACTTTGTTTTAGGTAGTGCTTTGTTCCGGAGCTAGTTGAGATAGAACGGCTTCATCCCTGAGAGCGGCTTTATCCGGGAGTTTTTGAGAGCCAAATGGTTTAATATTTAACTATAATTTCCCATTTTTATCATCATTACGATCTATATAGAATCAATTCATTCAACAATAAATTAGAAATAATTCGGCTCTTTTCAACGGTACTTTACCTTATTTTCTCTCTCGTGCACTTACCTGACCCCACAAGCCCTCGTCCCCGTCGTTGCCCCACCGCGTCTGTGCACCTCCCAGTCACGACCGCTCGACCACCACTCTGCCACACCGGTATTGTTTTGGCTCGACCGACCGGTAAGACTGGCTGCAGCGGTTCTCTCCAAGTATCTTCCTCTATATCACTTTTTTGCGTCACATTATTAATATTTTATTCTCTATTTTTTTCATCTTCTGCAGCGGTTTCCCTTATATTCTCCCCTATACTCCACTACAACTATAAAATATCATTATCCAACCATATTCATCATCTATTACCATTTTTACTTCACCTATTAAAACGGCGCCGTACGTATGAACAGTGATTGGAGGGGCGGTGGCGTGACGCTTGCTGTGGCGGTTTTCTATTCACATCTGCTAGCTAGAGGGTCTTGTAGGGAACACCGTTGCAGCCGTAGGGAGCTCCTGTAGCCGTGAAAGGGAAATGTGCTCTTGGGCCATTTCTAAAGTGTTTTGGTAATTGAGTGCCCAACATAATTTCTCTAAGTGCTAATTTGTGCCAAATATTGAAGAAGTGCAAATCATAAAACAAGGTACGTTTCTAGACTTAATACATTGATTTGAGTAATAATGTATTATGTCTAAGTGTTAGAAACAGGAGAAAAGCATTTGGACTGGGTGCACCGGACAGTGTCCGGTGCGCCAGACCAGCCTCCGGTGAACAGGCCACTCTCGGGACTCGACGGCGGCGTACGACTATAATTCACCGGACTGTCCGGTGGTGCACAAGACTGTCCGGTGAGTCGTCTGCGGCGAAGTCGTCGCTCTCGGGAAATGTTCAACGACGTACGGCTATAATTCACCGGACTGTCCAGTGGTGCACCGGACTGTCCGTTGAGCCAACGGTCGACTGCACCAACGGTCGGTCGCGCAATCTTCGCGCGACACATGGGCGCGCCAACGGTCGGCAGGGGGCACCAGACTATCCGGTGTGCACCGGAGAGTGTCCGGTGCGCCAACTGCCGCGAATCTGCAATGGTCGGATGCGCCATAAAAGGAAGGAGATTGTGCACCGGACAGCTACAGTGACTGTCTGGTGGCGCACCGGACTGTCCAGTGCGCCACCCGACAGAAGGCAAGATTAGCCTTCCAAGATTGCCTCCAACGGCTCCTAACTGCCTTGGGGCTATAAAACGGACCCCTAGACGCATGGAGGAGTCAACCAAGCATTCTTTGATCATTTCTAAGCATCCAGACTCCACTCCTAAGCATTTGATTCTCGGTGCTAGCAATTTGAGCTCCTCTTGAGTTGAGAACTCCGTGTGTTGAACTTAGAGCTCAAGTTGTGACTTGTGTGCGTGATTGTGCTCTTGTTTTGAGTCTTGTGTGCGTTGCTCTCCCCTCCCTTACTTCCGTGCTTCTTTGTGATCATCAATTGTAAGGGCGAGAGGCTCCAAGTTGTGGAGATTCCTCGCAAACGGGAGAAAGTATAAGGAAGAAGAACACTGTGGTATTCAAGTTGATCACTGGATCACTTGAAAGGGGTCGAGTGCAACCCTCGTCCATTGAGACGCCACAACGTGGAAGTAGGCAAGTAGACAACGCTTGCACCACATGTTTTGTTTTTGCAAATTCTTTTGTAAAATCTTTTAAAAGACATTTTGCAACTAGTCAAAGGTAAATGAATAAGATTTTTGAGAAGCATTTATAAGATTTGAAAATTTCTCCCCTGTTTCAAATGCTTTTCCTTTGACTAAACAAAACTTCCCCTCAATAAAAACTTCCTCTTAGTGTTCAAGAGGGTTTTAAGACATCAATTTTGAAAATACTACTTTCTCCCCCTTTTGAACACAATGAGATACCAATTTGAAAATCATAAGTTTTAAAATTTGGTCGTGGTGCGGTCCTTTTGCTTTGGGCTTAATACTCTCTCCCCCTTTGGCATGAATCGCCAAAAACAGATGTTTGAGTGAAATATAAGCCCTTTTATGAACTACTTTCTCCCCCTTTGGCAAATAATATGAGTGAAGATTATACCAAAATTGGAGAGGTGGAGCGACGGCGAAGGATGAATGAGTCGATGAAGCGGAGTGGAAGCCTTGTCTTCGCCGAAGACTCAAATTCCCTTTTAAAGTACCTATGACTTGGTTTGAAACGTACTTGAAAACACATTAGTCATAGCATATAAAAGAGACATGATCAAAGGTAGAGTAATGAGCTATGTATGCAAGACATCAAAAGAAATTCCTAGAATCAAGAATATTTAGCTCATGCCTAAGTTTGTTAAAAGTTTGTTCATTTAATGGCTTGGTAAAGATATCGGCTAATTGATCTTTAGTATTAATGTATGCAATCTCGATATCTCCCTTTTGTTGGTGATCCCTTAAGAAGTGATACCGAATGGCTATGTGTTTAGTGCGGCTATGCTCAATGGGATTATCCGTCATGCGGATTGCACTCTCATTATCACATAGAAGAGGAACTTTGGTTAATTTGTAACCATAGTCCCTAAGGGTTTGCCTCATCCAAAGTAGTTGCGCGCAACAGTGGCCTACGGCAATATACTCGGCTTCGGCGGTAGAAAGAGCTACGGAATTTTGCTTCTTTGAAGCCCAAGACACCAAGGATCTTCCCAAGAACTGGCAAGTCCTCGATGTGCTCTTTCTATTAATTTTACACCCTGCCCAATCGGCATCCGAATAACCAATTAAATCAAATGTGGATCCCCTAGGATACCAAAGCCCAAACTTAGGAGTATAAGCCAAATATCTCAAGATTCGTTTTACGGCCGTAAGGTGAGCTTCCTTAGGGTCGGCTTGGAATCTTGCACACATGCATACGGAAAGCATAATGTCCGGTCGTGAAGCACATAAATAGAGTAAAGAACCTATCATCGACCGGTATACCTTTTGATCTACGGATTTACCTTCCGTGTCGAGGTCGAGATGCCCATTGGTTCCCATGGGTGTCTTGATGGGCTTGGCATCCTTCATCCCAAACTTGTTTAGAATGTCTTGAGTATACTTCGTTTGGCTAATGAAGGTGCCCTCTTAGAGTTGCTTCACTTGAAATCCTAAGAAATACTTCAACTCCCCCATCATTGACATCTCGAATTTCTGTGTCATGATCCTACTAAATTCTTCACATGTAGATTCGTTAGTAGACCCAAATATAATATCATCAACATAAATTTGGCATACAAACAAATCATTGTCAAGAGTTTTAGTGAATAGAGTAGGATCAGCCTTTCCGACTTTGAAGCCATTAGCAATAAGGAAATCTCTTAGGCATTCATACCATGCTCTTGGGGCTTGCTTGAGCCCATAAAGCGCCTTAGAGAGCCTATAGACATGGTTAGGGTACTCACTGTCTTCAAAGCCGGGAGGTTGCTCAACATAGACCTCTTCCTTGATTGGTCCATTGAGGAAGGCACTCTTCACGTCCATTTGGTAAAGCTTGAAGCCATGGTAAGTAGCATAGGCTAATAATATACGAATTGACTCAAGCCTAGCTACGGGTGCATAGGTTTCACTAAAATCCAAACCTTCGACTTGGGAGTATCCCTTTGCCACAAGTCGGGCTTTGTTCCTTGTCACCACACCATGCTCATCTTGCTTGTTGCGGAAGACCCATTTGGTTCCTACAACATTTTGATTAGGACGTGGAACTAAATGCCATACCTCGTTCCTAGTGAAGTTGTTGAGCTCCTCTTGCATTGCCACCACCCAATCCGAATCTTGAAGTGTTTCCTCTACCCTGTGTGGCTCAATAGAGGAAACAAAAGAGTAATGCTCACAGAAATGTGCAACACGAGATCTAGTGGTTACCCCCTTATGAATGACGCCGAGGATGGTGTCGATGGGGTTATCTCGTTGGATTGCTTGGTGGACTCTTGGGTGTGGCGGTCTTGGTTCTTTATCCTCCTTGTCTTTATCATTTGCATCTCCCCCTTGATCATTGCCGTCATCTTGAGGTGGCTCATCTTTTTGATCTTCTCCTTCATCAACTTGAGCCTCATCCTCATTTTGAGTTGTTGGAGATGCTTGCGTGGAGGAAGATGGTTGATCTTGTGCTTGAATGGGCTCTTCGGATTCCTTAGGACACACATCCCCAATGGACATGTTCCTTAGTGCGATGCACGGAGCCTCTTCATCTAATTCATCAAGATCAACTTGCTCTACTTGAGAGCCGTTAGTTTCATCAAACACAACGTCACAAGAAACTTCAACTAGTCCTGAGGACTTGTTAAAGACTCTATATGCCCTTGTGTTTGAATCATATCCTAGTAAAAAGCCTTCTACAGTCTTAGGAGCAAATTTAGATTTTCTACCTCTTTTAACAAGAATAAAGCATTTGCTACCAAAGACTCTAAAATATGAAATATTGGGCTTTTTACCGGTTAGGAGTTCATATGATGTCTTCTTGAGGATTCGGTGTAGATACAACCGGTTGATGGCGTAGCAGGCGGTGTTGACCGCCTCAGCCCAAAACTGATCCGAAGTCTTGTACTCATCAAGCATGGTCCTTGCCATGTCCAATAGAGTTCTATTCTTCCTCTCCACTACACCATTTTGTTGTGGCGTGTAGGGAGAAGAGAACTCATGCTTGATGCCCTCCTCCTCAAGGAAGCCTTCTATCTGAGAATTCTTGAACTCCGTCCCGTTGTCGCTTCTAATTTTCTTGATCCTTAAGCCGAACTCATTTTGAGCTCGTCTCAAGAATCCCTTTAAAGTCTCTTGGGTTTGTGATTTTTCCTGCAAAAAGAACACCCAAGTGAAGCGAGAATAATCATCTACAATAACTAGACAGTAGTTACTCCCGCCGATGCTTATGTAAGCAATCGGGCCGAATAGATCCATGTGTAGGAGCTCCAGTGGCCTGTCAGTCGTCATGATGTTCTTATGCGGATGATGAACACCAACTTGCTTCCCTGCTTGGCATGCGCTACAAATCCTGTCTTTCTCAAAATGAACATTTGTTAATCCTAAAATGTGCTCTCCCTTTAGAAGCTTATGAAGATTCTTCATTCCAACATGGGCTAGTCGGCGATGCCAGAGCCAACCCATGTTAGTCTTAGCAATTAAGCAAGTGTCGAGTTCAGCTCTATCAAAATCTACCAAGTATAGCTGACCCTCTAACACTCCCTTAAATGCTATTGAATCATCACTCCTTCTAAAGACAGTGACACCTACATCAGTAAATAGACAGCTGTAGCCCATTTGACATAATTGGGAAACGGAAAGCAAGTTATAATCTAAAGAATCTACAAGAAAAACATTGGAAATGGAATGGTCAGGTGATATAGCAATTTTACCCAATCCTTTGACCAAACCCTGATTTCCATCCCCGAATGTGATAGCTCGTTGGGGATCTTTGTTTTTCTCATAAGAGGAGAACATCTTTTTCTCCCCTGTCATATGGTTTGTGCACCCGCTGTCGATGATCCAACTTGAGCCCCTGGATGCATAAACCTACAAAACAAGTTTAGTTCTTGATTTTAGGTACCCAAACGGTTTTGGGTCCTTTAGCATTAGAAATAAGAACTTTGGGTACCCAAACACAAGTTTTGGAGCTCTTGTGTTTGCCCCTAATATACTTGGCAACTACCTTGCCTGATTTGTTGGTTAGCACATAAGAAGCATCAAAAGTTTTAAATGAAATGCTATGTTCATTTGATGCAGTAGGAGTTTTCTTCTTAGGCAATGAAAGGATCACGATGCCCAAGAGGGGGGGGGTGAATTGGGTTTTTCTAAAAATCAACACTAATTAAAACCTAAGCAAGAGCTAAACAAGAGCCCAACTTCACCCCAACAACTAGCACTAAGATAATAATACTAGAAATACGATAGAGCTAAGACAATATTTCAAATACTTGCTAAACAAATACACAATGTAAAGTACTTGAATTAAGTACGGAATGTAAAGCAAGGTTTAGAAGACTCCTCCAATTTTTCCCGAGGTATCGAAGAGTCGGCACTCTCCACTAGTCCTCGTTGGAGCACCCGCGCAAGGGTATCGCTCCCCCTTGGTCCTCGCAAGAACCAAGTGCTCACTACGAGATGATCCTTTGCCACTCCGGCGCGGTGGATCCCTCGAGACCGCTTACAAACTTGAGTCGGGTCACCAACAAGATCTTCACGGTGATCACCGAACTCCCAACGCCACCAAGCCGTCTAGGTGATGCCGATCACCAAGAGTAACAAGCCGTAGACTTTCGCTTGACCAAGAGAAGCCTAATGCAAGTGGTGTGTGCTCTAGGTGGCTCTCGCTAGCGCTAATGAGGAACAAACGCGGATTAAAATTCTCTAATCTCCTCACTAGGCTTTTGGTGCTTGCAATGCTCTAGCAATGTGCTGGAATAAATGTGGGGTGCAAGACATTGAATATGGTGGGTGGAGGGGGTATAAATAGCCCTCACCCACCAACTAGCCGTTACCAGCAACCTTCTGTGCATTGGCGCACCGGACAGTCCGGTGCGCCACCGGTGCGCCAACTGTGTGCCACCGGTGCGCCAACGGTCGTTTCCAACGACTAGTTCTGACAGGTAGCCATTGGACTCATGGCACACCGGACTGTGAACAGTCACTGTCCGGTGCACACTGGACAGTCCGGTGCACTGTCCGGTGCGCCACTATAATTCAACTCTGAAAGCTGCGCTCTCGGGTTTCTGCGTGGGGAAGGCTCTTCCTCGGGCTAGCCTGGCCCCACCTGGCAGAGGGTGCACCGGACAGTCCAGTGCACACCGGACAGTCCGGTGCCCCAGGGCCAGAAACCCTACTTCTTGTTTTTCAGCTGTTTTTCAAATCGGTTTTTGTTCTAACTTGTGAGTGAGTTCTAGAGTGACACCTAGCACTGTATGTGAGTGTGATTGTGCACCAACACTACACTAGAACTCTCTTGGTCAAACTACTCATCGACAAACCCTCTTTATAGTACGGCTAAAAGAGAATAAAAGACCTAACTAAATCACGAGTGTCCACATCTCCTTGACACTCGGACTCCGTAGTCCTTCACCTTTTGTTTCGTCGTTTTAGCCATCGCTTCGAGTTCTTATTTCCGGGATTGTTTTCACCGTTGTAGTACTTCTACCTGTAATGCGACCTAACTTACCATTTGTCTCTGCAAAACACACGTTAGTCACATATAACAATATGTTGTCATTAATCACTAAAACCAACCAGGGGCCTAGATGCTTTCAATCTCCCCCTTTTTGGTGATTGATGACAACCCTACAAGATTTGTTAGAGTAGTTTGTTTTGAAGTTTCTGTCAATAGAAAGGAAGGTTAGTTATACTCAGTAATCTTTGACAGAAAGAACATGTACCATAATAATAAGAGTGAGCGCATACACATTATAAGATTCTTGTTCATATAAAAGTGAAATTAAATCAATGAATCAAGAACAAGAAGACTGGTGATAAAATATAAGGTGAAAACATAATACACACAGTCAATCATAAGCATCGAGAGTATATATAGAGTTTGTGAGCCAAAAGCACCAAGCTAGTACAGAGAGTAACAATCACATATATTACATCAAAATGACTCTCTACTAACTTTCTAACTCCCCCTAGCTCTCACAACTCATATCTCTCCCCCTTTGGCGTCAAACACCAAAAGGGTATGAAAGGGAATTAGGCTTACACCTAGTTCCTAAATAATTTTGGTGGTTGAATTGCCCAACACAAATATTGGACTAACTAGTTTTCTCTAGTGCATAAGTTATACAGGTGCTAAAGGTTCACACTTAGCCAATAAAAAGACAAAGTATTGGGTTCAACCAAAGAGCAAAGGGACAACCGAAGGCACCTCTGGTCTGGCGCACTGGACTGTCCGGTGTGCCACCGGACATGTCCGGTGCACCAGAGGACTCAGACTTCAAACTCGTCACCTTCGGGAAATTTCAGAGGCGACTCCGCTATAATTCACCGGACTGTCCGGTGTACACCGGACTGTCCGGTGTACACCGGACATGTCCGGTGCTCCAAGGAACAGCGGCCTCCGGAACTCGCCAGCCTCGGGAATTCACTTCGGCCACTCCGCTATAATTCACCGGACTGGCCGGTGTAACAGCGGGGCAACGGCTATTTCGGCGCCAACGGCTACCTGCGACGCATTTAATGCGCGCCAGAAGCGCGCAGTCGTCAGGCACGTGAGAGCAGGCGCACCGGACAATCTACAGTTCATGTCCGGTGCGCCACCGGACATCAAGGCGGGCCCAGAGACAGAGCTCCAACGGTCGAATCTCAACGGCTTTGGTGACGTGGCTGTCGCACCGGACATGTCCGGTGTGCACCGGACTGTCCGGTGCGCCATCGAACAGACAGCCTCACCAAACGGCTAGTTTGGTGGTTGGGGCTATAAATACCCCCAACCACCCACCATTCATAGCATCCAATTTTTCCACTTCCCAACTACTTACAAGAGCTCTAGCATTCAATTCTAGACACACCAAAGAGATCAAATCCTCTCCAAATTCCACACAACGCCCTAGTGATTAGAGAGAGTGATTTGCTTGTGTTCTTTTGAGCTCTTGCGCTTGGATTGCTTTCTTCTTTCTTGATTCTTTCATTGCGATCAAACTCACTTGTAATTGAGGCAAGAGACACCAATCTTGTGGTGATCCTTGTGGGAACTTTGTGTTCCAAGTGATTGAGAAGAGAAAGCTCACTCGGTCCGAGGGACCGTTTGAGAGAGGGTAAGGGTTGAAAGAGACCCGGCCTTTGTGGCCTCCTCAACGGGGAGTAGGTTTGCGAGAACCGAACCTCGGTAAAACAAATCCATGTGTCATACTCCTTATTCGCTTGCGATTTGTTTTGCGCCCTCTCTCGCGGACTCTATTATATTTCTAACGCTAACCCGGCTTGTAGTTGTGATTATTTTTGAGAATTTCAGTTTCGCCCTATTCACCCCCCCTCTAGGCGACTTTTAATTGGTATCAAAGCCCAGTGCTTCATTAGAGCCTAACCGCTCGAAGTGATGTCGGGAGATCACACCAAGAGGGAGATGGAGACCGGCGTCAAGCCCACTACAAGCCAAGGGAGCACTTCATCGGAAGAGTCCCGCACCAAGAGGAAGGAGAAGAAGAAGGACTCTTCCAAACGGAAGGAGAAAAAATCTTCTTCCTCACACCACAAAGAGAAGAAGGAAAAATCTTCTTCCCACAAGTCGCATCGGAAAGGCGACAAGCACAAGAGGATGAGGAAGGTGGTCTACTACGAGACCGACACTTCATCAACATCAACCTCCGACTCCGATGCGCCGTCCGTAACTTCTAAGCGCCAAGAGCGCAAGAAGTTTAGTAAGATCCCCTTACACTATCCTCGTACATCTAGACATACTCCATTACGTTCCGTTCCATTAGGCAAACCGCCAACTTTTGATGGCGAAGATTATGCTAGGTGGAGTGATTTAATGAAATTTCATCTAACCTCACTCCACAAAAGTATATGGAATGTTGTTGAGTTTGGAGCACAGGTACCATCCATAGGGGATGAGGATTATGATACGGACGAAGTGGCCCAAATCGAGCACTTCAACTCCCAAGCTACAACCATTCTCCTCGCCTCTCTAAGCAAGGAGGAATACAACAAGGTGCAAGGGTTGAAGAATGCAAAGGAAATTTGGGACCTTCTCAAGACCGCGCACGAGGGTGATGAACTCACCAAAATCACCAAGCGGGAAACGATCGAGGGGGAGCTCGGTCGCTTCCGTCTTCGCCAAGGGGAGGAGCCACAAGATATGTACAACCGGCTCAAAACCTTGGTGAACCAAGTGCGCAACCTCGGGAGCAAGAAATGGGATGACCACGAAGTGGTTAAGGTTATTTTGAGATCACTTATTTTCCTTAACCCCACTCAAGTTCAATTAATCGTGGTAATCCTAGATGCACACTAATGACTCCCGAGGAAGTAATCGGGAATTTTGTGAGCTTTGAATGCATGATTAAAGGATCAAAGAAGATCAACGAGCTTGACGAACCCTCCACGTCCGAAGCACAACCCGTGGCTTTTAAGGCGACGGAGGAGAAGAAGGAGGAGTCTACACCAAGTAGACAACCAATTGACGCCTCCAAGCTCGACAATGAGGAGATGACTTTAATCATCAAAAGCTTTCGCCAAATCCTCAAGCAACGGAGGGGGAAGGACTACAAACCCCGCTCCAAGAAAGTGTGCTACAAATGTGGTAAGCCCGGTCATTTCATTGCAAAATGTTCTATATCTAGTGACAGTGACAGGGGCGACGACAAGAAGGGAAAGAGGAGAGAAAAGAAGAAGTACTACAAGAAGAAGGGCGGCGATGCCCATGTTTGCTGGGAGTGGGACTCCGACGAGAGCTCCACCGAGTCCTCTTCCGACGAGGACGCCGCCAACATCGCCGTCACCAAGGGACTCCTCTTCCCCAACGTCGGCCACAAGTGCCTCATGGCAAAGGACGGCAAAAGGAAGAAGGTTAAATCTAAATCCTCCACTAAATATGAATCCTCTAGTGATGATAATGCTAGTGACGAGGAGAATAATTTGCGTACCCTTTTTGCCGATCTTAACATGCAACAAAAGGAAAAATTAAATGAATTGATTAGTGCTATTCATGAGAAGGATGATCTCTTGGACTCTCAAGAGGACTTCCTTATTAAGGAAAACAAAAAGCATGTTAAGGTTAAAAATGCTTATGCTCTAGAGGTAGAAAAATGTAACAAATTATCTAGTGAGCTAAGCACATGCCATGACACTATAGACAACCTTAGAAATGAAAATGCTAGATTAATTGCTAAGGTTGATTCTCATGTATGTGATGTCTCAATTCCAAATCTTAGAAATGATAATGATGATTTGCTTACTAAGATTAAGGAATTGAATGATTCTCTTGATAGCCTTAGAGTAGAAAATGAAAATTTGATTGCTAAGGCTAAAGATTTTGATGTTTGCAATACTATCATTTCCGACCTTAGAACTAAGAATGATATGTTGCATGCTAAGGTTGTAGAACTAAAATCTTGCAAACCCTCTACATCTACCGTTGAGCACACTTATATTTGTACTAGATGTAGAGATGTTGATATCAATGCTATTCATGATCACATGGCTCTAATTAAACAACAAAATGATCATATAGCATTATTAGATGCCAAAATTGCCGAGCATAACTTAGAAAATGAAAAATTTAAATTTGCTAGAAGTATGCTCTATAATGGGAGACGCCCTGGCATCAAGGATGGCATTGGCTTCCAAAGGGGAGACAATGTCAAACTTAATGCCCCTCCTAAGAACTTGTCTAACTTTGTTAAGGGCAAGGCTCTCATGCCTCAGGATAACGAGGGTTACATTTTGTACC
This sequence comes from Zea luxurians, assembly GCA_029449295.1. Classification (NCBI taxonomy): domain Eukaryota; kingdom Viridiplantae; phylum Streptophyta; class Magnoliopsida; order Poales; family Poaceae; genus Zea; species Zea luxurians. The sequence continues at coordinate 66,124,682 of JAOPSE010000005.1, forward strand.
CTGCCGGTTATCCCGAGAGCAAAATTAGGAGAACTCATTCTAGGAAGTCTCACTCTGGCCCCAACCATGCTTTTATGAATAAGGGTGAGACATCTAGCTCTAGGCAACCAACCCGTGCCAAGTTGCCTAGAAAGAAAACTCCTATTGCATCAAATGATCATAGCATTTCATTTAAAACTTTTGATGCATCTTATGTTTTGACTAACAAATCCGGCAAAATAGTTGCCAAGTTTGTTGGGGGCAAACACAAGGGCTCCAAGACTTGTGTTTGGGTACCCAAAGTTCTTGTTTCTAATGCCAAAGGACCCAAAACCGTTTGGGTACCTAAAGTCAAGAACTAAAATTGTTTTGTAGGTTTATGCATCCGGGGGCTCAAGTTGGATACTCGACAGCGGGTGCACAAACCACATGACAGGGGAGAAGAAGATGTTCTCCTCATATGAGAAAAACCAAGATCCCCAACGAGCCATCACATTCGGGGATGGAAATCAAGGTTTGGTCAAAGGATTGGGTAAAATTGCTATATCACCTGACCATACTATCTCCAATGTTTTTCTTGTAGATTCTTTAGATTACAATTTGCTTTCCGTATCCCAATTATGTCAAATGGGCTACAACTGTCTATTTACTGATGTAGGTGTCACTGTCTTTAGAAGGAGTGATGATTCAATAGCATTTAAGGGAGTGTTAGAGGGTCAGCTATACTTAGTAGATTTTGATAGAGCTGAACTCGACACTTGCTTGGTTGCTAAGACTAACTTGGGTTGGCTCTGGCACCGCCGACTAGCCCATGTTGGAATGAAGAATCTTCATAAGCTTCTAAAGGGAGAGCACATTTTAGGACTAACAAATGTTCATTTTGAGAAAGACAGGATTTGTAGCGCATGCCAAGCCGGGAAGCAAGTTGGCACTCATCATCCACACAAGAACATCATGACTAGTGACAGGCCACTGGAGCTCCTACACATGGACCTATTCGGCCCGATCGCTTACATAAGCATCGGCGGGAGTAAGTACTGTCTAGTTATTGTGGATGATTATTCTCGCTTCACTTGGGTGTTCTTTTTGCAGGAAAAATCTCATACCCAAGAAACCTTAAAGGGATTCTTGAGACGGGCTCAAAATGAGTTTGGCTTAAGGATCAAGAAAATTAGAAGCGACAACGGGACGGAGTTCAAGAACTCACAAATAGAAGGCTTCCTTGAGGAGGAGGGCATCAAGCATGAGTTCTCTTCTCCCTACACCCCACAACAAAATGGTGTAGTGGAGAGGAAGAATCGAACTCTATTGGACATGGCAAGAACCATGCTTGATGAGTACAAGACACCGGATCGGTTTTGGGCCGAGGCGGTCAACACCGCCTGCTATGCCATCAACCGGTTATATCTACACCGAATCCTCAAGAAGACATCCTATGAACTCCTAACCGGTAAAAAGCCAAATATTTCATATTTTAGAGTTTTTGGTAGCAAATGTTTTATTCTTGTCAAAAGAGGTAGAAAATCTAAATTTGCTCCTAAAACTGTAGAAGGCTTTTTACTAGGATATGACTCAAACACAAGGGCATATAGAGTCTTTAACAAGTCCTCAGGACTTGTTGAAGTTTCTTGTGACGTTGTGTTTGATGAGACTAACGGCTCTCAAGTAGAGCAAGTTGATCTTGATGAGATAGGTGAAGAACAGGCTCCATGCATAGCGCTAAGGAACATGTCCATTGGGGATGTGTGTCCTAAGGAATCCGAAGAGCCTCCCCATGCACAAGATCAACCATCCTCCTCCACGCAAGCATCTCCACCAACCCAAAATGAGGACGAGACTCAAGTTGATAAAGATGAAGAACACAATGATGAGCCACCTCAAGATGACGGCAATGATCAAGGGGGAGACGCAAATGATGAAGACAAGGAGGATGAACAACCAAGGCCGCCACACCCAAGAGTCCATCAAGCAATACAACGAGATCACCCTGTCGACACCATCCTCGGTGATATTCATAAGGGGGTAACTACTCGATCTCGTGTTGCACATTTCTGTGAGCATTACTCTTTTGTTTCCTCTATTGAGCCACACAGGGTAGAGGAAGCACTCCAAGATTCGGATTGGGTGATGGCGATGCAAGAGGAGCTCAACAATTTCACGAGGAACGAGGTATGGCATTTAGTTCCACGTCCTAACCAAAATGTTGTAAGAACCAAGTGGGTCTTCCACAACAAGCAAGACGAGCATGGTGTGGTGACAAGGAACAAAGCTCGACTCGTGGCCAAAGGGTATTCACAAGTCGAAGGTTTGGATTTTGGTGAAACCTATGCACCCATAGCTAGGCTTGAGTCAATTCGTATATTATTGGCCTATGCTACTTACCATGGCTTCAAGCTTTATCAAATGGACGTGAAGAGTGCCTTCCTCAATGGATCAATCAAGGAGGAGGTCTATGTTGAGCAACCTCCCGGCTTTGAAGACAGTGAGTATCCTAATCATGTCTATAGGCTCTCTAAGGCGCTTTATGGGCTCAAGCAAGCCCCAAGAGCATGGTATGAATGCCTTAGAGATTTCCTTATTGCAAATGGCTTCAAAGTCGGCAAGGCCGATCCTACTTTATTCACTAAAACTCTTGACAATGATTTGTTTGTATGCCAAATTTATGTTGATGATATCATATTTGGGTCTACTAACGAATCTACTTGTGAAGAATTTAGTAGGATCATGACACAAAAATTCGAGATGTCTATGATGGGGGAGTTGAAATATTTTCTAGGATTCCAAGTTAAGCAACTCCAAGAGGGCACTTTCATTAGCCAAACAAAGTATACTCAAGATATTCTAAGCAAGTTTGGAATGAAGGATGCCAAGCCCATCAAGACACCCATGGGAACAAATGGGCATCTCGACCTCGACACGGGAGGTAAGTCCGTGGATCAAAAGGTATACCGGTCGATGATTGGTTCATTGCTTTATTTATGTGCATCTCGACCGGACATTATGCTTTCCGTTTGCATGTGTGCAAGATTCCAAGCCGATCCTAAGGAATCACACCTTATGGCCTTAAAACGAATCTTGAGATATTTGGCTTATACTCCTAAGTTTGGGCTTTGGTACCCTCGGGGATCCACATTTGATTTGATTGGTTATTCGGATGCCGATTGGGCGGGGTGTAAGATTAATAGAAAGAGCACATCGGGGACTTGCCAGTTCTTGGGAAGATCCTTGGTGTCTTGGGCTTCAAAGAAGCAAAATTCGGTCGCTCTTTCTACCGCCGAAGCCGAGTATATTGCCGCAGGCCATTGTTGCGCGCAATTGCTTTGGATGAGGCAAACCCTGCGGGACTATGGTTACAAATTAACCAAAGTTCCTCTTCTATGTGATAATGAGAGTGCAATCCGCATGGCGGATAATCCCGTTGAGCATAGCCGCACTAAGCACATAGCCATTCGGTATCATTTTCTTCGGGATCACCAACAAAAGGGGGATATCGAGATTTCATACATTAACACTAAAGATCAATTAGCCGATATCTTTACCAAGCCACTTGATGAACAATCTTTTACCAAACTTAGGCATGAGCTCAATATTCTTGATTCTAGGAACTTCTTTTGCTAAACTTGCACACATAGCTCATAAGTATACCTTTGATCATGTCTCTTTTATATATGCTATGACTAATGTGTTTTTAAGTGTATTTCAAACCAAGTCATAGGTATATTGAAAGGGAATTGGAGTCTTCGGCGAAGACAAAAGCTTCCACTCCACTCTACTACTCATCCTTCGCCGTCACTCCGAGCATCTCTCCAACTTTGGTATAATCTTCACTCATTTATTTTATGACCAAAGGAGGAGAAAGTACTTCGTGGGCTCTAATGATTCCGTTTTTGGCGATTCATGCCAAAGGGGGAGAAAATATGAGCCCAAAGCAAAAGGACCACACCACCACCTAATTTTAAAAAAATTTGGAGATTTTCAATTGGTCAATTTCAAATTGGTATCTTATTATGTTCTAAAGGGGGAGGAAGTAGTATTTCAAAAATGATATATCAAAACCCTCTTGAACACTAAGAGGAGGATCTCATTTAGGGGGAGTTTTGTTTAGTCAAAGGAAAAGCATTTGAAACAAGGGGAGAAAATTTTTAAACTTGAAAATGCCTTGCAAAAATCTTATTCATCTACCTTTGACTATGTTGCAAAAGAACTTTGAAAAGGATTTACAAAAAGAATTTGCAAAAACAAAACATATGGTGCAAATGTGGTCCAATATGTTAAAAACAAAGAAACAATCCATGCACATCATGTAAGTATTTATATTGGCTCAATTCCAAGCAACCTTTCACTTACATCATGCAAACTAGTTAAAATTATGCACTTTTATATTTGCTTTGGTTTGTGTTGGCATCAATCACCAAAAAGGGGGAGATTGAAAGGGAATTAGGCTTACACCTAGTTCCTAAATAATTTTGGTGGTTGAATTGCCCAACACAAATATTGGACTAACTAGTTTTCTCTAGTGCATAAGTTATACAGGTGCCAAAGGTTCACACTTAGCCAATAAAAAGACAAAGTATTGGGTTCAACCAAAGAGCAAAGGGACAACCGAAGGCACCTCTGGTCTGGCGCACCGGACTGTCCGGTGTGCCACCGGACATGTCCGGTGCACCAGAGCACTCAGACTTCAAACTCGTCACCTTCGGGAATTTTCAGAGGCGACTCCGCTATAATTCACCGGACTGTCCGGTGTACACCGGACATGTCCGGTGCTCCAAGGAACAGCGGCCTCCGGAACTCGCTAGCCTCGGGAATTCACTTCGGCCACTCCGCTATAATTCATCGGACTGTCCGGTGTACACCGGACTGTCCGGTGTAACAGCGGAGCAACGGCTATTTCGGCGCCAACGGCTACCTACGACGCATTTAATGCGCGCCAGAAGCGCGCAGTCGTCAGGCACGCGGGAGCAGGCGCACCGGACAATCTACAGTTCATGTCCGGTGCGCCACCGGACATCAAGGCGGGCCCAGAGACAGAGCTCCAACGGTCGAATCTCAACGGCTTTGGTGACGTGGCTGTCGCACCGGACATGTCCGGTGTGCACCGGACTGTCCGGTGCGCCATCGAACAGACAACCTCACCAAACGGCTAGTTTGGTGGTTGGGGCTATAAATACCCCCAACCACCCACCATTCATAGCATCCAAGTTTTCCACTTCCCAACTACTTACAAGAGCTCTAGCATTCAATTCTAGACACACCAAAGAGATCAAATCCTCTCCAAATTCCACACAACGCCCTAGTGATTAGAGAGAGTGATTTGCTTGTGTTCTTTTGAGCTCTTGCGCTTGGATTGCTTTCTTCTTTCTTGATTCTTTCATTGCGATCAAACTCACTTGTAATTGAGGCAAGAGACACCAATCTTGTGGTGATCCTTGTGGGAACTTTGTGTTCCAAGTGATTGAGAAGAGAAAGCTCACTCGGTCCGAGGGACCGTTTGAGAGAGGGTAAGGGTTGAAAGAGACCCGGCCTTTGTGGCCTCCTCAACGGGGAGTAGGTTTGCGAGAACCGAACCTCGGTAAAACAAATCCACGTGTCATACTCCTTATTCGCTTGCGATTTGTTTTGCGCCCTCTCTCGCGGACTCTATTATATTTCTAACGCTAACCCGGCTTGTAGTTGTGATTATTTTTGAGATTTTCAGTTTCGCCCTATTCACCCCCCTTTAGGCGACTTTCAGGGTACCCGAACCTACACATCTGAAGCGGGAGGAGGCGGCGGGGGCGCATCCGGTCGCGGTCGAGGTAGCAGAGCGAACGCCGGCTGGGGGTCAGAGTCAGTCTCGGATCCAGGATCTACTGTAGAAGCTGGAGCTGGTACTGACTCGGACAGAGGCCACGCTGCAGAAGCTACCGGAACTGAAGTGGTCACAGATACTGCCACTACAGTAGTGGTAACAACAGAAGCTGGCACAGGATCCTCAGGCGCTGGACGGTAGGACCCAAAGCCGAGGCGTGAGGCCTCAAGTGTGCCCTGAAACTGTGGAGGCTGAATCAGCTGTGCAAAAATGTGGCACAGATAGTGAGCATACGACAGCTGGCGTCGAGCACGCAGACCATCCAAAACGGTGTCCTCGATCTCACAAATAAGGAAATCCACGACATCAAACTCGGAGTGAGAGACCAGGGCACCAAGGAGCCAGAGCTAGATATGTGTGGTAGCCTCCCTGTATCCCATCCACGGCAGAAGTGTTCGTCTCATAAGCTCAAATAGGAACTTTGCTGCTGTAGTGAAATCTGCCGGTGAGCGTCGCGACCCATCTGAGAAGGGCGGGCGGAACAGAGCCGCGACGTGAGCTGTACCTGGAGCCACACCGCCATGAGGACGACGAGGAGGGTCAGAGGTGTCGTAGCATAAGCTGTGAAGTCGAGTCGACGACTCGTGAAATCCAAAGAGCTGGTGAATCTGGCTGGTAGTAATAGTGACATCCTCTCGCTCAAAACGAGACCTCATCCAGTGGTGATCTGGGTCTATCCATACAGTCGCGTAGAAAACTCGGACCCACTCCTCAACATACCTGCCGCTGGTAGTCAAAAGAGTCAGAAGGCAAGGCAGATATGTGAGGTGCACCTCAGAGTCAGCACCGGCGGCAAGTAGAAAAGCTGGAAGATCCAAAAGCCGGTGCGCATGCAGAGCAATCTGTGCAGACATCTGAGCTCTGAAAAAGGACTCTTGAATACGGGTGCTGAAAAGATCAACTGCAGCAGGGTCCCTCTGAGCCGGTAACCAAGACTCCACGGGTACGTATCTGAACCTACGTACCTGTGCCGCTGTAGCACGCTGAAGGTCAAAAAGTCTGGGATCCACAGCAAGTGGTTGTACCTCAGTCTCATCGCGCTCCCGGAATCGAGGTGGAGGGATAGGAGGAGCGGAAGCGGGAGCGATAGGAGGAGCAGTGGAAGCGGGTGTAGTGGAGGTAGCGGGTATGGCTGTGGTGGTGGATGGCGCAACAGGAGTGACAGGAGCAGGTAGAGTGGGTGGTGGAGTGGAAGCAGTGGGTGAGTGGAGGAGCGAGGCCGGGAGGTGAGGCGACGAACACGGTACGCAATCTGGTCTGACGGAGTCTGTGGCTGATCTCCAAGCTCGGCCTGCGCAGCGGCTGCTGCTGCTGCCGCTGCACGGGCTGCTCTGTCCATACGCCGCTTCTTGCGGCCTTCCTGCTACTCCAAGTATACAGTCTTGCCCTTGACCTGCCTGAAGGGGCGACGAGGATCCTCATCATCGCCTCCCCCTGGCGCCGACACATTCTTCGTGCGCGGCATCCTGACCTGAGGACTGCAAATGAGAGAGAGGGACTAAGCACAGGTTGATAATATTCGATAGAATATCAAAGGAGGATATGACTACCTGGGAAGCTCACACGAGAGGTGACGATCCAGGCAGGACAAGAGACGGCACACGGGCAGTCAAGGTCACTGAAATGACAGAAGAGGTGAGCACGTATTAGTCACATAGTCATAAGTATATGAAATGTGAATAAATACATACACAGAGAAATATGGCACAAAAAATGAGAGAAATGGCGATCGAGAAGTCAAACGACGTGAAAACGACGTATAATAAGTGCCATATGAGGTTTGGAATTCGAATTGAGGCACGAAATGACGTGGAATTGAGCCGATACTTCACGAATAGGTTTATATGGGTGAATATGAGTGAAGTGTGTGCATGGTTTGAATGTAGGCGAAGAAAAAGAGATTTGGGCACCCGGCTCGGAAACGATCGCTCGAAACGGGGAATTTGGTGAAATTAAAGCCTAGAATATCAGATGGGCGTGAAATTTGGCGAATATGTTGCTGGAGGTGTTGTGAAGGTGCCTGAAAAGTTTGGGTTCAATTGGAGCATTTTTGGCTGGTTTGGGCATTTCACCGAACACGTGGGGGCGGAGTTTTAGGGTTTCGGGGAAATGGCCATTTGAGGTGTGAAAGCCCTCCCGAAGGAGCTAAGAACCTGCAGGAATGTTCAAGGCACACAGAGGAACACATATGACCACTTGGTTTCACAGGATTTCACAAGAATTTGGAATTGATAAGAAGGGTGGAAGAGAGGGGCTTCACTGGTGACAGAAACACACAGAGAGAAAAAGGGAAAGACAGAGAGAGGGATTCTCACCAGAGAGGGAAGGGGATGTACTTGGACGCCGCCGGTGAAGAGACCGCCGGAGAGGAAGGGTGGTCGCCGGCGAGGGGGAGATTGCCAGAGACCGAGAGAGGCTGGCTAGAGGGGAGAGGAAATGAGCCTGGCCTCGGGCTCGGGCAGAGAAGGATTTTTTAAAAACCGAGTATGGGCGCACCGGACAGTCTACAGTGCTGTCCGGTGCACACCGGACAGCGCACAGGAGAATGGAAATTTAGCGCGCGGCTGCCAGTGCACCGGACATTGCACAGTGCAGTGTCCGGTGCACACCGGACTGTACGGTGAGCCCAGACAGAGGGAAGATTTGAAATTTTTGAATTTTTATAACTAATTTCCAACCAAACCAAATCCCAACTTATAAACATACAAAATAACACTTGTTGGGACAGGTATTTGCACCCTCATATATTTTCTCATTTTTTTCAAAATATTTTGCCATAGGCTAGATAATTTTTAGAGAAAATAGGCAAATGGTGAAATTTGCATTTCGGCCTTGCACTAGGGGTTTTTATGAGTGATTTGAGTTTTGAATACTCCCCCTAAGTGCACTACCCCATGCATATTTCAAGAACCAATAGTTGCATAAGAAGTAAGAATTTAAGTGCTAAAAGCTTAAAACTAAGACTTGTCAAGTTTGACCCGAGTTAAGCTTTTTCACTCGCTTTGTTGGCGGTTATCTCAACTAGGTTAGACAAGCCCTAGATGCAATACAAGAAATTTAAACATGCAATGCAAGCTTGACAACACCATTTGACATTTTACATAAAATTTCTGAGATCAAGAATATTTAGTTCATTCCTCAACCTGCAAAAGCGGGTCTTATCAAGTGGCTTAGTGAAAATATCCGCTAATTGATCTTCCGACCTCACTCCTTCTAAAATGATATCTCCTTTAGCAACATGATCTCTAAGGAAGTGATGACGGATATCAATGTGCTTGGTGCGAGAGTGTTGTACAGGATTATTAGCAATTTTAACAGCACTCTCATTGTCACACAACAAAGGTACCTTTTCTAGAACTACGCCATAGTCTAGAAGAGTTTGTTTCATATATAAAATCTGTGTGCAACACGCACCTGCGGCAATGTATTCCGCTTCGGCGGTTGACAAGGCAACAGTATTTTGCTTTTTGGATGTCCATGAAATTAGTGATCTACCAAGTAGTTGGCATCCCCCAGAAGTACTTTTCCTATCAATTTTGCAACCGGCATAATCCGAATCGGAATAGCCAATTAAATCAAAAGTAGCTCCTTTGGGATACCACAGACCAACGCTTGTGGTGTGCCTGAGATACCTAAGAATTCTCTTAACAGCGCGAAGATGAGCTTTCTTAGGATTAGATTGAAATCTAGCACACATGCAGACACTAAACATGATATCGGGCCTAGATGCGGTAAGGTACAGTAAACTACCAATCATAGAACGGTAGAGAGTTTGATTAACCGGGTTACCTCCCTCATCTAGGTCGAGATGTCCATTTGTTGGTATAGGTGTCTTGATTGGTTTGCACTTCTCCATGTTGAACCTTTTCAACAAGTCTTTGGTATACTTCTCTTGTGAGAGAAAGTTCCCATCTTTCATTTGCTTGACTTGAAAGCCGAGGAAGTACGTCAGCTCACCAATCATTGACATCTCGAACTCCTTCGACATCAACTCACCAAATTCCTTGCAATCATAGTCATTTGTCGAGCCAAAGATTATATCATCAACATATACTTGACAAATGAAAATATCACTGTTATGTTTCTTTGTGAATAGAGTTGTGTCGACGGTCCCGATCTTGAAGCCCTTTTCGATGAGGAAGTCGCGAAGGCGCTCATACCAAGCCCTTGGAGCTTGCTTTAGCCCATATAGCGCCTTGGACAACCTGTAAGCATGGTTAGGATATCTAGGGTCTTCAAATCCAGGTGGTTGCTCAACATATACAAGTTCATTTATGAAGCCATTTAAAAATGCACTTTTTACATCCATTTGATAAAGTTTCATATCATAGCATGATGCATATGCAAGTAGGATACGAATGGCTTCCAGTCGAGCAACCGGTGCAAAGGTCTCTCCAAAATCTAAGCCTTCAACTTGAGAGAATCCTTTTGCAACAAGTCTTGCCTTGTTCCTTACAATCACACCTTGATCATCTTGTTTGTTTCTGAACACCCACTTTGTTCCAATGATTCTTGCATCTTGTGGGGGCTTCTCCAGGGTCCAAACTTCGTTACGGGTGAAGTTGTTAAGTTCTTCATGCATGGCATTCACCCAGTCCGGATCCTATAGCGCCTCATCTATACAAGTAGGCTCAACACAAGAAACAAAGGAGTGATGTTCAATAAAAGAAGCATGTCTATGGGATCGAGTAAAAACCCCTTGTGAAGGACTCCCGATGATTTGGTTTTGAGGATGAGCTTGAAGTAGTGATGAATTTCTCCTGTTAACCACTTGGGAAGAAGATCCTGGAGCATCAACATCTTCGGCTTGTACCCTTGCTTGTTCATGAGAGACAAATGTATCTTCATTTGCATGCCTCTCATCTTTTTCATCATCTTGTGGTACATTTGATGAAGAAGGCATGTCAATGTTTTGCACCTCTTCTTCATCTTATTTTGGTTTGATAGCTCCAATTGGCATGTTCTTCATTGCTTCCCTAAGTGGCTCATCACCTACATCATCAAAATTCTCAAGTGCTCCTTGGGAGCCATTAGTCTCATCAAATTCCACATCATATGTTTCTTCTACCACGCCAGTGGCATGATTGAATACTCGATATGCTTTGGACTTTAATGAATAACCCAAAAGAAAACCAATATCACAACGTCTTTGAAACTTCCCTAGGTGATGGTGTTTCTTGAAGATGTAGCATTTGCATCCAAACACTCGAAAGAAGGAGACATCTGACTTTTTCCCATTTAGCAGTTCATAGGGAGTCTTCGCAAGCAGCCGGTGAGGAAATAGCCTGTTTGATGAATAACATGCAGTGTTGACAGCTTCGGCCCAAAACCTCTCCGGTGTGTTATACTCATCAATCATTGTTCTTGCAAGAGTGATCAAGGTCCTATTTTTTCTTTCAACAACTCCATTTTGTTGAGGTGTGTATGTTGCAGATACTTCATGTTTGATACCAATTTCATCACAGTACTCATGAATGTTGGTGTTGTCAAATTCTTTGCCATTATCACTTCTAATCTTCTTGATCTTGCAATCAAATTCATTTTGTGCTTTCTTGGCAAACTTCTTGAATATAGATGCAACTTCATATTTGTCATGGAGAAAGAACACCCAAGTGTATCTTGAGAAGTCATCAACAATCACTAGACAGTAGAGGTTGCCACCGGCACTTACATAATTTGTAGGTCCAAATAAATCCATATGAAGTAGTTCTAGTGGCCTTGATGTTGACATGAAAGCTTTAGTAGGATGTGTATTAGCAACTTGCTTTCCAGCTTGACATGCACTACATGGCTTGTCTTTTTCAAACACCACATCCTTTAATCCTCTAACCATGTCTTTCTTTAATACCTTCTTGAGTGTGCTCATCCCAACATGTGCAAGCCTCCTATGCCAAAGCCATCCAAGTGAAGCTTTGGTGAAGAGGCAAGTTCTTAAGTCTGCATCTTCTGAAGTGAAATCCACTAAGTAGAGGTTGTTGTATCTAAATCCCTTGAACACCATTGATTCATCATCCATCTTTGTTACAATAACCTCTGTTGGAGTGAATAGGCATTGAAGTCCAAGATCACAGAGTTGACCCACTGATAATAAATTGAAGCTCAAAGGTGCAACTAAGAGAACATTTGATATTGATAAATCATTTGAAATTGCCACCTTGCCAAGTCCTTGCACTTTTCCTTTTGAATTGTCTCCAAATGTGATTTTATCTTGTCCATCAACATTCTCATCAAGTGAGGTGAACATCCGTGGGTTGCCTGTCATATGTTGTGTGCATCCACTGTCAATAACCCAATGGCTCCCACCGGTCTTGTAGTTCACCTACATCCACAGACAATTCAAGCTTTTGAGGGCCCTATACTGCATAGGACCAGTGACTCTCTCAATCAAAGACTTTGCAACTCAGATTTGTCTAGGTCTACTCTTGTTTGGTGGACCTAAGAATGTAACTTTGACCTTTCCATTTGCAACCTTTCTTAGAACATAATGAGCATTGAAAGCAAATGGTCTTGAGTGCTTAGGCAAGGGAGTTGGTGGTTTGGCTTTGCAGTTGTGGGCAAAATGACCTTCATTTCCACACTCAAAGCATTTGATAGGCTCGTGAGTCTGCTTTGGCTTGTATTGAGTGGTAGCTTTCTTTTACACAAAAGCATTGTATCCAATACCACTCTTGTTGTTTTTCATGACAGTGTTCATAAGCAGCTCATTTTGGAGGTATTGACCCTTGTTGAACTTTTGCACACTTGTTGCAAGATGTTCATTTTCACTTTTTAGTTTCTTGACCTCATTTTTAAGCCTTTGATTATCCACTGCCAACTCGTTGTTGAAATCATTGTTCTCAATAGCAACCTTTCCTCTAGTAGTTGCATCAGTCAAGTATTTCTTCAATTTTTGGTTGTCTAAAGTCAGGACTTCAACTTTTTCAGTCAATTCAGCATGTAGACTAGTTTGCTCTTCTTGACTCAAATCATCACATGAGGTTGCTACATTAATCTTAACAACAGGGTTAATAGCCTCATGTGTTTTGCAAGATAAAAGTTCATTCTCAACAAGAAGATTGTCATGATCAAATTTGATCCTAGTATAATCTTCCTTGATTTTTACTAATCTATCTTGCAACTCCCTATTAGCTTCATTTAACTTGTCACATTTATTCTTAGCATCTTTTAGGGAGGTTGTGAGCTCATTTACAGTTGATGACATAGTTTTGTTCTCTTCTTTCAGTTCATCACTAGCTTTCATAACTATGTCATATTTGGCATTTAAAGATTCATTTTCATTTTTCAACCTATCACATTTAGCTTTTGACTTCCTAATGATTTGAGTATATTCTTTAAGCAAGTCAGCTAGCTCATCATATGAAGGTGAAGCAAATTCCTCATCACTATCACTATCACTATCATCAGTAATATTAATATCATTTTGTACCTTCCGTTCACCCCTAGCCATGAGGCATAGGTGAGAAATCGATGATGGCGATGGTGGTGGTGAAGAGAAGTCACCGGCGATGGCGGCAACTTTTTCATCATTCTCTTCTTCACTTGAAGAAGATCCACTTGATGACTCAATGTCAGTGAGCCAGTCACCAACAATGTATGCCTTTCCATTCTTCTTCTTGTGGAACCTCTTTTGATTCCCATCTTTCCTCTTGAAAAATTTCTTTTCCTTCTTTTCATCATCGCTGTCATCTTCTTTCTTGCCCTTGAACTTGTTCTTCTTGGGCTTGTTACATTGATGAGTAAGATGATCGAGCTCACCACAGCTGTAGCAATCCATCTCAGAAATGGGCTTTCTTTTGTTGGAAAAGAATTTCTTCTTTCTTGAATCAAATTTGATGCCTTCTCTGTTAAGTTTCTTCAACATCTTGGTGGTCTTCCTTACCATCAAGGCAATATTAGCGCCAAGGTCATCATCACTTGAGGAATCTTCCTCAACTTGTATTTTTGCTTTTCCTTTTCTTTCTTGATTTGCTTTGAGAGCCAAATCCTTTCTTTTGGAAGATGACTCTTCTTTGTCGTTGATGTGCATGTACATCTCATGAGCATTGATCTTTCCCAGAATCTGTGTAGGTGTGGTAACTGAAAGATCCATTTGATGTAGTACAGTGACAATGTGTCCATATTTGTCTATTGAGAGGACACTGAGAATCTTCCTCACAACATCCGGTTGTGAGATTTGAGTAAGCCCCAATCCATTAACTTCCTCTACAAGAATATTGAGACGTGAGTACATGGCATTGGCATTTTCATTAGCAAGCATTTCAAAAGAGTTTAACTTTCTCATGGCTATATGATATCTCTCCTCACGCTCACTTCTAGTTCCTTCATGTAAAGCACAAATGTCCATCCACAAATCATGAGCATTTTTATGATTTCTTACTCTATTGAACACATCTTTGCAAAGGCCTCTAAAAAGGGTGTTTTTGGCCTTAGCATTCCATTTCTCATAATTGAACTCATCACCTACAAGATTTGTGGGATCTCTAGGTTCGGGGAATCCTTGTGTGGCGGCTTTATAGACACCAATGTCTATAGCCTCTAAATACGCTTCCATACGAATTTTCCAATATAGAAAATCGTCACCATCAAAAACGGGAGGAGGTCCATCCCCACCGGACATCGTAACTCTAGCGGTTAAGCTAATCTACGAGCAACAAGGCTCTGATACCAATTGAAAGGATCACGATGCCCAAGAGGGGGGTGAATTGGGCTTTTCTAAAAATCAACACTAATTAAAACCTAAGCAAGAGCTAAACAAGAGCCCAACTTCACCCCAACAACTAGCACTAAGATAATAATACTAGAAATACGATAGAGCTAAGACAATACTTCAAATACTTGCTAAACAAATACACAATGTAAAGTACTTGAATTAAGTGCGGAATGTAAAGCAAGGTTTAGAAGACTCCTCCAATTTTTTCCCGAGGTATCGAAGAGTCGGCACTCTCCACTAGTCCTCGTTGGAGCACCCGCGCAAGGGTATCGCTCCCCCTTGGTCCTCGCAAGAACCAAGTGCTCACTACGAGATGATCCTTTGCCACTCCGGCGCGGTGGATCCCTCGAGACCGCTTACAAACTTGAGTCGGGTCACCAACAAGATCTTCACGGTGATCACCGAGCTCCCAACGCCACCAAGCCGTCTAGGTGATGCCGATCACCAAGAGTAACAAGCCGTAGACTTTCGCTTGACCAAGAGAAGCCTAATGCAAGTGGTGTGTGCTCTAGGTGGCTCTCGCTAGGCTAATGAGGAACAAACACGGATTAAGATTCTCTAATCTTCTCACTAGGCTTTTGGTGCTTGCAATGCTCTAGCAATGTGCTGGAATAAATGTGGGGTGCAAGACATTGAATATGGTGGGTGGAGGGGGTATAAATAGCCCTCACCCACCAACTAGCCGTTATCAGCAACCTTCTGCGCATTGGCGCACCGGACAGTCCGGTGCGCCAACTGTGCGCCACCGGTGCGCCAACGGTCGTTTCCAACGGCTAGTTCTGACAGGTAGCCGTTGAACTCATGGCACACCGGACAGTGAACAATCACTGTCCGGTGCACACCGAACAGTCCGGTGCACTGTCCGGTGCGCCACTATAATTCAACTCTGAAAGCTGCGCTCTCGGGTTTCTGCATGGGGAAGGCTCTTCCCCGGGCCAGCCTGGCCCCACCTGGCAGAGGGTGCACCGGACAGTCCGGTGCCCCAGGGCCAGAAACCCTACTTCTTGTTTTTCAGCTGTTTTTCAAATCGGTTTTCATTCTAACTTGTGAGTGAGTTCTAGAGTGACACCTAGCACTGTATGTGAGTGTGATTGTGCACCAACACTACACTAGAACTCTCTTGGTCAAACTACTCATCGACAAACCCTCTTTATAGTACGGCTAAAAGAGAATAAAAGACCTAACTAAATCACGAGTGTCCACATCTCCTTGACACTCGGACTCCGTAGTCCTTCACCTTTTGTTTCGTCGTTTTAGCCGTCGCTTCGAGTTCTTATTTCCGGGATTGTTTTCACCGTTGTAGTACTTCTACCTGTAATGCGACCTAACTTACCATTTGTCTCTGCAAAACACACGTTAGTCACATATAACAATATGTTGTCATTAATCACTAAAACCAACCAGGGGCCTAGATGCTTTCAGGCAACTTAGCACGGGTTGGTTGCCTAGAGCTAGATGTCTCACCCTTATACATAAAAGCATGATTAGGGCTAGAGTGAGACTTCCTAGAATGAATTCTCCTAATTTTGCTCTCGGGATAACCGGCAGGGTACAAAATGTAACCCTCGTTATCCTTAGGCATGGGAGCCTTGCCCTTAACAAAATTTGACAATCTTTTAGGAGGGGCATTAAGTTTGACATTGTCCCCCTTTTGGAAGCCAATGCCATCCTTGATGCCAGGGCGTCTCCCACTATAAAGCATACTACGAGCAAATTTAAATTTTTCATTTTCAAGTTCATGCTCGGCAATTTTAGCATCTAATTTTGCTATATGATCATTTTGTTGTTTAATTAATACCATATGATCATGAATAGCATCAATATCAACATCTCTACATCTAGTGCAAATAGAAACATGCTCAATGGTAGATGTAGAGGGTTTGCAAGATTTAAGTTCAACAATCATAGCACGCAAAATATCATTGTTATCTCTAAGATCAGAAATTGTAACATTGCAAACATCTAAATCCTTAGCCTTAGCAATCAACTTTTCATTTTCAGTTCTAAGGCTATCAAGAGACACATTCAATTCATCAATCTTAGCTAGTAAATCAACATTATCATCTCTAAGATTGGGAATTGAAGTATCACAAACATTAGAATCAACCTTAGCAATAAGTTTAGCATTTTCATTTCTAAGGTTGGCAATTAAATCATGGCATATGCTTAGCTCACTAGTTAATTTCTCACATTTTTCAACTTCCAGAGCATAAGCATTTTTAACCTTAACATGCCTTTTGTTTTCCTTGATTAGAAAGTCCTCTTGGGTGTCCAAGAGTTCATCCTTCTCATGGATGGCACTAATTAGTTCATTTAGTTTTTCTTTTTGTTGCATGTTGAGGTTAGCAAAAAGAGTACGCAAATTATCCTCCTCATCACTAGCATTATCATCACTAGAGGACTCATATTTAGTGGAGGATTTGGATTTAACCTTCTTATTTTTGTCGTCCTTTGCCATGAGGCACTTGTGGCCGACGTTGGGGAAGAGGAGTCTCTTGATGACGGCGATGTTGGTGGCGTCCTCGTCGGAGGAGGAGTCGGTGGAGCTCTCGTCGGAGTCCCACTCCCGGCAAACATGGGCATCGCCGCCCTTCTTCTTGTAGTACCTCTTCTTCTCCTTTCTTCTCCCCTTCTTGTCGTCGCCCCTGTCACTATCACTAGATAATGGACATTTAGCAATGAAATGACCGGGCTTACCACATTTGTAGCAAACTTTCTTGGAACGGGACTTGTAGTCTTTCCCCCTCCTTTGCTTGAGGATTTGGCGGAAGCTCTTGATGATGAGAGCCATCTCCTCATTGTCGAGCTTAGAGGCGTCGATTGGTTGTCTACTTGATGTAGACTCCTTTTCTCCTCCGTCGCCTTGAATGTAACCAGTTGTGCTTCGGGCGCGGAGGGGCCATCTAGCTCGATGATCTTCTTTGAGCCTTTGATCATCAACTCAAAGCTCACAAAATTACCTATTACTTCCTCGGGAGTCATTTGTGTATATCTAGGATTTCTTCGAATTAATTGAACTTGCGTAGGGTTAAGAAAAACGAGGGATCTTAGAATAACCTTGACCATCTCATGGTCATCCCATTTGATGCTCCCGAGGTTGCACACTTGGTTCACCAAGGTCTTCAAGCGGTTGTACATGGCTTGAGGGTCCTCGCCTTGGTTGAGTCGAAATCGACTGAGCTCCCCCTCGATCGTCTCCCGCTTGGTGATTTTGGTCACCTCGTCTCCTTCGTGCGCGGTCTTGAGTACGTCCCAAATTTCCTTCGCACTCTTTAACACTTGCACCTTATTATACTCCTCTCGACTTAGAGAGGCGAGGAGTATAGTGGTGGCTTGGGAGTTAAAGTGGTGGATTTGGGCCACTTCGTCCGAGTCGTAGTCTTCATCTCCTACGGATGGTACCTGTACACCAAACTCAACAACATTCCAAATGCTTGTGTGGAGTGAAGTTAGATGATGCCTCATTTTGTCACTCCACATGTTATAATCTTCACCATCAAAAATTGGTGGTTTGCCTAAAGGAACGGAGAGTAAAGGAGTATGCTTTGAAATACGGGGGTAGCGTAGGGGAATCTTACTATACTTCTTGCGCTCATGGCGCTTAGAAGTTACGGACGGCGCGTCTGAGCCGGAGGTGGAAGGTGATGAAGAATCGGTCTCGTAGTAGACCACCTTCCTCATCTTCTTTTTCCTGTCGCCACTCTGATGCGACTTGTGGGAACAGGGTTTCTTCTCCTTCCCCTTCCCTTTGTTGCGGGACTCTTCCGATGAAGCCTTCCCGTGGTTTGTAGTGGGCTTGTCGCCGGTCTCCATCTCCCTCTTGGCGTGATCTCCCGACATCACTTCGAGCGGTTAGGCTCTAATGAAGCACCGTGCTCTGATACCAATTGAAAGTCGCCTAGAGGGGGGGTGAATAGGGCAAAACTGAAATTTACAAAGTTAATCACAACTACAAGCTGGGTTAGCGTTAGAAATATAATGCGAGTCCGAGAGAGGGTGTAAAAATAAATCGCAAGCGAATAAAAAAGTGAGACACAAGGATTTGTTTTACCGAGGTTCGGTTCTCTCAAACCTACTCCCCGTTGAGGTGGTCACAAAGACTGGGTCTCTTTCAACCCTTTCCCTCTCTCAAACGGTCCCTCGGACCGAGTGAGCTTCTCTTCTCAATCAAACGGGAACCAAACTTCCCCGCAAGGACCACCACACAATTGGTGTCTCTTGCCTTGATTACAATTGAGATGATCGCAAGAAAGAATGAGAAAAAGAAGCAATCCAAGAGCAAGAGCTCAAATGAACACAACTATCACTCTCTCTAATCACTAAAGCTTTGAGTGAAATTGGGAGAGGATTTGATCTCTTTGGTGTGTCTAGAATTGAATGCTAGAGCTCCTGTAAATAGTTGGAAGGTGGAAAACTTGGATGCAATGAATGTGGGGTGGTTGGGGGTATTTATAACCCCAACCACCAAAAGTGGTCGTTGGGAGACTGTCTGTCGCATGGCGCACCGGACAGTCCGTGCGCCACCGGACACAGTCTAGTGCGCCAGCCACGTCACCTGGCCGTTGGGTTCCGACCGTTGGAGCTCTGTCTTGTGGGCCCGCCTGGCTGTCCGGTGGCACACCGGACAGGCCCTGTAGGCTATCCGGTGTGCCACCCGCGCGTGCTCTGCTCCTCTGCGCGCGCTGGCACGTATTTAATGCATTGCAGTCGATCGTTGCGCGCGAAGTAGTCGTTGCTCCGCTGGCTCACCGGACAGTCCGGTGTATTTTAGCGGAGCGTATTCCCGAAGCTGGCGAGTTCAGAGTCGCTCTCCCCTAGGGCACCAGACAGTCCGGTGAATTATAGCGAAGTGCCTCTGAGATTTCCTGAAGGTGAAGAGTTCAGCTTGGAGTCCCCTGGTGCACCGGACACTGTCCGGTGGCACACCGGACAGTCCGGCGCGCCAGACCAGGGCAACCTTCGGTTGTCCCTTGCTCTCTTTGTTTGAACCCATTCTTGGTCTTTTTATTGACTTTTTGTGAACCTTTGGCACCTGTAGAACTTAGAGACTAGAGCAAACTAGTTAGTCTAATTATTTGTGTTGGGCAATTCAACCACTAAAATCAATTAGGAAATAGATGTAAGCCTAATTCCTTTTCAACAACCCGCACATAGCTAAACTTAAAAAACACGCATGGTCCTAAGGAGATTCGAACCCATGACCCCCTCAAGTAAATGAGGGTAATACCTAACACTAAACCACATGTGTGTTTATGTCTACATCTATGACAGGAAAAACATCTACAACATCTCTCCCCAAGCCCACCTGCTATCCTTGTATAATGCGCAGTAGTAGATAAGTAACACTGAGATTTTTGAATGGAAGTAGTAGTGTTTAAAGAAGAGCCGTAATTTCTTTTGTTTGAATAATGTTTTCAACTTAAATTCCTTTTATTTTGCATGTATGGTATTTATTCTCCGTTATATTTTTTTCATGGATCTAACTTGTGAGTCATTTTAATAAACCAACGCCAAGGATGAATCCATGTTTCTTACTTGAAAACCCCGAACAAACACCACTACCAGGAGGCACTCGCGTTATCGTCGCTTATCGACGACGAGAAGAAGCTTGGCGACTGCTAGTTCGACCTCTGAAAGTAGTCCTACGTGGCCGCATGCGCCGCTATGGACAACAAGCTCCGACGCAGCCGCCGCTTGGACGCGGTCCAGAGCAGTTGCACCGCGCTGTCCATCGTCAAGCAGGGGACCTCATGATCGCCGCCAATGTCGGCGACTCTTGAGTTGTTCTAGGCACCGCATATGACGATGGCGTCATCACGCCGTCCAGCTCATCATCCACCTAAAGCCCAAACTGTCACGTAAGTCGCTACTGACCTGCCATGAATTCTTGTGCGTTGGGGATGACGGGCGTTGCTGACGTTGTGTGAGTGTCCTCGAACATGATGTATGCAGAGGAGTACCGCATGTGGTGGTACAACGGCTAGGTGTACTACCTCACTGATGAGCCCGTGCACTTCGTCTGGCAGCCCAGCGAAGCATCATCGAGACTCGCCATGTCGCGCGCGTTCGACGACTACTATATTAAGGACTGTGGCGTATCTCGGCACCGAAGGTGACGCAGAGGAGGACCGGAAGCAATGACTAGTTCGTCATCCTCGCCACCGTCGAAGTAGCTTTTGTGCCGGTCTGCCTTTAATTCTCTTCGCAAACACACACTTGCCTTTTTGTTTAAGCAAGCGCGTATGGTGGTTTGTGGCTGATGACTAACGATATACGAGGGAACTTCTTCCGGCAGTTGTGGGATGTGTTCTCCAACGATGAGACCATACAAAACGTGTCATATATTGAAGTCTGCATAATACTAATGATTGCAATGTAGTGGTGAAATAGCTAGACTAAAATAACAAAATTTATGTATGGTTAGGATCACAAATAGATTATAATTTTTTTTAATAATAGTATAATACATATTTTATATATAGGCCTTGTTTGGCACAGCTTATTTTTAGCTTCTTCACAAATTTAAGCAGAAATTCTATCAAACAGACAGCTTCTGCAGCAGCTTATCAGTTCAGCTGCTTCTTAAAATAAACTAAAAGCAGCCAACAAACAGAAGCTGCTTTGTACCAGCTTATTAGATAAGTTGTTTTTTCAACAAGCAACAGTTGTATCAAACATGACCATAAGTTAGTGTAGTATTATATATTTACGATTGCAGCGCACACTCATCTAGTAATAAAATACTGCTATAAACACGAGGATATGGCCGAGACTGTCGCCGAGGTCGCGGTCACGTGGAGTCGTGAACGCCCCATTGGCTCTCCATGGGGCCCAAGTGACCAATACCAAAGCAACACTTGTAATGTTTTTGCTACTCCTACCTTTCTCATCCCCTCGATTAACCACTGACATTAGGACCCATAAAATCCTGACCCACATGTCAATGTAACCGTCGCTTTCCGTTTCCGTCAGCCGGCCGTTCCAATCCGTTCCCCGATTATTCTATTCCCTTTCCCTCCCCCGCCTCCTCTGCTCCTCGCTTCCTCGCGCTCCCACCCGCTCGGGCATCCGCCACAAGCCACACCAACACTGCACTCCACCGCGGCACCGCCACAGTCCTCATCCTCCGTCGCTGTCGTTCTTCAGCGGCGCCTTCGCTTCCTCAGCACGGTACTAGTCCCTAGAATCAGCGATTCAGCGCTCACTACAAGTCTACAAGCCACCGCGGCCATGGCGCCCGCACCGGCATCGCTCTCCGCGGCCAACGCCCTCTCGCTGCTCGCGCCCGCTAGAGTCTCCTCCGGAAGGTGGAGCAGCCTGTCCATCTCCGTCTCAGCCCGGCCCGTGACCGGGGTGGTGACTGTCGCGGCGGCCACGGCGCAGAGGAGGCTGGTCGCCGCGGCGGCGGCGACGGAGATGGCGCCCACGGCGAGCGGGGAGGAAGGGAGCAAGCCGTTCGTGGAGGAGATGCGGGCGGTCGCGATGAAGCTCCACACCAAGGACCAGGCCCGGGAGGGGGAGAAGAAGCCCCAGGCGCCCCCCGTCGCCAAGTGGGAGCCCTCCGTCGAGGGGTACCTCCGATTCCTCGTCGACAGCAAGCTCGTCTTCCAGACGCTCGAAGCCATCGTCGAGCGCGCCGCCGTCCCGTGGTGTGAGTGCTCCGCTTTACTTTCCCTTCCCTGTTTGTCTTGATTGGTGAAGTGGGTGTCGCCTGTTGTGCTTCGTGTGAATCCGTGAAATTTGATTGGTTCGTGGCCAGAAAAATTACGCCTTCTCTACCTTTTTTTCTTTGTTTTTTTAATAAAAATAATACAATGGCCTATCGATTAATTATATGCATGATAATTAAAAAATAATAATTATGGTGAAGTTTTAGTTTCGTTATAACTTTATTTTTGTACTAAACTTAAGGTTCAATGTCTGTTCTGTTCGGGTAGCAGTGGCTGGATAGCTTCAAGAAGGGATGGAGCTGTACTGTCTCTTTTCAACTATGAATTTGAGTGTTGGAAAAAGAGTTTGGTCGAACCATCCACAATAGGTAGAGAATGACTAATAAGCACATTGATGGTTGCATGTTCTTGCAAGGAAGAAATTAGTTATGCTTCAACTCAACTATAATGCAATGTTGTTTTCTCCCTTCTGTGAAGATTGTGTTGCTTTGTGTTAGATCAGCAACTGTTTAATAGGTATATAAATCTTTACTTGGAAACTATTTCCTCCGAGCACAAATAGGTTCATCTAGGTTTGTCCTAAGTCAAACTTGTGTAACTATGACTAGTAGCATCTTAAATTGTACATAGATTGACTATGCGTGATTCATATATTACGGAAGTATTTCTCAAAATGAACGATATAATATCAACCTTGTGTTGTCAATCCATATAAAATTTGAAAATTGGTGGCCCAAAATTGAAAAAAAAAAGATTGACTTAGGACAAATCTAATGGACTGATATTGTTATGGTTAGTGCTATTTCATTTGAATTCCAGATTTCCAGTGTGCTCGATTCTCATTGGGCCGTGCCTTGGTTGGACTTGGGCTGTTATCGGGTCGGGGGCGATCCATTTGTTCATCTATGTTCATACTTCGTTCATTCTAAATTATAAGACGTTTTAGATTTTCCAGATATTTAGATTTCACTATGCACTTAAATGCACACTATGTCTTAATTATATAGTAAGAACAATTTATCTATAAAAAATGTCTTATAATAACGGAGGGAGTAGTAGTTAATGGGCGATTGCTTCATCAGGATTTGCAAAGATGCTGTTTGTTGACATTTTTTAGTGGTGTGTGTTTCAGATGCAGAGTTTCGGGATACTGGGCTGGAGAGATCAGAGGCGCTGAAAAATGATCTGGAATGGTTCAGACAACAGGGCCACACAATTCCAGAACCATCGGCCCCTGGCACCACATACGCTTCTCTACTGGAAGAGCTGTCTGAGGAGGACCCCCAGGCCTTTATCTGCCATTTCTATAACGTGTACTTTGCTCATACTGCTGGAGGCCGAATGATTGGCAAAAAGGTGACCCTCCCCCCTTCTGAGAAAATGACAAATACTGAGTAGTACATGGCATCATGTCACAACATTGTTTTGGCAAGCATAATTTACACAGCATTGGCGCATTCAGGTGTCTGATGCCATCAAATCCCCAAGCATGCCTATGCATTCTCTATTGAATATGATTCCTTGTGCCTTTTTTTCTTTGTCGATACTACAGTGCACTTCTGGTTAGGAATATGATTACCTTTCGTTGCTGATCTGGGCAGTTCAGAAGTCTGAAACTACCTGTTCCTCCATTATCTCGTATCATTTAACACAGTACCATGTGCTCCTGGTATCTTAGGTTTCCGAGAAGATTCTGAACAACAAAGAGCTGGAGTTCTACAAGTGGGAGGGCAATCTCTCCCAGCTGCTGCAGAACGTCCGCAACAAGCTTAACCAAGTCGCTTCGGTAAGTCCCTGGAACCAAACGCAAGGATCAAAGCTTTTTAAACTAAACGGCAGATTCTCGAAGGAAAAACTAACTGGCAAATTGTACGCAAGGATCAAAGCTTTTTAAACTAAACGGCAGATTCTCGAAGGAAAAACTAACTGGCAAATTCTTTTCCATGTACTGGTTGGTTCCTCAGAGCTGGTCTCGGGAGGAGAAGGACCACTGCCTGGAGGAGACTGAGAAGTCGTTCTCTTACTCAGGAGGCCTCCTCCGCCATATATTCACCTGATCTACCATTGCTGGTTGATCCAGTCTCAAACGCTGTAAATACATAGTCCTTTGACTGTTAAAACTTTATTACTGGTTAGGGGGATCTCCTCCCCCAGGTACGGTTTACCTGCATTCAAGTTGCCCAGTGTCTTACTTGATTGCTGGTGTTTGGTGTTTCCGTGATGCAATTTGTATTCTGTAGGCCGTTTCATGACTAAAGGTCTGTTTGGTTGGGCTGTGACTGTGAAAAAAGTTGTTGTAGGCTGTGAGCTGTGGAAAAAGCTGCTGTAGGCTGTGAGCCGTTAAAAAGCTAAAAACTGTTTGGTGAAAACCACTAAAAGTCGTTAAAAGTTCTTCGATATATGTTTTCATAGTTCCATCCGAAAAACCACTAAAAGCAGGTTCAGGGGTGCTTTTAGATTTGCACTGTGAGAAAGTCAGCTTTTAGAAAAAGCTGCTTCCTGGATCCAGCCCTTTGGTTGGCCTTTTGCTTTTAGGGAGCAAAAGGCAAAAGCCAAAAGTCAAACCAAACACACCCTAATAGAGTCGACCCCTTTGTTGGCGCCTTTTCGGAGCGCCAAACACTCAACAAGAACCGTGGCGGTGCCCTCTGCACAGGGGCGGACGGTCCGCGCGCAGGGGCCGGACGGTCCGCGGCCTGGTGCGAGGCGCGGTGGTGCACTCTGCGCAAGGGCGGACTGTCCGCGGCCTGGGGCCGGACGGTCCGCGGCCTGGTGCGCGGCTAGGGCTCCTGCCTGACGGCCGGACGGTCCGCGCGTACGCAGGGACGGCGGAAGATCGCCGACGGCGCCTGGATCTCGCTCCCGGGAGGGACCCCGTCGGGGAGTAGAGATCCTAGGTGGTGTCTAGGCTCGGGCTGGCCGACCTAGACTCCTCTAATCGACGTAGAGTCGAGGAGAGGCGAAGAATTTGGGGATTGGAAGACTAAACCTAAACTAGACTAGAACTACTCCTAAGATAAAATGCGAAATAGAAGTTGTATTGATTCGATTGATGATTCCAAATCGGCCGTAGACCTCTCATTATATAGAGGAGGGGGGCTGGACCCTTTACACGACTGGATTCCGGGTTAATTCCGCAAATCTAGCCAACAAACATAGCACAAAACTCGGAACCCTAAACTACTCTGCGCATGCGCGGACCGTCCGGCCCACAGGCGCGGACTGTCCGGACCGCGGACCGTCCGGCCTCAGGGCCGGACCGTCCGGCCGCTCAATATGGTGCTCAACATATGCCCCCCTGCCTTTTGGTGGAGCTGAGCAAACCAAAAGCAACTAACTCGATGTGATTACATCGGTTCTCTTAGGCATCCTGCCACATACTAGGATGGTACTGTTTGAGGAAACGCCCATTCAAAGCCTTAGGCAAGTCCTTGCCTTGTAATGTTTGTAGCAAATAGGCGTTGCCAGACATCACCTGTTTTACTTTATAAGGGCCTTCCCAACTTGGTGACCATTTCCCGAACTTCCGATCTTTATTCCTTAGAGGCAGAATGGTCTTCCACACCAGGTCCCCTACTTGAAATGATTTTGCTTTGACCTTCTTGTTGTAGGCCCTGGCTACCATGATTTTGTCCTTTTCTATTGCTCCCAAAGCTATCATCCTTTTGTCAGTCACCTCATCAATATTATCCATCATTGAATCATAATAATCGGTAACGGTTAGATCATTTTGTCTGGCGAACCTGATAGCATTCAAACTTATTTCCACAGGCAACACTGCTTCCTGCCCATAGACAAGCTCAAAAGGAGATACTTTAGTAGCCCTATGTTTAGATATTCTATGAGCCCATAAAGCCTCAGACAAAATCTTATGCCAATGTTTAGGATTATCAGATATTTTCTTTTTTATCAAATTAATCAATGTCCTATTGCTAGACTCGGCCTGACCATTGGCCTGAGCATAATATGGAGATGAATTAAGCAGCTTAATTCTGTATAATTCAGCAAATTCACGTACCTCCTTTGACATAAAAGAAGTACCTTGATCTGTAGTTAAGGTCTGGGGAATGCCGAATCTATGAATGATATGCTCAGTTATAAACTCAATTACCTCCTTGTGTGTCATGTTCTTTAGAGCAACGGCTTCAGTCCATTTGGTGAAGTAGTCAGTGGCAACTAACACAAACCGATGCCCCTTTGATGATGAAGGATGAATTTCTCCAATAAAGTCTAATCCCCATCCTCTGAACGGCCAAGGCTTGATGATAGGATGTAATTCGGCTGCAGGGACCAACTGTAGGTCGCCGAATTTTTGACACACTTGGCAACCTTTGTAGTACTTGAAACAATCAGCTATCATACTAGGCCAATAAAAACCAGACCTTCGCAACAACCACTTCATCTTTGGAGCTGATTGATGAGTACCACAAATTCCCTCATGTACTTCGGCCATGGCTAATATAGCGTCATCTGGGCCCAAGCACTTAAGCAGGATGTCATTGACTGTTCGGCGGTAAAGTTCATCACTCATCAAAACATACTTGAAAGCTGTTCGCCGAATGTTCTTATCTGTCCTGATACTGGGACTTCGTAAATAATTAAGTATAGGTGTCCTCCAATCACTTGCATCGGCTTCATTGTCAGCCGAATTAATGAAAAGAACATTTCTGGTAACCCCGGACGGTCCGGCGTCATCACGCGGACGGTCCGCGACCTGGGAATTTGGCTCTGCACTGGTTATCAGATTTTCAGTTTTGTGAAATTTCCCTTTCTTTACCCGATAACCTGATGCATCTTGTGCCAAATCGTTAGCTCTATGATTCTCAACTCTAGAGATATGCCGAATACTGAATTCGTCAAAAGAATGGATTATGCTCCAACATTTCTCAAGATAACTATTTAGAGTACCATCAAGACATTGATATTCTTCTAACACTTGTTGGACAACCAGCTGAGAATCACCAAATACCTTCACATGTTTTACTCCCATACTACTTAAAAGTTCTAAACCGAATAGGAGGGCCTCATATTCAGCTTGATTATTAGTGCAATAAGTTTTCAATCGGCTAGAGAAGTCAAAGGAGACATTACTTGGTGAAACAAGCACAATGCCAATTCCTTGCCCTTCATTGCAAACCGATCCATCAAAATATAAAGTTCAAGGAGTAATAGTGAGGTATGACATGTCTAGTTCATAAATATCATTAACCCGATGTTCTACAATAAAATCCGCTACGACTTGGCCTTTCATAGATTTCAATGGTTCATAGGCCAAGTCATATTCTATGAGTGCATAAGCCCACTTACCAATTCTACCATTCATAATTGGGTTATGCAACATGTATTTGATTACATCGGCTTGACCAGAAACAGTGCAATGACTAGACAGTAAATAACATCTACATTTGGTGCATGCATAAAACAAGCATAAGCATAACTTTTCAATAAAAGTGTACCTTGTTTCAGCATCCACCAACCTTCGGCTTAGATATGTCACCACATGCTCCTTCCCCTCAGTTTCTTGTGTCAGAACAGCCCCAATAACCTTGTCTTCAGCTGCAATGTATAATCTGAATGGTGCTCCTACTTGTGGTGCTTTTAACACGGGAGCCGAAGACAAGTATTTTTTAATGAGATCAAATGCTTCCTGCTGCTCTGCCCCCCAAGTGAATTCAGCATCATTCTTAAGCCGAAGGATAGGGGTGAAGGCATCAATCTTCCCGGCTAGGTTAGAAATAAACCTTCGTAAATAATTCACCTTGCCGAGAAACCTCTGCACTTCGACCTTACAAGTCGGAGGCCCCACATTCCGAATAGACTTGATTCGGTCAGGGTCTATTTCTATACCATGTTCATGGATGACAAATCCTAAAAACTTACCAGCCGACACTCCAAAAGCACATTTACGTGGGTTCATTTTTAAACCATACCGACGCATTTTATCAAAGGCTTTGCGCAAATCGGCTATATGAGAACTAAACTTAGCCGATTTGACTACAATATCATCAATGTAGACTTCCACAGTGTCTCCTAACAACTCATGGAAGATCAGATTCATAGCCCTCTGATAAGTAGCACCAGCATTTTTAAGACCGAATGTCATGACAACCCATTCAAATAAACCAATGAAGCCGGGACATATAAAGGCCGTTTTAGACGCATCTTCTTCGGCCATGAAAATCTGATTATATCCGGCATTACCATCAAGGAAGCTAATAATTCTATTTCCTGATGCATTATTGATTAATGTGTCGGCTATGGGCATGGGATATTCATCTTTAGGAGTTGCTTTATTTAAATTACGAAAATCAATGCATACTCTAAGTTTACCTGACTCCTTCTCCACCGGCACAATATTGGAGACCCACTCTGCGTATCTGCAAGGTCTAATAAAATTAGCTTCTAGCAGCCGGTGGATTTCGTCCTTGATCCGTGGGAGAAGATCTGGACGAAACGTTCTAGCTTTCTGCTTGAAAGGTATGAAACCAGACTTAATGGGCAGCCGATGTTCGACAATCTCTCGGCTTAGTCCAGGCATTTCAGTGTAATTCCAAGCAAAACAATCTGAATATTCCTTCAATAGACCGATCATCTCATTTCTAGAATCGGTCTCCAGGGTCTTGTTTACAAAACTCGGCCTTGGAGTTTTACCATTTCCTATGTCAATCTCCTCCAAAGGATCAGCCGATGTAAACCCCTGTCCTAGTTTATCAAGATCTCTGAATTCCTCTATCATGTCCCCCACAGAGGAATCAGATGATCTTTGTGTGATGGCGGACTTTCCGGTCTCGGGGACCGGATCATCTATAATACTATCTTTTCGCTGTGGTAGATGTTCGGTCTTAAAGTCCGAACTGTTCTGTGATAGACCAGACCATCCGGCTTTGAGGGCCGAATTGTCCATGATCAAAGACTCATGAACTTTGTGTGTATTCATCGTTTAAACTTTATTTAGGATTCAGCCGATTCTCCATCGGCTCTAGCATTACAGGAATGAAACCTTTCTTATCTATACTTATGAACTGATAATCAGAAAAATCTACCCCTGTGAGACATGTAGCAGTCTCATAAGTCCAGAGTACAGGGGCATCGGCCACAGCGATGCAGGCCGATACATCAGCATGTACTTGTTCTACCTCATCGCCTACCCATTGTATTAGCATTTGATGTAATGTAGAAGGTATACATTGATTGGCATGAATCCAATCTCTGCCTAGAATTAAACTGTAATTCCCTTCTACATCAGCGACGAAGAATGCAGCAGCAAGGGTCTTAGTCCCGATGGTTAATTCAACGGACGTGACTCCCCTGGCTTTAATCGAACTATCCCCAACACCGCTGAGGGTCATGTTGGTTTTGACAAGTTCGTCATCTTGTTTACCTAATTTTCTGTATAATGAATAAGGCATTAGATTTACAGCCGCCCCTCCATCCACCAACATCTTAGCAATCGGTATTCCATCAATGTGACCGCGCACGAAGAGCGGCTTTAAATGATTTACCGATTCCTTTGGTTTGGTAAAGGCGGCTTCTTTAGGACCAAAATCAAACTGGGCAGCAACAGGTTCATCGTCGCCAATGATAGTACAATCGGAAGAAAATGTAATAATATTGACATCCATACCTGGGCGTTCTGGAGAAGCCTCGTAGTCGACCAGGTCTTCTCCTAGCAGGTCGTCCTCTTCCATTGATGTTGTCGTGTTGTTGGAGGCTTCCTGATGAACGGCGGACGGTCCGCACGCGGGGGCCGGACGGTCCGCGCCTGGTGCAGGTTGTCCAGAACCTTCCTGGTGAACGGCGGACGGTCCGTGTGCGGGGGCCAGACGGTCCGCACCTGGTGCAGGTTGACTTTCTATTTCTGTGGCCGTTTGTTTTTTCTCAACGGCCTTCGGTCTCCATTTCTTTTGCGGTGGCGGGTATAGCGGATGTGTGTCATTAAATGTCTTTTCCGCCTCCTTCTCCTGGCTCTCCTTTGCTCTTAGGCGCTGTAATTTTTTCTTTTGAGATCGTGTCAATCCAGCTGGGCACCATCGAGGCATGGAGTATTTTGGATCGGCTATTTTGATGGTAGCCGTATCCTTTTCGGTTGTGTTGGCCGATTCGCCGAAAATCATCGGCCCTTTATTGTCTCCCTGTATGACAACATCTGCGGTGCCTATTTTGATGGTGTCCCTTTTTGTTGTTTTTTGAGTTGCTGCAGGCATATGCCCCCCTGCCGGATTGGTCGGCCTAGGAGGCCGAGTAGTCCGGCAACCTTGTTGGGCCTGTGCCTGGTGACCGGATTCAGCAGTGCTCAATCGATCTTGCACTGGCGGTGCCAACCTATCAAAAACGGATGTTTGGGGTGCCCCCCAGGCGGGGTACTGTGGCATCCCAAATGGATATGGTGGCATGCCCCACATTTGATTTGGGACATATGGTGGAGGTAAGTATGTGTATGGATATGGCATAGATGGATAAGGAGGTGGAGGGGTCCATGTTGGCATGTTAGGTCTCAATTGTACAATAGGACCTTTCATTTCTTTCGATTGGTGATGTGGTCCAATCGGCCTGACCTGACGGTTCTCATGAATGGGTGAGCGGGGTCGCTTCGGTGGCCGGTCACTGGGGCCAGCCTTCTTTTTCACATATTTAGACAACAATTGATCGAAAGTCGGGCCAGGCTTGATCAGCCGACCAGCTGCTTTAGATGTATTTGTTTTCCACGTACCTATCTCTGGTCGTCGTGGTTTGAAGGTGCGTGGTCGCTGCGAGTCCTGAGCATGGCCGGACCGTCCGCCGGAGCTCTCCAGACTGTCCGGTGGGGTCCCGGACCGTCCGCTCCTACGTGCCGGACCGTCCGAGATACGCAGCACGGGTTCCTGTATCTGTCTCCCTGTCTGCGCTTGCCCCCCAGTACTGGAGGTTGTGATGGTCACCTTTAGGGTCTCCCCTCCATCGGGAGTCTTCTCGGCTACCACTTTCCTGCAAGAGACTTTATGATCCTCATCGGCCTTTTTAGAATTGTCGATGATTGCCTCTTTGCCTTTGCCTTTATCGGCCGTGTTTGGCCGAACCAGGACTTTCTTGCCCTCAAAGTCGATCACGTTCATTGGAAAGGGCTCTGTATCCACCTGCATTTCCTGAAATTTCAATCGTCCCTCATTAATGGCCGATTGAATCTGTCGTCGGAATACATTACAATCATTAGTGGCATGAGAAAATTAGTTATGCCACTTGCAGTATGCACGACGTTTTAGCTCGTCGGCGGATGGAACAGTGTGATTTATTTTAATATTGCCATTTTTGAGTAGTTCGTCAAATATTTTATCACATTTACCAATATTAAATGTAAACTTAACCTCCTCTTGCCGTTTCTTTTGAACCGGCTGTAAGGAGGCACAAGCCGAAGATTTGGCCTGCTTTGGCCAAACCATTTCAGCAGCATACACTTCTGCTGATTCGTCTTCTGAGCTACTTTGGTCGCATTCTACTACATGTATGTTGTGACGAATTGTTTTAGTAGTTTCTTTGCTTCGGCTTTCACAAGCCGAAGCTCTCTGGTGTAATTGTGCTAGTGTAAAGAATTGGATGCCTTCTAATCTTTCTTTTAAATAATATCGCAGACCATTAAAAGCTAATCCTACTAGCTGTTTCTCTGCTAAATGAATCTGAAAGCATCGGTTTCTTGTATCTCGGAATCTCCGGATGTAATCATTAACCGATTCATCTTTTGTCAGTCGCAACGACGCTAAATCTACCAAATCCAATTCATAGTCACCGGAGAAAAAATGATCATGAAATTTTTGTTCTAAATCCCCCCATGATGAAATGGAATTAGGAGGTAAAGTGGCGTACCATGCAAACGCAGTTCCTGTTAAAGATAATGAAAACAAACGTACGCGAAATGCCTCTGTGTCGGCCAACTCTCCTAATTGTGCTAAAAATTGGCCTATGTGTTCACGTGTGTTCTTTCCTTGATCACCCGAAAATTTTGTGAATTCGGGTATCCTGGTTCCCTTTGGGTATGGGTGGTGATCAAATCGGCTGTCATAAGGTTTCCGATATGATTGCCCCCCAGGGACCATGCTTACTCCGAGCTTATCTCGGAACGCCCCGACTATTTCTTCCTTTACTATATCAATGGCAGCCGGTGCGAGACCACCAGCTCTCTGGTCAAACATAGGTGGGGTTGGCTGGATATTAGCATGTTGTCTTTCCCCCCATTGGTTTGAGTTACGTGGTGCATTTCCATTTGCTCTATATGGCTCATACGTTTGATCGTTTCTTTCCGGCCTTCCAGGTGGGGCCGGAAAGCTTTCCTGGGCTTTGGATCCTGAATTAGTGGGCTGGTGCATTGCATAGTGTGATGGGAAGTGTTGCTGGGACGGGCGAGGATTCATGTAATAATCCTCCTCAAAAGACTTATGCGCGGACTGTCCGGATACGTACCCGGACCGTCCGTGGTCATATGCGGACCGTCCGTCATTGTATGCGGACCGTCCGGCTGGGTAGTTTGGGTTCTGTGTCATATGTGGTGGCTCGGGCGCATATCTAGGTAACTCATTAAAAATAGGCCCGACTGCTGTTGGCCCGGACGGTCCGCGCTCACGTGCGGACGGTCCGGGCATGTGCAGATCGGTTGGTTTGCTGCCGATTTGCGGTTGCTTAGGGTATGTGTCCATCGGCATCCCATAAAGGGGTTGTGACTGGTCGTGACAACCTGTAGCCGATGTGTTATGCACGTTATCTCCTAACTCAACCTCGTGCGAAGGAAAATTTGCGGTACTAGATTTATCGAATGCACGTACTAGTCTCTTAAGATCGCTTTGCATACCCCCTATGATGTTCTGCATTTGTTCACGCTGATCTTCTACATAATTTCTTAGAGATTGCAGATCGTTGGTATTACTTACATTGGGGATATCTGGCGCGGGTTGGAGCGAAGCCGGATCCGTCGCCCGATGTCGGACGACCTTGTTGTTCCTGTCCACTTTGAAGTTGGCCAAGAACTTTGCTTTCGCCTCCTGGATCATCCGCTCCTTGTGCTCCTCAAACTGGAGCTGCTCGTCAGCCGGCAAGGTTTCCCAAGTCGGCTCTATGATGTTGCTTAGAGAAATATCAGAGCTATCCTTTGAACCGGCCATTGAGGGCCGATCTGATGAGCTTAGATGTGTTTTCCCCAGCGGAGTCGCCAAAAAGTATGTTGGCGCCTTTTCGGAGCGCCAAACACTCAACAAGAACCGTGGCGGTGCCCTCTGCACAGGGGCGGACGGTCCGCGGCCTGGTGCGAGGCGCGGTGGTGCACTCTGCGCAAGGGCGGACTGTCCGCGGCCTGGTGCGCGGCTAGGGCTCCTGCCTGACGGCCGGACGGTCCGCGCCCTGGGGCCGGACGGTCCGCGCGTACGCAGGGACGGCGGAAGATCGCCGACGGCGCCTGGATCTCGCTCCCGGGAGGGACCCCGTCGGGGAGTAGAGATCCTAGGTGGTGTCTAGGCTCGGGCTGGCCGACCTAGACTCCTCTAATCGACGTAGAGTCGAGGAGAGGCGAAGAATTTGGGGATTGGAAGACTAAACCTAAACTAGACTAGAACTACTCCTAAGATAAAATGCGAAATAGAAGTTGTATTGATTCGATTGATGATTCCAAATCGGCCGTACCTCTCATTATATAGAGGAGGGGGGCTGGACCCTTTACACGACTGGATTCCGGGTTAATTCCGCAAATCTAGCCAACAAACATAGCACAAAACTCGGAACCCTAAACTACTCTGCGCATGCGCGGACCGTCCGGCCCACAAGCGCGGACTGTCCGGACCGCGGACCGTCCGGCCTCAGGGCCGGACCGTCCGGCCGCTCAATATGGTGCTCAACACCCTTCCAATGCCGTCAATGGCAAGAGCTCTTCCAATCAACATGCCTAGCGTATTCGTTTTGTAGTGTGCGTACGTGAGTGCTTAGTACCGTACCAAATATAAATACTTCTTTATGTTTTCTGTATTTTATTTAAGACTTGAGTACACTCTTATTTTACGTTTAAAAACCTTGGACCCATTCGATTCCCTCTCAATCCATATGGATTAGAAATGATTGAGTCCTTGTTCGTTTGTATCGGATTGCCCCCGAAATCATTCCAGCTAATCAAAGTTTATATAAATTAGAGAAGCAATTCGGTTAGGAAATCGTTCCGACTCACTAATCCCAAACAACCGAACGGCACCTGAGTAAGTTTAAATCTATATTAGGACTTGTTCGTTTTACTTTTAATCTATGTGGATTGAATGTGATTGGATGGGTTTAAATCCTAAATAAATCAAATCTTTCATAATTTTTTAAATTTTATTCAATCCACATACGATAGAAATAACCCAACAAAGCCTTAAGTTAAAATTTTTCATAATTTTTTAATCCCTTCTAATTCATTAGACAGAGAAATAAACGAATAAGTTATGAGAAAAACTTATGATCGGCCGGCCCTTTAGTAAAGGGTGTTTACCTACGTCTCTCTAATTGTAAAAAGTATAAAGAACCAGTTTCACGGTCGCCGTATTGCGTCACCTCCAACTCTAAAAAAGAAAAAAAGTAGTCAAATATACTCATACAGTTTCTATATAATTATATACTCTCTCCATTCTAGAATATAAGTCATTTCAAGTTTTTTTGAGAGTCCAAGTTTTTAAAGTTTGACCAAAAGTATGGCGAGAATCATAAAAATTTATGATACAGAATAGATATAATATGGAAATATATTTAATAAAGAATCTAATAGTATACATTTGATATCGTAAATGTTATTACTTTATTTTATAAATTTGATCAAACTTGAAAACACTATGATTCTTCAATAATCTTGGAATGACTCATATTTTGGAACGGAGGGAGTATTATATAAACAAACTTTATTTTAATAAAATATAGAAATATGTGTGGAGCCCACAACTAAAGTTAGAATGCACAATTTTTCCAGGAGTGTGAGACCGGACCTGCTGGACTGACTGGATGCGTTTGACAACGTCTGCGACGGGCAAGAGATTGTCATATCGCCGTTAGTTCATGGCTTGCAGCGGCGAAAATTAGCTTGTTCGCTGCGGCTTTAATCCAGCTGCGGCTGCGTCTTCTACAGTATTTTGTCTCTATAGATTGCAGCTGCAGCAGTACGAACGGCTTTAATCCAGCCGCAGCGAACAAGCCGGCCGACCATGCCAGTGATTCAGTGACCCAGAAAACTGTGGTTGTATGTATCTACTGGAGTGTGAAATGATTGTAGCTCTGTTTAGTTTAAATAAATAGAGACGAAAAGAATAAGCATAAACTGAAAACATGTTATTTCTGAAATTGGTTTTGCTGCGACTCATTGAAGCTCACATCTTATTGTAAACATACTTGCAGATTCACCGACAGAGAAAAAAAAAGCACTTTAAAAACGATCCAGACTCCAAACAGCGATGCAATCACACACATACTAAAATCGCAACAGCATTTCTAACCCAACCGAAACTGAACAGCAGGGGCGCACGCGCTTACCAAATGCAAGCGAGAAAACAGCACCATCATTTCTGCTATACTCATCATCAAAGAGGAAAAGGGATAAAAGAATACATGTGTGCAACCAAACGCATCTGTTTTGCCCAGAAATATGCACTAGTCAATACAACGAAGCCTCCTCACACGCTACCAGTTGGTTACACCAGGCGCCATGGCATCCAAGCAAAGAATGGACTGCCTGCCTGCCTGCCTGCCTTGCACAACCCGCAGCGCCGCGGAGATGTCAAAATTCCCAACATTATTGACGGTTGGGAAGGGGCTGATATAGTCATCTAACATAACCTAATGAGCTACTATTCCTGTATAATCTCCGCCGGCTACGTCCGTGGCCTCCTGCTGTACGGTAGTAGCTCAACTCAGGCGGCTGTGTCTGTAAGAGCACCTATCTTACCGTTGCTTGCATCCACGCGTACATCACATGATACTATGTGCTGCTTCTTCAGCCAGTAGGCATATTCCCAGAAAATGGCTTCAATGCCCTCAAGATTTGACCGTGTAATCTACCGCCCCCAGCCAGAATCATCTTACTGGGGGGCAGTCTCACAGGCAGTGCTTGTCATCAAAGCCTTCTTGTGTGAGCAAGCCCGTGACGAGTTTCTTCAATCTGTCCACACCAGGCCCTGGGCGGAGATCCTGCACGCGCTCAACGGCGAAGGGTCTCCCTTCCTCAGTCGTCGCATTCAGTAGATACGTCCATCCACCGGGCACAAACCCATCAGGCCGGCGGCCCAGTAGCTCCTGGTCGATCTTGTCCAGCACGGGGTCTTCTCTCCCGAACTTCCTTGCAAAGGGCGCGTTGCTGTTAACCATGCCGTCGAAGTCAGCGAGCGTGAGGTAGTGAGGGTGCTGCTTCGGTGGGTTGTCCCAGGAAATGAAATGCAGGTCGTGGTTGACTGTGGTGTTGCGGAACTCCGGCACGTTGCAGATGACCGTGTGGAAGTAGCCCTCTGGCGAGGAAAGGAAGTTGGCGTAGTACATCAGGACTGTCCTTGGGAGATTGTCCCATCCCCATATGCAGTATTCGATAAACTGGTGGGTGAGCACCATCCATGCCGAGCCTGGAAATTGTGCAACAGCAAGCATTCATATTCCACGGATGCAAAGTGAGGAAACATATATGCCGTGAACGAGATTGGGCAGGAAATGTCAATTGATATACTAAGGGCCAGCAAATATCACTTAAAGCATAGCATCAAAGACTATAACATAATACTTTCATGAATAGAAAGTAGCACACAGATTAACACTAATGGCTTCTGCGACCAAGCATAAATTAATGCCAACATTGAAATATTTAATGTTAAGTCGTTTATTTTGTATTCAATAAATTGGGAAATCTGAGGGGATGGAAATAATAACTTTAGATGAAGAAAACAAGAAAAACTACGATGTCACTTTCACCATTCACAAGCTGGTGCTTGCCACGGTGGTAAATAGAAGTGCTACTTCAAAGCTTCCAATCTGATGTGCCTTCCGCATGATGCCTACCCTTACTAAAGTTATGTTGATACACTGCAATAACCTAAACTATTGCTGTATCTTTTGTTCTCCCATAACTTTTTATGGATCCATACTTAGTTTCCCATTAGAAGATTTTGATTTTCAGCGACCCAGAAATCATGATATTTAGCATCTCTTGGAGCATTGAAGTCACATACATGTCTTGATAAAAAATAATATTAAAAGGAAAATACAAAAAAATGAATATCTTTAGACAGCTTCTATCTGCAAATATGTACATCGAAGTTAAATCCATTTTCTTTATTCAGATTCAGAAAACTTTTCAAGGTACCATACCAAGAAAAACAATAAGGCCCCGTTTGTTTCCCTTCATTTTGAGGAATTGGAATCTAACTAATGGAGTAGACTATTTTTTTAGAATGTGACATTCCACCACTTTCCAACGTATATATATAAGCCTATCTCAAATTCATGGGATGAGAGATAGAAATTGATTCTATAGATTTACATGATACTTTTCTAATGTACAACTTATAACAAATTCTTCTACTTGCTTATCTATAGCATAAGTGTAGTGTATAACCATCTCTCTCATATGATTTAGGATAATATAGAAATGAATTACACATACAAATATATTAATTTAAGTAGTTTGTATCTAACTTATGATTATTTAGAATGGAATTTAATTCCAATGAAACAAACGGGGCCTAAGATTAATTGGCTTCACTGTTAATAATAGCCTGTGTTCGCAGTTTCTTTAAGCAAAATTGGTGTTTCAACAAATTTGAGACCAAACTGCAATGTCCATGGACAGCTAAAATGAAGCTATCTATTGCTATCTCAACTGCTACTCTGCTAGTCGGCTGCAAATTTTCTTCCTGCTTCGAGATATGGTAATGGAAGTTCTTTATGGTTTGCTATATGATTTGTTTCTAGCAAATCATCTGATGCTAAGTTGCTAACATGTCATTCTGGTAGTGGCGTAGTGCAGAGATAGTCCATACAAAAGCATATTGATTGCCCATAAATTACTAGGTAATAGGCACAAGCTAGCAATTCAAGACCATAATCTTAAAATCAAGAGTATAGCTGGACCATCAGTCTACAATTTCTCAACCTGGCATTAAATCCCAACAGGCAGATTGGTCAAATACTGGTTGCACTATCTCCTGACAAAAGTATCATCATGGTTCATGCTCAACCAAGCTAGTCTTAACAGAGAGGTCAGCAAAGAAAAATGAAGTGTTTGTTTTCTTGTACCAAGCATTAACAACAGTGGCAAAGAAGAGTCATTAGTTGCACATGATTCCAGGAAAAACAGACATGTGAATAACAAACAACACTGCAAACAATTAGTATGTGAAATACAATGAAAAATGGTACTCCCTCCGTTCTTTTTTTTATTTGTCGTGTTTTAGTTCGTTCAAAAATGAACTAGTGGGCGACACATATTCGAGAACAGAGGTATGTATATAGAAAATAAGAAACACTAATACTAGAGGGGGATAGAGAGCTATTTCAGAATTCTCAGGGGAGATGATGCTGTATTTACCAGTGAAGAGCTTGAACGCAGTTGGGACACTCCTTTTTTCTGTTATCCAGAAAACGTCAGACTTCTGCAGGCTGTATAGCCCAGGGTCGATGATCACTGGCTTCGCCCTCTGGTACCTACAGAGAGACATATTCAGCAACTGCAGAACTCGTGGGAGCGTATAACAGAACTTTGAGACAAACTGCAAACTTACTCCTTCCATCCGATGTCACTGGTATGCTCAATGAAGTTAAGCTGCCTGGGCAACTCGGAGAGCACATGCAACAGGTCTGCCGATAGATAGACAAACCAGACAAACAAAGAGACAAGTTGATCACAACAGAAAAGCTTGCACCATGAACAAGTAGAAGAATCCATAAAACGGTAGTAAATCGAAAGGGAAGAACCAAAATAAGATTGCAACCAAGAGAGGGAGAGAGGCGACTCAGTGCGGGGCTCTTTTAAAAGAAAGAAATACACGCCCCAAGATTGACTTTCCCCTCCCTCATACCACCTAGAACTAGAAGCGGCAAAGATTCTTACCAAATTCCCAGACCAATTGTGGAAGAACATGTCATAAATTAATCTCACCCCATTCCCAATTGGCAACTCCAAGTCCACGTATAAGATCGCATGTTTGGCGAACACTCGCAACCAAACACTGTACGCCAAATTTCAAATCCCCATCGTCCAGTGACCCAAACTTGGAATTGATTTTGCCCGGAACGCAAAGATCGCGCCTTTAGAAGCACCGAGAAAATAGGATGAAAGGTGGCGTCTTCCCGCGACGGATAGATCCAATCGCGGAACTGGGGGGGCCGAAGGAGGCAGATCGCATCTGCGCTTACCGTCCTGGGTGACGAGTGGATAGTCGGAGGCGGAGAGGTTGATGAACCAGTCCCAATCACCGCCCTCGCGCAGCAGGATGGCAGCCGCGTGCAGCGTATTGGCCACCATGGTCGGGCCACGGTAGGTAACCAGGTTCGCCCGTGTGACGACCTTGACGTTGCGGAACCTGGCGTAGACGGGGTCGGCGCGGACGGCAGCGGCGAGCTCGGCGCGCTCGGCGGCGGGAGCCTCGAGGTCGAGGTGCACGACGTACGTGTTTGCCGGGTGGTAGAGCGCCCTGAGCGTCCGGCGCAGCGCGGCTCCGTCCCCCGCGGAGCCGGAGACGAGGTAGGCGATCCTGGGCACGGCGCCGCGCGCGGGGCGCTCCTCGGCCCGCATCTGCTGGCGGAGCTTGGCCTCGACGAAGAGGGGCTCGGCGGAGGCCGCGGAGGGGAGCGGCGAGAAGGAGAGGAGCAGCGCGCGGGAGGAGGAGAAGAAGAGCGACGCGGAGATGAGGAGCGACGAGAGCAGGACCGAGGCCAGCAGCGGCGCCGCCCACCGCCGGTGAGCGTGGATGTGTGCCGCCGCCCCGGCCGCGCCGGAGGAGCCCGGCGACGGCGGCTTCGCCTCTAGCATCCCCCTGTGCTCCACCCCCCGCCCCCCTTTCCTCCTCCTCCTCCTCCGGCGGGGCAGCGGTGGACACCGGATCGCGCCGCGCGGGCAGCTTAATTAGAGGGCCGGCGACGGTTGGTGCTCGCACGCGATGTGGCGTGGCGAGGTTACCGCGGGCGCCGCGGAGGTGGAGGGGGAAGGGGAGGACGGGGGCACGGGCAAGAGAGCGCGTCGCGGTGGACGGTCTCGTGAGTGAGTGCTGTTGGGTGGGTTAACCTTTGCGTTGGTGCGCCGCTGCCTGCCGGTCGCGTCGGGTTGGCGTTGGCCCTCCAGTCAGGCATGGCCTCGTGGCATCTTCTCGTGCCGCTGCCACGGATGGAGATTGATGACGGACCCAAAAGCCTCGTCCTGCCGTGTGAGATGGAGAAGATCGGTAGAGTGAGGTGTTGGGTTTGGAATTTTTTTTTTGTGCTTATCTTGCGGAATGACTTATTCTTATTAATCCTGAATCCATTTATAAACTGCGTTGCGTTGTGTCGTCTACATTTTCAATCATGTTCCTTCCTAATAGTAGGACTAGAAGTACGTAGTAGTAGTTGATTAGGTCCAGCTCCCGCCAAAACTGATTGTAAGGACGGCGACATTTAATTTGTGCTAAATACTGTTAGATATGTTTATTTTGTACAGATCTTAAAGGACATTAAATCCAAACTGAAATTTATCCAGATTCATATTTAACTCTAAGAAAGGAAACCAAAAGCTTGTACTTGGCATAATGGATCTTTAACTTGTTTTGTCTTCTTGTAAAGGCTTAACCCATATTCTTAATTTGGCTTGTCCTGCATTTATATGTAGTGATTTCTTACCAACTTATACCTAAAACAATGTTTTTTCATTGTTCTGCAATGTATATTGTACTGTTCGTATAGCGGAGTTTGCATATGGGTATAAGGATGAGTAAGCTGTTGAACCTAAAGCTGCTGAAGAACAAGCATAGCTAATTAAATCAAAACAATTTAGTATTTCTTCTTCTCTTATCCACTTCAAAAAAAAATGTTTCTGCCTGTTGAAGGCATGTTTGGAT
Organism: Zea luxurians; assembly: GCA_029449295.1. Lineage (NCBI taxonomy): Eukaryota > Viridiplantae > Streptophyta > Magnoliopsida > Poales > Poaceae > Zea > Zea luxurians. The sequence goes on from JAOPSE010000005.1 coordinate 66,165,935, forward strand.
GTGAGGACTGAAAATTAGCCCACCTTATAAAAATGAATTAAATATAGACTAATTATAGCCTAATAAGGGTAATGAACTCTAACCATCAATTAATCATCGTTACCTTTTGCTCGCCTAAAATTAGTCTATATTTAGACTTTTTAATTGGCATTCGTAGAGGCTAATTGTTGGCCCCTGAATTTAATAGGCCCTAAGTGTATAGCATAGGTTTTATCCTCTTTGTCGACTGACATTGCTGAATGGATGCCTCTGCTTTCGACATAGTATGCAGAAGCAAGAAATATGTGTACTCATATGCCGAGTGGACGCCATGAGTACAACAAGTCTTCGATGGAATCATGGAGCTGAAAAGAAAGTCGTCTAGAGAGAATCGTAATAGGAAAGGAAGATTTTCCCGGAGCTAGTTTGAAAACCCCATTTTGCCATGAAAAAATAAAGTAATTTTTTAGAAAATAAAAATCCCTTAAGAAATAAGGTTCTCAAACTGACATTAAGGGCTAGTTTGAAAACTACATTTTTTTAAGAGATTTTTTATTTTTTTAAAGGAAAATGAAATATTTTCTCATAGAAAAATAGAAATCCCTTAAAAAAATGAAGTTCCCAAACTAGCCTTAAAAAAATCATGGTAGCGGAAAACACACCATGTTGGATGTCGCCATCTGGCACCTGCACAGTACAACTTCGATTTCTCTTGAACTTATCTTTTATAACTATAGAACTCGTCTCAGAGGACAATGACAGATAAGACATAACCATCTATACATTTCAGGATTATAGATATGTATATTGTCAAGCGAGCTGTTTTTTTTGTTAGATAAATGGGAGTGAATAAGATGAAAATACTCGACTAATGGTATTTATATTTTTTTTAAAAAATAAAACTAATTATACACTAATAAATATGCATCAATACTAATTTTGTTATGATAATAACTAATCGCGAATAAAATATATTAAGTAGCACAAGTAAGTATATAAACATGCTTTATTTGTGCATGTTTATATAATTATGGTGTTTTTTACACTTGTGGGGTTGGTAATTAGGCTATGACCTCACCAGAGGGCCTATCCCACTGTCTATATTTCGAACTCCACTTTGTTTACAGTACCAAAACAATATTATACACATTAATTTAGGCCTACTGATGAGGACAGCCTTATAGGTGCATGTTTAGGAAACATGAAATATATTAGATGTGTTGTACTGCCAATTCCATTTTGTTGATGGCATAGCACTACAAAACAAATCCATGTTGAAATAAGATTTTACTAGTATGTTGAGACAGCGAAACTCTGAGATCAAGTTTTCGTAACAGCACGCTGACTGCTATCAGTATAGTAGATGTGATTTGCAAACACATCCTTTTCATCAAGATTTTACAAGAGGAAGGTCCATCAGAGATCGTTCTACCGTGGTCTGACACCAGGTCTGATAGGAGTGGTGCCATATGTATATAGTCGTCAAGTGATGTGTGGCATTGTAGCTGTAATGTAAACGCTTCCAACAATAAGTGATGCATTTTACATGTCCCCGCCTGAGGAGAGATATCCTTTCCTCTCAATGTATTGTGCTTGTGCATGACCGTTCATAGGACTACAAGAGCCACATTCATGTGTCACAAGCATTGAATATAACGCCTTTTTGCCTAATGTATGCCCCCGTGTCATGTGGACTTGAGTTTTTGAAGTATTCAACATAAAGTTGGCCCTAACCCTAACTTCATCTTTTTTTTGCAAAGTTTGTGAGGTTGAAGAAAAAGAGTGAAAGAGAATAGTCTAAGTTTCATAAGAGAAACTTTAACAGCTCCTTATTTTCATTCCTAAAATCATGTTTTAGTAAAAAAACAAGAAAACAAGCTCTCCAACAGCTCCGTAATATTTTAGACTAGATATAGGGAGCTGGTAGAAGGTGAGCTTTTGTTTAGGTGTAAATATGTTTGGGGAGATCCTAATATGGAGATATTGGAAGCTAAAATGTGAGTAGTTGTTCAAGATGCTCGTAGCTAAACATAGATACTCAAATCGCTAATAGAGCCGTTAAATTTGGGTGGGCACATAAATTCGATGTCCTCTCTCCAGCTCTTATTCCATACAACTTCTAGACCACGTTATTCCCAACAATCTCTAAAACAAATCTTATCACAAACACAAGTTACCATGCAAACAAATAAAATGAGCACAGCTCTTGATTGATAACGCAAAAGACTTGTATCTTGTTGACCAAGAGATTAAAACCCACAACCTAGCAGCATTTTGTACTAGTACAACAACAAAATTTTAAGATAGACGTTTAGCTCTGCACCTCTGCCTTGGCAGCTTCCCTCTCCGCATTAGCTGCCGCCATTAGCTCATCAAATTTCTCTGTCTTGCCCAACACTATTTCGATCTAGTCATAGTAACATTATTAACATAAAAACAAATAATTTGCTAGTACCTCTTCAGCAATGTTCATTTCTTAGAAGGGGAATGTTCACCTTGGCTTTCTGAATAGGGCGAGTGTCACACCCGGGTTTTAGGGGCACCAAGACCCGGGCGCGAACATAATCACCAGGTGTGCTGGGACCAAGTCTCACACATATGATGAATCATGGCACAGGATCGAATGTCACAACTTTACTATATAATAGGAGTTCTATACAAAATAAATAAATAATTACATTATATGGAGACAACGGTCCAGCAACCCGAAGTTGACTGGGAGACGACGGCCTAGACCTCTCACGAACACGTCACAACATCCTCCATGCGCCTCATCCTGTGGTACCTGTTCTTGACCTGTGGGGGGTGTGAGACAGCAAGAGTGAGCTCACATACGTTCATCGCTCAACAAGTTGTGGGGAATAATGTGCATGAACTCGCCAAAGATGGGAGCTCACGTGAAGTGTAAGGCTTACCAAAGAGGATGGTTAGAGCTGAGCATTGCTTTTAAAGTTGGTCAAAATTTTATTAGCAATTACTAAGTATAAGTAAATACCAACCCAATTAAGAAAAGTAATAACATCACCTGCGATGCAATGCATATGACAAATTGAATTTAGTTCCATAAATTACTCATGTGAGGGTCCGAGCTGCTCATGACCGTGAGCACGGCTGATATACCAGTTTTACACTCTGCAGAGGTTGCGCATCATTACCCACAAGTCATGTTACCCATCTGCCAAGGGATCGTGACTTCCCATATACCTCTACCGAGGAGGCGAGGCAGGGTAACACTACGAGGCCTTTACAAAGTTCCACTAGCTTCAGAAAACCCGCTACAGTTTATAGGAAGCTCCAATGCAGGAATCCCTTGCAGGACCGCCATCGCAGCAAAATCCTCCCGAGGGCCTCCCTACACTGACCACTCCCCTACTGCCCTTGCCCCTTTCGGGTAAGGTAGTCTTCCACTAGCTTTCCTAATTAATCGGCCAAGGGCGTCCCATTAAACCCTTGTGGTAGCACTGTTTTCCCGGGTGGTTCTCCATGTTCCAATTAACATAATGATCTTATCATGAACAGTAAATAGCAACTGATAACAAAAGTATGAATAATATGTATCTCAATGCCCAAATCCACATATAGCACTAGCAAGTACTACCCAGAAAGTTTAGTGGTAAACAAGGCATAAAGATAGACAAACTAGGGGAACCTATTGGGTCCCATCAAAATTAACCTATGCAGATCATTATGATTAATCAGAACATGGTAGGTAAAAAGAAGTGATCAAGGGCACAACTTGCTTGGGACTTGAGATTCCAGGTACCAATCTTGCTCTTCTGATGACACGTGTCCTCACTGCTAAACATAGCAATACAGACAAACATGGTATAGGCAAAATTAACATTACACCAAACATAATATCAAACTGCATAAGAATATTCTACGCGTCTCTACGAGATCGTAGGAACAAGAATCACTAAATTCGGAGTTACGGTTATTAAGTTATGAATTTCCGAAATTATTTAGTGTATAGAATAGATTAATCCTAATGAACCATTTTAATTCTAGTTTCATGGCTAAATAGTGTTACTAGTTGATAGACAATATTAATACAAGATTATTGCAACTGGAATGGGTTAAAAAGGAGCTAAAATGAATTAGTTATGAATTAAATAAGTTTTATGGATTTATTTTTGTATTAAAAACCAATTTCTATAATTAATTTTCTATTTTCATTATCCTCTGGACTGCGCACTAAATACTGGAAAGTCCAGGGCTAATCTATAAAAATCCCTTAGACACAGCAACCCCGAGTAGTACTGCGGGCTGAAATTCCACTTTACGCAGGGTCCTATTTGTAAAATAATCGGTTGAAAGGGTATCGGCCCATAAGAGCCATCCGATCAGCAACAGATGGCCCAGATTAGATTCGTCTTTAAGTGAACCGACACGCGATATGGACCGCCAGATCTAAATCGAAGGGTCGAGACCTAGATCGAATCCTACCCCTTCACAGCCAATCCAACGGCTTGGATTGCTCCAACCGAAACGGTATAATCAAGTTAATCTGGGCCGCCCATTATTTGATCCACGGCCACACATCTAAACTGGCGCGATCTAATCTCCTCCGCCCATATCCAATCTAACGGCCCATCCACCGTCTTCTTCCTTATGCCCCTTAACCTCTCACCTCGGATGCCAACATCAGGGACGGGACGGCCGATGCTCCCTGGGCGGTCGGCGCCCAGATCCATAATGGCGCCCTCCCCAGCGATCCTAAAATCCGGAACCCCACATCGCACCCAAGCTGAAGGCGATAAACGTCATGGGAACAAAAGCAAAGCAATAGGGAAAATCCTCACCGAGCGCTACAGCATGGTCGCACCCGCCTATGACGTGGGTATGTTCTGCCACATGTTCAACCCCCGGCGAGTAGTCATCGTTGCTCCTGTTGACCTTCAAGCTCAACATCCCCCCTGGTTCCATCCTGCGCACCCAGGCAAACCGCATAGATTCCCAGTGGGAGCTTGCTGCTTGATAGATGGCAGGGGTCTGGGTCTAGTTATGGTGCCATGCTTCAACTTAAACTCGCCTGGTAGTTCTCCGCTCTCGGTGGTAGGGCCATGTTTCAATGGTGATGGCATCCAGATCATGATCTACCAATTTATAGCCAAGATGGTTTGGCAGCACGGATCGAATCACACAACGGCCAAGTCCGAGGATCTTAACAAGCACGCTCGGCTCGCAACAACCCCTGGCTGGCCAGGAGATATGGCTGTTACGACAGCAGGCCAGGGTCCTTTCTTACGTGGTTGCAGCTTGATCCCGACCAAAAGTCAAAGCCTGGAGATTACAACGATGCGGGGTTCGTTGTGATTCGTTCGTAACAACTTTAGAGAACAGGCTTCAGGCCTGCTTGCATGTTGACGTCATGAGGATGCAAGCCACGGCAAGAGAGTAAATAAAAGATAAATTGGAGACGTGAGGAGAGAACGTGGGCTAGCCTAGTGCTGTTTAGTGCAGCAGCAAAAAGGAGAGATGGGCCAGTGCTCGCATGAACGTGGGCTGGTTTTTTTTTCTTTTATTTTTTTGTTTTGTATTTCTTTTCTAATTTTGAATTTTCTAATTTTTAATTTCAAATTCGTGAGTCATTATCAAAGGTTAAATGCACAAACAAAATATACCAACATATATGCATAAGTTCATTTTGGTTTATTGACTAAGCTATTCTCTTACCCATGATGCGCAATGCTAAATAAATTAAAAAAAATTGGCAAACCCACATAATATATAATTGATGATTTTTTTATCTTTAAATCATAATTTGGGTATTACAAATCCTACCCCCCTTAACAAAAATCTCGTCCTCGAGATTTGTAAGAAAAGGGAATATATAAAGCCAAATGTTTGGTTGCAGTTTAACTTCGAGTTTTTTTTCAAATGGTTTTAAGCACAAATGTTTTCTATTTTTTTTTCTTAAATCATTAAATAAGGAAATGATCAGGAACATATGGGTATACTTTGTTTAGCTATTGGGCAGGAGTAGGGAAGGTTGCGTTAATAAAGATTAGGGCAAAGAAAGATTCCAATATGGATGGGGGAACTTTTTCTCATCTGATGATCCAGCTTGGTCTTTGAAGACTTGAGTTGGTGCTTATCCTTCCTTGATGAGGTTGATCATCTTCGATCTTTGTTCTTGGAGTTGTTATCCGAATTAGGGACATGTAGTTAAGGTAAATTTGTAGGTGACAAATAGATAGAGCTGCTAGTTTAGTAGGTGACTAAGAGTTAAATGGGATTAGTCCGATTTAGTTTGGTTGTTTGCTTCTGAACGGTTTGAATAGGTTATGTAGCATATTATGTAGGTCAAGTTGTTGGGTATGGTCGAGTTGATCTAAGTCATCAATTTAGGCTTAAGCGAGTTAGGAGTATGGCCTAATCCAACAATAAGTAACTCTTACTAGATTAAATCATATTAGATTAGATAAGATCTAGATTAGATTGGATATAACTAGATTAAACTAGTTAAGATCTAAATAAATTTTGGATTAGCTTATGGTTGTTATTCTAGAGTGGAATAAATATGTTGATTGGGGCAAGATGGATCCATAAGGATATGGTAGAATCTTTTGAGGTCAGTTAGATCTATTAGGGTGACATAAGATCTTTTCAAGATAAGATTAGTATCTTTTAAGATAAGATGGATCTATGAGTGTGGGATAGATTTTTTTTTAAGATGAGATGGATTTTGTTAGGCTTGATACTTTAATGAGGGATAATCTAGTTTGTCTAGTTATTTTTTTATAAGCATTTTTTTCTATATGTATATGCAGATGTAATTGTGGACATTACTCCATAACTCATCACACTCAATCAAAGATCCAAATCAGACAAGTATCATAAGAACAAACATTCAAATTCATACGTATAAAAAAAATATTGTTTTGTTTTTGTTTCTAAGATTAGGTCTCCTATTCCTAAAGGTCACTTTAGGCATAGGATTTCAAAGTGTGAAATCCACATTTGTCTTAGAAAGAAAAGGTAAGAATAATCAGAGTAAAGCAGAAATAGATGAGAAAAGATTAAGAAAAGTTTAGAAAAGAATCAGAGTAGCAAGGGTAAGTAAAGAATGGTTGTCCAGTTCTATCTAGGTTTCGTCCTACAGTCAACATTCCTCTGATACCACTTCTATCACACCCGGGTTTTAGGGGCACCAAGACCCGGGCGCGAACATAATCACCAGGTGTGCTGGGACCAAGTCTCACACATATGATGAATCATGGCACAGGATCGAATGTCACAATTTTACTATATAATAGGAGTTCTATACAAAATAAATAAATAAATACATTATATGGAGACAACGGTCCAGCAACCCGAAGTTGACTGGGAGACGACGGCCTAGACCTCTCACGAACACGTCACAGCATCCTCCATGCGCCTCATCCTGTGGTACCTATTCTTGACCTGTGGGGGGGGTGTGAGACAGCAAGAGTGAGCTCACATACGTTCATCGCTCAACAAGTTGTGGGGAATAATGTGCATGAACTCGCCAAAGATGGGAGCTCACGTGAAGTGTAAGGCTTACCAAAGAGGATGGTTAGAGTTGAGCATTGCTTTTAAAGTTGGTCAAAATTTTATTAGCAATTACTAAGTATAAGTAAATACCGACCCAATTAAGAAAAGTAATAACATCACCTGCGATGCAATGCATATGACAAATTGAATTTAGTTCCATAAATTACTCATGTGAGGGTCCGAGCTGCTCATGACCGTGAGCACGGCTGATATACCAGTTTTACACTCTGCAGAGGTTGCGCATCTTTACCCACAAGTCATGTTACCCATCTGCCAAGGGATCGCGACTTCCCATATACCTCTACCGAGGAGGCGAGGCAGGGTAACACTACGAGGCCTTTACAAAGTTCCACTAGCTTCAGAAAACCCGCTACAGTTTATAGGAAGCTCCAATGTAGGAATCCCTTGCAGGACCGCCATCGCAGCAAAATCCTCCCGAGGGCCTCCCTACACTGACCACTCCCCTACTGCCCTTGCCCCTTTCGGGTAAGGTAGTCTTCCACTAGCTTTCCTAATTAATCGGCCAAGGGCGTCCCATTAAACCCTTGTGGTAGCACTGTTTTCCCGGGTGGTTCTCCATGTTCCAATTAACATAATGATCTTATCATGAACAGTAAATAGCAACTGATAACAAAAGTATGAATAATATGTATCTCAATGCCCAAATCCACATATAGCACTAGCAAGTACTACCCAGAAAGTTTAGTGGTAAACAAGGCATAAAGATAGACAAACTAGGGGAACCTATTGGGTCCCATCAAAATTAACCTATGCAGATCATTATGATTAATCAGAACATGAGTAGGTAAAAAGAAGTGATCAAGGGCACAACTTGCCTGGGACTTGAGATTCCAGGTACCAATCTTGCTCTTCTGATGACACGTGTCCTCACTGCTAAACGTAGCAATACAGACAAACATGGTATAGGCAAAATTAACATTACACCAAACATAAGATCAAACTGCATAAGAATATTCTACGCGTCTCTACGAGATCGTAGGAACAAGAATCACTAAATTCGGAGTTACGGTTATTAAGTTATGAATTTCTGAAATTATTTAGTGCATAGAATAGATTAATCCTAATGAACCATTTTAATTCTAGTTTCATGGCTAAATAGTGTTACTAGTTGATAGACAATATTAATACAAGATTATTGCAACTGGAATGGGTTAAAAAGGAGCTAAAATGAATTAGTTATGAATTAAATAAGTTTTATGGATTTATTTTTGTATTAAAAACCAATTTCTATAATTAATTTTCTATTTTCATTATCCTCTGGACTGCGCACTAAATACTGGAAAGTCCAGGGCTAATCTATAAAAATCCCTTAGACACAGCAACCCCGAGTAGTACTGCGGGCTGAAATTCCACTTTACGCAGGGTCCTATTTGTAAAATAATCGGTTGAAAGGGTATCGGCCCATAAGAGCCATCCGATCAGCAACAGATGGCCCAGATTAGATTCGTCTTTAAGTGAACCGACACGCGATATGGACCGCCAGATCTAAATCGAAGGGTCGAGACCTAGATCGAATCCTACCACTTCACAGCCAATCCAACGGCTTGGATTGCTCCAACCGAAACGGTATAATCAAGTTAATCTGGGCCGCCCATTATTTGATCCACGGCCACACATCTAAACTGGCGCGATCTAATCTCCTCCGCCCATATCCAATCTAACGGCCCATCCACCGTCTTCTTCCTTATGCCCCTTAACCTCTCACCTCGGATGCCAACATCAGGGACGGGACGGCCGATGCTCCCTGGGCGGTCGGCGCCCAGATCCATAATGGCGCCCTCCCCAGCGATCCTAAAATCCGGAACCCCACATCGCACCCAAGCTGAAGGCGATAAACGTCATGGGAACAAAAGCAAAGCAATAGGGAAAATCCTCACCGAGCGCTACAGCATGGTCGCACCCGCCTATGACGTGGGTATGTTCTGCCACATGTTCAACCCCCGGCGAGTAGTCATCGTTGCTCCTGTTGACCTTCAAGCTCAACATCCCCCCTGGTTCCATCCTGCGCACCCAGGCAAACCGCATAGATTCCCAGTGGGAGCTTGCTGCTTGATATATGGCAGGGGTCTGGGTCTAGTTATGGTGCCATGCTTCAACTTAAACTCGCCTGGTAGTTCTCCGCTCTCGGTGGTAGGGCCATGTTTCAATGGTGATGGCATCCAGATCATGATCTACCAATTTATAGCCAAGATGGTTTGGCAGCACGGATCGAATCACACAACGGCCAAGTCCGAGGATCTTAACAAGCACGCTCGGCTCGCAACAACCCCTGGCTGGCCAGGAGATATGGCTGTTACGACAGCAGGCCAGGGTCCTTTCTTACGTGGCTGCAGCTTGATCCCGACCAAAAGTCAAAGCCTGGAGATTACAACGATGCGGGGTTCGTTGTGATTCGTTCGTAACAACTTTAGAGAACAGGCTTCAGGCCTGCTTGCATGTTGACGTCATGAGGATGCAAGCCGCGGCAAGAGAGTAAATAAAAGATAAATTGGAGACGTGAGGAGAGAACGTGGGCTAGCCTAGTGCTGTTTAGTGCAGCAGCAAAAAGGAGAGATGGGCCAGTGCTCGCATGAACGTGGGCTGGTTTTTTTTTTCTTTTATTTTTTTTGTTTTGTATTTCTTTTCTAATTTTGAATTTTCTAATTTTTAATTTCAAATTCGTGAGTCATTATCAAAGGTTAAATGCACAAACAAAATATACCAACATATATGCATAAGTTCATTTTGGTTTATTGACTAAGCTATTCTCTTACCCATGATGCGCAATGCTAAATAAATTAAAAAAAATTGGCAAACCCACATAATATATAATTGATGATTTTTTTATCTTTAAATCATAATTTGGGTATTACAAATCCTACCCCCCTTAACAGAAATCTCGTCCTCGAGATTTGTAAGAAAAGGGAATATATAAAGCCAAATGTTTGGTTGCAGTTTAACTTCGAGTTTTTTTTCAAATGGTTTTAAGCACAAATGTTTTCTATTTTTTTTTCTTAAATCATTAAATAAGGAAATGATCAGGAACATATGGGTATACTTTGTTTAGCTATTGGGCAGGAGTAGGGAAGGTTGCGTTAATAAAGATTAGGGCAAAGAAAGATTCCAATATGGATGGGGGAACTTTTTCTCATCTGATGATCCAGCTTGGTCTTTGAAGACTTGAGTTGGTGCTTATCCTTCCTTGATGAGGTTGATCATCTTCGATCTTTGTTCTTGGAGTTGTTATCCGAATTAGGGACATGTAGTTAAGGTAAATTTGTAGGTGACAAATAGATAGAGCTGCTAGTTTAGTAGGTGACTAAGAGTTAAATGGGATTAGTCCGATTTAGTTTGGTTGTTTGCTTCTGAACGGTTTGAATAGGTTATGTAGCATATTATGTAGGTCAAGTTGTTGGGTATGGTCGAGTTGATCTAAGTCATCAATTTAGGCTTAAGCGAGTTAGGAGTATGGCCTAATCCAACAATAAGTAACTCTTACTAGATTAAATCATATTAGATTAGATAAGATCTAGATTAGATTGGATATAACTAGATTAAACTAGTTAAGATCTAAATAAATTTTGGATTAGCTTATGGTTGTTATTCTAGAGTGGAATAAATATGTTGATTGGGGCAAGATGGATCCATAAGGATATGGTAGAATCTTTTGAGGTCAGTTAGATCAATTAGGGTGACATAAGATCTTTTCAAGATAAGATTAGTATCTTTTAAGATAAGATGGATCTATGAGTGTGGGATAGATTTTTTTTAAGATGAGATGGATTTTGTTAGGCTTGATACTTTAATGAGGGATAATCTAGTTTGTCTAGTTATTTTTTTATAAGCATTTTTTTCTATATGTATATGCAGATGTAATTGTGGACATTACTCCATAACTCATCACACTCAATCAAAGATCCAAATCAGACAAGTATCATAAGAACAAACATTCAAATTCATACGTATAAAAAAAATATTGTTTTGTTTTTGTTTCTAAGATTAGGTCTCCTATTCCTAAAGGTCACTTTAGGCATAGGATTTCAAAGTGTGAAATCCACATTTGTCTTAGAAAGAAAAGGTAAGAATAATCAGAGTAAAGCAGAAATAGATGAGAAAAGATTAAGAAAAGTTTAGAAAAGAATCAGAGTAGCAAGGGTAAGTAAAGAATGGTTGTCCAGTTCTATCTAGGTTTCGTCCTACAGTCAACATTCCTCTGATACCACTTCTATCACACCCGGGTTTTAGGGGCACCAAGACCCGGGCGCGAACATAATCACCAGGTGTGCTGGGACCAAGTCTCACACATATGATGAATCATGGCACAGGATCGAATGTCACAATTTTACTATATAATAGGAGTTCTATACAAAATAAATAAATAAATACATTATATGGAGACAACGGTCCAGCAACCCGAAGTTGACTGGGAGACGACGGCCTAGACCTCTCACGAACACGTCACAGCATCCTCCATGCGCCTCATCCTGTGGTACCTATTCTTGACCTGTGGGGGGGGGGGGGGTGTGAGACAGCAAGAGTGAGCTCACATACGTTCATCGCTCAACAAGTTGTGGGGAATAATGTGCATGAACTCGCCAAAGATGGGAGCTCACGTGAAGTGTAAGGCTTACCAAAGAGGATGGTTAGAGTTGAGCATTGCTTTTAAAGTTGGTCAAAATTTTATTAGCAATTACTAAGTATAAGTAAATACCGACCCAATTAAGAAAAGTAATAACATCACCTGCGATGCAATGCATATGACAAATTGAATTTAGTTCCATAAATTACTCATGTGAGGGTCCGAGCTGCTCATGACCGTGAGCACGGCTGATATACCAGTTTTACACTCTGCAGAGGTTGCGCATCTTTACCCACAAGTCATGTTACCCATCTGCCAAGGGATCGTGACTTCCCATATACCTCTACCGAGGAGGCGAGGCAGGGTAACACTACGAGGCCTTTACAAAGTTCCACTAGCTTCAGAAAACCCGCTACAGTTTATAGGAAGCTCCAATGTAGGAATCCCTTGCAGGACCGCCATCGCAGCAAAATCCTCCCGAGGGCCTCCCTACACTGACCACTCCCCTACTGCCCTTGCCCCTTTCGGGTAAGGTAGTCTTCCACTAGCTTTCCTAATTAATCGGCCAAGGGCGTCCCATTAAACCCTTGTGGTAGCACTATTTTCCCAGGTGGTTCTCCATGTTCCAATTAACATAATGATCTTATCATGAACAGTAAATAGTAACTGATAACAAAAGTATGAATAATATGTATCTCAATGCCCAAATCCACATATAGCACTAGCAAGTACTACCCAGAAAGTTTAGTGGTAAACAAGGCATAAAGATAGACAAACTAGGGGAACCTATTGGGTCCCATTAAAATTAACCTATGCAGATCATTATGATTAATCAGAACATGAGTAGGTAAAAAGAAGTGATCAAGGGCACAACTTGCCTGGGACTTGAGATTCCAGGTACCAATCTTGCTCTTCTGATGACACGTGTCCTCACTGCTAAACGTAGCAATACAGACAAACATGGTATAGGCAAAATTAACATTACACCAAACATAAGATCAAACTGCATAAGAATATTCTACGCGTCTCTACGAGATCGTAGGAACAAGAATCACTAAATTCGGAGTTACGGTTATTAAGTTATGAATTTCTGAAATTATTTAGTGCATAGAATAGATTAATCCTAATGAACCATTTTAATTCTAGTTTCATGGCTAAATAGTGTTACTAGTTGATAGACAATATTAATACAAGATTATTGCAACTGGAATGGGTTAAAAAGGAGCTAAAATGAATTAGTTATGAATTAAATAAGTTTTATGGATTTATTTTTGTATTAAAAACCAATTTCTATAATTAATTTTCTATTTTCATTATCCTCTGGACTGCGCACTAAATACTGGAAAGTCCAGGGCTAATCTATAAAAATCCCTTAGACACAGCAACCCCGAGTAGTACTGCGGGCTGAAATTCCACTTTACGCAGGGTCCTATTTGTAAAATAATCGGTTGAAAGGTATCGGCCCATAAGAGCCATCCGATCAGCAACAGATGGCCCAGATTAGATTCGTCTTTAAGTGAACCGACACGCGATATGGACCGCCAGATCTAAATCGAAGGGTCGAGACCTAGATCGAATCCTACCCCTTCACAGCCAATCCAACGGCTTGGATTGCTCCAACCGAAACGGTATAATCAAGTTAATCTGGGCCGCCCATTATTTGATCCACGGCCACACATCTAAACTGGCGCGATCTAATCTCCTCCGCCCATATCCAATCTAACGGCCCATCCACCGTCTTCTTCCTTATGCCCCTTAACCTCTCACCTCGGATGCCAACATCAGGGACGGGACGGCCGATGCTCCCTGGGCGGTCGGCGCCCAGATCCATAATGGCGCCCTCCCCAGCGATCCTAAAATCCGGAACCCCACATCGCACCCAAGCTGAAGGCGATAAACGTCATGGGAACAAAAGCAAAGCAATAGGGAAAATCCTCACCGAGCGCTACAGCATGGTCGCACCCGCCTATGACGTGGGTATGTTCTGCCACATGTTCAACCCCCGGCGAGTAGTCATCGTTGCTCCTGTTGACCTTCAAGCTCAACATCCCCCCTGGTTCCATCCTGCGCACCCAGGCAAACCGCATAGATTCCCAGTGGGAGCTTGCTGCTTGATAGATGGCAGGGGTCTGGGTCTAGTTATGGTGCCATGCTTCAACTAAAACTCGCCTGGTAGTTCTCCGCTCTCGGTGGTAGGGCCATGTTTCAATGGTGATGGCATCCAGATCATGATCTACCAATTTATAGCCAAGATGGTTTGGCAGCACGGATCGAATCACACAACGGCCAAGTCCGAGGATCTTAACAAGCACGCTCGGCTCGCAACAACCCCTGGCTGGCCAGGAGATATGGCTGTTACGACAGCAGGCCAGGGTCCTTTCTTACGTGGCTGCAGCTTGATCCCGACCAAAAGTCAAAGCCTGGAGATTACAACGATGCGGGGTTCGTTGTGATTCGTTCGTAACAACTTTAGAGAACAGGCTTCAGGCCTGCTTGCATGTTGACGTCATGAGGATGCAAGCGAGGCAAGAGAGTAAATAAAAGATAAATTGGAGACGTGAGGAGAGAACGTGGGCTAGCCTAGTGCTGTTTAGTGCAGCAGCAAAAAGGAGAGATGGGCCAGTGCTCGCATGAACGTGGGCTGGTTTTTTTTCTTTTATTTTTTTTTGTTTTGTATTTCTTTTCTAATTTCGAATTTTCTAATTTTTAATTTCAAATTCGTGAGTCATTATCAAAGGTTAAATGCACAAACAAAATATACCAACATATATGCATAAGTTCATTTTGGTTTATTGACTAAGCTATTCTCTTACCCATGATGCGCAATGCTAAATAAATTAAAAAAAAATTGGCAAACCCACATAATATATAATTGATGATTTTTTTATCTTTAAATCATAATTTGGGTATTACAGCGAGCCCTTGAATCATCCTTGACATCGACTGTGGATGTCATGATCTCTACAAAACAATTCTCATCAGATGAAGATGCAATCATGCAAAGATGAATCACAATGACTAAGTCTATATACTACAAATCCTTACTCTTCGCAACAGCAAGACCATTATTTTTCAGGATTTCAGCAACAGTCACCACAGTGGCAATGGCTGATATGATAAGGAAGTTCGTCAACATACCAACATGTTGTAATTAAAAAGTACAACATGGACAGGGTCAAGATATACCACAAAGTGAAGAGTATTGTTGCAAAATATAATTAAGATGCAAATGAAAAGTGGAGAAGCACGGGCCTAGTGCAGTGGTGAGAGTTATCTCATTAAGTTACCAGGACACAGTGAAAGTCGCCTAGAGGGGGGTGAATAGGCGTAATCTGAAATTTACAATTTTAAACACACACTACAAGACGGGGTTAGCGTTAGAACTAAAATCAAGTCCGAGAGAGAGAGAAAACAAATCAACCAAGAAATAAGGTGAGTGAACACGGTGATTTGTTTTACCTACGTTCGGTTCCAAAGAACCTAGTCCCTGTTGAGGAGGTCACAAAGACCGGGTCTATTTCAACCCTTTCCCTCTCTCAAACGGACACTTAGACCGAGTGAGCCTTCTTCCTTAATCTCACGGGTCAATAAGACCCTGCAAGGAACACCACACACTTGGTGTCTCTTGCCTCGCTTACAAAGCACTTGAGAATAAGAATGGGAAAAGAAAAAAGGCAATCCAAGAAGCAAGAGCTCAAAAGAACACAAAATCTCTCTCACACAAGTCACTAAGTGTTTGAGATGAATTTAGAACTTGGAGAGGCTTTGATTTTTTTAATTATGTCTAGGAGTGAGTACTAGAGCTCTTTGTAACATCCCAAAATTTAACCCAAGGTTTGGAACCCTAATCTCCTAACCCCCCCTAATCTCTCCCTAGACTCCACCTCATAGGACATCTCATCATTTGCATACACTATGATTGTTAGAAGCACCTCACATAGAATATTTTTTAGCACCTAAGATTATTTAGCTAATTATTTGTTCAAAAGAAAAAGAGATAAAAGAAATAGAAATAAGAAATAGAAATAGGAAATAGAAAATAGAAAAAGAAAAAACTCCCCCCCTTGGCTGGGTCGTTTCCGGCCCAAACCCTCCCTCTCTCGCGCGCGCCCGCACTCCCCCCCTTCGTGGCCCAAGTGGCCCATCACCCGTGCACCCGCGCTCCTCTCCCCTTTGTCGCTGCCAGCTCGGCCCCACCTGTCAGCCCGCACTCCCCTCGCTCTATCGCGATCTCTCTCTCTCTAGCAAGCGGGTCCCGCTTGTCAGCGCCTTCCTCGCGCCCATGACCGGGCTAGCGACGCGATCGCCGCCGGTCGCCACCGCCCCGTTGTCTCGCCATTACTCGCTCGCCTGCCCGGTTGGCGCCTTGCGCCTCTGTCCCCTTGCGCCAGCCGAGCCATCTCGTCACCCCCCTACCAGAGTCATCCCGTCGTCGCCACTGTGCGCCACTATCTCCGCCGTGGCAAGCTCGCCGGTGCTCGCCACCACTCGCCCCCTTCCCCATCGGATGCCTTGAGAATCAGCGTGTTCAATTGGCTGCTCATCAACTTTCCGGGATAGCCCTAACCTGGTGGGATACCTTTAGCGCTGCCGTCAGAGATGCTACCTGGGCAGAATTTGAAACTGCTTTCCGAGAACATCATGTACCCTAGGGGATCGTTCAGCTCAAGGAAGATGAATTTTAGGAACTAACTCAAGGTGGAAGATCTGTCAGTGAGTACGTGCACAAATTCACAGAATTGGCTCGTTATGCGCCTGATGATGTCAGCACAGATTCCAAGAAGATGGCCCGCTTTTTGAAAGGGCTAAGACCAGAACTCAAGACCATCCTCGCTAGCCAAGATTTCCTCAGCTTCTCGCACCTCTCAAACAAAGCCATACAAGTGGATAGGGCAAGGGAAGAAGAAAAAGGTCACCTCAAGAGGAAATTCCAAGTCCTCCGAGCTCAGCAGCAAGACCGGCACCAGAGAACTCGATCCTTTAGGTTTCCACCCAAGGGACCAAGCTTCAATAGACCAGTTGGACCCACTCCGTCATGTTTCAGTCAACATAGTCAGAGCTCCTTTTAGGCCCCCTCAGTCGCAAGCAACTAACCGCTAGCTAATGCTTGTTGGCACTGCGGAGACCCCAATCACTTCAAGAATAACTGCCCCCAGTTGAAGGCATCAGGACCTACTTACTCCAACTCGGTGAATGGCCCCAAGAATGCCCTAGCGCCCGCCTCCAAGGCACCCTCCTCCATCAGCCAGCAGAGCAAGACCCAGTATCATGGCAGGGCACGAGTAAACCACATCGATGCTCAAGAGGCCCAGCAAGCCCCAGGAGTAGTGCTCGGTGAGTTCCTTGTTGAATTTACTCCCGCTACTATACTTTTTGATTCAGGAGCATCCCATTCATTTATAGCCACTAGTTTTGTGGAAAAGCATGGCATTCCCTCTACCCACCTAGAAATTCCCTTGGTCACCTGAACTCCAGGGTCAAACCTTTTGTGCCAGCTTAAATGCTCCCAAGTCAGAATTCTTTTAAGTGGGGTAGTGTTCTTGGCAGACTTAACCGTCTTGCCATCCCAAGGGATTGATGTGATCTTAGGAATGGATTGGTTAACCAAACACAAGGGCATCATGAGTTGCGCAAATAAGACCGTTCTTCTCACGGACCACCAAGGAAAGTCAGTTTCATGTCAGGCTCAGCCACCCGCCAAGGATCCAATGGTGTTTAATCTAGCAGTAGAAAGCATATCTATGGTAGAAGAATTCATGGATGTATTCCTAGAAGAATTGCCAGGAATGCCGCCAGAAAGAGAAGTGGAGTTCTACATAGATCTAATCCCTAGCACTGCGCCCATCGCAAAGAGACCATACCGCATGGCTCCCACCGAGTTAGCAGAATTAAAACTCCAGATCGCAGAGCTTCAACAAAAAGGGTACGTTCGTCCCAGCTCATCTCCTTGGGGAGCACCAGTCCTTTTCGTCACCAAAAAGGATGGAAGTATGAGGATGTGTATTGATTACCGATCCTTGAATGAAGTTACAATAAAAAACAAGTACCCACTCCCTCGGATCGACGACCTCTTCGACCAGCTTCAAGGGGCCAAGTATTTCTCCAAGATAGACCTAGGGTCAGGATATCACCAGCTGAGAATCAAGGAAGCAGATATTCAGAAGACTACATTTGTCACCTGGTACGGACAGTATGAGTTCACAGTAATGCCCTTCGGACTAACCAACGCACCCACCTTTTTCATGAACCTCATGAATAAGGTATTTATGGAAGAGATGGATAAGTTTGTTGTAGTCTTCATTGATGACATCCTTATCTACTCCAAGAGTCGAGAAGATAATGAGCATCACCTCCGGATTGTCCTCGAAAGACTCAGAGCACACCAACTCTATGCTAAGCTCAGCAAATGCGAATTCTGGTTAGAAAAGATAGCCTTCCTTGGGCATATCTTGACTGCAGAAGGAATAGAAGTTGACCCATACAAGGTAGCCCACTTCATCCCAGTGAAAACTACCTTCGGAGGAGCCACCCTTGCCCGAATATATCTTAAGTAGATAGTCAGACTCCATGGTATTCCACGGAAGATAGTATCAGACAGGGGAACACAGTTCACTTCAAAATTTTGGATGAGCCTTCAGCAAGCTATGGGCACCAGGCTAGACTTCAGCACTGCCTATCACCCCCAGTCAGATGGTCAGATAGAAAGGGTCAACAAGGTCCTCAAGAATTTATTAAGAGCTTGTGTGTTGACGTTTGACAGAAATTGGGAGTCCAGTTTGCCTTATGCAGAGTTCTCGTATAACAACAGCTACTAGGCCAGTATCAAGATGTCACCATTCGAAGCATTGTATGGACGGAAGTGCCAGACCCCTCTAATGTGGTCCAACATAGGGGAAAAGACACTAGAAGGACCCACCTTCGTTAAAGAGGTAGAGGAGAAGGTTGCCCTAATCCGCAAAAGATTACTTGAAGCTCAGAGTCAGCAAAAGAGTTATGTGGACAACAGGCGGAGAGAACTCAGATTTGAGGAAGGAGACTTCGTCTACCTCAGGTCTCCTTGATGCGCGGAGTCAAAAGGTTTCAAGTGAAAGGGAAGCTAGCCCCGCGGTTCATCGGCCCCTATCCTATTATTGGCAGAGTAGGATCCGCAGCATACCGCCTTGAATTGCTAGAATCTATGTCAGATATCCACAATGTGTTTCATGTGTCCCAGCTCCGCAAATGCCTGCAAGTACCAGAAAATCACATCAAAGAAGAGGCAAACTAGATTCAGAAGGATCTTCAGTACTGAGAAAAGCCAGTAAAGATTCTTGACTCGGCAGTCTGAAAGACCCGCAACTCAGAAGTGAGACTCTGTAAAGTTCAGTGGAGCAGAGAAGGAGAAGAGGAAGCTACCTCGGAGAGTGAGGACTCCTTGAGGAGGGAATACCCTTACCTTTTCTCAAGCCCAGTCTGAATCTCGAGGGCAAGATTCCTTTAAGTTGGGTAGGTTTGTAACATCCTAAAATTTAACCCAAGGTTTGGAACCCTAATCTCCTAACCCCCCCTAATCTCTCCCTAGACTCCACCTCATAGGACATCTCATCATTTGCATACACTATGATTGTTAGAAGCACCTCACATAGAATATTTTTTAGCACCTAAGATTATTTAGCTAATTATTTGTTCAAAAGAAAAAGAGATAAAAGAAATAGAAATAAGAAATAGAAATAGGAAATAGAAAATAGAAAAAGGAAAAACTCCCCCCCTTGGCTGGGTCGTTTCCGGCCCAAACCCTCCCTCTCTCGCGCGCGCCCGCACTCCCCCCCTTCGTGGCCCAAGTGGCCCATCACCCGTGCACCCGCGCTCCTCTCCCCTTTGTCGCTGCCAGCTCGGCCCCACCTGTCAGCCCGCACTCCCCTCGCTCTATCGCGATCTCTCTCTCTCTAGCAAGCGGGTCCCGCTTGTCAGCGCCTTCCTCGCGCCCATGACCGGGCTAGCGACGCGATCGCCGCCGGTCGCCACCGCCCCGTTGTCTCGCCATTACTCGCTCGCCTGCCCGGTTGGCGCCTTGCGCCTCTGTCCCCTTGCGCCAGCCGAGCCATCTCGTCACCCCCCTACCAGAGTCGTCCCGTCGTCGCCACTGTGCGCCACTATCTCCGCCGTGGCAAGCTCGCCGGTGCTCGCCACCACTCGCCCCCTTCCCCACCCTGGGCGCCTATAAAAGGACCGCCCGAGCTCCCTCTTTCTCCACACCGGCCTCGGCCACTCCCTCTTCCCTTCCTCGAGCTCAATTGAGCCAGCGCCGCCGCGCCCTTCCTCCGCTCCGGTGAGTCCCGCCCTCCCCTCTCCATTGAATTCTAGTCCAATTGTTGTAGATCTTGAGCTTCTCCATGTCCTCACGAGCACAACACACCCACCCCTTTCCCTATTACACCCGGCAGCCTCACCGACGATCCCCCCCGCCGCGGGCGCCTGCCACCTCGCCGTGCACCAGCCATCCCAAGTGCCCTCCGACCAAATTGGCCCTACCACCGTGATCCCCTAGCCTCGCCCGTGCCTTGCCACCACTCCGTCGTCACAGAACTGGGACCCGGCGGAGAACTGCCACGGACCTCACTGGCGGTCGGGCTTCGACCGATTTGCCCCCCCCCCGTCACCCCCTCCTAGCGCCATCAGCCTCCCCCTCCCTCTGGCATGTGGGCTCACGCCCACGGCACCGTCCCCACGCTGTTTCCCCGCTGGCGGGCCAAGTGGGCTGCCTGCCCACGCGCCCGCGCGCGACCGCGCTCGGTTGGGCCAAAATCCCCCACGACCCAGCTAGCTGAGAAATTCTCTTTTCTTTTTCTTTTTCCTTTTTCCCTTCCTATTTTTATATATATGTATATATGTTGATATTTTATGCACCAAAAATAGTCTAAATAAATTTTAGGGCACAAAATAATAATGTCTAATAATTGGCACACCCCACCAAGTCACCATGATTGATGTACTGTTTTCTACCTATTTTTGCTAGAAGAAGAGGGATTCGATCCTCCGGAATTTGTAGCTCCGGAAGAAGGGCAGGAACCCAACCCCTTCGAAATAGACCTTTTGTGCCAGGAGAACTTCGACGAAGGCAAGTCCATTCTTCCCTTGATGCATAAATTACCTATTCTTTCTACCACTACCTAAGCCGAGATTAAGGGATGGATCTTTTGCATCGTAAGCAGAGAGATAGCCCGCATTAATAAACATCTTTTGAGTACAAAATGTGGGATGGGAAAAGGGCAGTGTTTTTACTAAGCGATGTTTTCAAAAAGTGTATGATGAAGGGTATTCAACCTCATCACCTTGTGAGTGGGATGATCAGGGACTCCCTGGTGTAGGGGAGGGCCTAAGGTGATGGCTCAGCCAGTTTAGGTGTGAGTAGAAGGATTGTCCCCTCATATAAGGACCGGTTTTTCATCCTTCACTACCTGTACTAATGACAAGTACAACCACTCGAGATTTGTCGGGGACCATAATTAGGGGTACCCTCAAGACGCCTAATTCTCAGCTGGTAACCCCCATCAGCATAAAGCTGCAAAGGCCTGATGGGTTTGATTAAGTCAGGGATCAGTCCACACGAGTGACTTGACCACGCCACGCCCGAGCCTAGCCTCGGGCGAGGGCAGCCGACCCTAAGATGACTCCGTCTCGCCTGAGGTCTCCTCTTTCACGGCAGGCGCATCCCCGGCTCGCCCTAGGCCCCGCCTCCGATAAGGAGAAACCCTGACTAAATCACCGCACCAACCGACCGAGTCACCAGGGCGTTTAACGCAAAAGGTAAGACCGACGGGCGGCCAGACTTCGCCAGTGGTGCCATAGGAGACCCCGCCCGACCCAGGGCTCGGACTCAGGCTAAGGCCTCGGAAGACGGCGAACTCCGCTCCGCCCGACCCAGGGCTCGGACTCAGGCTAAGGCCTCGGAAGACGGCGAACTCCGCTCCGCCCGACCCAGGGCTCGGACTCAGGCTAAGGCCTCGGAAGACGGCGAACTCCGCTCCGCCCGACCCAGGGCTCGGACTCAGGCTAAGGCCTCGGAAGACGGCGACCTCCGCCTCGCCCGACCCAGGGCTCGGACTCCGCCTCGGCCTCTGCCGAATAATCTCCGCCTCGCCCGACCAGGGCTCGGACTCTGTCTCTGTCTTGCAGGACGGACTCGGCCACAGCCTCGGAGGAGCCTCCACGACGCCCGACCTAGGATACGAGACCGCCACGTCAACAGGAAGCGTCATCATCACCCTGCCCTGAGCCGACTTGGGTCGCAGAGAACAAGACCGGCGTCCCATCTGGCCAGCTATGCCAGATAGGCCATGATGGCGCCCTGCTAGATCATGACGACGGCGGCTCCCAGCTCCCTTACGAAAGCAGGAGAACGTCAGCAAGGACCCAGCCACCTCGACAGCTGTCCCCCCGTCCGGCTCCGTTACTCCTCCAACAGCCACGACGCCACTCCAACAGGGTGCCACGATCTCTCTGGCTGCCACCTGGGCATGTACATAGGGCGCTAGCTCTCCCTCGCTAGACACGTAGCACCTTGCTACACCCCCGTCTTGTACACCTGGACCCTCTCCTTACGACTATAAAAGGAAGGGCCAGGGCCTTCTTAGAGAAGGTTGGCCTCACGGGGACGAAAGGCAGGGGCAGGCGCTCTCTCGGGGCCGCCCTCTCCCTTCACCTCGTGCGGACGCTTGTAACCCCCTACTGCAAGCGCACCCGACCTGGGCGCGGGACGAACACGAAGGCCGTGGGAATTTCTCCGACTCCCTCGCGATCCGGCTCCGGCCACCGACCTCTCTCTCACTCCGTTCCCCCCTTTGCGCTCGCTCCACGCGCTCGACCCATCTGGGCTGGGGCACGCGGCACTCTCACTCGTCGGCTCGAGGACCCCCCGGTCTCGGAACGCCGACAGTTGGCGCGCCAGGTAGGGGCACGCTGCGTGTTGACGTTCGATTTCCCGTCAAGCTCCAGATGGGCAGTCTCCAACAACCTCTTCAACCCGGGACGGTGCTCCGTTTCGGGAACCTCGAGTTCATCTCGCTCGACGGCGACTACGACATGATACTCCTTCCACCGCCGCGCGACGGCGACATTGATGGCGGACAACCCGCCCGCTGGCGGCGGAATCGACGACGTCTTTCCCGCGTAGGGGAAGGACAACTTTCGAGCTCGCCCCATCCTCTCCCTCGCCGTCGAAGGAGGAGGAGGCGGGGCAACCGGGGCCGAGCGGGAGGTCGCGCTCCGACGGCTGTCGGGCAAATCGACATCCCCGGCGCCTCGACGGAGGACACGCCAAGCGTCGCCCTCGCGTTCAAGGCAGACGCGAGCGCCATCCCCCCGCAACACGTCGACTCCGAGCAAGTGGACGACGCCAGCACGCTCACGGAAGGCCTGCAGGACGTCGCCCTCGGACCCAAGACGACGACGCGGTCAGCCCCCGACGCGACTTCATCGCTCCTCGTCGACAAAAAGGTATCGACTGCTACCCATCTTTCGTTATTTCGACTCGGCCTCAGCCCGCCTGGCGATCTCGCTTTGGCGGGCGCTCACATTGAGGCGAGTGCAACCTCTCTGGGGTTTCCTGTGCGGTCGCCTTGGGACCGATTGACGGGTGTCTCGACCTACGGACCCTCTGGGTCCGAGGGAGACGACGACCCCAGCATCTGCTGGGATTTCTCCGGATCTGGCAACCCTAGTGCCATGCGGGACTTCATGACCGCATGTGACTACTGCCTCTCCGACTGTTCCGACGGCAGCCGCAGCCTTGGCGACAAGGACTGCGGCCTGAGTCGCGAATGTTTCCACATCGAGCTAGGGGATCCCTCCGGAGGCGGCTGTCTCGGCATGCCGGAGGATGGTGATCCCCCTAGGCCAGCGCCTCGCGCTGACATCCCGCGGGAGCTAGCTGTGGTCCCCGTTTCGGCGGGAGGTCACGACCCACAGCTCGAGCAAGTCCGCGGGGCGCAGGCCGGGTTCGATGAAGGAGCAGGAGCGCTCGAGGCAATCCGTCAGAACATCGGGCAGGTATGGGCGAGCCAACCCCCGGCCGGAGGAATACGTCACTTGCCCCAAGGTCTCCAGCACCGCATCGCCAACGATGCCAGGGACAAACCGCCACCCGCATCCGGCGGGACTGGCCAGGACCTGGTCGCTGCAGCAATGCTCCTCCGCGCGATGCCGGAGTCATCAACCACCGAGGGACGGCGGATTCAGGGAGAACTCAGGCATCTCCTGGAAGGCGCTGCGGCCCGGCGGGCAGAGAGCTCTGCCTCTCGAAGGCAGTGATACACCCCGGATCCTCGTGCCGCGACTTCCCGACTCACGCGGGAAGCCTCGGTCTTCACCGGGCGCACGCGCAACACCGCGCCTGCGGCCCCGGGCCACCTCGGCGACGAGCACCCTCATCGTGACCGTCGGGCACGCCTCGACGAAAGGGTGCGCCGAGGCTACCACCCCAGGCGTGGGGGACGTTATGACAGCGGGGAGGATCGAAGTCCCTCGCCCGAACCACCCGGTCCGCAGGTCTTTAGCCGAGCCATTCGGCGGGCGCCGTTTCCGCCCCGATTCCGACCCCCGACTACTATCACGAAGTACTCGGGGGAGACGAGACCGGAATTGTGGCTTGCAGACTACCGCCTGGCCTGTCAGCTGGGTGGGACGGACGATGACAACCTCATCATCCGAAACCTCCCCCTATTTCTCTCCGACACCGCTCGTGCCTGGTTGGAGCACCTGCCCCCGGGGCAGATTTCCAACTGGGAGGATCTGGTCCAGGCCTTCGCCGGGAACTTCCAGGGCACGTACGTGCGCCCCGGGAATTCCTGGGACCTCCGAAGCTGTCGGCAATTGCCGGGAGAGTCCCTTCGGGACTACATCCGGCGGTTCTCGAAGCAGCGCACCGAGCTGCCCAACATCACCGACTCCGATGTCATCGGCGCGTTCCTCGCCGGCACCACCTGCCGCGACCTGGTGAGCAAGTTGGGTCGCAAGACCCCCACCAGGGCGAGCGAGCTGATGGACATCGCTACCAAGTTCGCCTCCGGCCAGGAGGCGGTAGAGGCCATCTTCCGAAAGGACAAGCAGCCCCAGGGCCGCCCGTCGGAAGATGCTCCCGAGGCGTCTGCTCCGCGCGGCGCCAAGAAGAAAGGCAGGAGGAAGTCGCAAGCGAAACGCGACGTTCCCGATGCTGACCTTGTCGCCGCCGCCGAGCGCAAGAACCCTTGGAAACCCCCTGGAGGTGCAAACCTCTTCGACAAGGCACTCAAGGAGACGTGCCCCTACCATCAGGGGCCCGTCAAACACACCCTCGAAGAGTGCGTCATGCTTCGGCGTCACTTCCATCGGGCCGGGCCACCCGCCGAGGGTGGCAAGGCTCACGACGACAAAAGGGAAGATCACCAAGCAGGAGAGTTCCCCGAGGTCCGCGACTGCTTCATGATCTACGGAGGGCAAGTGGCGAATGCCTCGGCTCGGCATCGTAAGCAAGAGCGTCGGGAGGTCTGCTCGGTGAAGGTGGCGGCGCCAGTCTACCTAGACTGGTCCGACAAGCCCATCACCTTCGACCAGGACGACCACCCCGACCACGTACCGAGCCCGGGGAAGTACCCGCTCGTCGTCGATCCTGTCATTGGCGACGTCAGGCTCACCAAGGTCCTGATGGATGGGGGCAGCTGCCTCAACATCATCTACGCCGAGACTCTCAAGCTCCTGCGCGTCGACTTGTCGTCCGTCCGAGCAGGCGCTGCGCCCTTCCACGGGATCATTCCCGGGAAGCGTGTCCAGCCCCTCGGACAGCTCGACCTCCCTGTCTGCTTCGGAACACCCTCCAACTTCCGAAGGGAGACTTTGACGTTCGAGGTGGTCGGGTTCCGAGGGACCTACCACGCGGTGTTGGGAAGGCCATGCTACGCGAAGTTCATGGCCATCCCCAACTACACCTACCTGAAGCTCAAGATGCCGGGCCCCAACGGGGTCATCACCGTCGGCCCCACGTACAAACACGCATTCGAATGCGATGTGGAGTGCGTGTAGTACGCCGAGGCCCTCGCCGAGTCCGAGGCCCTCATTGCCGACCTAGAAAGCCTCTCCCGAGAGGTGCCGGATGTGAAGCGGCATGCCGGCAACTTCGAGCCAGCAGAGACGGTTAAGGCCGTCCCTCTCGACCCCAGTGGCGACGCCTCCAAGCAGATCCGGATCAGTTCGGGGCTCGACCCCAAATAGGAGGCAGTGCTCGTCGACTTTCTCCGCGCAAACGCCGACGTTTTCGCGTGGAGTCCCTCGGACATGCCCGGCATACCGAGGGAAGTCGCCGAGCACTCGCTGGATATTCGGGCCGGGGCCCGACCGGTCAGACAGCCTCTGCGCCGATTCGACGAGGAAAGGCGCAGAGTGATAGGCGAGGAGGTCCACAAGCTGATGGCAGCAGGGTTCATTAAAGAGGTATTCCATCCCGAATGGCTTGCCAACCCTGTACTTGTGAGGAAAAAAGGGGGGAAGTGGCGGATGTGTGTAGACTACACTGGCCTCAACAAAGCATGTCCAAAGGTCCCCTACCCTCTACCTCGCATCGACCAAATTGTGGACTCCACAGCAGGGTGCGAAACCCTGTCTTTTCTCGATGCCTACTCAGGGTATCATCAAATCAAGATGAAAGAGTCCGACCAGCTCGCGACTTCTTTCATCACGCCCTTCGGCATGTACTGTTATGTCACAATGCCGTTCGGGTTGAGGAACGCGGGTGCAACGTACCAGCGGTGCATGAACCATGTGTTCGGCGAACACATTGGTCGCACGGTCGAGGCCTACGTCGACGACATCGTGGTCAAGACGAGGAAAGCCTCCGACCTTCTCTCCGACCTCGGACTGACATTCCGGTGTCTCAAGGCGAAGGGCGTCAAGCTCAATCCCGAGAAGTGCGTCTTCGGGGTGCCCCGGGGCATGCTCTTGGGGTTCATCGTCTCCGAGCGGGGCATCGAAGCCAATCCGGAGAAGATCGCAGCAATCACAAACATGGGACCTGTCAAGGACTTAAAAGGCGTTTTGAGGGTCATGGGATGCCTCGCGGCCTTGAGCCGCTTCATCTCGCGCCTCGGCGAAAGAGGCCTGCCCCTGTACCGCCTCTTAAGGAAGGCCGAATGCTTCACTTGGACTCCCGAGGCCGAGGAAGCCCTCGGGAGCCTGAAGGCACTCCTCACACAGGCGCCCATCTTGGTACCCCCAACTGATGGAGAGACCCTCCTGGTCTACGTCGCCGCAACCACTCAGGTGGTCAGCGCCGCGATCGTGGTCGAAAGGCAGGAAGAAGGGCATGCTTTGCCCATTCAGAGGCCAGTTTACTTCATCAGCGAAGTGCTGTCCGAGACCAAGACCCGCTACCCACAAGTCCAGAAGCTGCTATACGCTGTGGTCCTGACGAGGCGAAAGTTGCGACATTACTTCGAGTCCCATCCGGTGACTGTGGTGTCATCCTTCCCCCTGGGGGAGATCATCCAGTGCCGAGAAGCCTCGGGACGGATCGCAAAGTGGGCGGTGGAAATCATGGGCGAGGCGATCTCGTTCGCCCCTCGGAAGGCCATCAAGTCCCAGGCACTGGCGGATTTCGTAGCCGAATGGGTCGATACCCAGTTACCAACGGCTCCGATCCAACCAGAACTCTGGACCATGTTTTTCGACGGGTCGCTGATGAAGACGGGAGCTGGCGCGGGCCTGCTTTTCGTCTCGCCCCTCAGAAAACACCTGCGCTACGTGCTTCGCCTCCATTTCCCGGCGTCTAACAATGTAGCTGAGTATGAGGCTCTGATCAACGGATTGCGAATCGCCATCGAGCTAGGGGTTCGACGCCTCGATGCACGCGGCGACTCGCAGCTCGTCATCGACCAAGTCATGAAGAATTCCCTCTGCCGCGACCCGAAGATGGAGGCCTACTGCGAAGAGGTTCGACGCCTGGAGGACAAGTTCTACGGGCTCGAACTTAACCACATCGCCCGACGCTATAACGAGACTGCGGACGAGCTGGCGAAGATAGCCTCGGGGCGGACAACGGTTCCCCCGGACGTCTTCGCCCGGGATTTGCACCAACCCTCCGTCAAGATAGGCGACGCGCCCGAACCCGAGGCACCCTCGGCCTCGTCCGAGGTGACCTCGGCTCAGCCCGAGCCGTCCTCGGCTCAATCCAAGGAACCCTCGGGGCCCGAGCGCGAAGCGCTGCACGTCGAGGAGGAGCAGAACGGGGTCGTGCCAGATCAAGATTGGAGGACCCCGTACCTGCAATATCTCCGCCGAGGAGAGCTGCCCCTCGACCAAACCGAGGCTCGGCGGGTAACGCGACGAGCAAAATCGTTCGTCCTGCTGGGCGACGAGAAGGAGCTCTACCACCGCAGCCCCTCGGGCATCCTCCAGCGATGCATTACCATCGCCGAAGGTCAGGACCTCCTGCAGGAAATACACTCGGGGGCTTGCGGTCATCATGCAGCACCTCGAACCCTCGTCGGGAATGCTTTCCGCCAAGGCTTCTACTGGCCAACGGCGGTGGCTGAGGCCACTAGAATTGTCCGCGCCTGCGAAGGGTGCCAATTCTATGCGAAGCAGACCCACCTGCCCGCTCAGGCTCTGCAGACGATACCCATCACCTGGCCCTTCGCTGTGTGGGGTCTGGACCTCGTCGGCCCACTGCAGAAGGCACCCGGGGGCTACACGCACCTGCTGGTCGCCATCGACAAATTCTCCAAGTGGATCGAGGTCCGACCCCTAAGCAGCATCAGGTCCGAGCAGGCGGTGGCATTCTTCACCAACATCATCCATCGCTTCGGGGTCCCGAACTCCATCATCACCGACAATGGCACCCAGTTCACCGGCAAAAAATTCTTGGATTTTTGCGACGATCACAACATCCGGGTGGACTGGGCCGCCGTAGCTCACCCCATGTCGAATGGGCAAGTGGAACGTGCCAATGGCATGATTCTACGGGGGCTTAAGCCTCGGATTTATAACAGTCTCAACAAGTTCGGCAAGCGATGGATGAAGGAACTCCCCTCGGTGGTCTGGAGCCTGAGGACGACTCCAAGCCGAGCCACGGGTTTCACGCCGTTCTTCCTGGTCTACGGGGCCGAGGCGATCCTGCCCACGGACCTGGAATACGGTTCCCCGAGGACGAGGGCTTACGACGAAGAAAGCAACAAAGCCAGCCGAGAAGACTCGCTGGACCAGCTGGACGAGGCTCGGGACAGGGCCCTACTACACTCAGCGCGGTATCAGCAGTCCCTGCGACGCTACCACGCCCGAGGGGTCCGACCCCGAGATCTCCAGGTGGGCGATCTGGTGCTTCGGCTGCGGCAGGACGCCCGAGGGAGGCATAAGCTAACGCCCCCCTGGGAGGGGCCGTTCATCATCGCCAAAGTTCTGAAGCCCGGAACTTACAAGCTGGCCAACAGTCAAGGCGAGGTCTACGGCAACGCTTGGAACATCCAACAGCTACGTCGCTTCTATCCTTAAGAATGTTTCCAAGTTGTTCTTATACCCCGTACCCACGCGAAGTTTAGTCAACAAGGAAGGGTCGGCCTCGCCTCAGCGGAGCCCGACCCTCCCTCGGGGGCTAAAAGGGGGTTAACCCCCTCTGCGTCAAAATTTTCCTCGAACAAAAAACCTCTTTTACCAGAACATCTTTCGTGCTTTTTGACTACTTCGAAAAGTGGGTCCTAGAAACGACGGGGTACACGTAAACAGCCAAGGCCGACCGAGCCGAGGGACTCCTACGCCTCCGGGATACGGATACCTCACTCGTCACCTTCTGTGATAAGTAACTCGCGTTCGGATAAGGTGACTCCGCGGATCGAATGAGTCTTTACGTACGGAGGCTCTTCTGTTGAAGCAGGTTCTTCGAGCCTTCTCGACCGAGTCGGTGACAGGGCCTCATGGATGGGTAAAAGTACGCGTAAGCGGCGAGGCCGACCGAGCCGAGGGACTCCCACGCCTCCGGGATACGGATACCTCACTCATCACCTCCCGCGAGAAGCAACTCTTGCTCGCACTAACATCCCTGCTACCGACAAAAAGTCCAGATACTCGAAGCAAGAGGAAAAGAGACACAGCTTTATAACGCGACAAGGGTGTGTGTTCTGGCCTCAACGGCCGCACAAGGCCCACGCTACAGGACGACTTGACCCTGCAGGCGCGGACCTTGGCGCTGGAAGAGGGTGACGACACCCTCGGCATCAGCAGCACCTTCGGCAAGACCCGACCTGGCCTCGGGTGGCCACGCGGTCCGAAGGCCTCCGCTCCAAAGGACGACGTCGACACCGCGCTCGAGCAATCTCCGCCAGAGGCTTCCCCGAGAATCCGGCCCAAGCGGACGGCTCGGCCGGCCACCTCCGAGGCCTCGGCCGACCCCTTCCGAGGGCGCCAGCTCGGTCCGAGGCCTCGGCCAATCAACTCCGGCGCCGAGCCTGCCAGCAGACGACCCAGCTGGGCTCCGGCCAACTAGGTTCCATTTCCGAGCCAACAACGCCTCTGCTTGTGCTGATATCGCTACCCCTGGCCTCGGCTCGTCGAAGAGCGACCAAGGGGTCTTTTTAACCAAGCTAGAAGAGCCTCGGACAACAGGTCCGACCGAGCCGAGGGATTCCTACGCCTCCGGGATACGGATACCTCACTCGTCACCTGGACACGGGGCGACTCATGCTTGGTGAAGCGATTCAGACAATCGATAGGCAAGTCTTATTGCTCAGAAATGAGGAAAAAACACGGCTCTGTGCCGGAGTTACATACATGTTCAGGCCCCGAAAGCCGAAATGAACAGAAAACCCGGCACTCAAAGTGCCACTACAGGCGGAACTCCGGTTCCTCCCTCTGCGGCGGCGCAGACCTCAGGGGAAGGCACAGCTGCTGTCTTGCCCTCGCCCACAACGCCACCCGAGGGGCGAGGACAAGTACAAAGAGCCGAAGGCCCAAAGCGCCGATGGTGGCGGTGATCCCGTCGCTGACGGGGACTTCTCGAGCCGCCTCCACCTCGGCACCGACGCCAGGAGCCGCCTGCTTACCGCCAGATCCCCACTCAAATCCTCCCCGATGAGTGGGGCACCGGCCCCCGCGCAAAGCCGCCGCCCTGGTGCAAAAGCAGGCCCACCCCAGAACACGAGCGCCGCCCTAGCAGCGTGCGGTGTCTAGGGTGGACCCCCCGTGTACACGGCGCGGCAGCCCCCCCCCGACAAAGGGGCCCGCCGGAGCCGAGCTAGCGGACCCGACACGCCGGAGGTGACGGCGTTCGCCGCCGATCCATCCCGCGTCGTCGAAGTCCGCGCCGCCCGAGGGGCCAGGGAGCGCCTTCTCCCTCGAATGTCGTGGGAGGGGATGACCCACGGACCCGTGCGGGAGGAGGAGCGCCGGCTCAGTCCGGCACCCACCCCAGCGAGGATGATGAACATCCTTGAAGCTGAGGGTGGGACCAAGATCGCAGCCCGGTTTGTTCCTCCCCACCCAGGGGCTGGTGGTCACCGTCTCGGGTGACCCCCAGCCGAGGGGGGCAACCGGGCTGCCTGATGAAAATCCTTGAAGCCGAACGATGGCTGAAAGGTACCAACCCCCGCGGGGTCGCGTTCCTCCAACGATGGAGCGAAAAGACGGCGGTTCCTCCCATCCGGGGGCCTGGAAGATGGAGAGACATAATGCATAAGGGAGAAAGGAGACATGGTCGCCTCACGAAGGGGGTCGCCCTCCTTTTAAAGGCAACTCCCCCTGCTAGCGCCCTCAACCGTCATGGGCTGAGTCTTCTCCAACACGCCTCCAAGGCCCTTCCCCGCGGCGCGGGGGCTGGGGCCCGCCTGTCATGCAGACCAGCTCCAAGCAGAGGGAGCCAAACCGCCACGCACGACGCACGCAACCGCCCAGCGGTTACAAGTAACCCTCCACTTTTGCCCAGACCAACGGGCAAAGGGGGCGAGCGGCCAAGCAAGCGGCATGCAACCACGCCAA
This sequence comes from Zea luxurians, assembly GCA_029449295.1. Classification (NCBI taxonomy): domain Eukaryota; kingdom Viridiplantae; phylum Streptophyta; class Magnoliopsida; order Poales; family Poaceae; genus Zea; species Zea luxurians. The sequence goes on from JAOPSE010000005.1 coordinate 66,197,979, forward strand.
GTGGACGCGCCTCCCCGACTCCTGACAGGCCAGCGCGACGGCTCAAGACCACGCGTCGTTCAACTGGCGCGCCAGGCGCTGCATGCGAACCGCTGCGCCTCTCGCTCCACCACTGCACCTCCTCGATTGCGGAACCGATACCGCGACTCGAGGCCGCCCAGCCTGCGATCCAGCGGCGCCAGCCTGGCGCAGCGGTCAAACGCGGTCAAAAATGGGCCGGCAGTAATGACGGTGGCAGGCGTGTGAGGGCAGCGGTCACGCCTTCGGCCAGGCTCACGTCCCATCCGGGGGCAGCAAGAGAACCCTTCTCACGGCGTGAAGACGACGCGTCCGTGACCCGTACCTCGAACGGCTCGCGCACGCAACGGCGACCTTGCCAACTACTCACCCCAGCGCATTAACTCCACGGCGAAATAGGTGACGTTTCTGGCAGGGGCAGCTGGCGGCGCTTCGCCTCCGCCAAAAACGGCCACGCCGAGAAAGGTACGCCACGAAGTTCAATTTCGAATCCCTTTTTCCCTTTTCCTTCTTTCTCTATCTCTTGCAACAGGGACCGAGAAGGGGGATAACCCCAAAGGGATCCTTCCCCGTGAAGGAACTAGGCCCCGAGCCTCCCTACTGATCAGGGGTTCGAAGGCTGGCCCCCCGAAGGGTTCAACAGCCGCCTCAGATCGCGTGGGCCCGACACCCACTACTGGTCAGGGGTTCGAAGGTCGGCCCCCGAAAGGTTCCATGACCGCCTCAGGCTACTAGGGCTCCGTGCCCCCTACTGATCAGGGGTTCGAAGGCTGGCCTGTCGAAGGGTTCACAGCCGCCTCAGACGCCGAGCGAGGGATGACCAGGGGTACGTTCGATACATAACCAAGGCTCGGGCTGCGCTCCCGAGGTACCCTAGGACATTTCCGAGACCAGCGGGAACGACTCTGTAACGGAATCCCATCGGAGGGAGGCAACGAGCCCTCGGACCCCGTCGCTAGGGGACCGGGTCCGGCAGATCACCCGCAGGTACTTTTGGGCGTGCCTCCGGGCCCCTAGCCGACCCCTAACGAACGGGGCACGGACGTCCACTCGGATTACCCGATCGCAGCTCACCGGAGACACCATGTTCGGTGCCCATCGAGGGTAACATGGCGCACTCCCCCCCTCCTCCTTGCGGAAAGGCGACGTAGGGGCGTATATAAAAAGTCGAGTCTGTCCCTGATCGTCCTCTCGCTCCGTGCGAAGGCTCGGGGGCTGCTCTCGCAAACCCGGCTCCGGCCGAACCGTTGACAGCGTCAACATACCAGCCCGAGAACTTGGGCCCCGACAGTGCACCTGGGTTACGCCCTGCTCGCATGAGGGAACCGCTAGTCACGCCGAAGCATTGCGCAAGGCATTAAGACCTCGAAGGAGTGAAACCACTCCTCCGAGGCCTCGGGGGCTACACCCGGCGGGTGCGCTCGCGCGCACCCACCGGAACAAGGTACCTCCGAGAAAGGCTGGTCCCCTTGCAAAAAAGTGCGATGCAAGCCTCCAAGCGAGTGTTAACACTCTCTTCGAGGCTCGGGGGCTACTGTCGGGGACCATAATTAGGGGTACCCTCAAGACGCCTAATTCTCAGCTGGTAACCCCCATCAGCATAAAGCTGCAAAGGCCTGATGGGTTTGATTAAGTCAGGGATCAGTCCACACGAGTGACTTGACCACGCCACGCCCGAGCCTAGCCTCGGGCGAGGGCAGCCGACCCTAAGATGACTCCGTCTCGCCTGAGGTCTCCTCTTTCACGGCAGGCGCATCCCCGGCTCGCCCTAGGCCCCGCCTCCGATAAGGAGAAACCCTGACTAAATCACCGCACCAACCGACCGAGTCACCAGGGCGTTTAACGCAAAAGGTAAGACCGACGGGCGGCCAGACTTCGCCAGTGGTGCCATAGGAGACCCCGCCCGACCCAGGGCTCGGACTCAGGCTAAGGCCTCGGAAGACGGCGAACTCCGCTCCGCCCGACCCAGGGCTCGGACTCAGGCTAAGGCCTCGGAAGACGGCGAACTCCGCTCCGCCCGACCCAGGGCTCGGACTCAGGCTAAGGCCTCGGAAGACGGCGAACTCCGCTCCGCCCGACCCAGGGCTCGGACTCCGCCTCGGCCTCTGCCGAATAATCTCCGCCTCGCCCGACCAGGGCTCGGACTCTGTCTCTGTCTTGCAGGACGGACTCGGCCACAGCCTCGGAGGAGCCTCCACGACGCCCGACCTAGGATACGAGACCGCCACGTCAACAGGAAGCGTCATCATCACCCTGCCCTGAGCCGACTTGGGTCGCAGAGAACAAGACCGGCGTCCCATCTGGCCAGCTATGCCAGATAGGCCATGATGGCGCCCTGCTAGATCATGACGACGGCGGCTCCCAGCTCCCTTACGAAAGCAGGAGAACGTCAGCAAGGACCCAGCCACCTCGACAGCTGTCCCCCCGTCCGGCTCCGTTACTCCTCCAACAGCCACGACGCCACTCCAACAGGGTGCCACGATCTCTCTGGCTGCCACCTGGGCATGTACATAGGGCGCTAGCTCTCCCTCGCTAGACACGTAGCACCTTGCTACACCCCCGTCTTGTACACCTGGACCCTCTCCTTACGACTATAAAAGGAAGGGCCAGGGCCTTCTTAGAGAAGGTTGGCCTCACGGGGACGAAAGGCAGGGGCAGGCGCTCTCTCGGGGCCGCCCTCTCCCTTCACCTCGTGCGGACGCTTGTAACCCCCTACTGCAAGCGCACCCGACCTGGGCGCGGGACGAACACGAAGGCCGTGGGAATTTCTCCGACTCCCTCGCGATCCGGCTCCGGCCACCGACCTCTCTCTCACTCCGTTCCCCCCTTTGCGCTCGCTCCACGCGCTCGACCCATCTGGGCTGGGGCACGCGGCACTCTCACTCGTCGGCTCGAGGACCCCCCGGTCTCGGAACGCCGACAAGATTGTATGGGCAGTCACTCAATCTGAACTCATACGGTCCAAACCCCAGGGTTATGAAGGCTGTGGAGCACCAGGAGTATAAGGAGGGGGAATGTTTTGTCTGGTTTGGACATGGTGGTGGCCTGACTCCTTCCGGTATAACCGTTAAGGTAAGGACGTGCGAGGAAAGAAAGAGATTAGGCGTTCGGGTCTCACGACGGTGAGATCGCAGAAACCGGACTAGTGGGTAAAGTGTACCCCTCTACGCAGAGTTCAAACCTATTCGAATAGTCCGTGTCCACTGGAATGGACGAGTCTAGTGTGGTATGACAATTAGTGTTTTACAACCTCCGGGAACAGGGAAATGTGTGAGTGGGTGTGTTTTTGCAAATGAAACCAATGCCACGGGAGCGGGTAGCTTAGTGGTGGTTGAGTGTGAAAAAGTGCTATTTCCTTCTTTGGGAAAAACCATCAAAGTATTGCCTCTCTCTGAGAAAAAGAAGAGTGACTTCAACTCCACCATATAAAGCATGTATTATATAGGCCCCTTTCTCTTTATGGGAGCGGGATGGGCTTGCAGAATACCTAGTGTATTCACCCAGATTTATTTATGTTTTTCAGCAGCTGAAGACTTCTTTTCCGCTATGCTTGATTAAGGGGGCTGTGTCTGCATCCAGTTCTGCCTGTGGCTTGGGCTAGTTTATCTTCTACTGCGCTTTGAAATTCTGGCTCTCTCTCGAGCTTGTACTCTGGTGTTGTAATAACTTTTATTCGAACTCTATACTATTTGAAGTAAGGAATGTGGTTACTAGCCTCCTGAGAGTAGTAATTATATCACATTTTAGTCCCAAAGGATTGGGACGCTTCACTCTTGTATTGAATATGATCTTCAGAAATCTTGGATGCTTGAAGTTGTGGTGGTTGGGGGTATTTATAGCCCCCCAACCACTAAGGTAGCCGTTGGGGAGGCTGCTGTCCGGTGCGCCACCGGAGAGGTACTGTGTGCTGTCCGGTGCACCGCCACGTTACCCAACCGTTAGGGTTCGGAGCTCGGGCGATCATTAGAGCTTTGTCCTCTTGCGGCACCGGACAGTCCGGTGCCACACCGGATAGTCCGGTGCCCTTCTGACTTCACTGTTCTGACTTCTGCGTGACACTGTTGCTCACTGTAGCTTCTGTCATAGTCGTCCGTTGCGCGAGTTAGCCGTTGCTCCGCTGGCACACCGGACAGTCCAGTGAATTATAGTGGAGGGCGCTGTTAAATTCCTGAGAGTGGCTGGTTAGAACTGGTACCACCCTGGTGCATCGGACACTGTCCGGTGCCACACCGGACAATCCGGTGCGTCAATCCATAGCACACTCAAGTCTTTGCTCTGTTTCAATTTAGTCCCTAACTTGAATCTTTTATTGGTTTGTGTTGAACCTTATGCACCTGTAATACATGAGTTCTAGAGCAAACTAATTAGTCCAAATGTTTGTGTTGGACTTTCAACCACCAAAATTAATCGTAAGAAAAGGTTAACCCTATTTCCCTTTCACACGGGTTTGAAGCAGCCTCTCCGCAATCGTGGGGAAAGACTTACCTCAATTTATCCCATTCCTAGACCCCACATATGAGCCTTTGGTATTGGGTCTGTCCTTTACCCATATAGGTGAAAAGTGAAGTCATGCACATTATGATGTTTGTATGTATGTAACTTTGACCAAAGAAATATCCTAAAATGGATACCATAACATAAAAGTATAAAAAAGGGCACCACCATAAATTGTGCTAAAAGTTAACCTTGGGCACTTGAACTTAGCGACAATAATACGTTACCACAGATCTGTAAATTAACCTATATTGACCTCTCATAGTGAAGTTCCACAAGGATCACCACATACTTGAGGTAGGAAAGTTCACACAAATGCTAAAAGCTGAGAGACCAAACAATACACTGCGAAAATTCGCTAAGACTTCACAGTTAAAACCCAAAATATGAGTAAACAGGGACAATTGTAGTAAAAAATCAAGAACATTGATATGCAAATGTTTGACCTTTTGAGATACAGATACATAAATGCTTCAGTACAACGACACAACAGTAGAACATGTAGAAAAGTATATAGTATCGTGAAGGGCAAAAGAGTTTTTACCCATGCAAGGGCTGAGAGCTCCACCTCCTCGTGCTGCTGCATGTACCTCTGTAGACATTGCAATAAATTAGTCTCGAGTTATTGTTGAATGAAAAAACATGGTCGTTGGAGAAAATAAAACTGTAATTCATTTATAGTGAGCTGAGTGTTATATATTGGGTTAGACTCTAGGCTCATAACACGTAGACAAGAACAAATCAATCTAATACCCCACAGTCGAAACTCTAGTCATGAAAGATGTTAAGACTGGAACGAAACTCCGAGAACAATGAGAAGGAAAGATCCTTCTTGAAGATGTCAGCAAACTGCGAGCTCGTCAAGACGTGATGAATATGTGCGTTCTCAATAGCAACGCACTCACGGATGATGTCTAAGGCCAAGGGCAGCTGGGCCATCACCGCATGAGGAGGGCCGATCGCGACACCTAGAGAGGAGGAAAGCACGGTAGCGACTACAGACACCAAGAGGCGAGGAAGAGTTGAGGAGAGAAGAACTAGATGGATGGGGTGACGTGTCTGCCATGGCACCTGAAATGGCGGTGGCGGCCTACAGGCCTAGAGGTGGCAGTGGCTAGGGAAGGAAAGAGATATGATGGCTAGATACCACGTTGGAGCAAATAAAACTCTAATTCATTGATAGTGAACTGAGTATTAGATACATGTAAACAACTGATGTGCAAGCATGCCTTAGATGCAAGTGTACAAGCGAGTCTCCTAGACCTCTAGATCATGATCCATAAAGCTGCAACATTAGTACATTACGTTAACTGAGCTCTAGACCATTACGTGAATTGAGCTCTACGCCATAACGCTGGGACAAAAACAAAACAGTCTAATAATGATGCAAATTAAATAGTGCATTATTTCACAAGGAAAGAGATACTCGATCCACGCTAGTTCTTAGAAACTTCATCTCTATTGGAAAGCTTACATTTGAACCATCTATCATATTTTTTATCAAAATAAAAGCGAATGCGAAACCGCACCCGCACTGTTAGCTCAGCTCAATATCGTGATACCCCCAAACAATCGGAGGGCAAAAAAAAGGAAAAAAAAGGAGAAGGGGGGAAACTCACCTTGGCGAGGTTGACGTAGAAAAATAGCAGCTTCTTGGTGTTGGAGACCTGGATCCTGTTCTTCTTGTGTGGCTCTGTAATCGCCGAATTGTTCACTCCCTCCGCGACCTCCTCCATCTCTTTGCAACCACACCCTAACCCTAACTCGGCACGAAAACACCACCGCTTGGAAGCTAATGCCTCGGGTAGTACAAGGTGTGTCACAAGAATCACGCTCCGCGCAAATGAAAGCTATAGCGAATCGGCGGCGAGGCGGGTAGCCCTATCTCGAACGGCTGGGTTATATGGGAGGAGGAGGAGGAAGGCGAGTGGAGTCTGGGTTCGACTCTAGTGTGATTTTGCGAAAGCCCGGCACAGACGCTGTTGCCGTTTGTCGCTCGAGGGCGGGGCTGACGGGGGGACGCACGGGCTCGCATTCAGGCCGGTTCAGACTGAATGGGCCTAGGGCCTTGCTTGGCCCATGAGGTGCTCTCTTTTTCATGTGCTTTTTAAAATAACTGCTCCTTTTTTGTAAAAATGAACTATTTCGTTGTTTCAAAAGCGATATAAATGAATCGGCGAGCGATATTAATTTTGTCAGATTAAAAGTAATAAAATCACCACTAAAAATTCATATAACCGGTGAGATTTCTAGAAACGGTCCCACATCGTTACCATATAATTTATCGTCGAAGTGGCTATGCATGTGAATTCAAAAATAGAGAATATAAGATTTTTACTTGTGGGAGGAGTATATTTCCGGGAAATTCTAAAATTTGGTGTTTTGCAAACAGAAATAATACTAATTGATGACGTCGGTTTGGTACCAAACACTATGGGTGTACTGCCAAACAGTGTCCTTTGCGGCGGTGCGGACGGTCCGCAGCTCTAGGCCAGACGGTTCGTAATCCCGCCATAGGAGCAGCTCCTTCCCCGCATCGCTTCGGACGGCCCATGTTCTAGTCCAGTCGGTCCGCAATACGCAAGGTTGTCTTCCACCTCTAGATGAGGCAAACTCTCAAGGATTATGGTTGTAGGACATTGTTGTGCACAATTACTCTGGATGAGTCAAACCCTCGAAGTATATTGCTGCAGGAAACTGTTATGCACAATTACTCTGGATGAGATAAACCATCAGGAACAATGGCTACAAGTTGAGCAAAGTCTCCATCCTATATAACAATGAGAGTGCAATCTGTATGGCGGATAAGCTTTTTGATCACGGATGCACTAAGCATATAGATATCTAGTATCACTTTTTCAAAGACCACTCGCAAAAGGGGAGATATCATAATTAACCATGTTAGCACCCACAAACAGATAGTCGATGTCACACCCAGTTTTGGAAGATAAATCAAATGCGAACCATGTACGTGCCAGGATCAAAAACTCACGTACACAACGATTACATAATTGGACATCGTCACACATTGCTCAAAATAAATAGCAGAACTAGTACTTTATTACATCAAGATGCCCAAGACATCCACAGAGTCATTAACATAACATTGTCATTAATATCATCAAAGTGTGGAAAAACGAACTTAGCAGATAAGGCCTTCACAGGCAGCTGTCACTAACATAACTATAACTCATCGTAGTCCTAGAACTCCTCAAAGTCCTCCATGTTGCCTGCATCTCCTCCTGAGCACTGAATACAGTAGGGACAACCTGGGGTGGGGTTGGTTTTTAAAACAAGGGTGGGTACGCATCAACATACTCAGTAAATGTCCTGTTTAGCTAAAGTGGACTAGTTGTATGTGGAGTTCAGGTAAGTAGTTGAGAAGAAAATTTTATACCCCCAAATTCAGGGTGTTACAACCAATATCTTCACCAAGCCCTTAGATGAAAAACGGTTGTGTGAACTTAGAAGTGAACTAAATATACTTGATTCTCGAAACATTGATTGAGATATTACTTACATTGCTTATTGATTATACTTTTGATCATGCTTATCTCTTTCATTTGGTACAATTGCAAATTTCATATCCTTCTTGTGCTAAAGTTAAAACTAATGTGCTTCCAAGACTATCTCTATAATTAGTATTAAATTGAAAGAAAAATGCAGTTGCAAGCAAAGGGAACGCTTCCATTGTACATTCATTCAGTATCAACACTGAACACTCTTTGCACAACTCATGTACTTAAATCCTATATCTTTGTTGTAAAGGCCTTCGATTTTCTTTGTTTTTGTGCTCAACGCTAAAGGGGGCGAAAATACAAGGCCAAAGCAAAAGGACCATAGCACCACACTGTTTTCAAAACTTTTCAGTCTTCCAAATTGGCACTCTTTCATTTGTGAAAAGCCTCTTAATAGCTAAGAGGAACAAAACTTGTTTATGCCTAAGGGGGAGAAAACTATGATATTTAGGGGGAGCATTTATTTTGCCAAAAGAAAAGCATTTGAGAAAGGGGGAGAATTTTTCAAAACTAATAAAATGCTTTTAAAATTCCAAACTTCTGGCCAAATGCAAAATGTCTTTTAAAATATTTTATCAAAAGTATGCAAAAATCAATGCAAGTGGTGCAAATGTGCTTCAAAATTTTAATCATGTAAAAAACACTCATATTCACTTAGAACCGCTTTCACTTAAGTATCTTATGAACTCTTGACCAACTATAAACTAATTACAATTTCAGACTTCATATTTGCTTTGGTATATGTTGGCATCAATCACCAAAAATAGGGAGGATGAAAGGAAATTGCATTAAACCACTTCTTATATTGATTTTGGTGCTTGCTGACCACCATAACCTTTCGTACTAACTAGTTTGCCTAGTCCTTACTTCACAAGTTCATAAGTTCAACAATTCAGTTTCTAAGTTAGAGTAAACTAAAATCCAACCAAAAAGGGGTAAAACTTGGAATAGATGAGCTAGCACCAACTCTACACTTTGGATAAGTTCTAGACACCCCTAGGAATATATTTGATACATCTAAAGTGGTTGGATACTCAGCTTCAAAAAATCACTCATTTGGAGCCATTTTGAGCTAGAGAAGGAATATAAATTGTAGCATTTTAAACAACCATGCTTTATGACTTAGACTAGTTGGAAAGTCACTATAAGTCATAGGGACACCCTAAGTATACCCAAACTTGTTTGAAAAGTTATGCCAAAGTTTGCCAAACTTGGCATGTACATAGGCACACCGGACCGATCTAGTGGGGCACTGGACCGAGTGCACAGAGACTCTACATATGGACTTTGGTGGCTGGCGCACCGGACTGGTCTGGTGGCCATCCATACCGATTACACAGAGAGGTTGTTTTTTGGGTGGATTGAGGCTAGCGCATCGGACCGGTCTAGTGGCGCACCGGACCGTCAAACAAATTCCAATGGTCATCTATTCTCCAATGGCTATGTTAATGGGGTGGCGGTCTAGTGCCCAAGGACTCGGTCTGCTGCCCCTGATAAATCAGAATGGTCACCTGCTACCGCTAGTGTCAGAGGTTCCAGTGGTGCACCAAACTGGCACTATAGGGGGTCCGTTGCACCACCTGTAGTGCACGATTTGCCCCACTTTCTCAACGGATATTTTGGGTGGTTGGGGCCATAAATACCTCTAACCAGCACATTAAAGACATAAGAGCTACATAAAACAAACATACATCAAGTGCAACAACTTATATGCATTCAAAGAAACACAAGCGCATTCGACTGATTTGAGTGAAGAGAGACTTAATGTTTGTGTTCTTGTGTGTTCCAATCTCTTGTGCTCTTAATTTGGGTTTTCATTCTCGCTCTCACCCCCATTCTCACAAGTTGTAAAACTAAGTAAAACTCTATTTCTTTGTGTGGAGGTCCTTACAGGACTTAGTGTACCTAGTAAAGAGAAGAAAACTCGATCGATCTCTGTGGCCGTTTGAGAGAGGGAAAAGGTTAAAAGAGACCCGTCTTAAGTGAACTCATCAACGAGTAGGTTCCTTGGAACCAAACCTCAGGAAACAAATCGCTCGCGTCTATGTGTTTGATCCTCATTTGTGGTTTGCTTCTTCCTCTCCCATCTCTTTCTTGTTCTTACTTGTGATTGATTTCATATCAATTTGAGTTGCTCCCAGAGTAATCGACAACCGATTGAGCAACTCTCGCAAGAAGAACACCTCTCCCTCACTCTGATTATTGTTATTCTCATTCTAATGCCTAATCGTGGTTGAAGTTTGGGTTTAAGCTTGCAAATTTCTAGTTTCACCTATTCACCTCCTCTAGGCGACTTTCAAAAATGCCATTGGAGCTAAATGTATTGAAGTAAAAGACAAACCAATACAACAATATCAAGAATATCCATATAACATGACAATATTTCAAACGATAGTAATTCAATTATAGAACACAAACCAATGCCAACAACAATTACAACACATAGTTTGAGGGAAACAAAATATATTCCTCGTTTTGCCTCGTTAAAAAAACCTACAACCCATTACAGGGCCTCCTCTGTAAGGAAAAGAATACATATCCAGGGGCGGATCTAGAATTTTCTCATGCCCCAGGCCGAGACTACTAAATTTTCTTCTATTCATTTCCTCCTAATTATTTTCAACTAGATCAAACAGATACTTATATGGAGTTAATTAATTATACCCTGAGTCACGGACCTGGTGGCCTAGGGTGTCAATTCACCCCTATATATAACGACAATGTTTGAATAACCCAATATTACAATTACTAATAACCCAATATTACAATTACTTAAAGTCTATGTTAGCGTAGTGGGCAGAGAAGAGAGATAGTTTGCGACGGAAATCAGCTTTCTGTTCTTTGTTATCTTTCTCCCGTATCGTAATGTCCCTTATATGGAAACGTTGCTGCCTACACGATCCAGGTCCATCTAGAGATATTATTGCGCCTATTATATGGCCCAAGTTGACCCATAATACTTTGTATTAAGTTTCTTTTTCCGCCTTGGCCTATTCTCGCGAACTCCAGCTTTCCACGCCTTCATCTGTCTTTAGGTTGCTCGTGTCTTCAGCTTCCTCCGCTGACAACAGCTCCTTGCTTGACGCCGACGCATCCTCTGTGCTCTCCTGTGCTTCCTGTGTTGTGCTTCCTGTGTAGCGGAGCTACTAAAATTAAGAAATCAACACTATAGCCTTTTCCGTGCCAGACCAAACATGATTCATGCGTGCGGGCCATGTCGTGAACGCGGCAGGCTGAAAATAAAGGCACGGCTTAGAGGGGTGTTTGGTTAAAGAGACTAAAGATTAGTTTTTACTTTTTAGTCTCGTTTAGTCTTTTTTGCCAAACACTAGGACTAAAATAATTTAGTCTTTAGTCCTTCACATATGTGCTAAAAGGGACTAAACTATATTAATTCCACATTTACCCATCATTTAGTTCAATTGTACTAATAACAGGAGAATGTTAAGGGTCATTTTAGTCTTCTTATGAATCATTTGAGTATATTTTTACTATTTTTAGCCCTAGAACCAAACATATTAGGAACTAAACTTTAGTCCTCTAACTAAACTTTAGTCTCTAGACTAAAGAAACCAAACATAGCCTTAGCGGCTAAAAAAACACGGCCCTTATACCTAACACTAATCGGAAGAGGCCAAGCACACGATCATGCATGACATGACAGCCAGTGTGAGAGGGTCCGACGACGAAGGAAATATAAATAAATTATTTTTTAATCAGAGACAGTAGTTATTTTTTTCTACTTTCATCAAACTTTGATTTGGCCGAACACCCCTTAAGCCACCAATTTGATAAATCTGAAGCTGTTAAATAAAAAAAATATTCGGCATAAAAATGGATCTAAATCTGTTTTCATGAATCTACAGCTACTACTCCCAAACAGGCTCAGTGCTAGGACAATTTGAAGCAAAATACGAGTCTAGATTAAAATAGCTAGCCTGCATCCAGAGACAGAGTACATTTAAAAGGGGTCGTATGATATTAAAACACAAACCAAATTCTAAATAAGTTATACATCATGAGTTTATGACATAAAATTTAGTCGAGTAAGTAAATCTCTACATGTAAATATTAAATATTCTTTGTTACAAATTAAAAATCGTTTTAGGTAATTAATAGATGCATATAATACTTGATATATGTATTATACATATTTGATTATATTTATTATCATCTATTTAACTAAAGGCATAAAAACAAAAGCTAAAACGACTACCAGGAGAATTACCTTCTCATGGATGAAGAAGGTAATGAGTCGATCCGTTTCATAACAAAAACCAAACAAAACTTTAGCGAAGAGACACTGCATATAGAACCGCTGAAACCAAACTCTCGAATCTCGATTCCATTTTTCATCAGAGATTCAGAGGACTAGCAAGCACTGGACATCTCTTGAATTGAGCAGCAAAAATTGCAGTGTCACTTGCCACCGTTACAGCCAAGATATGAGTAACAATGCATATATATATAATCTTCAAGTTCAACCAGCAAGTCCCGAGTTCCATAGTCGCAATACTCCGACCACTGAAGCAAAAAATGATCCAACCCCAAGACCCAAGTTTACCCTTTGCAACAGGGACATGGCAATGTATATGACAGCACAACGAGGGCCGCCAAGGCAAAAGGACCAGCGCAAGACCGAGCTACTACAGACGTAGTGCTATGTATCTATACGGTACTTGCGTTAAGGATACGCGTGGGCATTGGTTAGTCCCAGCCAGAGGCGCTGATGTCCGCGGCGGCCCTGGGGTACGACGGGTAGGGCAGGGGAGGCGGAGGAGCACTTTGTTTGTAGGAGCCGTAGCTGCCACCACTGCCACGAGAGCCACCACGATAGTAGTCGCCACGGCCACCAGAGTAGCCGCCACCGCGGCTGGCACCACCAGAGTAGCCACCACCGCGGCTGGCATAGCCGCCACCGCGGCCAGAGTAGCCGCCGCCGCGGCTGGAATAGCCGCCGCCGCCGCCAGAGTAGCTGCTACCGCTGCTGGAATAGACACCACCGTTGCCACCGTATCCATAATCACTGCTGAGGCGATAGTCTCTTCCGCCAAAACCTCCGCCACCCCTTCGGCCTCTACCGGCATAGCTGGACCCTCCGTTGCACGGCCTGCTTGCATAGTCCACGAGCCACTCAGGCACATCCTGCTTCGCTCCAGTCATCAGCTCCAGCAGGTCCTTTGCCAGGTGGTGGTTCGAATCTGTGAATAAAGCGGTGGCTTTCCCGGCCTTTCCGGCTCTCCCAGTTCTTCCGATCCTGTGGACGTAATCGTCGATGCTCTTGGGGAGGTCGTAATTGATCACATGGGCCACGTTCGGGACATCGAGACCCCTTGAAGCTACATCGGTGGCGACCAAGATAGGAGTGGCGCCACTCTTGAAGGATTTCAGTGCTCTCTCCCTCTCCTACAAAATGGGAAAGACAAACAAAAGGGGTTAAACATTGAACATGTAAAATATGTATTAAATCAGCATGATACTTATAAAAGAGAAGCACAGATAGGTAAATTTACATGATAAATAAAATGCAGAAAACATTCACTGATTAAATGGCTGTGCTGGCAGTACCAACAGCATCATATCATGACAACAGATGATATTTAAATCATGGATGGTTGGGATCAAAAAAGATCGTGCCAAGTAAAAGTAGCCATTTTTAATCATATTTAATACAGTTATTATGATAAACACAAACATTAATAGTCAGTTAACGTAACAACTGATTAAGCATTTGTAGCAAAAGATGAATGCCAAGATAGTACAAGTGAATGAAGTTAGGCAGATTAAATTGTTGGGGCAAAAGAGGATCCATCATCTTCATAGAACATAAATACTGATTCCAGCCTATGTCTTGTTGAGGAATACAGTTTGAAGCTTTCAAGGACATTGCATTGCATAGACCTAGAACTCGAAAATGATGGTCCCAGTGCAAGCTTTCTGCTGTAGCAATGAAGCTAAAGACTAAATAACACCACTGCAGACATTTTTGGCTAAAACTGGTGTCATGTTTCTAGGTCTGTAATGTAAGAACCAGCTATACAATTACTATAACGAGAGATGTATTCACCTGTTGTGTTCTGTCACCATGTATTGATGTTGCAGAGAAACCGTTTGATTGTAGACAATACTGCAGTGAATCAGCTTCCCGCTTCGTCTCCACAAAGACCAATGTTAGGGGTTGCTGCAGCTAGAAAAACATGCAAATTAACATTCCAAGTTTCCGAGCAAGAAATGCCAAACCATCCTATTCAAATCTAAGATAAGAAATGCTACCATATACCTTGATTTTGGACAGACCAACAGACTGCTTCTGCAAAATATCCAACAGGAAGCCCCTTTTCTCCCCGGCATTAACAAACTCAATTTTCTGATCAATCAGGTCAGTGCTTGATCCAACCCTTCCGACAGTAACAAATATGTAATTGTGCAAAAAATCAGTAGCCAGCCTCTGGGAAGAATCACATTAAACATCAGTCAACTATATAAATCAATTGACAGCAAATAGTTGTAGACTATCATGACAACCTAATACTAATATCATTTGTGCAATACAAGATTTAAGTGTTATTTGCACTTCTAATAACAGTGAATTAGTAACAATGTAAAATACTTCATAAAAAACAATTCAAAGAGAAAAAGGACATGCCATATAGAGTCTAAAGTTTGCAAGTTATAAGAGAAAAGAAAAATAATCACCTGCATGCACATGCTGCTTTACCAAAACAAAAAAAAAGATCATTGTAAACATATTTCTCTACCTGTATTTCTGGTGGGAAGGTTGCACTGAAGAGCATAGTTTGTCTTACAGACTTTTTTGGCATATTCATCATGTCAACTATCTTTCGTATCTGAGGCTCAAACCCCATATTCAGCATTCTGTCAGCCTCATCCATTACCAAGTACTTAATTGCCTCAAGAGAGATCCGTGATCGCTCAACCAAATCCACAAGGCGTCCAGGTGTAGCAACAAGAAGATCAACACCCTTCTCTAAATCACGCAGCTAAAAAAAGCAAGCATGTAAAAATAGAAACAACATTAATATTGTAAAGGCAGGCAATATAAATACAGCATGAACATTCATAAAAGTTATACGCCATTGTCTATCCATAATTCCCTATTTCCTAACTGTTGAGTGCCATGTCAAGAAATTTTAGGGACAATGAATTATCATATATTTTGGTTGAACATCCAAAAATATGCTATATTTCTACACATAACATTGGTATCTAAACATCTAAACTGCTTTACAAATAAACTAGTCTGCATAAATAGACAATGAAACAAGGGTTGTGCAGAAACAAAAAAACGCAGAAAGCAGCAACCACCTGGCTAAACATTGGTGTTCCACCATAAGCTACCACAACTCTGAGTCCTGTTTGGAAAGAAAACTTCTTTGCCTCCTCATTAATCTGAAATATAAAACAAAAAAAGCACTAAAGCCAAACAGAAATAACACTATAGAGAGGAATCAAACATGAATTACTTCATCAATAACAACTTAACACCCTTGAAAAAGAGAGAATCATAAGAAAAACAGGGGCGAAGCCAGACAACAAAGTCATTGGGGTCAGCTCCATTAATCATCATCTAAATACATTAGTTAAGAATATATTTGTACAGGAATTGACATGTTTTATAGGGGTCAGTTGACCCCAATAACTACAAGTAGCTCCGCCCCTGAGAAAAAATATAAAAGCATGTTTTGATCTCTAGAATTCGATTGGGCCGTAATCATATTGTTTGGACGGTCTATTTGGTGCTGTTCAAAACTAAAATATCAATTCTAATCAATTCTAGTTATGCCCAATAGACCAATCTAAGGTTTGTGGCTTGAAAAAGTGAAAAGCACAATTATATTGTATTCTACTATTAGATCGATTGCTGTACCCATCCTTTGAAGTTGTTAAAGTGTACAAGTGCATTGCATACCTACTCTCAATAGCTTAAGCTTTTGGGTTGTGCTAGTTAATGCATCCACTATAACATGGTATCAAAGTCAAATGTCTTGAGTTCAAATTCTGATAGATGCTTAATTTGTGCATGCGCCCTTTATTTTCACGTTAGAGCCTTTCTCCCGGGCTGCACGTGAGTGCATGTGAGTGAGGGTGTTGAAGTGTATAAGTGAATTATCTACCTAATCCCAACAACCTATACTTTTAGGTTAACTTAGTTAATATGTCCACTCTAACAGAAGCAACATATTCCTAGAAGCCATTGAACAACAACGAGTCCATGACACTGGTAGGAGCACTAGTGAGCATGGCTGCTCAAACATGCTGAAAAAGCATTCCAATTAAGGGCACCCAAACGGGCCATAAAAGGAACCACATGCCAAATTGAACAAACAAATACATCCTCAAGCTCAAATATTGGAAAAACGACCAACAAAAGTAGCACTCTAGCAAGCATGACATACTGAAATTTCCTACCTTTGTTACAAATTATAGCTTCCTTTAGCGTTATATTAAATTATCTTACTTAACTTCAACAAAGTATATATAAAAATGCACTAATTGTTGAGTTTGTGTTCCAAATTCTGCATATGGAGGCCATGTTGGCGAGCGGAGCGGAGGCTCGTCATCAGGAGGTTTGGGCCGAAGCGTAATTAGGGTTTGTGGTGCGTCGTTATTTTTACTCTTGTAAGTTGCCGTCTACGGACGATGTTGTGTAAACACTCCACATATAGTGAATGTTTCGCATGGCTGGTGCTCGTGATTTTTCCCTTCGCATTGAAGGGTTTTCCATGTAAATCTGTGAGTTGTGCTCTGTGATTTGTTGGTTGATCTACTTCATTTTTCTTGCCGTTTCTGCTAACACTAACATCTATAGCATCAAATACTCCATGTTTTGATTGTGCATTTATTCAAACTTATAGATGTTAAACCTGGCACAGCAGACCTCACATGTGAGATAACTGCAATCGGCCTAATGTTTTTTACAGGAAACTACAATCTTATGACTAATGCTTCCATGTACATTTGTGCAGATAAATTTCTAGCATGCTAGGGTGGATTATAAAACATGTGAGATAATAAGTTGGTCCAATATTATAGGGCCGAAGCAAAGCATACATCAATTAAAGAGTATCCTTCGATCGAATTCTAGTGTATCAGTAAGAATCTCACCAATTCATATCAACTATGGAAATCAAACCGTTCAAGTAAACCCATACATGGCATGGCCGCATGGGTAGCTAGCTCATCAAAACTATATTGAGACAGAGGCAGTTAAGCATTTCATGTTCTCCAAGAGTATAAAATCTCCTACAGAGATCAATAAAACACAACCCAGCCCAACAATCAGCTAAACAGATATAAAAAACAGGCCACAAGGACCAATTCCTAAATGAGCTCATTGTGCAGTATGAATCTGGCAACGAAGATAGCAGATGATCTAGAGAAATATCCTACAGCATAGATGAAAGAAGATACAAATGTAGAAGATATCCACATTGTACAAGACAACATTATAAATTTGGGTCCCGTACAAAAAAATAGAAAATAGTAGGTAAAAATGTAGGGAAATCAAATTTCTTACAAGAAAATAATCTACGAAATCAACACCCAACAGATGCTGTTCGCATGAAGCAATTAAGCTTGCAAAAAAGCAATGCCAATATACCAAGCAACATTACACAATCTACATTTGGCAGGAGCAAGCGCAATTCGTCCCCAGCTAAGCCGCAAAATATTCAACAAGGTTAGGAAGCAAAACCCCAATTCTCGAGGGTACCAACTCGCACACATTGACACATGCATTCTGCAGAGCGCGGGCAGCAGCCACACTGAGGGGCAGGAGTCAGGAGTACGCAGAGCGTAGGTACCCATCGTCCGCGCACATCCGCATACGCTACGGAAGCGGCCATGCACGCCACGCCACACACAGAACTACAAGGAAAACAACAGCACGGTGATATCTACAACACCTTCGAACAGGCAGGGACACACTAACAGACAAAATCCACGAGACGGGCGGGATCATGGCATCCGCGCACAGCCGCATTGACGGCGCCACAATACGGCGCACCGCGTTCCAAACAAACGGCGACAGACATAACGAAAGAGCGGGCCAGCACCTCGAGCCTTTACCTGGGCTGCAAGCTCTCTGGTGGGCGCGAGGACGAGTGCCCGTGGCTTGGCGGCGACGCGATCAAATGAGCCTCTGTCCCGCGGCCCGTGCCCGTTCCCTCCTCCCGCCGGCGCCACGAGACCGCTCACGACGGGGAGGCAGAACGCGGCCGTCTTCCCGGACCCGGTCTGCGCGCACGCCATGAGGTCCCTCCCTGCCATGACGATCGGCATGGCGTAGCGCTGCACGGGCGTGGGGCTCTCGTAGCCGCAGCGAGCCACGTTCCGAAGCACGGCCTCGGCCAGCCCGGCCGCTTCGAACCCATCGGCGGGGCCCGGCGCGCCCTTCCCGCTCACATCCACCGGCATGTCGTACTTGTCCAGCCGCCTCTCCCCGTCGCCTCCGATCTCGAGTCCATCCACCGCCTCGGCGAGCTCGCCAACCCCCGGCACGCGGTCGTCGCCTCCGCCTCTGCTGCCGCCGCGAGGAGAGGGGGCGATCGGCTCCGCCCTGCGGGAGCGGGCCGGAACCGTGCTCCACGGACCGCCGCCGTACGCCGCCATTGGTGGCCTCTTCAGCTACCAGCCTACCACCCACTAAAACCCCAATGCCTTTTGGGAAGGGGAGGGATCACCACCGAGAAGGCAGAGAGGCAGGCCCGTGTTTGTGTGAAGATTTATGCGCGCGTGTCAGCGTGTGAGCGCCGCGCACGAAGAGACAGAGTGGTTGTGTGAGGGGAGTTCGTGGCCGTGGGAGAGCTCGCTGCATCCGGTCTATGGCTCTCTCGTAGAAGCTCGCGGGTTCCGCGGCAGACAGGTGGGGGAGATTCCGCTTGCACAAAGCGGGAGACCAGAGTGCGTGCACGTGGTGTATGGACTTGAGGCGTTTTCTGCGTTGCATGGGACGCGTCGCCCGAGGCGAGTCCGCGGGGGGTGTTTGGTTACCTTAAACTAAAATTTAGCCCCTGTCATATCGAATGTTTGAACTTCCGTTTCGGGTATTAAATGTAGTCGGATTATAAAACTAATTTGTCAGCCGAAGATTAAAAGACGAGATAAATCTAGTTCAGTTGGTTGGGTCTATATTTCATACTCTTATTTAAAAATCAAACGCTTGATGTGACGCGGTGTACGGTGGTCTGGGCTGGGACCCGGCGCTTGGGCTTCCGGCGCGATTCGTGAGCCATGGTGTGGAGCCCACCGGCTACTTCTCTGACATCTGGACCGCGAGGTCTACTACTACTATCCTATGGGCCATCTACCTGTCCAATCAGAGGCAAATATGCGCGGGGTAGCCATCGGTGCGTACTTTCCGGAGAGCACAGTGCTCAGTGTTCACTGCACACCGCTCTCCAGTTCTCCTTTTCTGCCAGAGGGTGCAAGTGCAACCGTGCAAGAATCTATTATCTCCGTGAGCTTATTAGGCTCTCGTTTCAAACTTCGCTACTGAGAAATAAAAGAGAAATAAAAGTGAGTATCCAAATTATTAGGACGAATTTATAGAGTGTTTGATTTGAGTGATAGCTAATCCATGGTTTTGTTATCACCCACCTTTTATATGCACGTGCGTTGTCACAAGAGTTAAAATTTAGGACATGTGCGATGGGTATCTTAAGTTGTGTCTTAAAATATGTCTAGGGGCTGAATGTAAAAAAACTCCCGATTGATTTTCGCTAAAAACCGACATACCGGTTTCCAATTTTTCGCCCGTGCATTTTAAATTAAAATAAAATGTTTATCAGATTTCTTGTCGGGAAAACGTAGTGTTTTTTTACCAGCTTTTGTTTTTTACCGAATCCCTTTTTGTATTTTTTTCAAAATATTTGAATTTTGAATGAATTATAAGAATCGATGCAAACCATTACTGGTTTGATCCAGTGACAATAAACCAGACCTAATTTGAGCGGCTTTGTATGAGGAGCGCCCAGCAGGCATGTGGAACGATATCCTTAAGGGCCTGTTGTTTAGAAACAATTGGAATGATAAGTTTTTTTTTTGTACTAGTATCGATTAGGGTATCGTTCCAAGCGATCAAAACTTACATAAACATGAGGAGCAAACCGACTAGAAATTGTTCCATGCCTCTATTATTGTAACACCCGGTTTTAAAGGACAAAGCCGGGTGCATCTCATACATGCGCCAAGAAGACAACATATATAATAACAGAGTGTATAGAGATGAATGTCATAAAACATCAGAGTATTTATTACATAGCGGAAGACTTATTACAAAATAAAATAATAAAGATAAAACGAACTACGGATCGTCGGCGCCAATGTCGACTGATAAACGCCACCTAGATCAGATCGAACTCCTCAGTGTTAGGCGGCTCCTCCTGAACCACCTGCTCTTCTTCCGTGGGGGGGTGTGAGACAGCAAGGGTGAGCTCACACATGATCATAGCTCAACAAGTTGTGGGGAACCAGTGGACATAAACTCACAAAGGTGTGAGTTCATGTGATGTGTAAGGCTAATCAATGACAGGGGTTAAAGCTGAGCATTACTTTTAAGTAGTTGGTCAAAATTTTATTAGCAATTACTAAGTGTAAGTAAATACCAAACCATAAGTAAAGTAATAGAACAAAATTAATAATAAACTCATGCATATGCGAATGACAAATTGAATTTAAGTTCCATAATTTAAACATCAGAGAGTCCTGAGCTGCTCATGACCGCGAGCACGGCTAGTATACCAGTTTTACACTCTGCAGAGGTTGTACCCTTTACCCACAAGCCATGTTACCCATCTGCCAAGGGGTCGCGAATCCCATACACCTCTACCTAGGAAGCGCGGCAGGGCAACACTACGAGGCCTTTACAAAGTTCCACTAGCTTCCGAAAACCCGCTACAGTTTATAGGAAGTTCCAATGCAGGGTTCCTGGCTGACCGCCATCGCAGCAAAATCAACGAGGGACCTCCCTACACTGACCACTCCCCTACTACCCTTGCCCCTTTCGGGTAAGGTAGTCTTCCACTAGCTTTCCTAATTAGTCAGCCAAGGGGTCCCATTCCTCCCTTGTGGTGGCACGTGGTTCTCAAGTTAAGCTCTATGTTCCAATTAACATTAATGATCTCAACATGAACATAAACAGAATAACAAGAATAATTGGAACATAGATATAATAAATGATTATCCCAAAACCATGTAAAGCGATAGCAAACTACCCAAGTGATTCAGGGGTAAACAAGGCAATGAGATAAACAATCTAGGGTGACCTATTGGGTCCCATCAAAATTAACCTATGCATGGATAAGTGATATTAAAGAACATTATTGGGTAAAAAGTGGTCAAGGGCACAACTTGCCTTCAATGAGCTCCTGCTCAGCTACTTCAACCTGCTGCTCACCAGGATCCTCAGCAACGGGCTCTTCTACTCGCCACAATACAAACAAGCACAGGATATAGGGAAAATTAACATTACATCAAGCATGTAAACAAAATACACAGAGATATTCTACATATTAAAATAAAAACCTAGGAACTGGAATCATAATTTTCTGAGTTATAGATTTCAAGTTATGCATTTTCAAAGGTTTTATGTGCTTTAAATAAGATTAAGTGATAAATAAATTTCTTACTGTTTTCATGACATAACAGAGGCTCTAGGTGATAAAGAATAAAATTACAAAAATTTAGAAAGTGGAATGGATTAATTTGGAGTTCATATGTATTTTCTATGAATTATCAAAGTTCTAGCAATTATTTTCCTAAAAAATCTATTTTCTATTTCATTTATTCAATTTAAACGATCTCTGGACTGGGCCTCATTTACTGAAAAGTGCAGGGGTCTCTGCGTAAGATAGCCTAGACACAGAGAATAGTAACACATGGACTGCGGGTTGGTTTCCTGGAAGCAGAGGGACTCTTTAGCAATATGACCAGGGCGAAGGGGTATCATCTAATCCTGGCCACACGATCCAGATCCTACGCGCCAGATTAGATTGGCGCGAGTTATGAACCGGTGTGCGACAACAACCGTTGGATCCTAATCTTACGGCGCGGATTCAAAATACCCGGGATTGCGTCGTAATCATCGGATCGCGGATCTACGGTTCTCATCGATCGCGCGAAGAGGTATGCCTAATCTAATCGGGATCGTCCGTTCATGATCCGACGGTGCGAGTTCACCGTCCCAAACAGACCGGAGCACGGCGGCGCACCAACCATCCACGACGGAGCACCACCGGCGAGCGCACAATCCGGTCATCCGCTACCCCGTGCCCAAAATTAAACAGCGCTACGCGTACAGGAGGTCAAGGCGAAACCGTTCGTGGGCTTATTACCTCGGTCCGATGCGGCGACTGCTCTGTCCACGGAAGGTCACGGCTCCACGGCGGCACTCGGTCGACGGTGAGGAATTTTCGGCCGGTCGATGTCGCGCCCCCCCCGGTAACTGCCCCGCGCGTGTTCCGTGCAACCTCCCGAACGCCCAGGACGAGGCAATCGGAGCAGAGGGGCGATGATGGCGCGGTTCAACGACGGCGGCGGCCGAAATCCTTCACACAGCGCGCGGCGGCGTCCTGATGGCAATGAGAAATCGGGCTAAAGAGGGGAGAGGGGAATAAGGACCTGGTCCCGGTCCTCTTATGGCCGGCCGAAGTCCGTTCGCGCACTACCCCAACGAATTCCGCGTTTTCCGCCACGCCGAGCTCGCCCGATTCGCGCGTCCCTCGGAGAAGAAGACCCGTCAGCGAGGGGGGGACCCACACGGCAGCGGAAAGGAGAGAGGAGCGAGCGTGGCGTGAGACTGGACAGCGGGGCCCGCGGCACAGCGGCACGAGTGGCGGACGCGCGCGCGAGTGGGCGACTGACAGCCGGGCCCCGGGCGGCAGAGAGTGGAGGCGCGCGGTGGCTTCCCTGAATGGGCCGAATTCCAGGTTGGCGGCCCAGTTGGCTTCTTTTCTCTTTTTCTTTTTATTTTCTGTTTCGTTTCTTTTTCAAATTCAAACTTCAATCCAAATTCAAACTTTGTGGCACTTTATATACTGGCTAATTATTTATTTTGATCATATCAACTGTGATGAAGTAATTTTAATGATAATTTTATTTGTATTGAATAATATTCCTTTCTCTTCTCTATTCTCAAGAATTTCTTTTAGGTTTTAAATTCCCTTTTTGGTCTTTAATATTTTTCTTGTCACAAAATGCACACAAAAATAAAATATTCAGCATGATGCAACAATTTAGTAGCATATCTTTTTATTAATTGTTCTTGGACATGGTGTTCTCATATGATGATGCATAAAGATCAAACTCACATAAAGAGAAATTGTTTCTCTATTGGTATTATTTCTGGCAATTTACAAAGTGGGTGTTACAAATCCTACCCCCTTAAAAATAATCTCGTCCTCGAGATTTAAGAAGATCTAGGGAAAAGGTGGGGAAAATCGATGCGAAGCTCTTCTTCTCTTTCCCAAGTTGCTTCATCTTCACCGTGGTGACTCCATTGCACTTTGCACATCTTTATCACCTTATTTCTTGTAACTCGAGTCAATGTATCCAAAATCTTGATCGGGTACTCCGTGTAAGTCAAATCACCCTGAACACTGAGCTCTTCCATCGGTAACTGTTCCTCAGGAACACGGAGACACTTCTTAAGTTGAGACACATGGAACACATTATGCACCTCCGATAGGCTAGCAGGTAACTCGAGCTGGTATGCCATCTCCCCAACTCTTCTAAAGATCAGGAATGGTCCAATATAGCGAGGAGACAATTTGCCCTTAACTTTGAATCTCCTCATTCCACGAAGTGGTGACACCTTGAGGTACACATAATCTCCTTCTTCAAATTCCAGTGGTTTCCTTCTATTATCAGCATAGCTCTTTTGCCTGGTTTGAGCCACTCTCAAATTCTCTCGAATTATACGAACTTGTTCTTCTGCTTCTTGAATCAGTTCAGGCCCAAAGAACTGTCTTTCTCCAGTCTGATCCCAATATAGAGGAGTCCTGCACTTCCTCTCATATAAAGCTTCAAAAGGTGACATCTTCAGACTGGCCTGATAACTATTGTTATATGAGAACTCAGCATATGGTAGACTTTTATCCCAACTTCCTCCATGCTGAAGAGCACATGCTCTCAACATATCTTCCAATACTTGATTAGTCCTTTCAGTCTGTCCATCAGTCTGAGGGTGATAAGCCGTGCTAAAATTCAACTTTGTACTCATGTTCTCATGAAAGCTTCTCCAAAATCTTGAGGTAAACTGTGATCCTCGATCAGACACGATCTTCTTTGGTACTCCATGTAAACACACAATCCGAGCCATATATAACTCTGCTAGCTGAGAACCTTTATAAGTAGTCTTGACAGGAATAAAGTGGGCCACTTTAGTCAATCTATCCACAATCACCCATATAGCATCATATCCTTTCTGGGTGCGAGGCAATCCAGTAATGAAATCCATACCAATCTCTTCCCATTTCCACTCGGGTATCTTCAGTGGATGCAGTAGTCCAGCTGGCCTCTGGTGTTCAGCCTTAACTCTTTGACATACATCGCACATAGCCACATGTGCAGCTACATCTCTTTTCAATCCATTGAAAGGGAAATGTGCCCTTGGGCCATTTCTAAGTATTTTGGTGATTGAGTGCCAACACATGTGTTTAATTGTGAATTTGTGTACATGGATGAACAAGGTGCAAATCATGAGATAAAGGTATGTTTCTAAGCCTTAGTACATTGGTTTTGTGGACTAACATATTTGTCTAAGTGTTAGAAACAGAAAGAAGAAAAAGAGAAAAGGGGAGAGAATGACTTGGCTGTGTGCAGCCAAGTCCCAGCTCGGTCTGGAGCACCGGACTGTCCGGTGTGCACCGGACAGTGTCCGGTGCGCCAGGCCAACTCGGCGCGAACTGGCCGCTCTCGGGAATTCGCCGACGGCGTACGGCTAAAATTCACCGGACTGTCCGGTGTGCACCGGACTGTCCGGTGAGCCAACGGTCGGCCAGGGCCAACGGTCGGCCGCGCAATCGGCGCGGGACACGTGGCTGAGCCAACGGTCGGAAGACGGCACCGGACTGTCCGGTGTGCACCGGACTGTCCGGTGCGCCAACGGCTCTCAGATCTCCGCCAGTTTGCAACGGTCGGGAAGCGCTGGATAAGGAAAGAAATCGGTCACCGGACATGTCCGGTGTGCACCGGACTGTCCGGTGCCCCCGACGACAGAAGGCAAGGATAGCCTTCCGGATTTGCTCTCAACGGCTCCTAGCTGCCTTGGGGCTATAAAAGGAGCCCCTAGGCGCATGGAGGAGATACACAAGCAACTCTTGAGCATTCTTGATCATCCACACAAGTTCTTTGCGCATTCGTTTGTGATTCTAAGTGATTCGAGCTCTGTTCTAGTGTGAACTCTGAGATAGTCATTCGAGCTCGAGTCTTGGCCGTGTGTGTGCGCTTTTGTTGTGGATTTGTGTGTGTTGCTTCCCTCCCTTACTCTGTGCTTTCTTTGTGATCATACTTGTAAGGGCAAGAGACTCCAATTTGTGGAGATTCCTTGCAAACGGGATAGTGAAAGGAACAACAAAACACCGTGGTATTCAAGTGGGTCTTTGGACCGCTTGAGAGGGGTTGATTGCAACCCTCGTCCGTTGGGACGCCACAACGTGGAAGTAGGCAAGCATTGGCTTGGCCGAACCACGGGATAAACCACCGTGTCACCTCTGTCTTGATCTCTTGTGGTATTGTGTTTTGTTGAGACTTCACCTTAGCCACTTGGCATTAACTGTGCTAACACTTAATCAAAGTTTTGTGGCTTAAGTTTTTGAAGTTTACAGGATCACCTATTCACCCCCCCCCCCTCTAGGTGCTCTCAATTGGTATCAGAGCCGCTCTATTCACAAAGGGACTAACCGCCCGAATAGATGGATCCTAAGGGGAAGGGTATAGTGATCAACGACAAAGAGAAGGAGACCTTCGTCAACGAGCCGAAGGACGACAAGCCTAACGACTCCGGCTCGGGTCAAAGACGGAAGGAAGGGAAGAAGAAGAAGACCAGGCGCATCAAGGAGATCATCTACTACGACAGCGACGAGTCTACTTCTTCCCAAAAGGATGAGGACCACAACGACTACGAGAGGAGAAAACCGGTCAATTCGAACTTTTCCTTTGATTACTCTCGTATTCCGCAAAGTTCACATTCTCATTTGCTCTCCATTCCACTTGGCAAGCCCCCACACTTTGATGGAGAGGACTACGGATTTTGGAGTCACAAAATGCGTAGTCACCTATTCTCTCTCCATCCTAGTATATGGGAGATTGTAGAGAGTGGAATGCACTTTGATAGTTCGGATAGTCCCATGTTCATTAATGAACAAATTCATAAAAATGCACAAGCTACTACTGTTCTTCTAGCTTCCTTGTGCAGGGATGAATATCATAAGGTGAGCGGCTTGGACAACGCCAAGCAAATCTGGGACACCCTCAAGATTTCTCATGAGGGGAACGACGTCACCTTACTCACCAAGATGGAGTTGGTGGAGGGCGAGCTTGGACGGTTCGCGATGATAAGGGGCGAGGAGCCAACGCAAACGTACAACCGGCTCAAGACCCTTATCAACAAGATAAGAAGCTACGGGAGCACGCGATGGACGGACCACGACGTCGTCCGCCTAATGCTCAGGTCCTTTACCGTACTTGATCCTCATCTCGTGAACAATATTCGTGAGAATCCCAGGTACACGATGATGACGCCCGAGGAAGTACTTGGAAAATTCGTGAGCGGGCGGATGATGATCAAGGAGGCAAGATACGTCGACGACGCGTTGAACGGACCACTCCACGAGTCTCAACCCATTGCTCTAAAGGCAACGAGGAGCAAGGAGTCGCTACCTAGCAAGGTGGCGCAAGTTGAGGCGGCTGGCCTTAATGATGAAGAGATGGCTCTCATCATTAAAAGATTCAAGACGGCGCTAAATGGTCGCAAGGGGCAGCCAAGCAAGACCAAGACCAAGGGAAAGCGCTCGTGCTTCAAATGCGGTAAGCTTGGTCATTTTATTGCTAACTGTCCCGATAATGAAAGTGACCAGGAAAAGGGGAACAAGAAAGAGAAGAAGAAGGCATACAAGAAGGCAAAGGGCGAGGCGCATCTAGGAAAGGAGTGGGACTCGGATTGCTCCTCCTCCGACTCCGACAATGAAGGACTCGCCGCTACTGCCTTCAACAAATCGGCTCTCTTCCCCAACGAGCGTCTCACTTGTCTTATGGCAAGAGAGAAGAAGGTAAGTACTAAAGACTCCACTTATGCTTCTTCTAGTGATAGTGAGTCTAGTGATGATGATATAGATTATTCTTGCTTGTTCAAGGGCTTAGATAGATCTAAGATAGATAAAATCAATGAATTGATTGATGCATTGAATGAAAAGGATAGGCTTTTAGAAAAGCAAGAAGATTTATTGTATGATGAACATGATAAGTTTGTGGAGGCACAAAAATCATATGCTTTAGAAGTGAAAAGAAATGAAATGCTTTCTAGTGAAATATCTTCCTGTCATGAAACCATTTCTACCTTAAGAAGTGTTAATATTGATTTAAGTGCTAAACTAGAAGTAGCTAGTAAATCAAATTCTTGTGTTGAACAAGTTGAAATTTGTACTAGGTGTAAGGATTTTGATGTTAATGCTTGTAGTGAACACCTAGTTCTAATTTCCAAATTAAATGATGAAGTGGCTAGTCTTAATGCCCAACTTAAGACTAGCAAGAATGAAGTTGATAAAATAAAATTTGCAAGGGATGCCTACACGGTTGGTAGACACCCCTCAATTAAGGATGGGCTTGGCTTCAAGAGGGAAGCCAAGAACTTAACAAGCCATAAGGCTCCCGTCTTCGTCAAGGAGAAAGGGAAGGCCCCTATGGCTAATAGTGCTAAAAAGAATCATGCTTTTATGTATTATGATAGGAGACATGCTAGAAATGCTTATAATCATTTTGATTCACATGTTTATGATTCTCATGCAATGTTTGCTTCTAGTTCTTCTTATAATCATGGTAGAGATATGTGTAGGAGAAATGTTGTACATATGCCTAGGAGAGATTTTGCTCATGTACCTAGAAAGAATGTTATTCATGCTCCTAGGAAAGTAGTGAATGAACCTTCTACCATTTATTATGCTTGTAATGCTCCCTTTGCTATTTGTAGAAAGGGTAAGAAGGTAGTTGCTAGGAAATTAGGGGCTAGATGCAAGGGAGATAAATCTTGCATTTGGGTCCCTAAAGATATTTGTGCTAACCTTGCAGGACCCAACATGAGTTGGGTACCTAAGACCCAAGCCTAAATTTGCCTTGCAGGTTTATGCATCCGGGGGTTCAAGCTGGATTATCGACAGCGGATGCACAAACCATATGACGGGGGAGAAGAAGATGTTCACCTCCTACGTCAAGAATAAGGATTCCCAAGATTCAATTATATTCGGTGATGGGAATCAAGGCAAGGTAAAAGGGCTAGGTAAAATTGCAATTTCTAATGAGCATTCTATTTCAAATGTATTTTTAGTGGAGAGTCTTGGATATAATTTGCTATCTGTTAGTCAATTATGTCAAATGGGATATAATTGTTTATTTACAAATGTAGATGTGTCTGTCTTTAGAAGATGTGATGGTTCACTAGCTTTTAAGGGTGTACTAGACGGCAAGCTTTATTTAGTTGATTTTGCAAAAGAAGAGGCCGGTCTAGATGCATGCTTAATGGCTAAGACTTGCATGGGCTGGCTGTGGCATCGCCGCTTAGCACATGTGGGGATGAAGAATCTCCACAAGCTTCTAAAGGGAGAACACGTGATAGGTCTAACCAATGTTTATTTCGAAAAAGATAGACCTTGTGCAGCTTGTCAGGCAGGTAAACAAGTTGGAGGAGCACATCACAGCAAGAATGTGATGACCACGTCAAGACCTCTGGAGCTGCTGCATATGGACCTCTTCGGACCCGTCGCCTATCTAAGCATAGGAGGAAGTAAGTATGGTTTAGTTATTGTTGATGACTTTTCCCGCTTCACTTGGGTGTTCTTTTTGCAGGATAAGTCTGAAACCCAAGGGACCCTCAAGCGCTTCCTCAGGAGAGCTCAAAATGAGTTTGAGCTCAAGGTGAAGAAGATTAGGAGCGACAACGGGTCCGAGTTCAAGAACCTTCAAGTGGAGGAGTTTCTTGAGGAGGAAGGGATCAAGCACGAGTTCTCCGCTCCCTACACACCACAGCAAAATGGTGTGGTAGAGAGGAAGAACAGGACGCTAATCGATATGGCGAGGACGATGCTTGGAGAGTTCAAGACCCCCGAGTGCTTTTGGTCGGAAGCCGTGAACACGGCTTGCCACGCCATCAACAGGGTCTACCTTCATCGACTCCTCAAGAAGACTTCGTATGAGATACTAACCGGTAACAAACCCAATGTATCGTACTTTCGTGTTTTTGGGAGCAAGTGCTACATTCTAGTGAAGAAGGGTAGAAATTCTAAGTTTGCTCCCAAAGCTGTAGAAGGGTTTTTATTAGGTTATGATTCAAATACAAAGGCGTATAGGGTCTTCAACAAATCTTCGGGTTTGGTTGAAGTCTCTAGCGACGTTGTATTTGATGAGACTAATGGCTCTCCAAGAGAGCAAGTGGTTGATTGTGATGATGTAGATGAAGAAGATGTTCCGACGGCCGCTATACGAACCATGGCGATTGGAGACGTTCGGCCACAGGAACAAGATGAAGGAGATCAACCTTCTTCCTCAACGACGGTGCATCCCCCACCTCAAGACGATGAACAGGTTCATCAAAAGGAGGCGTGTGATCAAGGGGGAGCACAAGATGATCACGTGATGGAGGAAGAAGCGCAACCGGCACCTCCAACCCAAGTTCGAGCGATGATTCAGAGGGATCATCCCGTCGACCAAATTCTGGGTGACATTAGCAAGGGAGTAACTACTCGATCTCGATTAGTTAATTTTTGTGAGCATTACTCTTTTGTCTCCTCTATTGAGCCTTTCAGGGTAGAGGAGGCCCTGCTAGATCCGGATTGGGTGTTGGCCATGCAGGAGGAACTTAATAACTTCAAGCGCAACGAAGTTTGGACGCTGGTGCCTCGTCCCAAGCAAAACGTTGTGGGAACCAAGTGGGTGTTCCGCAACAAACAAGACGAGCACGGAGTGGTGACAAGGAACAAGGCTCGACTTGTGGCAAAAGGTTATGCCCAAGTCGCAGGTTTGGACTTTGAGGAGACTTTTGCTCCTGTGGCTAGGCTAGAGTCCATTCGTATCTTGCTAGCATATGCCGCTCACCATTCTTTCAGGTTGTACCAAATGGATGTGAAGAGCGCTTTCCTCAACGGGCCAATAAAGGAGGAGGTGTACGTGGAGCAACCCCCTGGCTTCGAGGATGAGCAGTACCCCAACCACGTGTGTAAGCTCTCTAAGGCGCTCTATGGACTTAAACAAGCCCCAAGAGCATGGTATGAATGCCTTAGAGATTTCTTACTTGCTAATGCTTTCAAGGTTGGGAAAGCCGATCCAACTCTTTTTACAAAGACATGTGATGGTGATTTGTTTGTATGCCAAATTTATGTCGATGACATAATATTTGGTTCTACTAATCAAAAGTCTTGTGAAGAGTTTAGCAGGGTGATGACGCAGAAATTCGAGATGTCGATGATGGGCGAGTTGAACTACTTCCTTGGGTTCCAAGTGAAGCAACTCAAGGACGGCACCTTCATCTCCCAAACGAAGTACACGCAAGATCTGCTGAAGCGGTTTGGGATGAAGGA
This sequence comes from Zea luxurians, assembly GCA_029449295.1. NCBI lineage: Eukaryota > Viridiplantae > Streptophyta > Magnoliopsida > Poales > Poaceae > Zea > Zea luxurians. The sequence continues at coordinate 66,228,814 of JAOPSE010000005.1, forward strand.
CGCCAAGCCCGCAAAGACTCCGATGGGAACCGACGGACACACCGACCTCAACAAAGGAGGTAAGTCCGTTGATCAAAAAGCATACCGGTCAATGATAGGGTCTTTACTTTATTTATGTGCTAGTAGACCGGATATTATGCTTAGCGTATGCATGTGTGCTAGATTTCAATCCGATCCTAAGGAATGTCACTTGGTGGCGGTGAAGCGAATTCTTAGATATTTAGTCGCTACGCCTTGCTTCGGGATCTGGTATCCAAAGGGGTCTAACTTTGACTTGATTGGGTACTCAGATTCCGACTATGCTGGATGTAAGGTCGATAGGAAGAGTACATCGGGGACGTGCCAATTCTTAGGAAGGTCCCTGGTGTCATGGAACTCTAAGAAACAAACATCCGTTGCCCTATCCACCGCTGAGGCCGAGTACGTTGCCGCAGGTCAGTGTTGCGCGCAACTACTTTGGATGAGGCAAACCCTCAGGGACTTTGGCTACAATCTGAGCAAAGTCCCACTCCTATGTGATAATGAGAGTGCTATCCGAATAGCGGAAAATCCTGTTGAGCACAGCCGCACAAAGCACATTGACATCCGGCATCACTTTTTGAGAGACCACCAGCAAAAGGGAGATATCGAAGTGTTTTATGTTAGCACCGAGAACCAGCTAGCCGATATCTTTACCAAGCCTTTAGATGAGAAGACCTTTTGCAGGCTGCGTAGTGAGCTAAATGTCTTAGATTCGCGGAACTTGGATTGAATTATAGCATACATGTATTCATGCTTTTGATCATGTTCCCTTCTGCATATTGTTGCTTATTATGGTGCTCAAGTTGTACAAACACTCCCTGGACCTCACAAGTCCGTTGCAAAGTGATGCACATGTTTAGGGGGAGATGTGTTACAACTTGACCCTTTGAGACTAACCATATGTTTAAGTTTGCTTGCGTTAGTCACAAAGGAGAATTGAAAGGGAAAAGGTGGACTCGGACCATGAAAGACTTCCACTGCACTCCGATGAGGGGTAACTTATTCCAAGTCCATCTCATGAACTCTTATTGCCATTTGCTCTTAATTGAAGATTTTGGTGAGGCAATGGGGTTAAAGGGCCACAATTGATCCCGTTTTGGTGCTTGATGCCAAAGGGGGAGAAAATAAAGGCCAAAGCAATAAATGGATCAGCTACCACTTGAGAGATTTTGAAAATAGTAGATTAGAGTTTTTGATTTGTCAAATTCTTAAGTTGTCTCTCTTGTCAAAAGTTGGCTTCTTGTGGGGAGAAGTATTGATTATGGGAAAAAGGGGGAGTTTTTGAAATCCTTGATCAATCTCCTTTTGAATGACTCTCTTTATGCTTAAACATGTGTGTTTAACTTAGAGATAGAGATTTGTGTTTGATTTGCAAAAACAAACCAAGTGGTGGCAAAGGATGATCCATATATGCCAAAATTGAATAACACTTAAATTTATGTTATTTGAATTGAGTTTGCACTTGTTCTAGTTTCTTTATGTTGTGTTGGCATAAATCACCAAAAAGGGGGAGATTGAAAGGGAAATGTGCCCTTGGGCCATTTCTAAGTATTTTGGTGATTGAGTGCCAACACATGTGTTTAATTGTGAATTTGTGTACATGGATGAACAAGGTGCAAATCATGAGATAAAGGTATGTTTCTAAGCCTTAGTACATTGGTTTTGTGGACTAACATATTTGTCTAAGTGTTAGAAACAGAAAGAAGAAAAAGAGAAAAGGGGAGAGAATGACTTGGCTGTGTGCAGCCAAGTCCCAGCTCGGTCTGGAGCACCGGACAGTGTCCGGTGCGCCAGGCCAACTCGGCGCGAACTGGCCGCTCTCGGGAATTCGCCGACGGCGTACGGCTAAAATTCACCGGACTGTCCGGTGTGCACCGGACTGTCCGGTGAGCCAACGGTCGGCCAGGGCCAACGGTCGGCCGCGCAATCGGCGCGGGACACGTGGCTGAGCCAACGGTCGGAAGACGGCACCGGACTGTCCGGTGTGCACCGGACTGTCCGGTGCGCCAACGGCTCTCAGATCTCCGCCAGTTTGCAACGGTCGGGAAGCGCTGGATAAGGAAAGAAATCGGTCACCGGACATGTCCGGTGTGCACCGGACTGTCCGGTGCCCCCGACGACAGAAGGCAAGGATAGCCTTCCGGATTTGCTCTCAACGGCTCCTAGCTGCCTTGGGGCTATAAAAGGAGCCCCTAGGCGCATGGAGGAGATACACAAGCAACTCTTGAGCATTCTTGATCATCCACACAAGTTCTTTGCGCATTCGTTTGTGATTCTAAGTGATTCGAGCTCTGTTCTAGTGTGAACTCTGAGATAGTCATTCGAGCTCGAGTCTTGGCCGTGTGTGTGCGCTTTTGTTGTGGATTTGTGTGTGTTGCTTCCCTCCCTTACTCTGTGCTTTCTTTGTGATCATACTTGTAAGGGCAAGAGACTCCAATTTGTGGAGATTCCTTGCAAACGGGATAGTGAAAGGAACAACAAAACACCGTGGTATTCAAGTGGGTCTTTGGACCGCTTGAGAGGGGTTGATTGCAACCCTCGTCCGTTGGGACGCCACAACGTGGAAGTAGGCAAGCATTGGCTTGGCCGAACCACGGGATAAACCACCGTGTCACCTCTGTCTTGATCTCTTGTGGTATTGTGTTTTGTTGAGACTTCACCTTAGCCACTTGGCATTAACTGTGCTAACACTTAATCAAAGTTTTGTGGCTTAAGTTTTTGAAGTTTACAGGATCACCTATTCACCCCCCCCCCTCTAGGTGCTCTCATCCATACCACCAATATTTCCGTTTCAAATCCTGATACATCTTGGTACTACCAGGATGAATAGAATAATCCGAGTCATGGGCCTCCTTTAAAATAGTCTCCCGAAGGCTTTTAATATCAGGGACACACATCCTGTCCTTGAACCATACAGTGCCTTGCTCATCTTCCGTAAATTCCGGAACTCGACCTTCAGTAATTAGATCCTTGATCTCTTGTATTTTAGCATCACCAATTTGTCCTTTGCGGATCTCTTGCTCCAAAGTAGGTTCCACATCAATAGTAACTCCTTCAGTATGAGCAACTATCCCCAGGTTAAGTCTCCTGAAATCCTCAACAATCCCATCGGGTAGCTGGGCAACAATAGCTGAATGGACATGCTCCTTGCGACTCAAGGCATCTGCAACCAAATTCGCCTTGCCTGGGTGATAGTGAATCTCCAAATCATAATCCTTAATGAGCTCCAACCAACGGCGTTGCCTAAGGTTGAGATCCTTCTGAGTGAATATATACTTCAAACTCTTATGATCCGTGTATACTTGACACTTAGTTCCCATAATGTAATGTCTCCAAATCTTAAGCGCATGCACAACGGCAGCCAATTCCAAGTCATGAGTGGGGTAGTTCAATTCATGTTTGCGTAACTGACGAGAAGCATATGCAATCACATGTCCTTCCTGCATGAGCACACATCCTAAGCCTTGGCCACATGCATCACAATAGATATCAAATCCTTTCTGTAGGTCTGGCATAACCAATACTGGTGGCGACATCAATCTTTCCTTCAATTGATCAAAGCTCTCTTGACATTTCTCATCCCACTTAAATTCTTTTCCTTTCTCCAAAAGCGATGTCATAGGCTTAGCAATCTTAGAAAATCCTTCAATAAATCTCCGATAGTAGCCTGCTAATCCCAAGAAACTCCGAATCTCAGTAACTGTAGTGGGTACTCTCCACTCCATTATCTCCTTAACTTTAGCAGGATCCACTGCTATTCCTCCATTAGAAATAATATGACCAAGAAATGGCACCTCGCCAATCCAAAACTCGCACTTGCTAAACTTGGCATATAGCTGGTTATCTCGTAGCTTCTGTAGCACCAATCTCAGATGTTCCTCGTGATCACTATCACTCTTAGAATAGTTAAGAATATCGTCGATGAACACCACGACGAATCTGTCCAAATACTCCATAAACACCTTATTCATCAAATTCATAAAATAAGCTGGTGCATTGGTTAATCCAAACGACATAACAGTAAACTCATATAATCCATATCGAGTCGAGAAAGCCGTCTTAGGAATATCCGATGGTCTAATCCTCATCTGATGGTATCCCGATCGGAGATCAATCTTCGAAAATACTCTTGCACCTCTCATCTGATCAAATAAATCCTCAATACGGGGCAACGGATACTTGTTCTTCACTGTAACATCATTGAGAGATCTATAATCCACACACATCCGCTGCGATCCATCCTTCTTTTGTACAAACAAGACCGGTGCTCCCCAAGGTGAGGAACTCGGACGAATGTACCCAGCCTCTTGTAACTCAGTTAACTGCTTCTTAAGTTCCTTCAACTCCTCTACGGACATCCTATATGGCCGTTTAGAAATAGGGGCGGTTCCAGGTAAGAGGTCAATAACAAACTCAACTTCTCTATCAGGTGGCATTCCTGGTAACTCCTCTGGAAAGACATCCGGAAAATCTCTAACCACCCGGATGTTGTCACCAACAAACTCCTCAGGTATAAAGAACATTGCACGCATGGGTGAGGAGGTTACTGCAATATTAACTTGAAACCTTTCTCCTTTAGTGGTAGTGAGTTCTACGGTACCCCTACCACATGCTATAACGGCCTTTGCCTTTCTTAGCCATGACATACCAAGGATCAAATCTATACTGCTTGACTCCAATATTATAGCAGTAGCTCCGAATTCTCTACCCATAATGGTTAATGTCAATCTACGTGTCATTTGATTCGCCTCAACAGGCCCTTTAGGTGTAATTACTATCATGGGTTTTCTCATATTTAGCAGTGGTATTTCATTTGTGTTGGCATATCTAGCAGACATGAATGAATGTGTAGCACCAGAATCAAATAATATGGTTGCAGGAATTGCATTAACATAAAACATACCAATTACGAGGTCCCCTCCATCCGGAGTAGCATCAACGCTGACTTGATTAACCTTGGCAATAGAATATCCCTTGCCTGATCCTGGAGTTTGCTGCCTGTTCTGAACTGGAGTAGTAGCAATCCTCTGTGGGCAGACATTTGCATAATGACCAATCTTCCCACACTTGAAACATTGAGTGCCCGGACTCTGTCCTGAAAACTTTGTCGGGGTGCCCGTAGGGGTAGCCTGTCGAGGAGGTGGAGTCCTCAGTGGTGATTGCTGAACTGGGCGTGGTCCTCCGGGTCGAGTTGGTGTACCCTATGGTGAACTGTAGCGAGGACGAACACTGCTACTTCCTTGTCCTTGAGATATTGCCTTTCTCTTCAAATCACCCAATTGAACACGCTTGTGTTCAATAGCAAGAGCCTTATCCAACAGTCTCTGAAATGATGGAAATGTGTGTGCCACTAGAGCATACTGCAGGGGTCCATTAAGTCCTTCAATAAAATGCTCCTGCTTCCTCTCGTCTTCTGCAACTTCTTCAGGGGCATATCTGGATAACTGAATAAACTTGTCGCGGTACTCGCTGACTGACATACTTCCTTGCTTCAGCGACAGGAATTCCTTCTTCTTGATCTTTATCATACCCGCGGGAATATGGTAGTTCCTGAACTGTGTACTAAACTCCGCCCAAGTAATAGTATCTGCAGCATCATGGGCAGCAGTATAAGAATCCCACCAGTCAGCAGCAGGACCAGTCAGACGTCCAGAAGCATATAAAACCTTCTCCCGGTCCGTGCACTGTGCAATATTCAGCATCTTCTCAACGGACTTCAGCCAATCATCCGCGTCCAGTGGATCAGGTGAGCTTGCAAATGTGGGTGGCTTATGGCTCATGAACTCCCTATGCTTATCTCGGGGTGGAACTGGTGGTGGTGGTGGTGGAGGCAGTGGCACTTGTTGCTGCTGTTGCTGCTGTTGCATTTGTTGTTGCAGCTGCTGTTGTTGTGCCCTTCTTTCCTGGCGTATCTCATCTCGCTCCTGGCGCAACTCCTGGCGTATGTCTTCTCTTTCCTGTCGCATCTCCTGGCGTTCTTGCTGCATCTGAGCACGCATATCAGCCATTGTGTCCGCCATTTGCTGCATCACTGCCATCTGAGCAGCAACCAGTGGGTCAACTCCGCCTGGTGGAGGATTGGGAGGATTCATCTCTGCAGGTTGTGGCTGGGGTTGTCTGTATATTCTCCGAGTGTGTCGGTTGGGAGGCAAATCAATTCCACCACCCCTCCTGGTATTGACCATCTGAGTTAGATACATATGGTAAGAAAGAGCAGTAGACAAGGCAGGTATTTACAAATCAGGTTACTTTGGGGAATTTTATTAGCTAAGCAGATTAATATTTTACCTACCATAGCTAATTCATTACCTTATGGTGGTACATACTAAGATGTCCATCTATTCAATCAATCAAAGAAGCAAATCAGGCATTTAGCATCAGCACATTCAAACAACATTTTTAAAGAAAGTAGTTTTGAATTTTGTCTTAGGTTCCCTATCTCTTAAAAAGATCATAGTGGTAGGATTCCAAGGTGTGAAATCCATCTTGTCTTAGAGTAGAAAAGATAAGAATGATCAGAGTAGAACAGTAGAAGGTGAGACATGATCAGGATAAGTATAGAGAGAATCAGAGTAAGGTAAGTATAGAATGAATCAGAAGAAGGTAAGTAGATAAGGGTTTGTCCGTTTCTATCTAGGTTTCGTCCTACAGTCAACATTTCCTCTGATACCACTTCTGTAACACCCGGTTTTAAAGGACAAAGCCGGGTGCATCTCATACATGCGTCAAGAAGACAACATATATAATAACAGAGTGTATAGAGATGAATGTCATAAAACATCAGAGTATTTATTACATAGCGGAAGACTTATTACAAAATAAAATAATAAAGATAAAACGAACTACGGATCGTCGGCGCCAATGTCGACTGATAAACGCCACCTAGATCAGATCGAACTCCTCAGTGTTAGGCGGCTCCTCCTGAACCACCTGCTCTTCTCCTGTGGGGGGGGTGTGAGACAGCAAGGGTGAGCTCACACATGATCATAGCTCAACAAGTTGTGGGGAACCAGTGGACATAAACTCACAAAGGTGTGAGTTCATGTGATGTGTAAGGCTAATCAATGACAGGGGTTAAAGCTGAGCATTGCTTTTAAGTAGTTGGTCAAAATTTTATTAGCAATTACTAAGTGTAAGTAAATACCAAACCATAAGTAAAGTAATAGAACAAAATTAATAATAAACCCATGCATATGCGAATGACAAATTGAATTTAAGTTCCATAATTTAAACATCAGAGAGTCCTGAGCTGCTCATGACCGCGAGCACGGCTAGTATACCAGTTTTACACTCTGCAGAGGTTGTACCCTTTACCCACAAGTCATGTTACCCATCTGCCAAGGGGTCGCGAATCCCATACACCTCTACCTAGGAAGCGCGGCAGGGCAACACTACGAGGCCTTTACAAAGTTCCACTAGCTTCCGAAAACCCGCTACAGTTTATAGGAAGTTCCAATGCAGGGTTCCTGGCTGACCGCCATCGCAGCAAAATCAACGAGGGACCTCCCTACACTGACCACTCCCCTACTGCCCTTGCCCCTTTCGGGTAAGGTAGTCTTCCACTAGCTTTCCTAATTAGTCAGCCAAGGGGTCCCATTCCTCCCTTGTGGTGGCACGTGGTTCTCAAGTTAAGCTCTATATTCCAATTAACATTAATGATCTCAACATGAACATAAACAGAATAACAAGAATAATTGGAACATAGATATAATAAATGATTATCCCAAAACCATGTAAAGCGATAGCAAACTACCCAAGTGATTCAGGGGTAAACAAGGCAATGAGATAAACAATCTAGGGTGACCTATTGGGTCCCATCAAAATTAACCTATGCATGGATAAGTGATATTAAAGAACATTATTGGGTAAAAAGTGGTCAAGGGCACAACTTGCCTTCAATGAGCTCCTGCTCAGCTACTTCAACCTGCTGCTCACCAGGATCCTCAGCAACGGGCTCTTCTACTCGCCACAATACAAACAAGCACAGGATATAGGGAAAATTAACATTACATCAAGCATGTAAACAAAATACACAGAGATATTCTACATATTAAAATAAAAACCTAGGAACTGGAATCATAATTTCCTGAGTTATAGATTTCAAGTTATGCATTTTCAAAGGTTTTATGTGCTTTAAATAAGATTAAGTGATAAATAAATTTCTTACTGTTTTCATGACATAACAGAGGCTCTAGGTGATAAAGAATAAAATTACAAAAATTTAGAAAGTGGAATGGATTAATTTGGAGTTCATATGTATTTTCTATGAATTATCAAAGTTCTAGCAATTATTTTCCTAAAAAATCTATTTTCTATTTCATTTATTCAATTTAAACGATCTCTGGACTGGGCCTCATTTACTGAAAAGTGCAGGGGTCTCTGCGTAAGATAGCCTAGACACAGAGAATAGTAACACATGGACTGCGGGTTGGTTTCCTGGAAGTAGAGGGACTCTTTAGCAATATGACCAGGGCGAAGGGGTATCATCTAATCCTAGCCACACGATCCAGATCCTACGCGCCAGATTAGATTGGCGCGAGTTATGAACCGGTGTGCGACAGCAACCGTTGGATCCTAATCTTACGGCGCGGATTCAAAATACCCGGGATTGCGTCGTAATCATCGGATCGCGGATCTACGGTTCTCATCGATCGCGCGAAGAGGTATGCCTAATCTAATCGGGGTCGTCCGTTCATGATCCGACGGTGCGAGTTCACCGTCCCAAACAGACCGGAGCACGGCGGCGCACCAACCATCCACGGCGGAGCACCACCGGCGAGCGCACAATCCGGTCATCCGCTACCCCGTGCCCAAAATTAAACAGCGCTATGCGTACAGGAGGTCAAGGCGAAACCGTTCGTGGGCTTATTACCTCGGTCTGATGCGGCGACTGCTCTGTCCACGGAAGGTCACGGCTCCACGGCGGCACTCGGTCGACGGTGAGGAATTTCCGGCCGGTCGATGTCGCGCCCCCCCGGTAACTGCCCCGCGCGTGTTCCGTGCAACCTCCCGAACGCCCAGGACGAGGCAATCGGAGCAGAGGGGCGATGATGGCGCGGTTCAACGACGGCGGCGGCCGAAATCCTTCACACGGCGCGCGGCGGCGTCCTGATGGCGATGAGAAATCGGGCTAAAGAGGGGAGAGGGGAATAAGGACCTGGTCCCGGTCCTCTTATGGCCGGCCGAAGTCCGTTCGCGCACTACCCCAACGAATTCCGCGTTTTCCGCCACGCCGAGCTCGCCCGATTCGCGCGTCCCTCGGAGAAGAAGACCCGTCAGCGAGGGGGGGACCCACACGGCAGCGGAAAGGAGAGAGGAGCGAGCGTGGCGTGAGACTGGACAGCGGGGCCCGCGGCACAGCGGCACGAGTGGCGGACGCGCGCGCGAGTGGGCGACTGACAGCCGGGCCCCGGGCGGCAGAGAGTGGAGGCGCGCGGTGGCTTCCCTGAATGGGCCGAATTCCAGGTTGGCGGCCCAGTTGGCTTCTTTTCTCTTTTTCTTTTTATTTTCTATTTCGTTTCTTTTTCAAATTCAAACTTCAATCCAAATTCAAACTTTGTGGCACTTTATATACTGGCTAATTATTTATTTTGATCATATCAACTGTGATGAAGTAATTTTAATGATAATTTTATTTGTATTGAATAATATTCCTTTCTCTTCTCTATTCTCAAGAATTTCTTTTAGGTTTTAAATTCCCTTTTTGGTCTTTAATATTTTTCTTGTCACAAAATGCACACAAAAATAAAATATTCAGCATGATGCAACAATTTAGTAGCATATCTTTTTATTAATTGTTCTTGGACATGGTGTTCTCATATGATGATGCATAAAGATCAAACTCACATAAAGAGAAATTGTTTCTCTATTGGTATTATTTCTGGCAATTTACAAAGTGGGTGTTACAAATCCTACCCCCCTTAAAAATAATCTCGTCCTCGAGATTTAAGAAGATCTAGGGAAAAGGTGGGGAAAATCGATGCGAAGCTCTTCTTCTCTTTCCCAAGTTGCTTCATCTTCACCGTGGTGACTCCATTGCACTTTGCACATCTTTATCACCTTATTTCTTGTAACTCGAGTCAATGTATCCAAAATCTTGATCGGGTACTCCGTGTAAGTCAAATCACCCTGAACACTGAGCTCTTCCATCGGTAACTGTTCCTCAGGAACACGGAGACACTTCTTAAGTTGAGACACATGGAACACATTATGCACCTCCGATAGGCTAGCAGGTAACTCGAGCTGGTATGCCATCTCCCCAACTCTTCTAAAGATCAGGAATGGTCCAATATAGCGAGGAGACAATTTGCCCTTAACTTTGAATCTCCTCATTCCACGAAGTGGTGACACCTTGAGGTACACATAATCTCCTTCTTCAAATTCTAGTGGTCTCCTTCTATTATCAGCATAGCTCTTTTGCCTGGTTTGAGCCACTCTCAAATTCTCTCGAATTATACGAACTTGTTCTTCTGCTTCTTGAATCAGTTCAGGCCCAAAGAACTGTCTTTCTCCAGTCTGATCCCAATATAGAGGAGTCCTGCACTTCCTCTCATATAAAGCTTCAAAAGGTGACATCTTCAGACTGGCCTGATAACTATTGTTATATGAGAACTCAGCATATGGTAGACTTTTATCCCAACTTCCTCCATGCTGAAGAGCACATGCTCTCAACATATCTTCCAATACTTGATTAGTCCTTTCAGTCTGTCCATCAGTCTGAGGGTGATAAGCCGTGCTAAAATTCAACTTTGTACTCATGTTCTCATGAAAGCTTCTCCAAAATCTTGAGGTAAACTGTGATCCTCGATCAGACACGATCTTCTTTGGTACTCCATGTAAACACACAATCCGAGCCATATATAACTCTGCTAGCTGAGAACCTTTATAAGTAGTCTTGACAGGAATAAAGTGGGCCACTTTAGTCAATCTATCCACAATCACCCATATAGCATCATATCCTTTCTGGGTGCGAGGCAATCCAGTAATGAAATCCATACCAATCTCTTCCCATTTCCACTCGGGTATCTTCAGTGGATGCAGTAGTCCAGCTGGCCTCTGGTGTTCAGCCTTAACTCTTTGACATACATCGCACATAGCCACATGTGCAGCTACATCTCTTTTCAATCCATACCACCAATATTTCCGTTTCAAATCCTGATACATCTTGGTACTACCAGGATGAATAGAATAATCCGAGTCATGGGCCTCCTTTAAAATAGTCTCCCGAAGGCTTTTAATATCAGGGACACACATCCTGTCCTTGAACCATATAGTGCCTTGCTCATCTTCCGTAAATTCCGGAACTCGACCTTCAGTAATTAGATCCTTGATCTCTTGTATTTTAGCATCACCAATTTGTCCTTTGCGGATCTCTTGCTCCAAAGTAGGTTCCACATCAATAGTAACTCCTTCAGTATGAGCAACTATCCCCAGGTTAAGTCTCCTGAAATCCTCAACAATCCCATCGGGTAGCTGGGCAACAATAGCTGAATGGACATGCTCCTTGCGACTCAAGGCATCTGCAACCAAATTCGCCTTGCCTGGGTGATAGTGAATCTCCAAATCATAATCCTTAATGAGCTCCAACCAACGGCGTTGCCTAAGGTTGAGATCCTTCTGAGTGAATATATACTTCAAACTCTTATGATCCGTGTATACTTGACACTTAGTTCCCATAATGTAATGTCTCCAAATCTTAAGCGCATGCACAACGGCAGCCAATTCCAAGTCATGAGTGGGGTAGTTCAATTCATGTTTGCGTAACTGACGAGAAGCATATGCAATCACATGTCCTTCCTGCATGAGCACACATCCTAAGCCTTGGCCACATGCATCACAATAGATATCAAATCCTTTCTGTAGGTCTGGCATAACCAATACTGGTGGCGACATCAATCTTTCCTTCAATTGATCAAAGCTCTCTTGACATTTCTCATCCCACTTAAATTCTTTTCCTTTCTCCAAAAGCGATGTCATAGGCTTAGCAATCTTAGAAAATCCTTCAATAAATCTCCGATAGTAGCCTGCTAATCCCAAGAAACTCCGAATCTCAGTAACTGTAGTGGGTACTCTCCACTCCATTATCTCCTTAACTTTAGCAGGATCCACTGCTATTCCTCCATTAGAAATAATATGACCAAGAAATGGCACCTCGCCAATCCAAAACTCGCACTTGCTAAACTTGGCATATAGCTGGTTATCTCGTAGCTTCTGTAGCACCAATCTCAGATGTTCCTCGTGATCACTATCACTCTTAGAATAGTTAAGAATATCGTCGATGAACACCACGACGAATCTGTCCAAATACTCCATAAACACCTTATTCATCAAATTCATAAAATAAGCTGGTGCATTGGTTAATCCAAACGACATAACAGTAAACTCATATAATCCATATCGAGTCGAGAAAGCCGTCTTAGGAATATCCGATGGTCTAATCCTCATCTGATGGTATCCCGATCGGAGATCAATCTTCGAAAATACTCTTGCACCTCTCATCTGATCAAATAAATCCTCAATACGGGGCAACGGATACTTGTTCTTCACTGTAACATCATTGAGAGATCTATAATCCACACACATCCGCTGCGATCCATCCTTCTTTTGTACAAACAAGACCGGTGGTCCCCAAGGTGAGGAACTCGGACGAATGTACCCAGCCTCTTGTAACTCAGTTAACTGCTTCTTAAGTTCCTTCAACTCCTCTACGGACATCCTATATGGCCGTTTAGAAATAGGGGCGGTTCCAGGTAAGAGGTCAATAACAAACTCAACTTCTCTATCAGGTGGCATTCCTGGTAACTCCTCTGGAAAGACATCCGGAAAATCTCTAACCACCCGGATGTTGTCACCAACAAACTCCTCAGGTATAAAGAACATTGCACGCATGGGTGAGGAGGTTACTGCAATATTAACTTGAAACCTTTCTCCTTTAGTGGTAGTGAGTTCTACGGTACCCCTACCACATGCTATAACGGCCTTTGCCTTTCTTAGCCATGACATACCAAGGATCAAATCTATACTGCTTGACTCCAATATTATAGCAGTAGCTCCGAATTCTCTACCCATAATGGTTAATGTCAATCTACGTGTCATTTGATTCGCCTCAACAGGCCCTTTAGGTGTAATTACTATCATGGGTTTTCTCATATTTAGCAGTGGTATTTCATTTGTGTTGGCATATCTAGCAGACATGAATGAATGTGTAGCACCAGAATCAAATAATATGGTTGCAGGAATTGCATTAACATAAAACATACCAATTACGAGGTCCCCTCCATCCGGAGTAGCATCAACGCTGACTTGATTAACCTTGGCAATAGAATATCCCTTGCCTGATCCTGGAGTTTGCTGCCTATTCTGAACTGGAGTAGTAGCAATCCTCTGTGGGCAGACATTTGCATAATGACCAATCTTCCCACACTTGAAACATTGAGTGCCCGGACTCTATCCTGAAAACTTTGTCGGGGTGCCCGTAGGGGTAGCCTGTCGAGGAGGTGGAGTCCTCAGTGGTGATTGCTGAACTGGGCGTGGTCCTCCGGGTCGAGTTGGTGTACCCTATGGTGAACTGTAGCGAGGACGAACACTGCTACTTCCTTGTCCTTGAGATATTGCCTTTCTCTTCAAATCACCCAATTGAACACGCTTGTGTTCAATAGCAAGAGCCTTATCCAACAGTCTCTGAAATGATGGAAATGTGTGTGCCACTAGAGCATACTGCAGGGGTCCATTAAGTCCTTCAATAAAATGCTCCTGCTTCCTCTCGTCTTCTGCAACTTCTTCAGGGGCATATCTGGATAACTGAATAAACTTGTCGCGGTACTCACTGACTGACATACTTCCTTGCTTCAGCGACAGGAATTCCTTCTTCTTGATCTTTATCATACCCGCGGGAATATGGTAGTTCCTGAACTGTGTACTAAACTCCGCCCAAGTAATAGTATCTGCAGCATCATGGGCAGCAGTATAAGAATCCCACCAGTCAGCAGCAGGACCAGTCAGACGTCCAGAAGCATATAAAACCTTCTCCCGGTCCGTGCACTGTGCAATATTCAGCATCTTCTCAACGGACTTCAGCCAATCATCCGCGTCCAGTGGATCAGGTGAGCTTGCAAATGTGGGTGGCTTATGGCTCATGAACTCCCTATGCTTATCTCGGGGTGGAACTGGTGGTGGTGGTGGAGGCAGTGGCACTTGTTGCTGCTGTTGCTGCTGTTGCATTTGTTGTTGCAGCTGCTGTTGTTGTGCCCTTCTTTCCTGGCGTATCTCATCTCGCTCCTGGCGCAACTCCTGGCGTATGTCTTCTCTTTCCTGTCGCATCTCCTGGCGTTCTTGCTGCATCTGAGCACACATATCAGCCATTGTGTCCGCCATTTGCTGCATCACTGCCATCTGAGCAGCAACCAGTGGGTCAACTCCGCCTGGTGGAGGATTGGGAGGATTCATCTCTGCAGGTTGTGGCTGGGGTTGTCTGTATATTCTCCGAGTGTGTCGGTTGGGAGGCAAATCAATTCCACCACCCCTCCTGGTATTGACCATCTGAGTTAGATACATATGGTAAGAAAGAGCAGTAGACAAGGCAGGTATTTACAAATCAGGTTACTTTGGGGAATTTTATTAGCTAAGCAGATTAATATTTTACCTACCATAGCTAATTCATTACCTTATGGTGGTACATACTAAGATGTCCATCTATTCAATCAATCAAAGAAGCAAATCAGGCATTTAGCATCAGCACATTCAAACAACATTTTTAAAGAAAGTAGTTTTGAATTTTGTCTTAGGTTCCCTATCTCTTAAAAAGATCATAGTGGTAGGATTCCAAGGTGTGAAATCCATCTTGTCTTAGAGTAGAAAAGATAAGAATGATCAGAGTAGAACAGTAGAAGGTGAGACATGATCAGGATAAGTATAGAGAGAATCAGAGTAAGGTAAGTATAGAATGAATCAGAAGAAGGTAAGTAGATAAGGGTTTGTCCGTTTCTATCTAGGTTTCGTCCTACAGTCAACATTTCCTCTGATACCACTTCTGTAACACCCGGTTTTAAAGGACAAAGCCGGGTGCATCTCATACATGCGTCAAGAAGACAACATATATAATAACAGAGTGTATAGAGATGAATGTCATAAAACATCAGAGTATTTATTACATAGCGGAAGACTTATTACAAAATAAAATAATAAAGATAAAACGAACTACGGATCGTCGGCGCCAATGTCGACTGATAAACGCCACCTAGATCAGATCGAACTCCTCAGTGTTAGGCGGCTCCTCCTGAACCACCTGCTCTTCTCCTGTGGGGGGGGGTGTGAGACAGCAAGGGTGAGCTCACACATGATCATAGCTCAACAAGTTGTGGGGAACCAGTGGACATAAACTCACAAAGGTGTGAGTTCATGTGATGTGTAAGGCTAATCAATGACAGGGGTTAAAGCTGAGCATTGCTTTTAAGTAGTTGGTCAAAATTTTATTAGCAATTACTAAGTGTAAGTAAATACCAAACCATAAGTAAAGTAATAGAACAAAATTAATAATAAACCCATGCATATGCGAATGACAAATTGAATTTAAGTTCCATAATTTAAACATCAGAGAGTCCTGAGCTGCTCATGACCGCGAGCACGGCTAGTATACCAGTTTTACACTCTGCAGAGGTTGTACCCTTTACCCACAAGTCATGTTACCCATCTGCCAAGGGGTCGCGAATCCCATACACCTCTACCTAGGAAGCGCGGCAGGGCAACACTACGAGGCCTTTACAAAGTTCCACTAGCTTCCGAAAACCCGCTACAGTTTATAGGAAGTTCCAATGCAGGGTTCCTGGCTGACCGCCATCGCAGCAAAATCAACGAGGGACCTCCCTACACTGACCACTCCCCTACTGCCCTTGCCCCTTTCGGGTAAGGTAGTCTTCCACTAGCTTTCCTAATTAGTCAGCCAAGGGGTCCCATTCCTCCCTTGTGGTGGCACGTGGTTCTCAAGTTAAGCTCTATGTTCCAATTAACATTAATGATCTCAACATGAACATAAACAGAATAACAAGAATAATTGGAACATAGATATAATAAATGATTATCCCAAAACTATGTAAAGCGATAGCAAACTACCCAAGTGATTCAGGGGTAAACAAGGCAATGAGATAAACAATCTAGGGTGACCTATTGGGTCCCATCAAAATTAACCTATGCATGGATAAGTGATATTAAAGAACATTATTGGGTAAAAAGTGGTCAAGGGCACAACTTGCCTTCAATGAGCTCCTGCTCAGCTACTTCAACCTGCTGCTCACCAGGATCCTCAGCAACGGGCTCTTCTACTCGCCACAATACAAACAAGCACAGGATATAGGGAAAATTAACATTACATCAAGCATGTAAACAAAATACACAGAGATATTCTACATATTAAAATAAAAACCTAGGAACTGGAATCATAATTTTCTGAGTTATAGATTTCAAGTTATGCATTTTCAAAGGTTTTATGTGCTTTAAATAAGATTAAGTGATAAATAAATTTCTTACTGTTTTCATGACATAACAGAGGCTCTAGGTGATAAAGAATAAAATTACAAAAATTTAGAAAGTGGAATGGATTAATTTGGAGTTCATATGTATTTTCTATGAATTATCAAAGTTCTAGCAATTATTTTCCTAAAAAATCTATTTTCTATTTCATTTATTCAATTTAAACGATCTCTGGACTGGGCCTCATTTACTGAAAAGTGCAGGGGTCTCTGCGTAAGATAGCCTAGACACAGAGAATAGTAACACATGGACTGCGGGTTGGTTTCCTGGAAGTAGAGGGACTCTTTAGCAATATGACCAGGGCGAAGGGGTATCATCTAATCCTAGCCACACGATCCAGATCCTACGCGCCAGATTAGATTGGCGCGAGTTATGAACCGGTGTGCAACAGCAACCGTTGGATCCTAATCTTACGGCGCGGATTCAAAATACCCGGGATTGCGTCGTAATCATCGGATCGCGGATCTACGGTTCTCATCGATCGCGCGAAGAGGTATGCCTAATCTAATCGGGATCGTCCGTTCATGATCCGACGGTGCGAGTTCACCGTCCCAAACAGACCGGAGCACGGCGGCGCACCAACCATCCACGGCGGAGCACCACCGGCGAGCGCACAATCCGGTCATCCGCTACCCCGTGCCCAAAATTAAACAGCGCTACGCGTACAGGAGGTCAAGGCGAAACCGTTCGTGGGCTTATTACCTCGGTCCGATGCGGCGACTGCTCTGTCCACGGAAGGTCACGGCTCCACGGCGGCACTCGGTCGACGGTGAGGAATTTCCGGCCGGTCGATGTCGCGCCCCCCCGGTAACTGCCCCGCGCGTGTTCCGTGCAACCTCCCGAACGCCCAGGACGAGGCAATCGGAGCAGAGGGGCGATGATGGCGCGGTTCAACGACGGCGGCGGCCGAAATCCTTCACACGGCGCGCGGCGGCGTCCTGATGGCGATGAGAAATCGGGCTAAAGAGGGGAGAGGGGAATAAGGACCTGGTCCCGGTCCTCTTATGGCCGGCCGAAGTCCGTTCGCGCACTACCCCAACGAATTCCGCGTTTTCCGCCACGCCGAGCTCGCCCGATTCGCGCGTCCCTCGGAGAAGAAGACCCGTCAGCGAGGGGGGGACCCACACGGCAGCGGAAAGGAGAGAGGAGCGAGCGTGGCGTGAGACTGGACAGCGGGGCCCGCGGCACAGCGGCACGAGTGGCGGACGCGCGCGCGAGTGGGCGACTGACAGCCGGGCCCCGGGCGGCAGAGAGTGGAGGCGCGCGGTGGCTTCCCTGAATGGGCCGAATTCCAGGTTGGCGGCCCAGTTGGCTTCTTTTCTCTTTTTCTTTTTATTTTCTGTTTCGTTTCTTTTTCAAATTCAAACTTCAATCCAAATTCAAACTTTGTGGCACTTTATATACTGGCTAATTATTTATTTTGATCATATCAACTGTGATGAAGTAATTTTAATGATAATTTTATTTGTATTGAATAATATTCCTTTCTCTTCTCTATTCTCAAGAATTTCTTTTAGGTTTTAAATTCCCTTTTTGGTCTTTAATATTTTTCTTGTCACAAAATGCACACAAAAATAAAATATTCAGCATGATGCAACAATTTAGTAGCATATCTTTTTATTAATTGTTCTTGGACATGGTGTTCTCATATGATGATGCATAAAGATCAAACTCACATAAAGAGAAATTGTTTCTCTATTGGTATTATTTCTGGCAATTTACAAAGTGGGTGTTACAATTATGGAAAAAACGAACGACCCTTTAGGTCTTATTCGGTTATTTCTAATTCATGTAGATCAGAAGAGATTGATATGAATTATATGAATTTTATTTGACTTGCTATAGATTTAAACCGACATAATCATGTCCAATCTACATAAATTAAGGGCTTATTGTCACACCCGGATTTCGGTGCACCAAGACCCGGGCGCGAACATAATCACCAGGTGTGCTGGGACCTAGTCTCACACATATGATGAATCATGGCACAGGATCGAATGTCACATCTTTACTATATAACAGGAGTTCTATACAAAATAAATAAATAATTACATTATAAGGAGACAACGGTCCAGCAACCCAAAGTTGACTGGGAGACGACGGCCTAGACCTCTCTCGAACACATCGCAGCATCCTCCAAGCGCCTCATCCTGCGGTACCTGTTCTTTAACCTGTGGGGGGGGGTGTGAGACAGCAAGAGTGAGCTCGCATACGTTCATCGCTCAACAAGTTGTGGGGAATAATGTGCATGAACTCGCCAAAGGTGGGAGCTCACGTGAAGTGTAAGGCTTACCAAAGAGGATGGTTAGAGCTGAGCTGCTTTTAAAGTTGGTCAAAATTTTATTAGCAATTACTAAGTACAAGTAAATACCAACCCAATTAAATAGTAGAACAAAAGAAACAACCTCACCTGCGATGCAACACATATGACAAATTGAGTTTAAGTTCCATAATTTAATCATGTGAGGGTCCGAGCTGCTCATGACCGTGAGCACGGCTGATATACCAGTTTTACACTCTGCAGAGGTTGCGCATCTTTACCCACAAGTCGTGTTACCCATCTGCCAAGAGACGGCTAATCTCATACACCTCTACCGAGGAGGTGAGGCAGGGTAACACTACGAGGCCTTTACAAAGTTCCACTAGCTTCAGAAAACCCGCTACAGTTTATAGGAAGTTCCAATGCAGGAATCCCTTGCAGGACCGCCATCGCAGCAAAATCCTCCCGAGGGCCTTCCTAGCAGGAATCCCTTGCAGGACCGCCATCGCAGCAAAATCCTCCCGAGGGCCTCCCTACACTGACCACTCCCCTACTGCCCTTGCCCCTTTCGGGTAAGGTAGTCTTCCACTAGCTTTCCTAGTTAGTTGGTTCTCCATGTTCCAATTAACATAATGATCTTATCATGAACAATAAATAACAACTGATAACAAATGTGTAATCATGAATAGTGTATCTCCATACCCAAAACCACATATAGCACTAGCAAGTACTACCCAGAAAGTTCAGTGGTAAACAAGGTATAAAGGTAGACAAACTAAGGTAACCTATTGGGTCCCATCAAAATTAACCTATGCAGATCATTATGATTAATTAGAACATGAGTGGGTAAAAAGAAGTGATCAAGGGCACAACTTGCCTGTGACTCGAGATTCCAGGTACCAACTTGCTCTTCGGATGACACGTGTCCTCACTGCTAAACGTAGCAATACAGACAAACATGGTATAGGCAAAATTAACATTACACCAAACATAAGTACAAATTGTGTAATAATAATCTACGCGTCGCTACGAGATCGTAGAAACAAGAACCACTAAATTCAGAGCTACGATTATTAAGTTATGAATTTCCGAAATTATTTAGTGCTTAGAATAGATTAATCCAAATGAATAATTTTAATTCAAGTTTCATGGCTAAACAGTGTTACTAGTTGGTAGACAATATTAATACAAAATTAATATCACTGGAATGGACCCAAAAGGATTTAATATGAATTTTCTATGAATTTATTGAATTTCTGGATTTATTTATGTACTAAAAATCAATTTCTCTAAATAATTTTCTATGTTTATCAACCACGGTACTGGGCGTATTAAAAACTAAAAAGACCAGGGGCTCTCCCACAAAAGTTCCTAAGACTCAGTAAACAGTCACAATGATCTGCGGGTTGGTTTCACCAAAACCCAGGGGCTCTTTTGAGTAATTGCACAGCCGAAGGGGTAAGTTGATTCTAATCCCAACCGCCCGTGAACTTCTCAACGGCCCAGATTTTAATCAATGGGTTGAACTCAGGCACACACGCTCCCTATCCAACGGCGCACAGCAATCGCCCCAAACCGGTAACGCCCACCATCATCACGATCATCCATTCACGGATCGACGACCAATACGAATAGGTGCTTAGATTAAATCTCGACTGCCCACCAAATCGGATGGCTGAAGGCACTTCTTCAACCTCCCCGCACACACGCCAGTGGGCAAGCGGCGGAGCGCGCTTACCGCGGCGACAGCGTATGGTGGAGGCCATGATCGGCACCCGCAGTTTTTCGGTCCACCGAACCCCACACAAACCAGAGCTACGACCTGTGGCTATGGGACGGATCTGATCGTAGTGTCTTACCGGTGAGTCATGATGCGCGGGCTCCCCACTGGTGGTAAACAGCTTCGTCGCCCCCCCCCCCCCCCGTAGCGTAGCCACCCACGAAGAGCTTGAACGAGTCGCTGGACGACCCGCAGTGGCCTGTTCAGCCGTGCGCCCGCGTTGGAGTCTCGCTCGTCGAGCAGGTCGTCCAGCCACGACGGCTGCACATTGGCGAGGAAGCTCTCGGCTCTGTTGTCCCCACCCAAGGCAACCATGGTCGCATCTTGCGTGCGCCCGCGAAGGTGGCGCGCAGCAACGTTGCCGTTGGCTTGGTGAGGAGACGGGTGCTGCTGGTGCCGGGTGGTGGGAGGCGACGACAACCTTCTCTCTCAGCTCTCCCTACACGGGCGACGATGGTGCATGTCTAGGTTCAACGCTTTAGTTTTTTTTAACAGAAGAAAGCACAGGAGGCTCGTATATATCCTCGACACCAAGAGCTCCAACAAAATCTATTGCAACCGTCAGGAGACAATCACGGCGGAGGAGTCGGTCTATGGTTTGTTTCGGTGCCAGCATTTGGATCTGTTGTGAGGTTGCGGATAGCTTTGGCAATGGGGCCCACCAGTCAATGACCAACCTGTATGACCGGTTGCAAGTATAGACGGCTGATGTCCATACGCAATGATGTAGAGAAAAATTAGTTGATGTCCCATCCAGTCGTGGTCATTAGAATAAAAAAAGGAAAAAAAAAGAATTTGTACGTATGGGAATGTGTGAACCGGCTATACAATTTGGGTTTAGGCCGAGTGAGTCAGATTCTTGCCTTTTTCTTTTCTATTTTAGTTCCTTCCTAACTTATGTTTTGAATATTCTAATTCAATTCGAGTTTGGGTTCCTAAAATTTTATATTTATCTATTTTAATAGAAAAGATTTTCTAATGCATAATCTTTTATTAATAGATTGTTTAACTAATTCTACATAGTTTCCTACGGCAATCATTCATATTTGGACCTTTTATTTAACCACTTGTTTCAAAACATAACTATTTTTACTTTAGAATATTTTTTTCTAAATTACCCAAAATGATATTTTGGGGTGTTACAAATCCTACCCCCTTAAAAATAATCTCGTCCTCGAGATTTGTAAGAAAAGGGATGTAAAAAGCCTTATTTATAGTTTATTTTTAATTTCTAATTTTAAGAATAAGAAGTTTCTTGTTAATTAGAAAGTGATGGATATCTATATGCATAGCTATTTTATTATGTAGGATAAAAGATAGGAAGGTTAGGGCAAGCATAGCCCAGGGGTAAAATAGTTTATGGTGAGAAGCACTTCGTGTTGGATGGTAATGCATCTAAAGATCAAGTTTGACTTCTCTCCTTCCTTGACGAGGTTGATCTTTTCTTCTCCAGTCTTGGTCTTATTGATTCGAGGTTAGTGTATATCATGGGAGTTAGGAAATATGGTTAAGATAGATATGGATGATATAGACTACATGATGTAGGTCAAAAGCTTGTTTGTGGTTAGGTGAAGATAGACATATTATGCAATCCATCATGACTCTATTGGTTGGGTTAGAACATGTTCTATAGGAGTAGAGTCGCATTTATTTTACCACTATTAACTGGTGAAGTGACTGTCCGTAGGTTAGCTCAACTTAAGGTTAGACTTTGTTAGGTTAGGTTAACCTATTAGGTTGGATTAGCTCGAGAATAAATTTATATAACAATTTTAGAGTAGATAAGATCTAATTAAATTTTTGGATTAGCTCATGGTTATTACACAAGTGTGGGATAAATATGCTAATTATGGCAAGATGAATCTATAAGGATAAGGTAGAATCTTATGAGGTCAGTTATTAGGATAAGATAAATTCTTTTCAAGATAAAATGAATCTATATAGAGTATCTTTTAAGATAAGATGGATCTATAAGTGTAGGATACAATCTTTTAAGATGAGATGGATATTGTAAGGCTGGATACTTTAATGAGGGATAATCTAGTTTCTCTTTTATAAGTATTTTTTTTATTCCTATATGTATATGTAGATGTAATTGTGGATATTACTCCACAACCCATCACACTCAATCAAAGATCCAAATCAGACATGTATCACAAGAACAAACATTCAAGCATGCTAATATTTACTAAAATAGTTTTGATTTTTTTTGTCCCTAAGAGTAGGTCTCTTATTCGTAGAGGTCACTTTAGGCACATGATATCAAAGTGTGAAACCCACATTTGTCTTTAGAAAGAAAAAGATAAGAGTAATCAGAGTAAAGCGGAATTAGATGAGAAAAGATTAAGAAAAGTTTAGAAAAGATCAGAGTAACAAAGGTAAGTAGACAATGGTTGTCCAGTTCTATCTAGGTTTCGTCCTACAGTCAACATTCCTCTGATACCACTTCTGTCACACCCGGATTTCGGGGCACCAAGACCCGGGCGCGAACATAATCACCAGGTGTGCTGGGACCTAGTCTCACACATATGATGAATCATGGCACAGGATCGAATGTCACATCTTTACTATATAACAGGAGTTCAATACAAAATAAATAAATAATTACATTATAAGGAGACAACGGTCCAACAACCCAAAGTTGACTGGGAGACGACGGCCTAGACCTCTCTCGAACACATCGCAGCATCCTCCAAGCGCCTCATCCTGCGGTACCTGTTCTTTAACCTGTGGGGGGGTGTGAGACAGCAAGAGTGAGCTCACATACGTTCATCGCTCAACAAGTTGTGGGGAATAATGTGCATGAACTCGCCAAAGGTGGGAGCTCACGTGAAGTGTAAGGCTTACCAAAGAGGATGGTTAGAGCCGAGCATTGCTTTTAAAGTTGGTCAAAATTTTATTAGCAATTACTAAGTACAAGTAAATACCAACCCAATTAAATAGTAGAACAAAAGAAACAACCTCACCTGCGATGCAACGCATATGACAAATTGAGTTTAAGTTCCATAATTTAATCATGTGAGGGTCCGAGCTGCTCATGACCGTGAGCACGGCTGATATACCAGTTTTACACTCTGCAGAGGTTGCGCATCTTTACCCACAAGTTGTGTTACCCATCTGCCAAGAGATGGCCAATCCCATACACCTCTACCGAGGAGGTGAGGCAGGGTAACACTACGAGGCCTTTACAAAGTTCCACTAGCTTCAGAAAACCCGCTACAGTTTATAGGAAGTTCCAATGCAGGAATCCCTTGCAGGACCGCCATCGCAGCAAAATCCTCCCGAGGGCCTTCCTAGCAGGAATCCCTTGCAGGACCGCCATCGCAGCAAAATCCTCCCGAGGGCCTCCCTACACTGACCACTCCCCTACTGCCCTTGCCCCTTTCGGGTAAGGTAGTCTTCCACTAGCTTTCCTAGTTAGTTGGCCAAGGGCGTCCCATTAAACCCTTGTGGTAGCACTGTTTTCCCGGGTGGTTCTCCATGTTCCAATTAACATAATGATCTTATCATGAACAATAAATAACAACTGATAACAAATGTGTAATCATGAATAGTGTATCTCCATACCCAAAACCACATATAGCACTAGCAAGTACTACCCAGAAAGTTCAGTGGTAAACAAGGTATAAAGGTAGACAAACTAAGGTAACCTATTGGGTCCCATCAAAATTAACCTATGCAGATCATTATGATTAATTAGAACATGAGTGGGTAAAAAGAAGTGATCAAGGGCACAACTTGCCTGTGACTCGAGATTCCAGGTACCAACTTGCTCTTCGGATGACACGTGTCCTCACTGCTAAACGTAGCAATACAGACAAACATGGTATAGGCAAAATTAACATTACACCAAACATAAGTACAAATTGTGTAATAATAATCTATGCGTCGCTACGAGATCGTAGAAACAAGAACCACTAAATTCAGAGCTACGATTATTAAGTTATGAATTTCCGAAATTATTTAGTGCTTAGAATAGATTAATCCAAATGAATAATTTTAATTCAAGTTTCATGGCTAAACAGTGTTACTAGTTGGTAGACAATATTAATACAAAATTAATATCACTGGAATGGACCCAAAAGGATTTAATATGAATTTTCTATGAATTTATTGAATTTCTGGATTTATTTATGTACTAAAAATCAATTTCTCTAAATAATTTTTTATGTTTATCAACCACGGTACTGGGCGTATTAAAAACTAAAAAGACCAGGGGCTCTCCTACAAAAGTTCCTAAGACTCAGTAAACAGTCACAATGAACTGCGGGTTGGTTTCACCAAAACCCAGGGGCTCTTTTGAGTAATTGCACAGCCGAAGGGGTAAGTTGATTCTAATCCCAACCGCCCGTGATCTTCTCAACGGCCCAGATTTTAATCAATGGGTTGAACTCAGGCACACACGCTCCCTATCCAACGGCGCACAGCAATCGCCCCAAACCGGTAACGCCCACCATCATCACGATCATCCATTCACGGATCGACGACCAATACGAATAGGTGCTTAGATTAAATCTCGACTGCCCACCAAATCGGATGGCTGAAGGCACTTCTTCAACCTCCCCGCACACACGCCAGTGGGCAAGCGGCGGAGCGCGCTTACCGCGGCGACAGCGTATGGTGGAGGCCATGATCGGCACCCGCAGTTTTTCGGTCCACCGAACCCCACACAAACCAGAGCTACGACCTGTGGCTATGGGACGGATCTGATTGTAGTGTCTTACCGGTGAGTCATGATGCGCGGGCTCCCCACTGGTGGTAAACAGCTTCGTCGCCCCCCCGTAGCGTAGCCACCCACGAAGAGCTTGAACGAGTCGCTAGACGACCCGCAGTGGCCTATTCAGCCGTGCGCCCGCGTTGGAGTCTCGCTCCTCGAGCAGGTCGTCCAGCCACGACGGCTGCACATTGGCGAGGAAGCTCTCGGCTCTGTTGTCCCCACCCAAGGCAACCATGGTCGCATCTTGCGTGCGCCCGCGAAGGTGGCGCGCAGCAGCGTTGCCGTTGGCTTGGTGAGGAGACGGGTGCTGCTGGTGCCGGGTGGTGGGAGGCGACGACAACCTTCTCTCTCAGCTCTCCCTACACGGGCGACGATGGTGCATGTATAGGTTCAACGCTTTAGTTTTTTTTTAACAGAAGAAAGCACAGGAGGCTCGTATATATCCTCGACACTAAGAGCTCCAACAAAATCTATTGCAACCATCAGGAGACAATCACGGCGGAGGAGTCGGTCTATGGTTTGTTTCGGTGCCAGCATTTGGATCTGTTGTGAGGTTGCGGATAGCTTTGGCAATGGGGCCCACCAGTCAATGACCAACCTGTATGACCGGTTGCAAGTATAGACGGCTGATGTCCATACGCAATGATGTAGAGAAAAATTAGTTGATGTCCCATCCAGTCGTGGTCATTAGAATAAAAAAAGGAAAAAAAAGAATTTGTACGTATGGGAATGTGTGAACCGGCTATACAATTTGGGTTTAGGCCGAGTGAGTCAGATTCTTGCCTTTTTCTTTTCTATTTTAGTTCCTTCCTAACTTATGTTTTGAATATTCTAATTCAATTCGAGTTTGGGTTCCTAAAATTTTATATTTATCTATTTTAATAGAAAAGATTTTCTAATGCATAATCTTTTATTAATAGATTGTTTAACTAATTCTACATAGTTTCCTACGGCAATCATTCATATTTGGACCTTTTATTTAACCACTTGTTTCAAAACATAACTATTTTTACTTTAGAATATTTTTTTTCTAAATTACCCAAAATGATATTTTGGGGTGTTACAAATCCTACCCCCTTAAAAATAATCTCGTCCTCGAGATTTGTAAGAAAAGGGATGTAAAAAGCCTTATTTATAGTTTATTTTTAATTTCTAATTTTAAGAATAAGAAGTTTCTTGTTAATTAGAAAGTGATGGATATCTATATGCATAGCCATTTTATTATGTAGGATAAAAGATAGGAAGGTTAGGGCAAGCATAGCCCGGGGGTAAAATAGTTTATGGTGAGAAGCACTTCGTGTTGGATGGTAATGCATCTAAAGATCAAGTTTGACTTCTCTCCTTCCTTGACGAGGTTGATCTTTTCTTCTCCAGTCTTGGTCTTATTGATTCGAGGTTAGTGTATATCATGGGAGTTAGGAAATATGGTTAAGATAGATATGGATGATATAGACTACATGATGTAGGTCAAAAGCTTGTTTGTGGTTAGGTGAAGATAGACATATTATGCGATCCATCATGACTCTATTGGTTGGGTTAGAACATGTTCTATAGGAGTAGAGTCGCATTTATTTTACCACTATTAACTGGTGAAGTGACTGTCCGTAGGTTAGCTCAACTTAAGGTTAGACTTTGTTAGGTTAGGTTAACCTATTAGGTTGGATTAGCTCGAGAATAAATTTATATAACAATTTTAGAGTAGATAAGATCTAATTAAATTTTTGGATTAGCTCATGGTTATTACACAAGTGTGGGATAAATATGCTAATTATGGCAAGATGAATCTATAAGGATAAGGTAGAATCTTATGAGGTCAGTTATTAGGATAAGATAAATTCTTTTCAAGATAAAATGAATCTATATAGAGTATCTTTTAAGATAAGATGGATCTATAAGTGTAGGATACAATCTTTTAAGATGAGATGGATATTGTAAGGCTGGATACTTTAATGAGGGATAATCTAGTTTCTCTTTTATAAGTATTTTTTTATTCCTATATGTATATGTAGATGTAATTGTGGATATTACTCCACAACCCATCACACTCAATCAAAGATCCAAATCAGACATGTATCACAAGAACAAACATTCAAGCATGCTAATATTTACTAAAATAGTTTTGATTTTTTTTGTCCCTAAGAGTAGGTCTCTTATTCGTAGAGGTCACTTTAGGCACATGATATCAAAGTGTGAAACCCACATTTGTCTTTAGAAAGAAAAAGATAAGAGTAATCAGAGTAAAGCAGAATTAGATGAGAAAGGATTAAGAAAAGTTTAGAAAAGATCAGAGTAACAAAGGTAAGTAGACAATGGTTGTCCAGTTCTATCTAGGTTTCGTCCTACAGTCAACATTCCTCTGATACCACTTCTGTCACACCCGGATTTCGGGGCACCAAGACCCGGGCGCGAACATAATCACCAGGTGTGCTGGGACCTAGTCTCACACATATGATGAATCATGGCACAGGATCGAATGTCACATCTTTACTATATAACAGGAGTTCTATACAAAATAAATAAATAATTACATTATAAGGAGACAACGGTCCAGCAACCCAAAGTTGACTGGGAGACGACGGCCTAGACCTCTCTCGAACACATCGCAGCATCCTCCAAGCGCCTCATCCTGCGGTACCTGTTCTTTAACCTGTGGGGGGGGGGGGGGTGTGAGACAGCAAGAGTGAGCTCGCATACGTTCATCGCTCAACAAGTTGTGGGGAATAATGTGCATGAACTCGCCAAAGGTGGGAGCTCACGTGAAGTGTAAGGCTTACCAAAGAGGATGGTTAGAGCTGAGCTGCTTTTAAAGTTGGTCAAAATTTTATTAGCAATTACTAAGTACAAGTAAATACCAACCCAATTAAATAGTAGAACAAAAGAAACAACCTCACCTGCGATGCAACACATATGACAAATTGAGTTTAAGTTCCATAATTTAATCATGTGAGGGTCCGAGCTGCTCATGACCGTGAGCACGGCTGATATACCAGTTTTACACTCTGCAGAGGTTGCGCATCTTTACCCACAAGTCGTGTTACCCATCTGCCAAGAGACGGCTAATCTCATACACCTCTACCGAGGAGGTGAGGCAGGGTAACACTACGAGGCCTTTACAAAGTTCCACTAGCTTCAGAAAACCCGCTACAGTTTATAGGAAGTTCCAATGCAGGAATCCCTTGCAGGACCGCCATCGCAGCAAAATCCTCCCGAGGGCCTTCCTAGCAGGAATCCCTTGCAGGACCGCCATCGCAGCAAAATCCTCCCGAGGGCCTCCCTACACTGACCACTCCCCTACTGCCCTTGCCCCTTTCGGGTAAGGTAGTCTTCCACTAGCTTTCCTAGTTAGTTGGCCAAGGGCGTCCCATTAAACCCTTATGGTAGCACTATTTTCCCGGGTGGTTCTCCATGTTCCAATTAACATAATGATCTTATCATGAACAATAAATAACAACTGATAACAAATGTGTAATCATGAATAGTGTATCTCCATACCCAAAACCACATATAGCACTAGCAAGTACTACCCAGAAAGTTCAGTGGTAAACAAGGTATAAAGGTAGACAAACTAAGGTAACCTATTGGGTCCCATCAAAATTAACCTATGCAGATCATTATGATTAATTAGAACATGAGTGGGTAAAAAGAAGTGATCAAGGGCACAACTTGCCTGTGACTCGAGATTCCAGGTACCAACTTGCTCTTCGGATGACACGTGTCCTCACTACTAAACGTAGCAATACAGACAAACATGGTATAGGCAAAATTAACATTACACCAAACATAAGTACAAATTGTGTAATAATAATCTACGCGTCGCTACGAGATCGTAGAAACAAGAACCACTAAATTCAGAGCTACGATTATTAAGTTATGAATTTCCGAAATTATTTAGTGCTTAGAATAGATTAATCCAAATGAATAATTTTAATTCAAGTTTCATGGCTAAACAGTGTTACTAGTTGGTAGACAATATTAATACAAAATTAATATCACTGGAATGGACCCAAAAGGATTTAATATGAATTTTCTATGAATTTATTGAATTTCTGGATTTATTTATGTACTAAAAATCAATTTCTCTAAATAATTTTCTATGTTTATCAACCACGGTACTGGGCGTATTAAAAACTAAAAAGACCAGGGGCTCTCCCACAAAAGTTCCTAAGACTCAGTAAACAGTCACAATGAACTGCGTGTTGGTTTCACCAAAACCCAGGGGCTCTTTTGAGTAATTGCACAGCCGAAGGGGTAAGTTGATTCTAATCCCAACCGCCCGTGAACTTCTCAATGGCCCAGATTTTAATCAATGGGTTGAACTCAGGCACACACGCTCCCTATCCAACGGCGCACAGCAATCGCCCCAAACCGGTAACGCCCACCATCATCACGATCATCCATTCACGGATCGACGACCAATACGAATAGGTGCTTAGATTAAATCTCGACTGCCCACCAAATCGGATGGCCGAAGGCACTTCTTCAACCTCCCCGCACACACGCCAGTGGGCAAGCGACGGAGCACGCTTACCGCGGCGACAGCGTATGGTGGAGACCATGATCGGCACCCGCAGTTTTTCGGTCCACCGAACCCCACACAAACTAGAGCTACGACCTGTGGCTATGGGACGGATCTGATCGTAGTGTCTTACCGGTGAGTCATGATGCGCGGGCTCCCCACTGGTGGTAAACATCTTCGTCGCCCCCCGTAGCGTAGCCACTCACGAAGAGCTTGAACGAGTCGCTGGACGACCCGTAGTGGCCTGTTCAGCCGTGCGCCCGCGTTGGAGTCTCGCTCGTCGAGCAGGTCGTCCAGCCACGACGGCTGCACATTGGCGAGGAAGCTCTCGGCTCTGTTGTCCCCACCCAAGGCAACCATGGTCGCATCTTGCGTGCGCCCGCGAAGGTGGCGCGCAGCAGCGTTGCCGTTGGCTTGGTGAGGAGACGGGTGCTGCTGGTGCCGGGTGGTGGGAGGCGACGACAACCTTCTCTCTCAGCTCTCCCTACACGGGCGACGATAGTGCATGTCTAGGTTCAACGCTTTAGTTTTTTTTAACAGAAGAAAGCACAGGAGGCTCGTATATATCCTCGACACCAAGAGCTCCAACAAAATCTATTGCAACCGTCAGGAGACAATCACGACGGAGGAGTCGGTCTATGGTTTGTTTCGGTGCCAGCATTTGGATCTGTTGTGAGGTTGCGGATAGCTTTGGCAATGGGGCCCACCAGTCAATGACCAACCTGTATGACCGGTTGCAAGTATAGACGGCTGATGCCCATACGCAATGATGTAGAGAAAAATTAGTTGATGTCCCATCCAGTCGCGGTCATTAGAATAAGAAAAGGAAAAAAAAGAATTTGTACGTATGGGAATGTGTGAACCGGCTATACAATTTGGGTTTAGGCCGAGTGAGTCAGATTCTTGCCTTTTTCTTTTCTATTTTAGTTCCTTCCTAACTTATGTTTTGAATATTCTAATTCAATTCGAGTTTGGGTTCCTAAAATTTTATATTTATCTATTTTAATAGAAAAGATTTTCTAATGCATAATCTTTTATTAATAGATTGTTTAACTAATTCTACATAGTTTCCTACGGCAATCATTCATATTTGGACCTTTTATTTAACCACTTGTTTCAAAACATAACTATTTTTACTTTAGAATATTTTTTTCTAAATTACCCAAAATGATATTTTGGGGTGTTACACTTATTCATTTTGATATTAATACATGTGGATTGGATAGGATTGAGGATCCATTTGGTTTCTTTGGGACCATGGACTGAAACGATTCCTAGCCGACACAATCATGTCTAATCCACAACCAAATTATCAAAAAAAGCTCATCATAAAAAAAGTCCTAAGAAGAAGCTCTATAGTGACGGTTGTAAATTTATTTTTAATTATGTTTCTTACCACCAGTAGAAAATCATCATTTATATATTTTCAGAAACATTAAACGGGTCGTAAAAGTTGGTTGTTAGGAATCGAATCGCCGACCTCACTCTCGCGCGCACCCCACACTACCACTCTGTCTATGACATGATTTATGTCTAGTTTATAGTTTTTTGTCCCTATATTACAACCAACTGAGTGTAAATTGCTTGTTTGAGACCGTAAACGAATTCAAAGAAAAAAGTTGTCAACTACAAAGTTGAATAACTTTTAAAGTTCTGCAACTTTTATTCTGACACTTTTTCCATCCGAGATAATTTATAAAATTTGAATTTTAATTTTGACATACTTAGATTCAATTTTTTTAGAACCGAAAAATCAGTTCAAATAAAAAATGGTCAACTACAAAGTTTTATAACTTTTAAAAATCACTTTATCCAGACATTTATTTAAAATATTTTTTTATGGTTTAAGGTACTATACATATATCGCAAATT
This sequence comes from Zea luxurians, assembly GCA_029449295.1. Classification (NCBI taxonomy): domain Eukaryota; kingdom Viridiplantae; phylum Streptophyta; class Magnoliopsida; order Poales; family Poaceae; genus Zea; species Zea luxurians. Next base: position 66,260,504 of record JAOPSE010000005.1, read on the forward strand.
ATATATTAAAAAAACTAGCTGATATAACATATGCTTCATATAGGTGATATATATATTATTTATTCGTGACCGCATGTGCAAAACCTGCAGCTAAAGATTGTCATCCTAAACCCAGGTGAGGTGAGTAGAATTCACGCGTAGGTTTCACGGTGGTGATGGCCTGATGGGCCTGGAGTGCGCCGCGGCACGGCCCAGCTTTTGAATCTCACAAGACCGGCTGCTGCAACGTGGACTGCGCCGGCGGCGCTGAGTAGGAGTCGACGTTGACCCAGAGCAGCGAGAGCACGGACACGAAGAGCACCGACCATAGCACGGCGATGGTGGGTGCCCTGTCCCGCCGCGCAAGGAGGCCCCTGAAGAAGCCCTGCAGGTGCGCCACCACCCACAAGGCGAGAGCCAGCTTCACGAGGACCGGGCCCCACGACCGGTACCCGTGGTCCACCCCGTACGACACGGCCACCACGACGCCGGCGAGGTTTCCCAGCAGCAGACTCGCCGGTGGGATCAGCAGGTTCGACCACCGCAGCACGGACTTCTGCGCGTCGGAGGGCTCCTCGCCGGCGGCGCCACTGTCGTCATCCGAGGTCGACGACGACGTCCTGGTCGCCGCCGTCTCCGTGTAGGTGGAAGAGAAACAAACGTCGACCCCAGCGCACGAGCGGAGGATGCCCTGGAACACGGCCGCAAGGCACGCCGACGTGCCAGTGACAGCCCAGAGCTTCTGGTCCCGCCACCACGCGCGCAGCGTCACGCCGCTCCACCGAAGCTCCAGCGCGACCGTGGCCACCACCGAGGACAGGAGCAAGATGACCACGACCGCGTCGTAGAAGCCCACGTCGTCCGGGAAGATGGACTTGCCGGTGAGGAGGCAGGCCGCCGGGAGCGCGCAGTAGACGGTGAGCGGGATGGACACCAGCGGGTAGGCGACGCAGCTCACGTAGCCCAGCCGCTGCATGAACCGCAGGCTCCCGCCAGCGCCGGCCCAGACAGGGCAGTGTCGGCTCAGCAGGACGCCCATGGCCGCGACCGCTCGCTTCGACGCAGAGGCCAGGACGTCAGCGGGGCTGGCACGCGCGAAGCTCCGGAACGCGGTCCGCGCCGGCGCGCAGTACGCTGACGACCACCCGCGCGCGTGCATCCTAAACCCCGTGACCACGCCGCCGCCGCCGCCGCCAGAACCATACATCCAGCCGACGTCTTTGCCCCACCTCGTCCGCGCTTCGTACGCGCAGCTGACGACATGGATCGCCTCCCTGAGGAGACAAGAAGCGTCTGCGGCCGCGGACGTGTCGCCGCCGCGCTCTTGGCTCGCGAACGCGGACGCGATGAACGCCGGTGAGTTGCCGAAGTGCCGCTCCAACGCGGCGCGGTAGGAACGCAACCTCCGCCTCCTTCCTGCAATGCCAACGGTTAGGACTCTCGCGGTGCAAACCACTGCGGGGAGGCGAGGCGAGCACTGAGAATTGTTATGTTCCTTCGACGCGCCTGCTTCCGTCAGTTCGTCGGTGTCCTCCGAGTCAAGCAGAGGCACGGTGGACATGGTCCTCCTCAATGCTCGCTTCCTCAACTTCCCGAACCACCACCTGCTCCGCTGCACGGGCGCCTCCCCGTCGTCGTCTTCAGTGGACGCGGGATCGAACCCGTACAGCGCCTTCCTGTTGAAGCAGCAGCCGGAGCCGACGTGCACCGGGCCCTGGATGCCGTCCAGGCACTTCATGCCGATCTGAACCCCACCCCAGCGTCACAAAAGCGTGTGTTAGTGTTAGACGACACGGAGAGCAGTGGCGGACAGCGCTGCAGTGTGCAAAGCTCTGATTGATCACTTGCGTCGAAGAAGACAGAGTCGCGAGTCGCGCGCGTCTCGCCACCGTCGTCGTTGACGCCCATCCTCAGCGGGAACTGGACGAAGCACGTCCTGTTCCCGGACTCAGGGTCCATGAGGAAGCACATTGCCTCCCTCAGGACGCCGCTGTTGGCTACGCAGTGGTCGTGGTCCAGGTTGAGCACGTACGAGCCGTTCGTCAGCAGAGCGGACACCCGGAGCTGTCGAACGAACAACTCAGAAAACCGTCACAGGCTGAGAAGAACGCTGCTGAAGAGCAGACCCATGACGGCGTACTGCTGGTGCTGGACGACACACGTACCAGGGCGTTGAGGGCGCCGGCTTTCGTGTGATGCTGGAACCCCGGCTTCTTCTCCCGCGACACGTACAGCAGCCGAGGCAGCTCGTTCCCCTCGGCGTCCTGGTCGCCGGGATGCCCCAGAAGAACCTGAACACCGTGAACCAATAAACTCCATCAGTGGCACGTTGCCCGTTGGGGGTGAGGCGCAGCGCAGGGAAGTACTCTCTGACCTGTATCATTGCAGGATGGTCTCTCGTGTTGTTCCCGGGCCACGGCGTGCCGTCCGACATGACCCACCCGTCCTCCGGCACCTTCCGCGCCTTCGCGGCGAGGCAGTTCATCCTGACCTTCAACTCCTCGTACGCCCTCTGCAACACACATCTACTTATTCAACCACGCACACGCACGACCAGCTGGGCCAGTCTCCTCGGCTGACCTACTATACGACTACGAGCGACGACCGACCGACCGACCTTCATGGCGCGGCGTTCCTTGACGAAGGACGGCGCGGCCTTGTCCCTGAGGTAGTCGACGCCGCGGGCGAAGTAGAGCTCGGGGGCCCTCGGCTCCACGGCGTGGCGGCGGCAGAACGGCACCCACCGCCGCGCGAAGCCCGCGGCGTCGAACAGCGCCTCGAACAGCAGCAAGTCCGCGCCGTCGTCGGACACGTAGCAGGCCAGCCTCCGCGCCGGGTAGTCCGCCGCGAGCACCGACAGGGCCGTGTTCGCCGCCGCCAGCGGCGGCTCCGCGCCCGCGCCCGCCGCCGTCACGAGCACGTCCACGCTGCCCAGCCGCGACGGCGGTTCGCCATCGCCGTCTCCGTACCTCGAAGCCAGCCTGTCGAGGTGCGTCTCGCGGCTGGTCGGGGACAGCTTCGGGAGCTGGACGAGGAGCCACGCGAGGGCGAGGCACAGCTCGCAGGCGAGCGCGGCCAGCCAGAGCCAGGGCGCGCCGCGCGCCGGGTGGGCGACGCGGTACCGGAAGAAGGCGATGAGGAGGAGCAGGCGCAGCGCGACGGCCGCGCGGTACAGGTTGAGGTCGGCCGGCGGGAGGGGCAGCTTGTCGCTGAGAGACTCAGGTGGGCGTGGGCCTCCACGGTCACCTTCTTCCCCGCTGCAAATTCAGCCATGGTAAGGCAAAAAGGCCCAGTTCGGCACGCACAAATTCTGCAACAGGATTGCGGTGCCCCGTAATTCTGATAGATACGTCGTGCATTAGCAACAGCATTGAAATCGGTGGTGCGGAACTGATGGAATAGCGAGACCTTTCTGAAGGTTGAGGCTCCTCCTGGTCGGGGTCGGGGTCTAGGGCCGGGGAGTTGACAGGCACGATCTCTGGGCTATGCTCGTCCATCCTGATCGACGATCGTAGCTAACAGGCGAACACTTCAGTTTACTCAGTAATAAACCCATTTGATCCAGTGCAGGAAAGAAACCGTATAACAAAAGGCCGGCCAGTGAAAAAAAAACCGAAAACTGTCTCCATCTGAAGAAGTCTCTTTCTGTTCGATTCCTCCCTCTGTCTTCATCATCCAGTAAGACGCAAGATCCCAGATAATTCCGTGGTTGGGGTCGGTGTTTGCGAGGCGGTCTCAGTCGACGACACGGCAGGACAGAACTACCGCTTGTGTGCTAGCTGCACTGCAGCAGCCATAGCAGACAGACAAGGGCCGGTGAACTAGAATTTGCCGTCCGCGCCTCCGCGGCATCTAACCTGCTCCTGTGTAGACCTGGCCAACGGCGATGCTGGCACGACACGAGCGTGCCTCTCCGTCGAGCTAGCCGGCCCAAGAAAAAGATAAGGCCTGCGAGTGTCACAAATCCCAGTTTCCAAACAGTTACTGTACAAGTCTTGAAACAGGTGGTAAGGCTGACTTTTTATTTTCAGCTCTGTGATTAGCAACGGTGTTCCCTGTGAAGGACATTAGAAATAATGCGCTTGATTGATTCGTCAGGTGAACAGGATATCTACATTGGCTATCGTCTCCACCGGCACTGCTGCCACTGGGTGGGCCTCTTCTATTCACAGTGGTGTTCTTCAGTATCTGCAGGCAGTAAAAATCAAACTACAAATTCAGAGTCTCAGTTATAAGATAGGAAACGACGTTGGAACATCCCCGTTAGGTCACTCGCTCTTATTTTTTTTTGGAACATATCCGTTATAAAACTGCCAGGCTTTTCATCTCACGCCATTCCTTTTTTTTTTTGAGCTAGCTAGGACTAGGAGGGCACACCATATATAGAACTAGAAGATAAGGCGCCCTTACAGTTCAAAAAATACTATATTTTGCCAAGAATTTGATAATCACCTCATATGAAGTATAACCTTGCTGTAATTTTCTAGTAACATAAAGAATCCTATGCAGATAACCTATGCAAGAATTTATACAATGTTCAACATTAAAAGGTTATAATACATCAGTTTTAGCAAAGCATAACAAGCATTGAACATGATCATATCAGTAGAGAGAGCATTCCTGTAGATCCCCCTCTTTCCACGGCGGAACATAAGCTGGCTCTGGCTCAAAATTGGCTGTCCGAATGAGAGATTCAGCTCCTTGACCTCAATGTAAATCCTCTTTCTCTGTATTACAATGCTATTCTGAAGAAGTTGTGTGGTTCTTCATTGTTACTAAACCGACACAAATCAAGCTGAGCAAAAAATGCAGCGAAAGAACTATGTTTCAAAGTATATGAAAGCCAGGCAGGCCTGAGAGCACCTAGAGGGGGGTGAATAGGTGATCCTGTAAAAACTTGAAACTTAAAGCCACAAACTTGATTAAGTGTTAGCACAATGAAATCAAGTGGCTAAGGAGAGCTCTTGTGAACCACAATTGACACAGTGAGAACAAGCACAAGAGACACAAGGATTTATCCTGTGGTTCGGCCAAGTACAATACTTGCCTAGTCCACGTTGTGGCGTCCCAATGGACGAGAGTTGCACTCAACTCCTTTCAAGTGATCCAATGATCAACTTGAATATCACGGTGTTCTTCTTTCTTTACTCTTTCCCGTTTGCGAGGAATCTCCACAACTTGGAGCCTCTCGCCCTTACAATGAGATGATCACAAAGAAGCACAGATGTAAGAGTGGGAAGAGCAACACACAAGCCTCAAAACACGAGCACAAACACGCACACAAGTCACAACTTGAGCTCTAAGATCACACACGGAGTTCTCAACTCAAGAGGAGCTCAAATTGCTATCACAACGAATCAAATGCGCTAGAGAGATGTCTTGATGCTAAGAGATGATCAAAGAATGCTTGGTGTGCTCCTTCATGCGCCTAGGGGTCTCTTTTATAGCCCCAAGGCAGCTAGGAGCCGTTGAGAGCAATCCAGGAAGACAATTTTTGTCTTCTGTCGACTGGTGCACCGGACAGTCCGGTGCACCACCGGACACTGTTCGGTGCAGATTTTTTTCCTATTCTGGCGCAGCCGACCGTTGATGATTTAGAGTCGTTGGCGCACCGGACACTGTCCGGTGCCCCCATCAGACCGTTGGACCGGCCACGCGTCACGCGCGGATTGCGCGGCCGACCGTTGGCTCACCGGACAGTCCGGTGATTTTTAGCCGTACGCCGCCGACGAATTCCCGAGAGCAGCCTTTTCACCAGAGCCAGCCTGGCGCACCGGACACTGTCTGGTGCACCACCGGACAGTCCGGTGCACCCAGATTGAAGAGCAGTTGGCTGTACACAGCCAACTCTTTTTCCTTTTGTCTTTTCTCTCATTCTAGCACTTAGACAAATATGTTAGCACATAAAAAACAATATAATAAGTCTAGAATCATACCTTTGTGTTGATTTGCACTTCATTCACAACTTGGCACAGTTTAACACTTAAACCATTTGTGTTGGCACTTAATCACCAAAATCCTTAGAAATGGCCCAAGGGCACATTTCCCTTTCAATCTCCCCCTTTTTGGTGATTTATGCCAACACAACAAAAAGCAACATATAGAAGTGCAACATCAATGCAAATGAGAACAAGAATTTGTTTTGATTCAAATTTGGCATATTTGGATCATTCTTTGCCACCACTTGGTTTGTTTTTGCAAATCAAACTCAATTTCCTATCTCTAAGTCAAATTCACTTGTTGAGGCATAGAGAAAGGTATTCCAAGAGAAATTGATCAAAAATTCAAAAACTCCTCCTTTTCCCATAATCAAACATTCTCCCCACAAGAGACCAACTTTTGAGAAGAAGAGACATTAAGATGATTTTGACAAAACAAAAGATCTAACTCTACTGTTTTCAAAATTCTCAAGTGGTAGCTGATCCATTTCTTGCTTTGGCCTTATTCTCTCCCCCTTTGGCATCAAGCACCAAAACGGGATCAATCTTGGCCCTTAAACCCCATTACCTCACCAAAATCTTCAACTTAGAGTAAAGAGGAAATAAGAGCGTGGAAATGAACTTGGAGTTAGTTACCCTCTCATCGGAGTGCAGTGGAAGTCTTGCATGGTCCAAGTCCATCTTTCCCTTTCAATCCACCTTTGAGACTAAATCAAGCAAGCTCAAACACATGGTTAGTCTCAAAGGGTCAAGTTGTAGCACATCTCCCCCTAAATATGTGCATCACTTGCAAGCGGACTTGTGAGGTCCGGGGAGTGCTTGTACAACTTGAGCACCATAAATAAACAAAATGCATAAGGAACATGATCAAGGCCTAAAGCACATGTATGCTATAAATCATTCCAAGTTCCACGAATCTAAGACATTTAGCTCACTACGCAGCCTGCAAAAGGTCTTCTCATCTAGAGGCTTGGTAAAGATATCGGCTAGCTGGTTCTCGGTGCTAACATAAAATACTTCGATATCTCCCTTTTACTGGTGGTCTCTCAAAAAGTGATGTCGGATGTCTATGTGCTTAATGCGGCTGTGTTCAACAGGATTATCCGCCATGCAGATTGCACTCTCATTGTCACATAGGAGTGGGACTTTGCTCAGATTGTAGCCAAAGTCCCGGAGGGTTTGCCTCATCCAAAGTAGTTGCGCGCAACACTGTCCTGCGGCAACATACTCGGCCTCAGCGGTGGATAGGGCAACAGAAGTTTGTTTCTTAGAACTCCAAGACACCAGGGACCTTCCTAAGAATTGGCACATCCCTGATGTACTCTTCCTATCAACCTTACATCCAGCATAATCGAAGTCTGAATATCCAATTAAGTCAAAGGTAGACCCTTTGGATACCAGATCCCGAAGCACGGCGTAGCGACTAAATATCTAAGAATTCGCTTCACGACCACCAAGTGACACTCCCTTGGATCGGATTGAAATCTAGCACACATGCATACACTAAGCATAATATCCGGTCTACTAGCACATAAGTAAAGCAAGGAACCTATCATAGACCGGTATGATTTTTGATCAACGGACTTACCTCCTTTGTTGAGGTCGACGTGTCCCTCAGTTCCCATTGGAGTCTTTGCGGGCTTGGCGTCCTTCATCCCAAACCGCTTGATCAAATCTTGTGTGTACTTCGTTTGGGAAATGAAAGTGCCGTCCTTGAGTTGTTTCACTTGGAACCCAAGGAAGCAGTTCAACTCGCCCATCATTGACATCTCAAACTTTTGAGTCATCACCCTGCTAAACTCTTCACAAGACTTTTGGTTAGTAGAACCAAATATTATGTCATCGACATAAATTTGGCACACAAATAAGTCACCATTACAAGTCTTAGTAAATAAAGTTGGATCGGCTTTCCCAACCTTGAAAGCATTAGCAATTAAAAAGTCTCTAAGGCATTCATACCATGCTCTTGGGGCTTGTTTAAGTCCATAGAGCGCCTTAGAGAGCTTACACACGTGGTCGGGGTACCGTTCATCCTCGAAGTTAGGGGGTTGCTCTACGTACACCTCCTCCTTGATTGGCCCGTTGAGGAAAGCGCTCTTCACATCCATTTGGAACAACCTGAAAGAATGGTGAGCGGCATAAGCTAACAATATGCGAATTGACTCTAGCCTAGCCACATGAGCAAAAGTCTCCTCAAAGTCCAAACCTGCGACTTGGGCATAACCTTTTGCCACAAGTCGTGCCTTGTTACTTGTCACCACCCCGTGCTCCTCCTGTTTGTTGCGGAACACCCACTTGGTTCCCACAACGTTTTGCTTGGGACGTGGCACTAGTGTCCAAACTTCATTTCTCTTGAAATTGTTGAGCTCTTCCTGCATGGCCAACACCCAGTCCGGATCTAGCAAGGCCTCTTCTACCCTGAAAGGCTCAATAGAAGAGACAAAAGAGTAATGCTCATAAAAATTAACTAATCTAGAGCAAGTAGTTACTCCTTTGCTAATATCACCCAATATTTGGTCGACGAGATGATTCCTTTGAATCGTCGCTCGAACTTGAGTTGGAGGGGCATGTTGTGCTTCTTCCTCCATAACATGATCATCTTGTGCGCCCCCTTGATCACACGCCTCTTCTTGATGAACCTGTTCATCGTCTTGAGTTGGGGGTTGCACCATTGTTGAGGAAGAAGGTTGATCTTGCTCCTTTTGTTCTTGTGGCCACACATCTTTAATTGCCATGGTGCGTATTGCGGTCGTTGGAACGTCTTCTTCATCTACATCATCAAGATCAACAACTTGCTCTCTTGGAGAGCCATTAGTCTCATCAAATACAACGTCACTAGAGACTTCAACCAAACCCGATGATTTGTTGAAGACCCTATACGCCTTTGTATTTGAGTCATAACCTAACAAAAACCCTTCTACAGCTTTGGGAGCAAACTTAGAATTTCTATCTTTCTTTACTAGAATATAACATTTGCTCCCAAAAACACGAAAGTATGACACATTGGGTTTGTTACCGGTTAGGAGTTCGTATGACGTCTTCTTGAGGAGGCGATGAAGGTAGACCCGGTTTATGGCGTGGCAAGCCGTGTTCACGGCTTCCGACCAAAACCGCTCGGGGGTCTTAAACTCTCCAAGCATCGTCCTTGCCATGTCAATGAGCATCCTGTTCTTCCTCTCTACCACACCATTTTGCTGTGGTGTGTAGGGAGCGGAGAACTCGTGCTTGATTCCTTCCTCCTCAAGGTACTCCTCCACTTGAAGGTTCTTGAACTCGGACCCGTTGTCGCTCCTTATCTTCTTCACCTTGAGCTCAAACTCATTTTGAGCTCTCCTTAGGAAGCGCTTGAGGGTCCCTTGGGTTTCTGTTTTATCCTGCAAAAAGAATACCCAAGTGAAGTGGAAAAAATCATCAACTATAACAAGACCATACGTACTTCCTCCTATGCTGAGGTAGGCAACGGGTCCGAAGAGGTCCATATGCAGCAGCTCCAGGGGTCTTGATGTAGTCATCATGTTCTTGCTGTGATGAGCATTTCCCACTTGTTTACCTGCTTGACAAGCTGCACAAGGTCTATCTTTTTCGAACGTTACATTTGTTAGACCTAACACATGTTCTCCCTTTAGAAGTTTGTGAAGGTTCTTCATCCCCACATGTGCTAAACGGCGATGCCACAACCATCCCATGCTAGTCTTAGCAATTAAGCATGCATCTAGACTGGCCTCTTCCTTTGCAAAATCAACTAAATAGAGTTTGCCGTCTATTACACCCTTAAAATCTAATGAACCATCACTCCTTCTAAAGACAGACACATCTACATTTGTGAATAAGCAATTATAACCCATATTACAAAGTTGACTAACAGACAACAAGTTATACCCGAGTGACTCAACTAAAAACACATTAGAAATGGAGTGCTCGGATGAAATAGCAATCTTTCCTAGTCCTTTAACCTTGCCTTGATTCCCGTCACCAAATATGATTGAATCTTGGGAATCTTTGTTCTTGACGTAGGAGGTGAACATCTTCTTCTCCCCCGTCATGTGGTTTGTGCATCCGTTGTCGATAATCCAGCTTGAGCCCTCGGATGCATAAACCTGCAAGGCAATTTAGGCTTGGGTCTTAGGTACCCAACTCTCGTTGGGTCCTACAAGGTTAGTGACAATAGCCTTAGGGACCCAAATGCAAGTTTTATCTCCCTTGCATTTTGCCTCTAATTTCCTAGCAATCACTTTCTTATCCTTTCTACAAATTGCAAAGGAAGCATTACAAGCATGATAAATTGTAGAAGGTTCATTACTTGCTTTCCTAGGTACATGAACAACATTTCTCCTAGGTATATGATGCACAATAGAAGAACTAGAAGCAGGCATAGATATGAATCATAAGAATAATTCCTATAAGCATTTATAGAGAATTTTCTATCACTATAAATGAAAGCATGATTCTTTTGAACACTATTAGCCATAGGGGCCTTCCCTTTCTCCTTGGCGGAGATGGGAGCCTTATGACTTGTTAAGTTCTTGGCTTCCCTCTTAAAGCCAAGCCCATCCTTAATTGAGGGGTGTCTACCAACAATGTAGGCATCCCTTGCAAATTTTAGTTTATCAAATTCATTTTTGCTAGTCTTAAGTTGGGCATTAAGATTAGCCACTTCACCATTTAGTTTTGCAATAGAAGTAAGGTGCTAAACACATGCATCAACATTAAAGTCCTTACACCTATTGCAAATCACTACATATTCTACACAAGAACTAGATTTATTTGCTACTTCTAGCTTAGCATTTAAATCATCATTAACACTTTTTAAACTAGAAATAGATTCATGGCATGTAGATAATTCACATGAAAGCATTTCATTTCTTTTAACTTCTAAAGCAAGAGAATTTTGCGCACTAACAAATTTATCATGCTCTTCGTACAAAAGATCCTCTTGCTTTTCTAACCATCTATTCTTGTCATTCAAAGCATCAATTAATTCATTGATTTTATCAATTTTAGTTCTGTCTAAACCTTTGAATAAACTTGCATAGTCTATTTCATCATCGCTAGATTCATCGTCACTTGAAGAAGCATATGTAATAGTATCCCTAGTGCATACCTTCTTTTCCTTTGCCATGAGGCAGGTGTGATGCTCGTTGGGGAAGAGGGATGATTTGTTGAAGGTCGAGGCGGCAAGTCCTTCGTCGTCGGATGAAGAGCAATCCGAGTCCCACTCTTTGCCAAGGTGTGCCTCGCCCTTTGCTTTCTTGTAAGTCTTCTTCTTTTCCCTCTTCTTTTCTTGATCCTGGTCACTATCATTATCAGGACAGTTAGCAATAAAGTGACCAACCTTACCACACTTGAAGTGTTATCCAAGCCGCTCACCTTATGATATTCCTCCCTGCACAATGATGCTAACAAAACAGTAGTAGCTTGTGCATTTTTGTGAATTTGTTCATTGATAAATATGGGACTATCCGTATTATCAAATTGCATTCCATTTTCTACTATCTCTCATATACTTGGATGGAGAGAGAACAAGTGACTACGCATTTTGTGACTCCAAAATCCGTAGTCCTCTCCATCAAAGTGAGGAGGTTTACCAAGTGGAATGGAAAGCAAATGAGCATTGGAACTTTGCAGAATACGAGAATAATCGAAAGAAAAGTTCGAGTTAACCGTTTTCTTTTTCTCCTCGTATTCGTCGTCCTTTTGGGAAGAGGAAGACTCGTCGATGTTGTAGTAGACTATCTTCTTGATCCGCCTCTTCTTCTTCCCGTCCTTCTTCTTTTGACTCGAGCCGGAGTCAGTGGCTTTGTCGTCCCTCGGCTCGTTGAAGATGGACTCCTTCTCCTTATCGTTGACCACCATCCCCTTTCCCTTAGGATCCATCTCTTAGGGCGATTAGTCCCTTTCGTGAAGAGAACGGCTCCGATACCAATTGAGAGCACCTAGAGGGGGGGTGAATAGGTGATCCTGTAAAAACTTGAAACTTAAAGCCACAAACTTGATTAAGTGTTAGCACAATGAAATCAAGTGGCTAAGGAGAGCTCTTGTGAACCACAATTGACACAGTGAGAACAAGCACAAGAGACACAAGGATTTATCCCGTGGTTCGGCCAAGTACAATACTTGCCTAGTCCACGTTGTGGCATCCCAATGGACGAGAGTTGCACTCAACTCCTTTCAAGTGATCCAATGATCAACTTGAATACCACGGTGTTCTTCTTTCTTTACTCTTTCCCGTTTGCGAGGAATCTCCACAACTTGGAGCCTCTCGCCCTTACAATGAGATGATCACAAAGAAGCACAGATGTAAGAGTGGGAAGAGCAACACACATAAGCCTCAAAGCACGAGCACAAACACGCACACAAGTCACAACTTGAGCTCTAAGATCACACACGGAGTTCTCAACTCAAGAGGAGCTCAAATTGCTATCACAACGAATCAAATGCGCTAGAGAGATGTCTTGATGCTAAGAGATGATCAAAGAATGCTTGGTGTGCTCCTTCATGCGCCTAGGGGTCTCTTTTATAGCCCCAAGGCAGCTAGGAGCCGTTGAGAGCAATCCAGGAAGGCAATTCTTGCCTTCTGTCGACTGGTGCACCGGACACTGTCCGGTGCAGATTTCTTTCCTATTCTGGCGCAGCTAACCGTTGATGATTTGGAGCCGTTGGCGCACCGGACATTGTCCGGTGCACACCGGACAGTCCGGTGCCCCCATCAAACCGTTGGCCCGGCCACGCGTCACGCGCGGATTGCGCGGCCAACCGTTGGCTCACCGGACAGTCCGGTGCACCACCGGACAATCCGGTGATTTTTAGCCGTACGCCGCCGACGAATTCCCGAGAGCGGCGTTTTCACCAGAGCCAGCCTGGCGCACCGGACACTGTCCGGTGCACCCAGACTGAACATCAACTCTTTTTTCGTTTTGTCTTTTCTCTGATTCTAGCACTTAGACAAATATGTTAGCACATAAAAAAACAATGTACTAAGTCTAGAATCATACCTTTGTGTTGATTTGCACTTCATTCACAACTTGGCACAGTTTAACACTTAAACCATTTGTGTTGGCACTTAATCACCAAAATCCTTAGAAATGGCCCAAGGACACATTTCCCTTTCAGGGCCTCGCAGCTTGATTTGTGGTTCATCATTACCAGCTGAATCTTCTTCAGATGACCTATGATTCGTCACGGTGCAGAAATTCAGTATGGTTGGAACATAATCTACAAGCATTAGACGGAGGCATCAGACATGTCCATACAGTGCAGCAAAATGGAGAGCGTTTCCACTATTGAGATAATTTGCCCTGTTAACATGTATACCATTTTGCCACATTAGACCAAGATATCCAACAAACAATAAGAAATGTTGTTGTTGAACGAAGAGGGAAAAAACTCACATTTGCATTGAAGAGTATCAGTGTTTGAACAACCTCTTAGTTACCATATTGGCATGCTTGCATCAAAGCATTCTACATAGATTTTGCAAAGCACACTCTGAAATATTTGATGCAGCAACAATGTACACGATTCTGTTTGAATATGCATGTTTGAAGATGGATAGATCATAGATCACAGAATGTTTGTTGTAAAAGATTATTCAAGCAACAAGAGCAACAAAAGAACACAAATGATCCTCTCACAAGTCTCTAAGTAATATAGTTGATTTTGGAGCTTTGAGTGGATTGAATGCTTTGAATGTGTCTTTGGAGTGTTTGCCTTTGCTTTTGCAATGAATGTGAAGTTCAGAAAATTTGGATGACTTAAATGGAAGTGGTTTGGGGGTATTTATAGCTTCCAACCACTTCCTAGCGGTTGGCTGACTCTGGTGTCTACGGGCACACCGGACAGTCCGGTGGTGCACCAGACAGCCACTGTTCACTGTCCGGTGCCTGCCACGTCAGCAGACCGTTAGGATTTGGAGCGGTTGACCGTTGAAGTCTTTTGTCCTCTAGTTGCACCGGACAGTCCGGTGGCACACCAGATATGTCTGGTGTGTTCTGACTTCCTGCTCTGACTGCGAACTGTTCACCTTTTACAGTCGACCGTTGGCTCATCTGGCCGTTGCTCCATTGGCTCACCAGACAGTCTGGTGAATTATAGTGGAGCGACTCTGGGAAAAACCCGAGAGCGGCCAGTTCGTGGGTGCCTTGGCCTGGGCACCAGACAGTGTCTGGTGCGCCACTGGCAGCACCATTTCTAGTCTTTGCTCCAAACTTGGTTGAATACCCAACTTAATTTCTTTCTTGGTTTATGTTGAACTTTATGCACCTGAGATAAATGATAACTAGGCAAACTAGTTGGCACACGAGGTTTGTGATGGATGCCAAACACCAAAATTGATTATAGGAAATGATTAAGTCCATTTCCCTTTCAATCTCCCCCTTTTTGGTGATGGATGCCAACACAAACCAAAGCAAATATAAAGTGTAATGTAACTAGTTTGCAACTTTGACAGATGTGCATAAGTTACTTTGAGTTAAACCAAATGAAAGTGTGTTTAAGTATGTATATGATTGCTTTCTTCTATTTAACATTTTGGACCACATTTGCACCACTTAGTTTATTTTTGCAAATCTTTTGGAAATATCTTTTCAAATTCTTTTGCAAATAGCCAAAGGTATAAGAATATGATTTCCAAAAATCACTTTCAAGATTTGAAAATTCTCCCCCTGTTTCAAATACTTTTACTTTGGCTAAATAAGAGCTCCCCCTGAAGAATTTCTCCCCTTAGCTGTCAAGAGGGTTTTTTCAATTGAAATGTTTTCTTCCCTTTGTGAAACAGATACCAGTTGAAATAATTTCTTCCTTTTGAGAAATAGTTTTAGATTTGAAAATGGTGGTGCGGTCCTTTTGCTTTGGGCCTATTACTTTCTCCCCTTTGGCATGAATCTCCAAAAATGAAGAACCTTGAGAGTCCTTTTAAAATTCTCCCCCTTTGGTAAAAGGATATGAGTGGAAGTTTATACTAATAAGAAGTTTATGAGTAAGACAAAGGATAAATGATACCGACAGAGTTGGAGTGGAAGCCTTGCCTTTGCCGAATACTCCATTTCCCTTTTAATCTAAGACTAATTGTAAAGATACTCATGGAAGCATATTAGTCTTAGCCGTGGCACAAGAAGAATAAAAAATGTACATTTGTACCAAATGAAAGAGACATGATCAAAGGTATGCAAATGAGCTATGTGTGCAATGTTTCAATCAAAGTTCCGAGAATCAAGTATATTTAGCTCATTCCTAAGCTTGCTAAAGATCTTTTCATCTAGTGGCTTGGTAAAGATATTGGCTAATTGGTTGTGAGTGCTAACATAAGCAATTTCGATATCCTCTTTTGTTGGTGACCTCACAAAAAATGATACTGGATGCCTATATGCTTAGTGCGGCTGTGTTCAACGGGATTATCCGCCATGCTTATTGCACTCTCATTATCACATAGGAGAGGGACTCTGCTCAACTTGTAGCCATAGTACCTAAGGGTTTGCCTCATCCAGAGTAATTGTGCACAACAATGTCCTGCAGCAATATACTCGGTTTCGGCGGTGGATAGAGCTACTGAGTTTTGTTTCTTTGAAGTCCAAGACACCAGGGATCTTCATAGAGACTGACAAGTCCCTGATGTGCTCTTACTATCAATTTTACATCCGGCATAGTCAGCATCGGAATACCCAACTAAATCAAAGGTAGATCCCTTGGGGTACCAAAGCCCAAACTTAGCAGTGTAGATTGAATATCTCATAATTCTCTTTACGGCCCTAATGTGAACTTCCTTAGGATTTGCCTAGAACCTTGCACAATGCATACAGAAAGTATAATGTTCGGTCGAGAAGCACATAAATAGAGTAAAGAACCTATCATCGATATGTATACCTTTTGATCTACGATTTTACCTCCCGTATCGAGGTCGAGATGCCCATTTATTCCCATGGGTGTCTCATCCTTGATTCCAAACTTTTTAAGTATGTATTGAATGTACTTAGTTTGGCTAACGAAGGTGCCTTCTTGGAGTTGCTTGATTTGAAATCCAAGGAAATACTTCAGCTCCCCCATCATAGACATCTCAAATTTCTGTATCATAATCCTACTAAACTTTTCACAAGAGGACATGTTTTAAGGTCGGACTAGACCATTGTTTCTACTCTTTAGACTACCACGGCATGACACGACCTAATTTGTTTTAACCTTCTAGGCCCAAGCCTATTTGGCCAGAAGCACGATGGACTTAAACCGGACCGGGCCGGTCCGACCCGATCCAATTTCCAGCCGTAGTCGAGACTAGTGGAATGTGTCGTTTTCCAATAAATAACTGAATATAGGTGAGTATCAGTCCAGGTGCAGCTGTACTTAAATAGGTCCATCATGGGTCTTCAAAGTAACTACTGAATGTGCATTTAACTTAATTAGTCTGCCCCGTTGTTGAAAAAGGAATAAAAAATATAATATCTAACTTTATATTTAAATTATCAACGCTGTCGTTATAAAATACGATTTAAAGTATATGTCCCAAGATTTGGATTTGCTAATTAAGACTCTATCCGTTTGAACTATTTTTGAAAAGGAGTACACGTACGTAGGCGTGATTAAGTGGATCCGTTGCACTCAGCCACAGCCAACATGCATGTATGATCCAGATTAAATTCTAAATTCTTGAGACTAGCTAGTCCTTCATGTGTCACAGAAAAACTTGTGCATCCCGATCAACCAATGTTGACCGGCACCCAGCAGGTCTGCGTGCGAAGTTGCCCAAATAGCTAGCAGTCCTCGTCGTCGTCGGTCTCTAAAGTCCAAGTCGCCATAATGGCAAGCACGACTTGGGTGTGACAGTCTCCGCTCGGCGCCATGGACTACTGTATTATATATAGGATGCAAGGACGACTTCATTAACATATAGGGGCTATTTGGTTCAGCTTTTTTCTGACCAGCTTTTCTGAAAATCTGGCTGTGAGAAGAATCTACCCGTGGGGAAAATCTGAGTATCATTATGATTACGTGTAGAGGAAGATAAAGTTATTCATAGGGCTCAGGATCTAGAAAGTGACAGATTTTTACTATTACAACGACTCAACCGATTATGTGTTTATGTGTAATTTTGGATGATTTTTGCCCCAACGAATTTTATAGAAGCTGACTGAAAAGCTGAGCGTTTGGCAGTCTGTAGCAGCTTTTGGTGGCCAGAAGCTGCCAGAAGCCGAAACAAACCGGCCCATATAATCATATGCGGGTGTTCGCCTTTGATCTGAGCAAAATTTTTGCTATTTGGTAGCCCTAGCTAGCTCATCTAGTCTAGCGATAGACATAAAAGAAAGATGCACCTGCAGCTGCGTCGTCGTCTCCTACTTGGGTTGCTCCCTGCTCTCTGCGCTGCTGCTGCTGCTGCTGGCGCCGATGCTGACGAGTTCATCTACAATGGTTTTTCCGGCGCCGACCTATCCATGGATAGTCAAGCTTCAGTCACCGGCGATGGCCTCTTGAGGCTAACCTACGGGATAGATACTGAAGGTCATGCTTTCCACCCTTCCCCTCTCAATTTCACGAATCCAAATAGCTCCTCCTCCGTGCCATTGTCGTCCTTCTCCGCAACTTTTGTATTCGCGCCATTGTTAGCCTTTACAATGACAGCAGTAGCGACGGTCTAGCCTTTGTCCTGTCTCCCACAAAGGACTTATTGCCTACCTCCTCAGGCTCAGGCTCAGACAGTACGGAGGAGGGCCGCTACATGGGACTCCCTGATCCTAATTCCACCATCGTCGTCGGCAACCGCCGGCCAAACCGTTTCCTTGCTATCGAGCTCGATACCATGCAGAACAGTGAGGTCCAAGACATAGACAACAACCACATCGGGATTGATGCGAACAGCCTGGTCTCCGTAGCCTCCACACCTGCAGGTTACTACCCTCTGCTGGAGAGTTCCACAGCTTGAGCCTCATCAGCAGTGGGGAGCCTATGCAGGTGTGGGTGGACTATGAGAGCAACCTCAGCAGACTAGATGTCACAGTAGCTCCTTACAACCAATCATGCACCAAACCCAGCCTGCCATTGCTCTCGGTCATATACGATCTTTCCTCTGTGCTGCCGCCAAGCTCTGGCGCATATGCCGGGTTCTCTGCAGCAACTCCTCGACTCTGGGAAGCTGTCTTCACCAGGCACTGCATCCTGGGGTGGAGACGTGGAGTTTCAAGATGAATGGAGAAGCCGCGACACTGAACTACTCCGCGCTGTCCCTCAAGGCGGTTCAAGAACTCGTGCAGCAAAATCAGCCTCCTCGTAGCTACCACCACCACCCCCTCCCAAGCAGCAGCTACAAGACAGTGCTGCGTGCGCTTGTTGTGCCAGCTCTTGTAATCACCATGGGTGTCTGTGCAATCATCATGAAGGTCCTTATGGACGCGGTGGCAAGTTCTAGGAAGGCTGAAATAGAATGGGAGGAGGAGTATGGGCCTCCGTCGTTCACGTACAAAGACCTGTCGGCCGCCACGAGTGGATTCGAGGACAAGATGCTCCTTGGAAGAGGAGGCTTCGGGAGCGTCTTCAGAGGAGTGCTCCACCACTCCAAGCAGATGATGGTTGCTATTAAGCGGGTGTCGCCTTGCGAGGTCACATGATCATGGAGCCGCGACGCCCACACCACACGTGTGGCGGGGACATGGTGGTGTTACATTGCTCCCGAGCTAGCGAGGCTTGCATTGGCAAGGCAACCAAAGCAACCGATGTGTTTGCGTTCGGTGTGCTCATGATGGAGGTTGTTTGTGGCAGGCGACCAATCTGGGTGGACAAGGCCAGTCGAGAGCCCCATGCCCTGGCAGACTGGGTGCTCGCCGCATGGCGAGATGGATCCATCGCCGACGCCGCCGTCGACCGAGATTGGATGGTTACATGGAGGAGGAGGTAGACCTGGTGCTGAAGCTTGGCTTGCTCTGTTCTCACCCCTCGCCGCATGTGAGGCCTTGCATGCGACTCGTCATGCAGTATCTACATGGGGATGCGCCGTTACCGGCAAACTTGCGAGCTGCTGATACTTTCCACACCATTGGTGTGAGTCATGACGATGATGAGCTGCCCATGTCTTGTCCACTCACTACTATAACCGATCTTTCCAACGGGAGGTGAGGTAACGAGTATTGCTGTGTGCTATGCAATTGGGCATAAATGAACAATGTATGTATGATTATAATATAATTATACTAGACATTTGCGCCCATATATTGTTCCGCGTATTGTTCATTTACCTCCTTTTGGTTTTGCTGGCTTCTTAGGGATTCACGCGGATTCAGCGTGTTGCGCGGTGACGCGTGCCGTGGTGGGGTCCATTTGCCTGTGGCTCACAGTGTGTGGGGGTCGTACAGGAGGGGTCACGTTGCAAGCTCAGCCTCCGCTTCATGCCATGAGTGTGTTAGGGCCCGCAATAGTGAGGTCACGCCGCAAGCTCAACCTCCACGTCCTGCCATGAGTGTGTTAGGGCCCGCAGCAGTGGGGTCACGCCACGAGCAGCGTGGTCTCGTCCACGGTCGCGTCGGCGACGTGCCTCCTGATGTCCACGCGCGGCTTGCGCGCGCTGCGATGGTCATCGCTGCCGTCGGAGGAGGGGTTGTTCCATCCGCCCCGTCGTGCCACGAGCTGGATGACGCGGATTTGGGACGACGGCTCTTGCGGGCGGCTAGATCTTAACCAGGACGGCGTGTGTGTGTGGCCATCGGAGCTTCGCCGTTACTACCTGCGAGCGCCCTCCTCGTTAGGCTGTCTGCAGCGGACAGCGCTGAGCAGCCCCCTCCCCTTCGTAGAGGCTGCAGCTCTCTCCCTTAACCGCGCAACGCTGCCTCTATAAGTCACTCTTTGAAGCGGCCCTCTTCTCTCTCTCCCTCAATCTAGCGTTTCACTGTTCACCCCCTACGACACTGTGTTGTGGGTCCACGAATAATTGTTAGTAGATAAAAAATTGATAGTTGGTATAGAAAATGATATTTTATAGTGGTAGTGGGATATAGGGGGAGTATTTAGGGGAACCGTTGCGGGAGATGAAAGAATAGAGGGAAAAATAGGGGGGAAAAGTGATACAGGGGGGAAAAATTTAGGGGTAACGGTTGCGGATAGCCTTAGTGTCTCAGATCCCTTCGCACTATGCGTGCCGCTGTGCTCTGATGCACCTGCCCATGCCGGCAGGTAGATGTTGCCCTCGTTTGTTTCAGCTTTTTGGAGCTTATGGCCACTAAAAGCTGTTGCGGACTGCCAAACGCTCAACTTTTCAGACAGCTTATATAAAATTCGTTTGGGTAAAAACTATTCAAAATCAACATAAACACATAATCAGTTGAGTCGTTACAATAGTAGGAATCCGTCACTTTCTAGATCCTGAGTCCTATGGACACCTTTATCTTCCTCCGCACGTAATCCTAATGATACTCAGATTCTCTACACAGCCAGATTCTCCCACAGCCAGATTCTCAGAAAAACTGGTCAGAAAAAAGCTGAACCAAACAGGCTTGTTGTTCATTGGATTCCAAAACTCCAGAAATCCGCTGAAAGGGAAATGGCCTCAACCATCTCCTATAACCGATTTTGGTATTTAACGACCATTACAAACTTATGGACTAACTAGTTTGTCTAATTGATCTTTTTCCAGGTGCATAAAATTCATATACATCTGTAAGGAAAATGGACACTTGGGTTGTTTTTTAAATATGGAGCGAATCAGACTTGTACCAGCTTGTGGTGCACCGGACTATCCGATGCGCACCGGATTGTCCGATGAGCACCGGACATTGTCTGGTGCCCAGGCTGGTGTGCGCGACGAACAGGCCGCTCTCGGGAAAACTCAGCGCTCCGCGGCTATAATTCATCGGACTGTTCGGTGTGCACCGGACTATACGGTGAGCCCACGGCCAATGGTCATCTTCGCCAACGGTCGACTGCCACTGCGACTGCCAACAGTACCGGACTGTCCGGTGCACCATGGTGGCAGGCGAATCCAACGGTCGACTACTACAAACCCCAACGGTCGGTTGACGTTATAGGCATCAGACAATGAACAGTGCCAAGTTCGGTGTGCATCGAACTGTCCGGTGCGCCCATCGACAGGAAGCTGCTGCCAACGGCTATAATTGTGGTTGGGCCTATAAATACCTCCAACCACCATCTTTCAATACATCCAAGCTTTCCACTCTCACATCTTCAATACAAGAGCAAAGTATCAATTCCAAGACACAATCAAAGCCTCCAAATCCTCTCCAGGTGCCACAATTAAGACAAGTGATTAATAGTGATTAGTGACTTGAGAGAGTGTGACTTATGTTTCATTTGTTGCTCTTGTTACTTGGTTTTTAATCGTGCTTTCTTCACCTCTTTCTAAACTCTACTTGTAAAGCTATCAAGAGACACATAAGAGTGTGGTGATCCTTGCGGGGTTTTTGTGATCCATGATAGTAAGAAGAAGCACTCAATCGATCTAGATGATCGATTGAGAGAGGGAAAGTGTTGAAAAAGACCCGGCCTCCGTAGCCTCCTCAACGGGGAGTAGGTTCATTGGAATCGAACCTCGGGAAATAAATTGTTGTGTTAATTTGTGTTGAACATTAACTTGCGATTTGATTTCTCCCCTCCCCTCTCTCTAAAGTTCTCTTGCTCACAATCTTTTGAGTTGGCTCCTAAGGTTATCCGCATTGATTGAACAACTCATAGCAAGAAGAACTTACTTACGCACTCCATATTCATTATTATTTGTTTCTAACCCTAACCCTCGGTAAAGTTCGTGTTCAAAGTTTATAATTTATAGGTTTCGCCTATATATTCACCCCCTCCAAGTGACTTTCAGGTTCCAATGAACCTACTCCCCGTTGAGTAGGCCACGAAGGCTGGGTCTTTTTCAACCATTTCTCTCTCTCAATCGATCACTCAGACCGGTTGAGTGCTTCTTCTTAATCTCAAGGATTACTAAGACCCCGCAAGGACCAACACACACTTAGGTGTCTCTTGCTAGCTTTACAAGTCACTAGAGAGTTTAGAAGTAGATGAAGAAAGCACGATTAAGAAAATCAAGCAACAAGAGCAACAAATAAAACACGGATCACACTCTCTCAAGTCACTAAACACTAATGGTCACTAGTCACAATTATGGGACATGTATATGTTTGGAAGCTTTGAATGTGTCTTGAGATGGAGTATTTGCTCTTGTATTGAATGTGAGTGAATGGGATGTTTGGGTGAATTGAATGGAGGTGGTTTGAGTTGTATTTATAGCCACCAACCACTTCCTAGCTATTGCCATTGTTCTGCCAACCGCTGACGGTCCGTGCCTCTGGTCCGGACGGTCCGTCCCTGCACATCAATGGCTGAAATCGCAACGATCAGTAGTAACAGTTATATCAATGGCTATAGTGCATTAAATGTGTCGTTAGATGTCAGATAAAGTAGTCACGGACGGTCTGCAAGGACGCTAAAATACATTTTACTGAACCCATCAACTTCAGGTTTTTTCTGGTTTTTTCAACGACCGGGCGGTCCGCGCCTGAGGCCAGACAGTCCGAGCATGGTCCCGGACGGTGCTCTCTTGTCCTTAGGACAGTCCGCAGTGTAAACATGTGATTTGTATAATTCCTGTCCGAGGCTCACCCTGGTGTCGCGGACAGTCTGCTGGAAGGGTCCAGACGGTCCGCGCACAGGTGAATTTCCAAAAAGCTTCTCCTTTCTGGAATAATCTACGGTATTACGGACAGTCGACTTAGAATTGATGTAGATGAACTTATGCACCTGAGAAATGATCAACTAGGCAAACTAGTTAGTCCATAAGATTTGTGATGGTCGTCAAGCACCAAAATCAATTATAGAAAATAGTTAAGACCATTTCTCTTTCAGTCTTCATTGGTCGTACCGGTTCAAGCCCGACCCATATATTTGAACCATATGCAATTCAAATATTACAAGCACATAAAGTGCATAGCTTACTAAGCTAAAGATATTAAACAATGTGAAGCATAATTTGACAACATAGAATTCAAATATTTTCTTTGAAAGATCAACATAGAATTCAAATATTATAATCATATAAAGTATATAACTTACTAGATTAAAGAAACTAAGAAATATGAGCTTTATTGGGTCGAGCCAGCCCAAGCCTGGCCCACACGTACGAGAGGGGCGATGGACCGGAATTTGAGATTCGGCATAGTCTCGCCTTCGGGCCGTGCAGGCCATGCTTTAGACTCCTATATTTTTTGGTCATATTCGAATTGACCTAAAAAACTCGGTCTATATTTGCAGCACTAGATTCGACTACAGCTCTATATATGAGTATATATATGGAACTGATATTTAAGCTTAAACACACATATATATACAATACAAGGATGTGCTTTTGACGAGCGACTAGTAGATATTTCGCTTAGCTTCGACCAAAAATTTAAAGCACAAACGCCTGTACTTATACAACCTATAAGATCAAATAAATACACTTCTACGTATATGTTTGAACCAAAAGTGAGTCGGCGGACGGCCTGGCCCTGAGGCCGGACGGTCCGCGGTCCGGACAGTCCGTGCTTGTGGACCGGACGGTCCGCGCGTGCGCAGAACAGATTAGGGGTTCCGAGTTTTGTGCTACGGTGTTAGCTAGATTCGCGGAATTAGTTCGGAATCAGTTGTGTAAAGGGTCCAGCCCCCCTCCTCTATAAATAGAGAGGTCTACGGCCGATTTGTAATCAACAATCGAATCAATACAACTTCTATTTCGCATTTTATCCTAGGAGTAGTTCTAGTCTAGTTTAGGTTTAGCCTCTCGATCTCCAAATTCTCGCTTCTCTTTGACTCCTACGCCGATTATAAGTGTCTAGGTCGGCCTGCCGAGCCTAGGACATCACCCTAGGATCTCTCCTCCCTGACGGGGTCCCTCCCGGGAGCGAGATTCAGGCCGCCGTCGGCGACTTCCGCCGCCTCTGCGTACGCGCGGACCGTCCGGCCCCCAAGGCGCGGACCGTCCGGGCCGTCAGGCAGAGAAGCCCTAGCCTCACATCAGGCCGCGGACCGTCCGGTCCCCTGCGCGCGGACCGTCCGCCCCTGTGCAGAGAGCACCGCCGCGCCTCGCACCAGGCCACGGACCGTCCGGCCCCTGCGCGCAGACCGTCCGCCCCTGTGCAAAGGGCACCGCCACGGTTCTTGTTGAGTGTTTGGCGCTCCGAAAAGGCGTCAACATACTTTTTGGCGACTCCGCTGGGGAAGACAAATATAGACGCATCAAATCGACCCTCAATGGCCGGTTCAAGGGATAGTTCTGATATTTCCCCAAGCAACATCATAGAGCCGACTTGGGAACCTTGCCAGCTGACGAACAGCTCCAGTTTGAGGAGCACAAGGAGCGTATGATCCAGGAGGCAAAAGCAAAATTCTTGGCCAACTTCAAAGTGGACAGGAACAACAAGGTCGTCCGACATCGGGCGACGGATCCGGCTTCGCTCCAACCCACACCAAATATCCCCCAACGTAAGTAATACCAACGAGCTACAATCTCTTAGAAATTATGTAGAAGAGCAACGTGAACAAATGCAGAACATCATAGGGGGTATGCAAAGCGATTTTAAGAGACTAGTACGTGCATTTGATAAATCTAATATCACAAATTTTTCCTTCGCACGAGGTTGAGTTAGGGGGTAACACGCGTAATACATCGGCTACAGGTTGTCACGACCAGTCACAACCACTTTATGGGATGCCGATGGACACATACCCTGAGCAACCGCAAATCGGCTGCAAATCAGCCGATCTGCACATGCCCGGACCGTCCGCACGTGAGCGCGGACCGTCCGGGCCAGCAACAGTTGGGCCTATTTTTAATGAGTTACCTAGATATGCGCCCGAGCCACCACACATGGCACAAAATCTAAACTACCAAGTCGGACCGTCCGCATACAACGACGGACGGTCCGCATACAACCACGGACGGTCCGGATACATACCCGGACAGTCGCGCATGAATCTTTTGAGGAGGATTATTACCTAAATCCTCACTCGTCCCAGCAACACTTCCCATCACACTATGCAATGCACCAGCCCATTAGTTCAAGATCCAGAGCCCAGGAAAGCTTTCCAGCCCCACCTAGAAGGCTGGAAAGAAACGATCAAACCTATGAGCCATATAGGGCAAATGGAAATGCACCACGTAGCTCAAACCAATGGGGGGAGAGACAACATACTAACATCCAGCCAACCCCACCTATGTTTGACCAGAGAGCCGGTGGTCTTCGCACCGGCTGCCATTGATATAGTAAGGGAAGAAATAGCCGGGGCGTTCCGAGATAAGCTCGGAGTAAGCATGGTCCCTGGGGGGCAATCGTATCGGAAACCTTATGACAGCCGATTTGATCACCACCCATACCCACAGGGAAACCAGGATACCCGAATTCGCAAAATTTTCTTCGGGTGTATCAAGGAAGAACACGCTCGCGAACACATAGGCCAGTGTGTTAGCACAATTAGGAGGAATTGGCCGACACAGAGGCATTTCGCGTACGTTTATTTTCATTATCTCTAACGGGAACCGCGTTTGCATGGTATGCCACTTTACCTTCTAATTCCATTTCATCATGGGGGGATCTAGAACAAAATTTCATGATCATTTTTCCTCCGGTGACTATGAGTTGGATTTGGTAGATTTAGTGTCATTGCGGACAAGCAAAAGATGAATCCGTTAATGATTACATCCGGAGATTCCGAGATACAAGAAAACCGATGCTTCCAAATTCATTTAGCAGAAAAACAGCTAGCGGGATTAGCCTTTTAATGGTCTACGATATTATTTAAAAGAAAGATTAGAGGGCATCCAATTTTTTTACACTAGCACAGTTACACCAGAGAGCTTTGGCTTGTGAAAGCCGAAGCAAAGAAACTGCTAAAGCAATTCGTCCATAACATACATATAGTAGAGTGCGATCAAAGTAGCTCAGATGACGAGTCAACAGAAATATATGCTGCTGAAATGGTTTGGCCAAAGCAGGCCAATCTTCGGCTTGTGCTTCCTTACAGCCGGTTCAAAAGAAATGGCAGGAGGAGGTAAAGTTTACATTTAAATGTTGGTAAATGTGATAAAATATTTGATGAGTTACTTAAAAATGGCAATATTAAAATAAATTCACATTGTTCCATCCGCCGACGAGCTAAAACGTCGTGCATACTGCAAGTGGCATAACTCATTTTCTCATGCCACTAATGATTGTAATGCATTCCGTCGACAGATTCAATCGGCCATTAACGAAGGACGATTGAAATTTTCGGAAATGCAGGTGGACACGGAGCCCTTTCCGATGAACATGATCGACTTTGAGGGCAAGAAAGTCCTGACTCGGCCAAACACAGCCGACGAAGGCAAAGGCAAAAAGATAGTCATCGACAATGCAGGAGAGGCCGGTGGGAATATTAAAATTTCTTGCAGGAAAGTGGTGGCCGAGAAGACTCCTGATGGAGGGGAGACTCTGAAGGTGACCATCACAGCCTCCGGGACTGGGGGGGCAAACACAGACAGGGAGACAGGCGCAAGAACCCGTTCTGCGCATCGCGGACGGTCCGCCATCCAGACGCGGACGATCCGAAACTTCTCCGGGCGGTTCGGAGGACACCAGCGGACGGTCCGGCCAGGCTCAGGACTCACAGCAGCCACGTACCTTCAAACCACGACGACCAGAGATAGGTACGTGGAAAACAAATACATTTAAAGCAGCTGGTCGGCTGGTCAAGTTCGGCCCAACTTTCGATCAATTGTTGTCTAAATACGTGAAAAAGAAGGTCGGGCCCTAGGGACCGGCCAGCCAAAGCGACCCCGCTCACCCATTCATGAGCAGCGTCAGGTCAGGCCGATTGGACCACCCCACCAATCGGAAAAAATGAAAGGTCATACTGTACAATTGAGACCTAACATACCTGCATGGACACCTCCACCTTCATATCCACCTATGCCATATCCATACACATACATGCCTCCACCATATGTTCCAAATCAAATGTGGGGCATACCACCATATTCATTTGGGATGCCACAGTACCCTACTTGGGGGGCACCCCAAACATCCGTTTTTGACAGGTTAGCGCCACCAGTACAAGACCGATTAAGCACCGCTCAATCCGGCCATCAGGCACACACCCAACAGGATTGCCGGACCACTCGGCCTCCAAGGCCGACCAATCCGGCAGGGGGGCCATATGCCTGCGGCAAATAAAAGAACAACAAAAAGGGACATTATCAAAATAGGCACAGCAGATGTCGTTATAAAAAAAGAAAGCGAAGGGCCGATGATTTTTGGGAATCGGCCAATACAACCAAAAAAGAAAATACGGCTACCATCAAAACAGCCGATCCAAAGTACTCCATGCCTCGATAGTGCTCAGCGGGATTGACACAGGAGAGCCAGGAGAAGGAGGCGGAAAAGATATTCAATGACACACATCCACTATACCCCGCCATCGCAAAAGAAATGGAGACCAACGGCCGTTGAGGAAAAACAAACGACCACAAAAATAGAAAATCAAACAACACTTGTGCAGCACCCTGCAGGTATGGCAGATAGCTCGGCCAGCAAGGTTAGGCAATCTGCACCAGGCACGGACCATTCGGCCCCTACGCGCGGACCGTCCATCCCTTCACCAGGAAGCCTCCGACAACACGCCAACATCAATGGAAGAAGACGACCTACTGGGAGAAGACTTGGTCGACTACGAGGCTTCTCCAGAACACCCAGGTATGGATGTAAATGTTATTACATTTTCTGCCGATTGTACTATTATCGGCGACGATGAACCTGTTGTTGCCCAGTTTGAGTTTGGTCCTAAAGAAGCCGCCTTTACTAAACCAAAGGAATCGGTAAATCATTTAAAGCCGCTCTTCGTGTGCGGTCACATTGATGGAATACTGATTGCTAAGATGTTGGTAGATGGAGGGGCGGCTGTAAATCTAATGCCTTATTCATTATACAGAAAATTAGGTAAACGAGATGACGAACTTGTCAAGACCAACATGACCCTCAGCGGTGTTGGGGATAGTTCGATTAAAGCCAGGGGAGTCACATCCGTTGAATTAACCATCGGGTCTAAGACCCTTGCTGCTGCATTCTTCGTCGCTGATGTAGAAGGAAATTACAGTTTAATTCTAGGCAGAGATTGGATTCATGCCAATCAATGTATACCTTCTATATTACATCAAATGCTAATACAATGGGTAGGCGATGATGTAGAACAAGTACATGCTGATGTATCGGCCTGCATCGCTGTGGCCGATGCCCCTATACTCTGGACTTATGAGACTGCTACATGTTTCACAGGAGTAGATTTTTCTGATTATCAGTTCATAAGTATAGATAAGAAAGGTTTCATTCCTGTAATGCTAGAGCCGATGGAAAATCGGCTAAATCCTAAATAGAGTTTAAATGATGAATACACACAAAGTTTATGAGTCTTTGGTCACGGACAGTTTGGCTCCCAAAGCCGGATGGTCTGGTCTTTCCCAAAACAGTTCGGACTTTAAGATCGAACATCTACCGCAGCAAAAGACAGTATTACGGATGATCCGGTCCCCGACACCGGAAAGTCCGCCATCACACAAAGACCATCTGATTCCTCTGTAGGGGACATGATAGAGGAATTTAGAGATCTTGATAAACTAGGACAGGGATTTACATCGGCCGATCCTTTGGAGGAGATTGGCATAGGAGATGGTAACACTCCAAGGCCGACTTTTGTAAACAAGACCCTGGAGACCGATCCTAGAAATGAGATGATCGGTCTATTGAAGGAATATTCAGATTGTTTTGCTTGGAATTACACTGAGATGCCTGGACTAAGCCGAGAGATCATCGAACATCGGTTGCCTATTAAGTCTGGTTTCAGACCTTTCAAGCAGAAAACTAGAACCTTTCGTCCAGATCTTCTCCCACGAATCAAGGACAAAATCCACCGGCTGCTCGAAGCTAATTTTATTAGACCTTGCAGATACGCAGAGTGGGTCTCCAATATTATGCCGGTAGAGAAGGAGTCAGGTAAGCTTAGGGTATGCATTGATTTCGCAATTTAAATAGAGCAAACTCCTAAAGATGAATATCCTATTGAAAGGGAAATAGTGCCCTTGGGCCATTTCTAAGTATTTTGGTGATTTAGTGACCAACACAAGTGCCTAAGTGTAAAAAGGTGGACAAAGTACAAATCAAGGATAAAGGTATGGTTTCTCAGACTTAGTACATTGTTTTAGAGACTAATGTATTGTGTCTAAGTGCTGGAAACAGAAAAAATCGAGTTGGAGAAGAGATGTGTCGGCGTTCCGAGACCGGGGGTCCCGAGCCGACGAGTGAGAGTGCCGCGTGCCCCAGCCCAGATGGGTCGAGCGCGTGGAGCGAGCGCGAAGGGGGAACAGAGAGAGAGAGAGAGAGTCGGTGGCCGGAGCCGGGTCGTGAGGGAGTCGAGAAATTCCCGCGGCCTTCGTGTTCGTCCCGCGCCCAGGTCGGGTGTGCTTGCAGTAGGGGGTTACAAGCGTCCGCACGAGGTGAAGGGAGTGAGCGGCCCCGAGAGAGCGCCTGCCTCTGCCTTTCGTCCCGTGAGGCCAACCTTCTCTAAGAAGGCCCTGGCCCTTCCTTTTATAGTCGTAAGGAGAGGGTCCAGGTGTACAAGATGGGGGGGTGTAGCAAGGTGCTACGTGTCTAGCGAGGGAGAGCTAGCGCCCTATGTACATGCCCAGGTGGCAGCCGGAGAGATCGTGGCACCCTGTTGGTGTGGCGTCGTGGCTGTTGGAGGAGTAACGGAGCCGGAGGGGGGACAGCTGTCGAGGTGGCTGGGTCCTTGCTGACGTTCTCCTGCTTTCGTAAGGGAGCTGGGAGCCGCCGTCGTCATGATCTAGCGGGGCGCCATCATGGCCTATCTGACATAGCTGGCCAGATGGGACGCCGGTCTTGTTCTCTGCGACCCAAGTCGGCTCAGGGCAGGGTGATGATGACGCTTCCTGTTGACGTGGCGGTCTCGTGTCCTAGGTCGGGCGTCGTGGAGGCTCCTCCGAGGCCGAGGCCGAGTCCGTCCTGCAAGACAGAGATAGAGTCCGAGCCCTGGGTCGGGCGAGGCGGAGAGATTCGGCAGAGGCCGAGGCGGAGTCCGAGCCCTGGGTCGGGCGAGGCGGAGGTCGCCGTCTTCCGGGGCCTTAGCCCGAGTCCGAGCCCTGGGTCGGGCGGAGCGGAGTTCGCCGTCTTCCGAGGCCTTAGCCTGAGTCCGAGCCCTGGGTCGGGCGGAGCGGAGTTCGCCGTCTTCCGAGGCCTTAGCCTGAGTCCGAGCCCTGGGTCGGGCGGAGCGGAGTTCGCCGTCTTCCGGGGCCTTAGCCCGAGTCCGAGCCCTGGGTCGGGCGGAGCGGAGTTCGCCGTCTTCCGGGGCCTTAGCCCGAGTCCGAGCCCTGGGTCGGGCAGAGCGGAGTTCGCCGTCTTCCGGGGCCTTAGCCCGAGTCCGAGCCCTGGGTCGGGCGGAGCGGAGTTCGCCGTCTTCCGGGGCCTTAGCCCGAGTCCGAGCCCTGGGTCGGGCGGAGTCTCCTATGGCACCACTGGCGGAGTCTGGTCGCCCGTCGGTCTTACCTTTTGCGTTAAACGCCCCGGTGACTCGGTCGGTTGGTGTGGTGATTTAGTCAGGGTTTCTCCTTATCGGAGGCGGGGCCTAGGGCGAGCCGGAGATGCGTCTGCCATGAAAGAGGAGACCTCAGGCGAGACGGAGTCATCTTAGGGTCGGCTGCCCTCGCCCGAGGCTAGGCTCGGGGTGGCGAGGTCAAGTCACTCGTATGGACTGATCCCTGACTTAATCAAACCCATCAGGCCTTTGCAGCTTTATGCTGATGGGGGTTACCAGCTGAGAATCAGGCGTCTTGAGTACCCCTAATTATGGTCCCCGACAGTAGCCCCCGAGCCTCGAAGAGAGTGTTAACACTCGCTTGGAGGCTTGCATCGCACTTTTTTGCAAGGGACCAGCCTTTCTCGGAGGTACTTTGTTCCGGTGGGTGCGCGCGAGCGCACCGCCGGGTGTAGCCCCGAGGCCTCGGAGGAGTGGTTTCACTCCTTCGAGGTTAATGCCTCGCGCAATGCCTCGGCTGGTCTGGCGGTTCCCTCATGCGAGCAGGGCGTAACCAGGTGTACTGTCAGGGCCCAAGTTCTCGGGCTGGTATGTTGACGCTGTCAACGGTTCGGCCGGAGCCGGGTTTGCGAGAGCAGCCCCCGAGCCCTCGCACGGAGCGAGAGGACGATCAGGGACAGACTCGACTTTTTATATACGCCCCTACGTCGCCTTTCCGCAAGGAGGAGGGGGGGAGTGCGCCATGTTACCCTCGATGGGCACCGAACATGGTGTCTCCGGTGAGCTGCGATCGGGTAATCCGAGTGGACGTCCGTGCCCCGTTCGTTAGGGGTCGGCTAGGGGCCCGGAGGCACGCCCAAAAGTACCTGCGGGTGATCTGCCGGACCCGGTCCCCTAGCGACGGGGTCCGAGGGCTCGTTGCCTCCCTCCGATGGGATTCCGTTACAGAGTCGTTCCCGCTGGTCTCGGAAATGTCCTAGGGTACCTCGGGAGCGCAGCCCGAGCCTTGGTTATGTATCGAACGTACCCCTGGTCATCCCTCGCTCGGCGTCTGAGGCGACTGTGAACCCTTCGACGGGCCAGCCTTCGAACCCCTGATCAGTAGGGGGCACGGAGCCCGAGTAGCCTGAGGCGGTCGTGGAACCTTTCGGGGGCCGACCTTCGAACCCCTGACCAGTAGTGGGTGTCGGGCCCACGCGATCTGAGGCGGCTGTTGAACCCTTCGGGGGGCCAGCCTTCGAACCCCTGATCAGTAGGGAGGCTCGGAGCCTAGCTCCTTCACGGGGAAGGATCCCTTTGGGGTTATCCCCCTTCTCGTTCCCTGTTGCAAGAGATAGAGAAAGAAGGAAAAGGGAAAAAGGATTCGAAATTGAACTTCGTGGCGTACCTTTTTCGGCGTGGCCGTTTTGGCGGAGGCGAAGCGTCGCCAGCTGCCCCTGCCAGAAACGTCACCTATTTCGCCGCGGAGTTAATGCGCCGGGGTGAGTAGTTGGCGAGGTTGCCGTTGCGCGTGCGCGAGCCGTTCGAGGTACGGGTCACGGGCGCGTCGTCTTCACGCCGTAAGAAGGGGTTCTCTTGCTGCCTCCGGATGAGACGTGAGCCTGGCCGATGGCGTGACTGCTGCCCTCGCGCGCCTGCCACCGTCATTACTGCCGGCCCATTTTTGACCGTGTTTGACCGCTGCGCCAGGCTGGCGCCGCTGGATCGCAGGCTAGGCGGCCTCGAGTCGCGGTATTGGTTCCGCAATCGAGGAGGTGCGGTGGTGGAGCGAGAGGCGCAGCGGTTCGCATGCAGCGCCCGGCGCGCCAGTTGAAACGCGTGGTCTTGAGCCGTCGCGCTGGCCTGTCAGGAGTCGGAGAGGCGCGTCCACTTGGCGCGGTTGCATGCCGCCTGCATGGCCGCTCGCCCCTTTTGCCCGTTGGTCTGGGCAAAAGTGGAGGGTTACTTGTAACCGCTGGGCGGTTGCGTGCGTCGTGCGCGGCGGTTCGGCTTTCTGCTTGGAGCCGGTCTGCATGACAGGCGGGCCCCAGCCCCCGTGTCGTGGGGGAGGACTTTGGAGGCGTGTTGGAGAGGACTCCGCCCGTGACGGTTGAGGGCGCAAGCAGGGGGAGTTGCCTTTAAAAGGAGGGCGACCCTCTTCGTGAGGTGACCATGTCTCCTATCTCCCTTATGCATTGTGTCTTTCCATCTTCCGAGCCCCCGGATGGGGGAGACCGCCGTCTTTTTGCTCCACCGCCGGAGGGACGCAACTCTGTGGGAGTTGGTACCTTTCAGCCATCGTTCGGCTTCAAGGATTTTCATCAGGCAGCCCGGTTGCCCCCCTCGGCTGGGGGTCACCCGAGACGGTGACCACCAGCCCCTGGGTGGGGAGGAGCAAACCGGACTGCGATCTTGGTCCCACCCTCAGCTTCAAGGATGTTCATCATCCTCGCTGGGGTGGGTGCCGGACTGAGCCGACGCTCCTCCTCCCGCACGGGTTCGTGGGTCATCCTCTCCCACGACATTCGAGGGAGAAGGCGCTCACTGGCCCCGCGGGCGGCGCGGACTTCGACAACGCGGGATGGATCGGCGGCGAACGCCGTCACCTCCGGCGTGTCGGGTCCGCTAGCTCGGCTCCGGCGGGCCCCTTTGTCGGGGGGGGCTGCCGCGCCGTGTACACGGGAGGTCCACCCTAGACACCGCACGCTGCTAGGGCGGCGCTCGTGTTCTGGGGTGGCCCTGCTTTTGCACCAGGGCGGCGGCTTTGCGCGGAGGCCGGTGCCCCACTCATCGGGGAGGATTTGAGT